>CM054396.1:1108407-1708407 GCA_028858755.1 Ara ararauna
CTGCATTGTTCTCACTGCTTGTTTTCCCACCTCAAAGTGCATTTGAATACATCCTTGATGCCTGCTCCAGGCTGGCCGGCTGCCCAGTTTTCAGTGCACGAATGATTGGACTCTGCTCCCACAGGCGAAGAGCCACGTCTGAAAGATGCTGCTGGATCTCTTCTGCTCACAGTAAGCTTTGCAACGGTGCCACCTGCATTGGTCTCACTGCTTGTTTTCCCACCTCAAAGTGCATTTGAATACATCCTTGATGCCTGCTCCAGGGTGGCCGGCTGCCCAGTTGTCAGGGCAGGAATGATTGGACTCCGCTCCCACAGGCGATGAGCCAGGACTGAAAGATGCTGCTGGATCTCCTCTGCACGTGGTAAGCTTTGCAACGGTGCCACCTGCATTGGTCTCACTGCTTGTTTTCCCACCTCAAAGTGCATTTGAATACATCCTTGATGCCTGCTCCAGGCTGGCCGGCTGCCCAGTTGTCAGTGCACGAATGATTGGACTCTGCTCCCACAGGCGAAGAGCCAGGACTGAAAGATGCTGCTGGATCTCTTCTGTACGTGGTAAGCTTTGCAACGGTGCCACCTGCATTGGTCTCACTGCTTGTTTTCCCACCTCAAAGTGCATTTGAATAGTTCCTTGATGCCTGCTCCAGGCTGGCCTGCTGCCCAGTTTTCAGTGCACGAATGATTGGACTCTGCTCCCACAGGCGAAGAGCCAGGACTGAAAGATGCTGCTGGATCTCTTCTGCTCACGGTAAGCTTTGCAACGGTGCCACCTGCATTGGTCTCACTGCTTGTTTTCCCACCTCAAAGTGCATTTGAATAGTTCCTTGATGCCTGCTCCAGGCTGGCCGGCTGCCCAGTTGTCAGTGCACGAATGATTGGACTCTGCTCCCACAGGCGAAGAGCCAGGACTGAAAGATGCTGCTGGATCTCTTCTGCTCATGGTAATCTTTGCAACGATGCCACCTGCATTGGTCTCACTGCTTGTTTTCCCACCTCAAAGTGCATTTGAATACATCCTTGATGCCTGCTCCAGGCTGGCCGGCTGCCCAGTTTTCAGGGCACGAGTGATTGGACTCTGCTCCCACAGGCGAAGAGCCAGGACTGAAAGATGCTGCTGGATCTCTTCTGCACGTGGTAAGCTTTGCAACGGTGCCACCTGCATTGGTCTCACTGCTTGTTTTCCCACCTCAAAGTGCATTTGAATACTTCCTTGATGCCTGCTCCACGCTGGCCGGCTGCCCAGTTGTCAGTGCACGAATGATTGGACTCTGCTCCCACAGGCGAAGAGCCAGGACTGAAAGATGCTGCTGGATCTCCTCTGCATGTGGTAAGCTTTGCAACGGTGCCACCTGCATTGGTCTCACTGCTTGTTTTCCCACCTCAAAGTGCATTTGAATACATCCTTGATGCCTGCTCCAGGCTGGCCGGCTGCCCAGTTGTCAGGGCACGAATGATTGGACTCTGCTCCCACAGGCGAAGAGCCACGTCTGAAAGATGCTGCTGGATCTCTTCTGCTCACAGTAAGCTTTGCAACGGTGCCACCTGCGTTGGTCTCACTGCTTGTTTTCCCACCTCAAAGTGCATTTGAATACATCCTTGATGCCTGCTCCAGGCTGGCCGGCTGCCCAGTTGTCAGTGCACGAATGATTGGACTCTGCACCCACGGGCGAAGAGCCAGGACTGAAAGATGCTGCTGGATCTCTTCTGCTCACGGTAAGCTTTGCAACGGTGCCACCTGCATTGGTCTCACTGCTTGTTTTCCCGCCTCAAAGTGCATTTGAATAGTTCCTTGATGCCTGCTCCAGGCTGGCCGGCTGCCCAGTTGTCAGTGCACGAATGATTGGACTCTGCTCCCACAGGCGAAGAGCCGGGACTGCAAGATGCTGCTGGATCTCTTCTGCACGTGGTAAGCTTTGCAACGGTGCCACCTGCATTGGTCTCACTGCTTGTTTTCCCACCTCAAAGTGCATTTGAATAGTTCCTTGATGCCTGCTCCAGGCTGGCCGGCTGCCCAGTTGTAAGTGCACGAATGATTGGACTCTGCACCCACAGGCGAAGAGCCAGGACTGAAAGATGCTGCTGGATCTCCTCTGCATGTGGTAAGCTTTGCAACGGTGCCACCTGCATTGGTCTCACTGCTTGTTTTCCCACCTCAAAGTGCATTTGAATAGTTCCTTGATGCCTGCTCCAGGCTGGCCGGCTGCCCAGTTGTCAGTGCATGAATGATTGGACTCTGCTCCCACAGGCGAAGAGCCAGGACTGAAAGATGCTGCTGGATCTCCTCTGCATGTGGTAAGCTTTGCAACGGTGCCACCTGCATTGGTCTCACTGCTTGTTTTCCCACCTCAAAGTGCATTTGAATACATCCTTGATGCCTGCTCCAGGCTGGCCGGCTGCCCAGTTTTCAGTGCACGAATGATTGGACTCTGCTCCCACAGGCGAAGAGCCACGTCTGAAAGATGCTGCTGGATCTCTTCTGCTCACAGTAAGCTTCGCAACGGTGCCACCTGCATTGGTCTCACTGCTTGTTTTCCCACCTCAAAGTGCATTTGAATACATCCTTGATGCCTGCTCCAGGCTGGCCGGCTGCCCAGTTGTCAGGGCAGGAATGATTGGACTCCGCTCCCACAGGCGATGAGCCAGGACTGAAAGATGCTGCTGGATCTCCTCTGCACGTGGTAAGCTTTGCAACGGTGCCACCTGCATTGGTCTCACTGCTTGTTTTCCCACCTCAAAGTGCATTTGAATACATCCTTGATGCCTGCTCCAGGCTGGCCGGCTGCCCAGTTGTCAGTGCACGAATGATTGGACTCTGCTCCCACAGGCGAAGAGCCAGGACTGAAAGATGCTGCTGGATCTCTTCTGTACGTGGTAAGCTTTGCAACGGTGCCACCTGCATTGGTCTCACTGCTTGTTTTCCCACCTCAAAGTGCATTTGAATAGTTCCTTGATGCCTGCTCCAGGCTGGCCTGCTGCCCAGTTTTCAGTGCACGAATGATTGGACTCTGCTCCCACAGGCGAAGAGCCAGGACTGAAAGATGCTGCTGGATCTCTTCTGCTCACGGTAAGCTTTGCAACGGTGCCACCTGCATTGGTCTCACTGCTTGTTTTCCCACCTCAAAGTGCATTTGAATAGTTCCTTGATGCCTGCTCCAGGCTGGCCGGCTGCCCAGTTGTCAGTGCACGAATGATTGGACTCTGCTCCCACAGGCGAAGAGCCAGGACTGAAAGATGCTGCTGGATCTCTTCTGCTCATGGTAATCTTTGCAACGATGCCACCTGCATTGGTCTCACTGCTTGTTTTCCCACCTCAAAGTGCATTTGAATAGTTCCTTGATGCCTGCTCCAGGCTGGCCGGCTGCCCAGTTCTCAGTGCACGAATGATTGGGCTCTGCTCCCACAGGCGAAGAGCCAGGACTGAAAGATGCTGCTGGACCTCTTCTGCACGTGGTAAGCTTTGCAACGGTGCCACCTGCATTGGTGTCACTGCTTGTTTTCCCACCTCAAAGTGCATTTGAATAGTTCCTTGATGCCTGCTCCAGGCTGGCCGGCTGCCCAGTTTTCAGGGCACGAATGATTGGACTCTGCTCCCACAGGCGAAGAGCCAGGACTGAAAGATGCTGCTGGATCTCTTCTGCACGTGGTAAGCTTTGCAACGGTGCCACCTGCATTGGTCTCACTGCTTGTTTTCCCACCTCAAAGTGCATTTGAATAGTTCCTTGATGCCTGCTCCAGGCTGGCCGGCTGCCCAGTTGTCAGTGCACGAATGATTGGACTCTGCTCCCACAGACGCAGAGCCAGGACTGAAAGATGCTGCTCGATCTCTTCTGCTCACGGTAAGCTTTGCAACGGTGCCACCTGCATTGGTCTCACTGCTTGTTTTCCCACCTCAAAGTGCATTTGAATACATCCTTGATGCCTGCTCCAGGCTGGCCGGCTGCCCAGTTTTCAGGGCACGAATGATTGGACTCTGCTCCCACAGGCGAAGAGCCAGGACTGAAAGATGCTGCTGGATCTCTTCTGCACGTGGTAAGCTTTGCAACGGTGCCACCTGCATTGGTCTCACTGCTTGTTTTCCCACCTCAAAGTGCATTTGAATAGTTCCTTGATGCCTGCTCCAGGCTGGCTGGCTGCCCAGTTGTCAGTGCACGAATGATTGGACTCTGCTCCCACAGGCGAAGAGCCAGGACTGAAAGATGCTGCTGGATCTCTTCTGCTCACGGTAAGCTTTGCAACGGTGTCACCTGCATTGGCCTCACTGCTTGTTTTCCCACCTCAAAGTGCATTTGAATAGTTCCTTGATGCCTGTTCCAGGCTGGCCGGCTGCCCAGTTGTCAGTGCACGAATGATTGGACTCTGCTCCCACAGGCGAAGAGCCAGGACTGAAAGATGCTGCTGGATCTCCTCTGCATGTGGTAAGCTTTGCAACGGTGTCACCTGCATTGGTCTCACTGCTTGTTTTCCCACCTCAAAGTGCATTTGAATAGTTCCTTGATGCCTGCTCCAGGCTGGCCGGCTGCCCAGTTGTCAGTGCACGAATGATTGGACTCTGCTCCCACAGGCGAAGAGCCAGGACTGAAAGATGCTGCTGGATCTCTTCTGCTCACGGTAAGCTTTGCAACGGTGCCACCTGCATTGGTCTCACTGCTTGTTTTCCCACCTCCAAGTGCATTTGAATAGTTCCTTAATGCCTGCTCCAGGCTGGCCGGCTGCCCAGTTTTCAGTGCACGAATGAATGGACTCTGCTCCCACAGGCGAAGAGCCAGGACTGAAAGATGCTGCTGGATCTCTTATGCACGTGGTAAGCTTTGCAACGGTGCCACCTGCATTGGTCTCACTGCTTGTTTTCCCACCTCAAAGTGCATTTGAATAGTTCCTTGATGCCTGCTCCAGGCTGGCCGGCTGCCCAGTTGTCAGTGCACGAATGATTGGACTCTGCTCCCACAGGCGAAGAGCCAGGACTGAAAGATGCTGCTGGATCTCTTCTGCTCACGGTAAGCTTTGCAACGGTGTCACCTGCATTGGTCTCACTGCTTGTTTTCCCACCTCAAAAGTGCATTTGAATAGTTCCTTGATGCCTGCTCCAGGCTGGCCGGCTGCCCAGTTCTCAGTGCACGAATGATTGGACTCTGCTCCGACAGGCGAAGAGCCAGGACTGAAAGATGCTGCTGGATCTCTTCTGCTCACGGTAAGCTTTGCAACGGTGTCACCTGCATTGGTCTCACTGCTTGTTTTCCCACCTCAAAGTGCATTTGAATAGTTCCTTGATGCCTGCTCCAGGCTGGCCGGCTGCCCAGTTTTCAGTGCACGAATGATTGGACTCTGCTCCCACAGGCAAAGAGCCAGGACTGAAAGATGCTGCTGGATCTCTTCTGCACGTGGTAAGGTTTGCAACGGTGCCACCTGCATTGGTCTCACTGCTTATTTTGCCACCTCAAAGTGCATTTGAACACATCCTGGATGCCTGCTCCAGGCTGGCCGGCTGCCCAGTTGTCAGGGCACGAATGATTGGACTCTGCTCCCACAGGCGAAGAGCCAGGACTGAAAGATGCTGCTGGATCTCTTCTGCACGTGGTAAGCTTTGCAACGGTGCCACCTGCATTGGTCTCACTGCTTGTTTTCCCACCTCAAAGTGCATTTGAATACATCCTTGATGCCTGCTCCAGGCGGGCCGGCTGCCCAGTTTTCAGGGCACGAATGATTGGTCTCTGCTCCCACAGGCGAAGAGCCAGGACTGAAAGATGCTGCTGGATCTCTTCTGCACGTGGTAAGCTTTGCAACGGTGCCACCTGCATTGGTCTCACTGCTTGTTTTCCCACCTCAAAGTGCATTTGAGTACATCCTTGATGCCTGCTGCAGGCTGGCTGGCTGCCCAGTTTTCAGGGTAGAATGATTGGACTCTGCTCCCACACGCGAAGTGCCAGGACTGCAAGATGCTGCTGGATCTCTTCTGCACGTTGTAAGCTTTGCAACGGTGCCACCTGCATTGGTCTCACTGCTTGTTTTCCCACCTCAAAGTGCATTTGAATAGTTCCTTGATGCCTGCTCCAGGCTGGCCGGCTGCCCAGTTTTCAGGGCACGAATGATTGGACTCTGCTCCCACAGGCGAAGAGCCAGGACTGAAAGATGCTGCTGGATCTCTTCTGCACGTGGTAAGCTTTGCAACAGTGCCACCTGCATTGGTCTCACTGCTTGTTTTCCCACCTCAAAGTGCATTTGAATAGTTCCTTGATGCCTGCTCCAGGCTGGCCGGCTGCCCAGTTGTCAGTGCACGAATGATTGGACTCTGCTCCCACAGGCGAAGAGCCAGGACTGAAAGATGCTGCTGGATCTCTTCTGCTCACGGTAAGCTTTGCAACGGTGCCACCTGCATTGTTCTCACTGCTTGTTTTCCCACCTCAAAGTGCATTTGAATAGTTCCTTGATGCCTGCTCCAGGCTGGCCGGCTGCCCAGTTTTCAGGGCACGAATGATTGGACTCTGCTCCCACAGGCGAAGAGCCAGGACTGAAAGATGCTGCTGGATCTCTTCTGCACGTGGTAAGCTTTGCAACGGTGCCACCTGCATTGGTCTCACTGCTTGTTTTCCCACCTCAAAGTGCATTTGAATACATCCTTGATGCCTGCTCCAGGCTGGCCGGCTGCCCAGTTTTCAGGGCACGAATGATTGGACTCTGCTCCCACAGGCGAAGAGCCAGGACTGAAAGATGCTGCTGGATCTCTTCTGCACGTGGTAAGCTTTGCAACGGTGCCACCTGCATTGGTCTCACTGCTTGTTTTCCCACCTCAAAGTGCATTTGAATAGTTCCTTGATGCCTGCTCCAGGCTGGCCGGCTGCCCAGTTGTCAGTGCACGAATGATTGGACTCTGCTCCCACAGGCGAAGAGCCAGGACTGAAAGATGCTGCTGGATCTCTTCTGCTCACGGTAAGCTTTGCAACGGTGTCACCTGCATTGGCCTCACTGCTTGTTTTCCCACCTCAAAGTGCATTTGAATAGTTCCTTGATGCCTGCTCCAGGCTGGCCGGCTGCCCAGTTGTCAGTGCACGAATGATTGGACTCTGCTCCCACAGGCGAAGAGCCAGGACTGAAAGATGCAGCTGGATCTCTTCTGCTCACGGTAAGCTTTGCAACGGTGTCACCTGCATTGGTCTCACTGCTTGTTTTCCCACCTCAAAGTGCATTTGAATAGTTCCTTGATGCCTGCTCCAGGCTGGCCGGCTGCCCAGTTGTCAGTGCACGAATGATTGGACTCTGCTCCCACAGGCAAAGAGCAGGACTGAAAGATGCTGCTGGATCTCTTCTGCACGTGGTAAGCTTTGCAACGGTGCTTCCTGCATTGGTCTCACTGCTTGTTTTCCCACCTCAAAGTGCATTTGAATAGTTCCTTGATGCCTGCTCCAGGCTGGCCGGCTGCCCAGTTCTCAGTGCACGAATGATTGGACTCTGCACCCACAGGCGAAGAGCCAGGACTGAAAGATGCAGCTGGATCTCTTCTGTACGTGGTAAGCTTTGCAACGGTGCCACCTGCATTGGTCTCACTGCTTGTTTTCCCACCTCAAAGTGCATTTGAATAGTTCCTTGATGCCTGCTCCAGGCTGGCTGGCTGCCCAGTTTTCAGGGCACGAATGATTGGTCTCTGCTCCCACAGGCGAAGAGCCAGGACTGAAAGATGCTACTGGATCTCTTCTGCACATGGTAAGCTTTGCAACGGTGCCACCTGCATTGGTCTCACTGCTTGTTTTCCCACCTCAAAGTGCATTTGAGTACATCCTTGATGCCTGCTCCAGGCTGGCTGGCTGCCCAGTTTTCAGGGCACGAATGATTGGACTCTGCTCCCACACGCGAAGTGCCAGGACTGCAAGATGCTGCTGGATCTCTTCTGCACGTTGTAAGCTTTGCAACGGTGCCACCTGCATTGGTCTCACTGCTTGTTTTCCCACCTCAACGTGCATTTGAATAGTTCCTTGATGCCTGCTCCAGGCTGGCCGGCTGCCCAGTTGTCAGTGCACGAATGATTGGACTCTGCTCCCACAGGCGAAGAGCCAGGACTGAAAGATGCTGCTGGATCTCTTCTGCTCACGGTAAGCTTTGCAACGGTGCCACCTGCATTGGTCTCAGTGCTTGTTTTCCCACCTCAAAGTGCATTTGAATAGTTCCTTGATGCCTGCTCCAGGCTGGCCGGCTGCCCAGTTTTCAGTGCACGAATGATTGGACTCTGCTCCCACAGGCGAAGAGCCAGGACTGAAAGATGCTGCTGGATCTCTTCTGCACGTGGTAAGCTTTGCAACGGTGCCACCTGCATTGGTCTCACTGCTTGTTTTCCCACCTCAAAGTGCATTTGAATAGTTCCTTGATGCCTGCTCCAGGCTGGCCGGCTGCCCAGTTTTCAGGGCACGAATGATTGGACTCTGCTCCCACAGGCGAAGAGCCAGGACTGAAAGATGCTGCTGGATCTCTTCTGCACGTGGTAAGCTTTGCAACGGTGCCACCTGCATTGGTCTCACTGCTTGTTTTCCCACCTCAAAGTGCATTTGAATAGTTCCTTGATGCCTGCTCCAGGCTGGCCGGCTGCCCAGTTGTCAGTGCACGAATGATTGGACTCTGCTCCCACAGGCGAAGAGCCAGGACTGAAAGATGCTGCTGGATCTCTTCTGCTCACGGTAAGCTTTGCAACGGTGCCACCTGCATTGGTCTCACTGCTTGTTTTCCCACCTCAAAGTGCATTTGAATAGTTCCTTGATGCCTGCTCCAGGCTGGCCGGCTGCCCAGTTTTCAGGGCACGAATGATTGGACTCTGCTCCCACAGGCGAAGAGCCAGGACTGAAAGATGCAGCTGGATCTCTTCTGCTCACGGTAAGCTTTGCAACGGTGTCACCTGCATTGGTCTCACTGCTTGTTTTCCCACCTCAAAGTGCATTTGAATAGTTCCTTGATGCCTGCTCCAGGCTGGCCGGCTGCCCAGTTGTCAGTGCACGAATGATTGGACTCTGCTCCCACAGGCAAAGAGCAGGACTGAAAGATGCTGCTGGATCTCTTCTGCACGTGGTAAGCTTTGCAACGGTGCTTCCTGCATTGGTCTCACTGCTTGTTTTCCCACCTCAAAGTGCATTTGAATAGTTCCTTGATGCCTGCTCCAGGCTGGCCGGCTGCCCAGTTCTCAGTGCACGAATGATTGGACTCTGCACCCACAGGCGAAGAGCCAGGACTGAAAGATGCAGCTGGATCTCTTCTGCACGTGGTAAGCTTTGCAACGGTGCCACCTGCATTGGTCTCACTGCTTGTTTTCCCACCTCAAAGTGCATTTGAATAGTTCCTTGATGCCTGCTCCAGGCTGGCCGGCTGCCCAGTTGTCAGTGCACGAATGATTGGACTCTGCTCCCACAGGCGAAGAGCCAGGACTGAAAGATGCTGCTGGATCTCTTCTGCTCACGGTAAGCTTTGCAACGGTGCCACCTGCATTGGTCTCACTGCTTGTTTTCCCACCTCAAAGTGCATTTGAATAGTTCCTTGATGCCTGCTCCAGGCTGGCCGGCTGCCCAGTTTTCAGTGCACGAATGATTGGACTCTGCTCCCACAGGCGAAGAGCCAGGACTGAAAGATGCTGCTGGATCTCTTCTGCACGTTGTAAGCTTTGCAACGGTGCCACCTGCATTGGTCTCACTGCTTGTTTTCCCACCTCAAAGTGCATTTGAATAGTTCCTTGATGCCTGCTCCAGGCTGGCCGGCTGCCCAGTTTTCAGGGCACGAATGATTGGACTCTGCTCCCACAGGCGAAGAGCCAGGACTGAAAGATGCTGCTGGATCTCTTCTGCACGTGGTAAGCTTTGCAACGGTGCCACCTGCATTGGTCTCACTGCTTGTTTTCCCACCTCAAAGTGCATTTGAATAGTTCCTTGATGCCTGCTCCAGGCTGGCCGGCTGCCCGGTTGTCAGTGCACGAATGATTGGACTCTGCTCCCACAGGCGAAGAGCCAGGACTGAAAGATGCTGCTGGATCTCTTCTGCTCACGTTAAGCTTTGCAACGGTGCCACCTGCATTGGTCTCACTGCTTGTTTTCCCACCTCAAAGTGCATTTGAATAGTTCCTTGATGCCTGCTCCAGGCTGGCCGGCTGCCCGGTTGTCAGTGCACGAATGATTGGACTCTGCACCCACAGGCGAAGAGCCAGGACTGAAAGATGCAGCTGGATCTCTTCTGCACGTGGTAAGCTTTGCAACGGTGCCACCTGCATTGGTCTCACTGCTTGTTTTCCCACCTCAAAGTGCATTTGAATAGTTCCTTGATGCCTGCTCCAGGCTGGCCGGCTGCTCAGTTGTCAGTGCACGAATGATTGGACTCTGCTCCCACAGGCGAAGAGCCAGGACTGAAAGATGCTGCTGGATCTCTTCTGCTCACGGTAAGCTTTGCAACGGTGCCACCTGCATTGGTCTCACTGCTTGTTTTCCCACCTCAAAGTGCATTTGAATAGTTCCTTGATGCCTGCTCCAGGCTGGCCGGCTGCCCAGTTTTCAGTGCACGAATGATTGGACTCTGCTCCCACAGGCGAAGAGCCAGGACTGAAAGATGCTGCTGGATCTCTTCTGCACGTTGTAAGCTTTGCAACGGTGCCACCTGCATTGGTCTCACTGCTTGTTTTCCCACCTCAAAGTGCATTTGAATAGTTCCTTGATGCCTGCTCCAGGCTGGCCGGCTGCCCAGTTTTCAGGGCACGAATGATTGGACTCTGCTCCCACAGGCGAAGAGCCAGGACTGAAAGATGCTGCTGGATCTCTTCTGCACGTGGTAAGCTTTGCAACGGTGCCACCTGCATTGGTCTCACTGCTTGTTTTCCCACCTCAAAGTGCATTTGAATAGTTCCTTGATGCCTGCTCCAGGCTGGCCGGCTGCCCGGTTGTCAGTGCACGAATGATTGGACTCTGCTCCCACAGGCGAAGAGCCAGGACTGAAAGATGCTGCTGGATCTCTTCTGCTCACGGTAAGCTTTGCAACGGTGCCACCTGCATTGGTCTCACTGCTTGTTTTCCCACCTCAAAGTGCATTTGAATAGTTCCTTGATGCCTGCTCCAGGCTGGCCGGCTGCCCAGTTTTCAGTGCACGAATGATTGGACTCTGCTCCCACAGGCGAAGAGCCAGGACTGAAAGATGCTGCTGGATCTCTTCTGCTCATGGTAATCTTTGCAACGATGCCACCTGCATTGGTCTCACTGCTTGTTTTCCCACCTCAAAGTGCATTTGAGTAGTTCCTTGATGCCTGCTCCAGGCTGGCCGGCTGCCCAGTTCTCAGTGCACGAATGATTGGGCTCTGCTCCCAGAGGCGAAGAGCCAGGACTGAAAGATGCTGCTGGACCTCTTCTGCACGTGGTAAGCTTTGCAACGGTGCCACCTGCATTGGTGTCACTGCTTGTTTTCCCACCTCAAAGTGCATTTGAATAGTTCCTTGATGCCTGCTCCAGGCTGGCCGGCTGCCCAGTTTTCAGGGCACGAATGATTGGACTCTGCTCCCACAGGCGAAGAGCCAGGACTGAAAGATGCTGCTGGATCTCTTCTGCACGTGGTAAGCTTTGCAACGGTGCCACCTGCATTGGTCTCACTGCTTGTTTTCCCACCTCAAAGTGCATTTGAATAGTTCCTTGATGCCTGCTCCAGGCTGGCTGGCTGCCCAGTTGTCAGTGCACGAATGATTGGACTCTGCTCCCACAGGCGAAGAGCCAGGACTGAAAGATGCTGCTGGATCTCTTCTGCACGTGGTAAGCTTTGCAACGGTGCCACCTGCATTGGTCTCACTGCTTGTTTTCCCACCTCAAAGTGCATTTGAATAGTTCCTTGATGCCTGCTCCAGGCTGGGCGGCTGCCCAGTTGTCAGTGCACGAATGATTGGACTCTGCTCCCACAGGCGAAGAGCCAGGACTGAAAGATGCTGCTGGATCTCTTCTGCTCACGGTAAGCTTTGCAACGGTGCCACCTGCATTGGCCTCACTGCTTGTTTTCCCACCTCAAAGTGCATTTGAATAGTTCCTTGATGCCTGCTCCAGGCTGGCCGGCTGCCCAGTTGTCAGTGCACGAATGATTGGACTCTGCTCCCACAGGCGAAGAGCCAGGGCTGAAAGATGCTGCTGGATCTCTTCTGCTCATGGTAATCTTTGCAACGATGCCACCTGCATTGGTCTCACTGCTTGTTTTCCCTCCTCAAAGTGCATTTGAATAGTTCCTTGATGCCTGCTCCAGGCTGGCCGGCTGCCCAGTTCTCAGTGCACGAATGATTGGGCTCTGCTCCCACAGGCGAAGAGCCAGGACTGAAAGATGCTGCTGGACCTCTTCTGCACGTGGTAAGCTTTGCAACGGTGCCACCTGCATTGGTGTCACTGCTTGTTTTCCCACCTCAAAGTGCATTTGAATAGTTCCTTGATGCCTGCTCCAGGCTGGCCGGCTGCCCAGTTTTCAGGGCACGAATGATTGGACTCTGCTCCCACAGGCGAAGAGCCAGGACTGAAAGATGCTGCTGGATCTCTTCTGCACGTGGTAAGCTTTGCAACGGTGCCACCTGCATTGGTCTCACTGCTTGTTTTCCCACCTCAAAGTGCATTTGAATAGTTCCTTGATGCCTGCTCCAGGCTGGCTGGCTGCCCAGTTGTCAGTGCACGAATGATTGGACTCTGCTCCCACAGGCGAAGAGCCAGGACTGAAAGATGCTGCTGGATCTCTTCTGCACGTGGTAAGCTTTGCAACGGTGCCACCTGCATTGGTCTCACTGCTTGTTTTCCCACCTCAAAGTGCATTTGAATAGTTCCTTGATGCCTGCTCCAGGCTGGGCGGCTGCCCAGTTGTCAGTGCACGAATGATTGGACTCTGCTCCCACAGGCGAAGAGCCAGGACTGAAAGATGCTGCTGGATCTCTTCTGCTCACGGTAAGCTTTGCAACGGTGCCACCTGCATTGGCCTCACTGCTTGTTTTCCCACCTCAAAGTGCATTTGAATAGTTCCTTGATGCCTGCTCCAGGCTGGCCGGCTGCCCAGTTGTCAGTGCACGAATGATTGGACTCTGCTCCCACAGGCGAAGAGCCAGGGCTGAAAGATGCTGCTGGATCTCTTCTGCTCATGGTAATCTTTGCAACGATGCCACCTGCATTGGTCTCACTGCTTGTTTTCCCTCCTCAAAGTGCATTTGAATAGTTCCTTGATGCCTGCTCCAGGCTGGCCGGCTGCCCAGTTCTCAGTGCACGAATGATTGGGCTCTGCTCCCACAGGCGAAGAGCCAGGACTGAAAGATGCTGCTGGACCTCTTCTGCACGTGGTAAGCTTTGCAACGGTGCCACCTGCATTGGTGTCACTGCTTGTTTTCCCACCTCAAAGTGCATTTGAATAGTTCCTTGATGCCTGCTCCAGGCTGGCCGGCTGCCCAGTTTTCAGTGCACGAATGATTGGACTCTGCTCCCACAGGCGAAGAGCCAGGACTGAAAGATGCTGCTGGATCTCTTCTGCACGTGGTAAGCTTTGCAACGGTGCCACCTGCATTGGTCTCACTGCTTGTTTTCCCACCTCAAAGTGCATTTGAATAGTTCCTTGATGCCTGCTCCAGGCTGGCTGGCTGCCCAGTTGTCAGTGCACGAATGATTGGACTCTGCTCCCACAGGCGAAGAGCCAGGACTGAAAGATGCTGCTGGATCTCTTCTGCACGTGGTAAGCTTTGCAACGGTGCCACCTGCATTGGTCTCACTGCTTGTTTTCCCACCTCAAAGTGCATTTGAATACATCCTTGATGCCTGCTCCAGGCTGGCCGGCTGCCCAGTTGTCAGTGCACGAATGATTGGACTCTGCTCCCACAGGCGAAGAGCCAGGACTGAAAGATGCAGCTGGATCTCTTCTGCTCACGGTAAGCTTTGCAACGGTGTCACCTGCATTGGTCTCACTGCTTGTTTTCCCACCTCAAAGTGCATTTGAATAGTTCCTTGATGCCTGCTCCAGGCTGGCCGGCTGCCCAGTTGTCAGTGCACGAATGATTGGACTCTGCTCCCACAGGCAAAGAGCAGGACTGAAAGATGCTGCTGGATCTTTTCTGCACGTGGTAAGCTTTGCAACGGTGCCACCTGCATTGGTCTCACTGCTTGTTTTCCCACCTCAAAGTGCATTTGAATAGTTCCTTGATGCCTGCTCCAGGCTGGCCGGCTGCCCAGTTCTCAGTGCACGAATGATTGGACTCTGCACCCACAGGCGAAGAGCCAGGACTGAAAGATGCAGCTGGATCTCTTCTGTACGTGGTAAGCTTTGCAACGGTGCCACCTGCATTGGTCTCACTGCTTGTTTTCCCACCTCAAAGTGCATTTGAATAGTTCCTTGATGCCTGCTCCAGGCTGGCTGGCTGCCCAGTTTTCAGGGCACGAATGATTGGTCTCTGCTCCCACAGGCGAAGAGCCAGGACTGAAAGATGCTGCTGGATCTCTTCTGCACGTGGTAAGCTTTGCAACGGTGCCACCTGCATTGGTCTCACTGCTTGTTTTCCCACCTCAAAGTGCATTTGAGTACATCCTTGATGCCTGCTCCAGGCTGGCTGGCTGCCCAGTTTTCAGGGCACGAATGATTGGACTCTGCTCCCACAGGCGAAGAGCCAGGACTGAAAGATGCTGCTGGATCTCTTCTGCTCACGGTAAGCTTTGCAACGGTGCCACCTGCATTGGTCTCACTGCTTGTTTTCCCACCTCAAAGTGCATTTGAATAGTTCCTTGATGCCTGCTCCAGGCTGGCCGGCTGCCCAGTTGTCAGTGCACGAATGATTGGACTCTGCTCCCACAGGCGAAGAGCCAGGACTGAAAGATGCTGCTGGATCTCTTCTGCTCACGGTAAGCTTTGCAACGGTGTCACCTGCATTGGTCTCACTGCTTGTTTTCCCACCTCAAAGTGCATTTGAATACATCCTTGATGCCTGCTCCAGGCTGGCCGGCTGCCCAGTTTTCAGGGCACGAATGATTGGACTCTGTTCCCACAGGCGAAGAGCCAGGACTGAAAGATGCTGCTGGATCTCTTCTGCTCACGGTAAGCTTTGCAACGGTGTCACCTGCATTGGTCTCACTGCTTGTTTTCCCACCTCAAAGTGCATTTGAATAGTTCCTTGATGCCTGCTCCAGGCTGGCCGGCTGCCCAGTTCTCAGTGCACGAATGATTGGACTCTGCACCCACAGGCGAAGAGCCAGGACTGAAAGATGCTGCTGGATCTCTTCTGCTCACGGTAAGCTTTGCAACGGTGCCACCTGCATTGGTCTCACTGCTTGTTTTCCCACCTCAAAGTGCATTTGCATAGTTCCTTGATGCCTGCTCCAGGCTGGCCGGCTGCCCAGTTTTCAGTGCACGAATGATTGGACTCTGCTCCCACAGGCGAAGAGCCAGGACTGAAAGATGCTGCTGGATCTCTTCTGCTCATGGTAATCTTTGCAACGATGCCACCTGCATTGGTCTCACTGCTTGTTTTCCCACCTCAAAGTGCATTTGAGTAGTTCCTTGATGCCTGCTCCAGGCTGGCCGGCTGCCCAGTTCTCAGTGCACGAATGATTGGGCTCTGCTCCCACAGGCGAAGAGCCAGGACTGAAAGATGCTGCTGGACCTCTTCTGCACGTGGTAAGCTTTGCAACGGTGCCACCTGCATTGGTGTCACTGCTTGTTTTCCCACCTCAAAGTGCATTTGAATAGTTCCTTGATGCCTGCTCCAGGCTGGCCGGCTGCCCAGTTTTCAGGGCACGAATGATTGGACTCTGCTCCCACAGGCGAAGAGCCAGGACTGAAAGATGCTGCTGGATCTCTTCTGCACGTGGTAAGCTTTGCAACGGTGCCACCTGCATTGGTCTCACTGCTTGTTTTCCCACCTCAAAGTGCATTTGAATAGTTCCTTGATGCCTGCTCCAGGCTGGCTGGCTGCCCAGTTGTCAGTGCACGAATGATTGGACTCTGCTCCCACAGGCGAAGAGCCAGGACTGAAAGATGCTGCTGGATCTCTTCTGCACGTGGTAAGCTTTGCAACGGTGCCACCTGCATTGGTCTCACTGCTTGTTTTCCCACCTCAAAGTGCATTTGAATAGTTCCTTGATGCCTGCTCCAGGCTGGGCGGCTGCCCAGTTGTCAGTGCACGAATGATTGGACTCTGCTCCCACAGGCGAAGAGCCAGGACTGAAAGATGCTGCTGGATCTCTTCTGCTCACGGTAAGCTTTGCAACGGTGCCACCTGCATTGGCCTCACTGCTTGTTTTCCCACCTCAAAGTGCATTTGAATAGTTCCTTGATGCCTGCTCCAGGCTGGCCGGCTGCCCAGTTGTCAGTGCACGAATGATTGGACTCTGCTCCCACAGGCGAAGAGCCAGGGCTGAAAGATGCTGCTGGATCTCTTCTGCTCATGGTAATCTTTGCAACGATGCCACCTGCATTGGTCTCACTGCTTGTTTTCCCTCCTCAAAGTGCATTTGAATAGTTCCTTGATGCCTGCTCCAGGCTGGCCGGCTGCCCAGTTCTCAGTGCACGAATGATTGGGCTCTGCTCCCACAGGCGAAGAGCCAGGACTGAAAGATGCTGCTGGACCTCTTCTGCACGTGGTAAGCTTTGCAACGGTGCCACCTGCATTGGTGTCACTGCTTGTTTTCCCACCTCAAAGTGCATTTGAATAGTTCCTTGATGCCTGCTCCAGGCTGGCCGGCTGCCCAGTTTTCAGTGCACGAATGATTGGACTCTGCTCCCACAGGCGAAGAGCCAGGACTGAAAGATGCTGCTGGATCTCTTCTGCACGTGGTAAGCTTTGCAACGGTGCCACCTGCATTGGTCTCACTGCTTGTTTTCCCACCTCAAAGTGCATTTGAATAGTTCCTTGATGCCTGCTCCAGGCTGGCTGGCTGCCCAGTTGTCAGTGCACGAATGATTGGACTCTGCTCCCACAGGCGAAGAGCCAGGACTGAAAGATGCTGCTGGATCTCTTCTGCACGTGGTAAGCTTTGCAACGGTGCCACCTGCATTGGTCTCACTGCTTGTTTTCCCACCTCAAAGTGCATTTGAATACATCCTTGATGCCTGCTCCAGGCTGGCCGGCTGCCCAGTTGTCAGTGCACGAATGATTGGACTCTGCTCCCACAGGCGAAGAGCCAGGACTGAAAGATGCAGCTGGATCTCTTCTGCTCACGGTAAGCTTTGCAACGGTGTCACCTGCATTGGTCTCACTGCTTGTTTTCCCACCTCAAAGTGCATTTGAATAGTTCCTTGATGCCTGCTCCAGGCTGGCCGGCTGCCCAGTTGTCAGTGCACGAATGATTGGACTCTGCTCCCACAGGCAAAGAGCAGGACTGAAAGATGCTGCTGGATCTTTTCTGCACGTGGTAAGCTTTGCAACGGTGCCACCTGCATTGGTCTCACTGCTTGTTTTCCCACCTCAAAGTGCATTTGAATAGTTCCTTGATGCCTGCTCCAGGCTGGCCGGCTGCCCAGTTCTCAGTGCACGAATGATTGGACTCTGCACCCACAGGCGAAGAGCCAGGACTGAAAGATGCAGCTGGATCTCTTCTGTACGTGGTAAGCTTTGCAACGGTGCCACCTGCATTGGTCTCACTGCTTGTTTTCCCACCTCAAAGTGCATTTGAATAGTTCCTTGATGCCTGCTCCAGGCTGGCTGGCTGCCCAGTTTTCAGGGCACGAATGATTGGTCTCTGCTCCCACAGGCGAAGAGCCAGGACTGAAAGATGCTGCTGGATCTCTTCTGCACGTGGTAAGCTTTGCAACGGTGCCACCTGCATTGGTCTCACTGCTTGTTTTCCCACCTCAAAGTGCATTTGAGTACATCCTTGATGCCTGCTCCAGGCTGGCTGGCTGCCCAGTTTTCAGGGCACGAATGATTGGACTCTGCTCCCACAGGCGAAGAGCCAGGACTGAAAGATGCTGCTGGATCTCTTCTGCTCACGGTAAGCTTTGCAACGGTGCCACCTGCATTGGTCTCACTGCTTGTTTTCCCACCTCAAAGTGCATTTGAATAGTTCCTTGATGCCTGCTCCAGGCTGGCCGGCTGCCCAGTTGTCAGTGCACGAATGATTGGACTCTGCTCCCACAGGCGAAGAGCCAGGACTGAAAGATGCTGCTGGATCTCTTCTGCTCACGGTAAGCTTTGCAACGGTGTCACCTGCATTGGTCTCACTGCTTGTTTTCCCACCTCAAAGTGCATTTGAATACATCCTTGATGCCTGCTCCAGGCTGGCCGGCTGCCCAGTTTTCAGGGCACGAATGATTGGACTCTGTTCCCACAGGCGAAGAGCCAGGACTGAAAGATGCTGCTGGATCTCTTCTGCTCACGGTAAGCTTTGCAACGGTGTCACCTGCATTGGTCTCACTGCTTGTTTTCCCACCTCAAAGTGCATTTGAATAGTTCCTTGATGCCTGCTCCAGGCTGGCCGGCTGCCCAGTTCTCAGTGCACGAATGATTGGACTCTGCACCCACAGGCGAAGAGCCAGGACTGAAAGATGCAGCTGGATCTCTTCTGCTAATGGTAATCTTTGCAACGATGCCACCTGCATTGGTCTCACTGCTTGTTTTCCCACCTCAAAGTGCATTTGAATAGTTCCTTGATGCCTGCTCCAGGCTGGCCGGCTGCCCAGTTCTCAGTGCACGAATGATTGGGCTCTGCTCCCACAGGCGAAGAGCCAGGACTGAAAGATGCTGCTGGACCTCTTCTGCACGTGGTAAGCTTTGCAACGGTGCCACCTGCATTGGTCTCACTGCTTGTTTTCCCACCTCAAAGTGCATTTGAATAGTTCCTTGATGCCTGCTCCAGGCTGGCCGGCTGTCCAGTTTTCAGGGCACGAATGATTGGACTCTGCTCCCACAGGCGAAGAGCCAGGACTGAAAGATGCTGCTGGATCTCTTCTGCACGTGGTAAGCTTTGCAACGGTGCCACCTGCATTGGTCTCACTGCTTGTTTTCCCACCTCAAAGTGCATTTGAATAGTTCCTTGATGCCTGCTCCAGGCTGGCTGGCTGCCCAGTTGTCAGTGCACGAATGATTGGACTCTGCTCCCACAGGCGAAGAGCCAGGACTGAAAGATGCTGCTGGATCTCTTCTGCACGTGGTAAGCTTTGCAACGGTGCCACCTGCATTGGTCTCACTGCTTGTTTTCCCACCTCAAAGTGCATTTGAATAGTTCCTTGATGCCTGCTCCAGGCTGGCCGGCTGCCCAGTTTTCAGGGCACGAATGATTGGACTCTGCTCCCACAGGCGAAGAGCCAGGACTGAAAGATGCTGCTGGATCTCTTCTGCACGTGGTAAGCTTTGCAACGGTGCCACCTGCATTGGTCTCACTGCTTGTTTTCCCACCTCAAAGTGCATTTGAATAGTTCCTTGATGCCTGCTCCAGGCTGGCCGGCTGCCCAGTTGTCAGTGCACGAATGATTGGACTCTGCTCCCACAGGCGAAGAGCCAGGACTGAAAGATGCTGCTGTATCTCTTCTGCTCACGGTAAGCTTTGCAACGGTGTCACCTGCATCGGCCTCACTGCTTGTTTTCCCACCTCAAAGTGCATTTGAATAGTTCCTTGATGCCTGCTCCAGGCTGGCCGGGTGCCCAGTTCTCAGTGCACGAATGATTGGACTCTGCTCCCACAGGCGAAGAGCCAGGACTGAAAGATGCTGCTGGATCTCCTCTGCATGTGGTAAGCTTTGCAACGGTGTCACCTGCATTGGTCTCACTGCTTGTTTTCCCACCTCAAAGTGCATTTGAATAGTTCCTTGATGCCTGCTCCAGGCTGGCCGGCTGCCCAGTTGTCAGTGCACGAATGATTGGACTCTGCTCCCACAGGCGAAGAGCCAGGACTGAAAGATGCTGCTCGATCTCTTCTGCTCATGGTAAGCTTTGCAACGGTGCCACCTGCATTGGTCTCACTGCTTGTTTTCCCACCTCAAAGTGCATTTGAATAGTTCCTTGATGCCTGCTCCAGGCTGTCCGGCTGCCCAGTTGTCAGTGCACGAATGACTGGACTCTGCTCCCACAGGCGAAGAGCCAGGACTGAAAGATGCTGCTGGATCTCTTCTGCACGTGGTAAGCTTTGCAACGGTGCCACCTGCATTGGTCTCACTGCTTGTTTTCCCACCTCAAAGTGCATTTGAATAGTTCCTTGATGCCTGCTCCAGGCTGGCCGGCTGCCCAGTTGTCAGTGCACGAATGATTGGACTCTGCTCCCACAGGCTAAGAGCCAGGACTGAAAGATGCTGCTCGATCTCTTCTGCTCACGGTAAGCTTTGCAACGGTGTCACCTGCATTGGTCTCACTGCTTGTTTTCCCACCTCAAAGTGCATTTGAATAGTTCCTTGATGCCTGCTCCAGGCTGTCCGGCTGCCCAGTTGTCAGTGCACGAATGACTGGACTCTGCTCCCACAGGCGAAGAGCCAGGACTGAAAGATGTTGCTGGATCTCTTCTGCTCACGGTAAGCTTTGCAACGGTGTCACCTGCATTTGCCTCACTGCTTGTTTTCCCACCTCAAAGTGCATTTGAATAGTTCCTTGATGCCTGCTCCAGGCTGGCCGGCTGCCCAGTTCTCAGTGCGCAAATGATTGGACTCTGCTCCCACAGGCGAAGAGCCAGGACTGAAAGATGCTGCTGGATCTCTTCTGCACGTGGTAAGCTTTGCAACGGTGCCACCTGCATTGGTCTCACTGCTTGTTTTCCCACCTCAAAGTGCATTTGAGTACATCCTTGATGCCTGCTCCAGGCTGGCTGGCTGCCCAGTTTTCAGGGCACGAATGATTGGACTCTGCTCCCACACGCGAAGTGCCAGGACTGCAAGATGCTGCTGGATCTCTTCTGCACGTTGTAAGCTTTGCAGCGGTGCCACCTGCATTGGTCTCACTGCTTGTTTTCCCACCTCAAAGTGCATTTGAATAGTTCCTTGATGCCTGCTCCAGGCTGGCCGGCTGCCCAGTTTTCAGGGCACGAATGATTGGACTCTGCTCCCACAGGCGAAGAGCCAGGACTGAAAGATGCTGCTGGATCTCTTCTGCACGTGGTAAGCTTTGCAACGGTGCCACCTGCATTGGTCTCACTGCTTGTTTTCCCACCTCAAAGTGCATTTGAATAGTTCCTTGATGCCTGCTCCAGGCTGGCCGGCTGCCCAGTTGTCAGTGCACGAATGATTGGACTCTGCTCCCACAGGCGAAGAGCCAGGACTGAAAGATGCTGCTGGATCTCTTCTGCTCACGGTAAGCTTTGCAACGGTGCCACCTGCATTGGTCTCACTGCTTGTTTTCCCACCTCAAATTGCATTTGAATAGTTCCTTGATGCCTGCTCCAGGCTGGCCGGCTGCCCAGTTGTCAGTGCACGAATGATTGGACTCTGCACCCGCAGGCGAAGAGCCAGGACTGAAAGATGCTGCTGGATCTCTTCTGCTCACGGTAAGCTTTGCAACGGTGCCACCTGCATTGGTCTCACTGCTTGTTTTCCCACCTCAAAGTGCATTTGAATAGTTCCTTGATGCCTGCTCCAGGCTGGCCTGCTGCCCAGTTGTCAGTGCACGAATGATTGGACTCTGCTCCCACAGGCGAAGAGCCAGGACTAAAAAATGCTGCTGGATCTCTTCTGCTCACGGTAAGCTTTGCAACGGTGTCACCTGCATTGGTCTCACTGCTTGTTTTCCCACCTCAAAGTGCATTTGAATAGTTCCTTGATGCCTGCTCCAGGCTGGCCGGCTGCCCAGTTCTCAGTGCACGAATGATTGGACTCTGCTCCCAGAGGCGAAGAGCCAGGACTGAAAGATGCTGCTGGATCTCTTCTGCTCACGGTAAGCTTTGCAACGGTGTCACCTGCATTGGTCTCACTGCTTTTTTTCCCACCTCAAAGTGCATTTGAATAGTTCCTTGATGCCTGCTCCAGGCTGGCCGGCTGCCCAGTTGTCAGTGCACGAATGATTGGACTCTGCTCCCACAGGCAAAGAGCCAGGACTGAAAGATGCTGCTGGATCTCTTCTGCACGTGGTAAGCTTTGCAACGGTGCTTCCTGCATTGGTCTCACTGCTTGTTTTCCCACCTCAAAGTGCATTTGAGTAGTTCCTTGATGCCTGCTCCAGGCTGGCCGGCTGCCCAGTTGTCAGTGCACGAATGATTGGACTCTGCTCCCACAGGCGAAGAGCCAGGACTGAAAGATGCTGCTGGATCTCTTCTGCATGTGGTAAGCTTTGCAACGGTGCCACCTGCATTGGTCTCACTGCTTGTTTTCCCACCTCAAAGTGCATTTGAATAGTTCCTTGATGCCTGCTCCAGGCTGTCCGGCTGCCCAGTTGTCAGTGCACGAATGATTGGACTCTGCTCCCACAGGCGAAGAGCCAGGACTAAAAGATGCTGCTGGATCTCTTCTGCTCACGGTAAGCTTTGCAACGGTGTCACCTGCATTGGTCTCACTGCTTGTTTTCCCACCTCAAAGTGCATTTGAATAGTTCCTTGATGCCTGCTCCAGGCTGGCCGGCTGCCCAGTTCTCAGTGCGCAAATGATTGGACTCTGCTCCCACAGGCGAAGAGCCAGGACTGAAAGATGCTGCTGGATCTCTTCTGCACGTGGTAAGCTTTGCAACGGTGCCACCTGCATTGGTCTCACTGCTTGTTTTCCCACCTCAAAGTGCATTAGAATACATCCTTGATGCCTGCTCCAGGCTGGCCGGCTGCCCAGTTTTCAGGGCACGAATGATTGGACTCTGCTCCCACAGGCGAAGAGCCAGGACTGAAAGATGCTGCTGGATCTCTTCTGCACGTGGTAAGCTTTGCAACGGTGCCACCTGCATTGGTCTCACTGCTTGTTTTCCCACCTCAAAGTGCATTTGAATAGTTCCTTGATGCCTGCTCCAGGCTGGCCGGCTGCCCAGTTGTCAGTGCACGAATGATTGGACTCTGCTCCCATAGGCGAAGAGCCAGGACTGAAAGATGCTGCTGGATCTCTTCTGTACGTGGTAAGCTTTGCAACGGTGCCACCTGCATTGGTCTCACTGCTTGTTTTCCCACCTCAAAGTGCATTTGAATAGTTCCTTGATGCCTGCTCCAGGCTGGCTGGCTGCCCAGTTGTCAGTGCACGAATGATTGGACTCTGCTCCCACAGGCGAAGAGCCAGGACTGAAAGATGCTGCTGGATCTCTTCTGCACGTGGTAAGCTTTGCAACGGTGCCACCTGCATTGGTCTCACTGCTTGTTTTCCCACCTCAAAGTGCATTTGAATAGTTCCTTGATGCCTGCTCCAGGCTGGCCGGCTGCCCAGTTGTCAGTGCACGAATGATTGGACTCTGCTCCCACAGGCGAAGAGCCAGGACTGAAAGATGCTGCTGGATCTCTTCTGCTCACGGTAAGCTTTGCAACGGTGTCACCTGCATTTGCCTCACTGCTTGTTTTCCCACCTCAAAGTGCATTTGAATAGTTCCTTGATGCCTGCTCCAGGCTGGCCGGCTGCCCAGTTGTCAGTGCACGTATGATTGGACTCTGCTCCCACAGGCGAAGAGCCAGGACTGAAAGATGCTGCTGGATCTCTTCTGTACGTGGTAAGCTTTGCAACGGTGCCACCTGCATTGGTCTCACTGCTTGTTTTCCCACCTCAAAGTGCATTTGAACACATCCTTGATGCCTGCTCCAGGCTGGCCGGCTGCCCAGTTGTCAGGGCACGAATGATTGGACTCTGCTCCCACAGGCGAAGAGCCAGGACTGAAAGATGCTGCTGGATCTCTTCTGCACGTGGTAAGCTTTGCAACGGTGCCACCTGCATTGGTCTCACTGCTTGTTTTCCCACCTCAAAGTGCATTAGAATACATCCTTGATGCCTGCTCCAGGCTGGCTGGCTGCCCAGTTTTCAGTGCACGAATGATTGGACTCTGCTCCCACGGGCGAAGAGCCAGGACTGAAAGATGCTGCTGGATCTCTTCTGCTCATGGTAATCTTTGCAACGGTGCCACCTGCATTGGTCTCACTGCTTGTTTTCCCACCTCAAAGTGCATTTGAATAGTTCCTTGATGCCTGCTCCAGGCTGGCCGGCTGCCCAGTTGTCAGTGCACGAATGATTGGACTCTGCTCCCACAGGCGAAGAGCCAGGACTGAAAGATGCTGCTGGATCTCTTCTGCACGTGGTAAGCTTTGCAACGGTGCCACCTGCATTGGTCTCACTGCTTGTTTTCCCACCTCAAAGTGCATTTGAATAGTTCCTTGATGCCTGCTCCAGGCTGGCCGGCTGCCCAGTTCTCAGTGCACGAATGATTGGACTCTGTTCCCACAGGCGAAGAGCCAGGACTGAAAGATGCTGCTGGATCTCTTCTGCTCACGGTAAGCTTTGCAACGGTGTCACCTGCATTGGTCTCACTGCTTGTTTTCCCACCTCAAAGTGCATTTGAATAGTTCCTTGATGCCTGCTCCAGGCTGGCCGGCTGCCCAGTTTTCAGGGCACGAATGATTGGACTCTGTTCCCACAGGCGAAGAGCCAGGACTGAAAGATGCTGCTGGATCTCTTCTGCTCACGGTAAGCTTTGCAACGGTGTCACCTGCATTGGTCTCACTGCTTGTTTTCCCACCTCAAAGTGCATTTGAATAGTTCCTTGATGCCTGCTCCAGGCTGGCCGGCTGCCCAGTTCTCAGTGCACGAATGATTGGACTCTGCACCCACAGGCGAAGAGCCAGGACTGAAAGATGCAGCTGGATCTCTTCTGCTAATGGTAATCTTTGCAACGATGCCACCTGCATTGGTCTCACTGCTTGTTTTCCCACCTCAAAGTGCATTTGAATAGTTCCTTGATGCCTGCTCCAGGCTGGCCGGCTGCCCAGTTCTCAGTGCACGAATGATTGGGCTCTGCTCCCACAGGCGAAGAGCCAGGACTGAAAGATGCTGCTGGACCTCTTCTGCACGTGGTAAGCTTTGCAACGGTGCCACCTGCATTGGTCTCACTGCTTGTTTTCCCACCTCAAAGTGCATTTGAATAGTTCCTTGATGCCTGCTCCAGGCTGGCCGGCTGTCCAGTTTTCAGGGCACGAATGATTGGACTCTGCTCCCACAGGCGAAGAGCCAGGACTGAAAGATGCTGCTGGATCTCTTCTGCACGTGGTAAGCTTTGCAACGGTGCCACCTGCATTGGTCTCACTGCTTGTTTTCCCACCTCAAAGTGCATTTGAATAGTTCCTTGATGCCTGCTCCAGGCTGGCCGGCTGCCCAGTTTTCAGGGCACGAATGATTGGACTCTGCTCCCACAGGCGAAGAGCCAGGACTGAAAGATGCTGCTGGATCTCTTCTGCACGTGGTAAGCTTTGCAACGGTGCCACCTGCATTGGTCTCACTGCTTGTTTTCCCACCTCAAAGTGCATTTGAGTACATCCTTGATGCCTGCTCCAGGCTGGCTGGCTGCCCAGTTTTCAGGGCACGAATGATTGGACTCTGCTCCCACACGCGAAGTGCCAGGACTGCAAGATGCTGCTGGATCTCTTCTGCACGTTGTAAGCTTTGCAGCGGTGCCACCTGCATTGGTCTCACTGCTTGTTTTCCCACCTCAAAGTGCATTTGAATAGTTCCTTGATGCCTGCTCCAGGCTGGCCGGCTGCCCAGTTTTCAGGGCACGAATGATTGGACTCTGCTCCCACAGGCGAAGAGCCAGGACTGAAAGATGCTGCTGGATCTCTTCTGCACGTGGTAAGCTTTGCAACGGTGCCACCTGCATTGGTCTCACTGCTTGTTTTCCCACCTCAAAGTGCATTTGAATAGTTCCTTGATGCCTGCTCCAGGCTGGCCGGCTGCCCAGTTGTCAGTGCACGAATGATTGGACTCTGCTCCCACAGGCGAAGAGCCAGGACTGAAAGATGCTGCTGGATCTCTTCTGCTCACGGTAAGCTTTGCAACGGTGCCACCTGCATTGGTCTCACTGCTTGTTTTCCCACCTCAAATTGCATTTGAATAGTTCCTTGATGCCTGCTCCAGGCTGGCCGGCTGCCCAGTTGTCAGTGCACGAATGATTGGACTCTGCACCCGCAGGCGAAGAGCCAGGACTGAAAGATGCTGCTGGATCTCTTCTGCTCACGGTAAGCTTTGCAACGGTGCCACCTGCATTGGTCTCACTGCTTGTTTTCCCACCTCAAAGTGCATTTGAATAGTTCCTTGATGCCTGCTCCAGGCTGGCCTGCTGCCCAGTTGTCAGTGCACGAATGATTGGACTCTGCTCCCACAGGCGAAGAGCCAGGACTAAAAAATGCTGCTGGATCTCTTCTGCTCACGGTAAGCTTTGCAACGGTGTCACCTGCATTGGTCTCACTGCTTGTTTTCCCACCTCAAAGTGCATTTGAATAGTTCCTTGATGCCTGCTCCAGGCTGGCCGGCTGCCCAGTTCTCAGTGCACGAATGATTGGACTCTGCTCCCAGAGGCGAAGAGCCAGGACTGAAAGATGCTGCTGGATCTCTTCTGCTCACGGTAAGCTTTGCAACGGTGTCACCTGCATTGGTCTCACTGCTTTTTTTCCCACCTCAAAGTGCATTTGAATAGTTCCTTGATGCCTGCTCCAGGCTGGCCGGCTGCCCAGTTGTCAGTGCACGAATGATTGGACTCTGCTCCCACAGGCAAAGAGCCAGGACTGAAAGATGCTGCTGGATCTCTTCTGCACGTGGTAAGCTTTGCAACGGTGCTTCCTGCATTGGTCTCACTGCTTGTTTTCCCACCTCAAAGTGCATTTGAGTAGTTCCTTGATGCCTGCTCCAGGCTGGCCGGCTGCCCAGTTGTCAGTGCACGAATGATTGGACTCTGCTCCCACAGGCGAAGAGCCAGGACTGAAAGATGCTGCTGGATCTCTTCTGCATGTGGTAAGCTTTGCAACGGTGCCACCTGCATTGGTCTCACTGCTTGTTTTCCCACCTCAAAGTGCATTTGAATAGTTCCTTGATGCCTGCTCCAGGCTGTCCGGCTGCCCAGTTGTCAGTGCACGAATGATTGGACTCTGCTCCCACAGGCGAAGAGCCAGGACTAAAAGATGCTGCTGGATCTCTTCTGCTCACGGTAAGCTTTGCAACGGTGTCACCTGCATTGGTCTCACTGCTTGTTTTCCCACCTCAAAGTGCATTTGAATAGTTCCTTGATGCCTGCTCCAGGCTGGCCGGCTGCCCAGTTCTCAGTGCGCAAATGATTGGACTCTGCTCCCACAGGCGAAGAGCCAGGACTGAAAGATGCTGCTGGATCTCTTCTGCACGTGGTAAGCTTTGCAACGGTGCCACCTGCATTGGTCTCACTGCTTGTTTTCCCACCTCAAAGTGCATTAGAATACATCCTTGATGCCTGCTCCAGGCTGGCCGGCTGCCCAGTTTTCAGGGCACGAATGATTGGACTCTGCTCCCACAGGCGAAGAGCCAGGACTGAAAGATGCTGCTGGATCTCTTCTGCACGTGGTAAGCTTTGCAACGGTGCCACCTGCATTGGTCTCACTGCTTGTTTTCCCACCTCAAAGTGCATTTGAATAGTTCCTTGATGCCTGCTCCAGGCTGGCCGGCTGCCCAGTTGTCAGTGCACGAATGATTGGACTCTGCTCCCATAGGCGAAGAGCCAGGACTGAAAGATGCTGCTGGATCTCTTCTGTACGTGGTAAGCTTTGCAACGGTGCCACCTGCATTGGTCTCACTGCTTGTTTTCCCACCTCAAAGTGCATTTGAATAGTTCCTTGATGCCTGCTCCAGGCTGGCTGGCTGCCCAGTTGTCAGTGCACGAATGATTGGACTCTGCTCCCACAGGCGAAGAGCCAGGACTGAAAGATGCTGCTGGATCTCTTCTGCACGTGGTAAGCTTTGCAACGGTGCCACCTGCATTGGTCTCACTGCTTGTTTTCCCACCTCAAAGTGCATTTGAATAGTTCCTTGATGCCTGCTCCAGGCTGGCCGGCTGCCCAGTTGTCAGTGCACGAATGATTGGACTCTGCTCCCACAGGCGAAGAGCCAGGACTGAAAGATGCTGCTGGATCTCTTCTGCTCACGGTAAGCTTTGCAACGGTGTCACCTGCATTTGCCTCACTGCTTGTTTTCCCACCTCAAAGTGCATTTGAATAGTTCCTTGATGCCTGCTCCAGGCTGGCCGGCTGCCCAGTTGTCAGTGCACGTATGATTGGACTCTGCTCCCACAGGCGAAGAGCCAGGACTGAAAGATGCTGCTGGATCTCTTCTGTACGTGGTAAGCTTTGCAACGGTGCCACCTGCATTGGTCTCACTGCTTGTTTTCCCACCTCAAAGTGCATTTGAACACATCCTTGATGCCTGCTCCAGGCTGGCCGGCTGCCCAGTTGTCAGGGCACGAATGATTGGACTCTGCTCCCACAGGCGAAGAGCCAGGACTGAAAGATGCTGCTGGATCTCTTCTGTACGTGGTAAGCTTTGCAACGGTGCCACCTGCATTGGTCTCACTGCTTGTTTTCCCACCTCAAAGTGCATTTGAACACATCCTTGATGCCTGCTCCAGGCTGGCCGGCTGCCCAGTTGTCAGGGCACAAATGATTGGACTCTGCTCCCACAGGCGAAGAGCCAGGACTGAAAGATGCTGCTGGATCTCTTCTGCACGTGGTAAGCTTTGCAACGGTGCCACCTGCATTGGTCTCACTGCTTGTTTTCCCACCTCAAAGTGCATTAGAATACATCCTTGATGCCTGCTCCAGGCTGGCTGGCTGCCCAGTTTTCAGTGCACGAATGATTGGACTCTGCTCCCACGGGCGAAGAGCCAGGACTGAAAGATGCTGCTGGATCTCTTCTGCTCATGGTAATCTTTGCAACGGTGCCACCTGCATTGGTCTCACTGCTTGTTTTCCCACCTCAAAGTGCATTTGAATAGTTCCTTGATGCCTGCTCCAGGCTGGCCGGCTGCCCAGTTGTCAGTGCACGAATGATTGGACTCTGCTCCCACAGGCGAAGAGCCAGGACTGAAAGATGCTGCTGGATCTCTTCTGCACGTGGTAAGCTTTGCAACGGTGCCACCTGCATTGGTCTCACTGCTTGTTTTCCCACCTCAAAGTGCATTTGAATAGTTCCTTGATGCCTGCTCCAGGCTGGCCGGCTGCCCAGTTCTCAGTGCACGAATGATTGGACTCTGTTCCCACAGGCGAAGAGCCAGGACTGAAAGATGCTGCTGGATCTCTTCTGCTCACGGTAAGCTTTGCAACGGTGTCACCTGCATTGGTCTCACTGCTTGTTTTCCCACCTCAAAGTGCATTTGAATAGTTCCTTGATGCCTGCTCCAGGCTGGCCGGCTGCCCAGTTTTCAGGGCACGAATGATTGGACTCTGTTCCCACAGGCGAAGAGCCAGGACTGAAAGATGCTGCTGGATCTCTTCTGCTCACGGTAAGCTTTGCAACGGTGTCACCTGCATTGGTCTCACTGCTTGTTTTCCCACCTCAAAGTGCATTTGAATAGTTCCTTGATGCCTGCTCCAGGCTGGCCGGCTGCCCAGTTCTCAGTGCACGAATGATTGGACTCTGCACCCACAGGCGAAGAGCCAGGACTGAAAGATGCAGCTGGATCTCTTCTGCTAATGGTAATCTTTGCAACGATGCCACCTGCATTGGTCTCACTGCTTGTTTTCCCACCTCAAAGTGCATTTGAATAGTTCCTTGATGCCTGCTCCAGGCTGGCCGGCTGCCCAGTTCTCAGTGCACGAATGATTGGGCTCTGCTCCCACAGGCGAAGAGCCAGGACTGAAAGATGCTGCTGGACCTCTTCTGCACGTGGTAAGCTTTGCAACGGTGCCACCTGCATTGGTCTCACTGCTTGTTTTCCCACCTCAAAGTGCATTTGAATAGTTCCTTGATGCCTGCTCCAGGCTGGCCGGCTGTCCAGTTTTCAGGGCACGAATGATTGGACTCTGCTCCCACAGGCGAAGAGCCAGGACTGAAAGATGCTGCTGGATCTCTTCTGCACGTGGTAAGCTTTGCAACGGTGCCACCTGCATTGGTCTCACTGCTTGTTTTCCCACCTCAAAGTGCATTTGAATAGTTCCTTGATGCCTGCTCCAGGCTGGCTGGCTGCCCAGTTGTCAGTGCACGAATGATTGGACTCTGCTCCCACAGGCGAAGAGCCAGGACTGAAAGATGCTGCTGGATCTCTTCTGCACGTGGTAAGCTTTGCAACGGTGCCACCTGCATTGGTCTCACTGCTTGTTTTCCCACCTCAAAGTGCATTTGAATAGTTCCTTGATGCCTGCTCCAGGCTGGCCGGCTGCCCAGTTTTCAGGGCACGAATGATTGGACTCTGCTCCCACAGGCGAAGAGCCAGGACTGAAAGATGCTGCTGGATCTCTTCTGCACGTGGTAAGCTTTGCAACGGTGCCACCTGCATTGGTCTCACTGCTTGTTTTCCCACCTCAAAGTGCATTTGAATAGTTCCTTGATGCCTGCTCCAGGCTGGCCGGCTGCCCAGTTGTCAGTGCACGAATGATTGGACTCTGCTCCCACAGGCGAAGAGCCAGGACTGAAAGATGCTGCTGGATCTCTTCTGCTCACGGTAAGCTTTGCAACGGTGTCACCTGCATCGGCCTCACTGCTTGTTTTCCCACCTCAAAGTGCATTTGAATAGTTCCTTGATGCCTGCTCCAGGCTGGCCGGGTGCCCAGTTCTCAGTGCACGAATGATTGGACTCTGCTCCCACAGGCGAAGAGCCAGGACTGAAAGATGCTGCTGGATCTCCTCTGCATGTGGTAAGCTTTGCAACGGTGTCACCTGCATTGGTCTCACTGCTTGTTTTCCCACCTCAAAGTGCATTTGAATAGTTCCTTGATGCCTGCTCCAGGCTGGCCGGCTGCCCAGTTGTCAGTGCACGAATGATTGGACTCTGCTCCCACAGGCAAAGAGCCAGGACTGAAAGATGCTGCTCGATCTCTTCTGCTCACGGTAAGCTTTGCAACGGTGCCACCTGCATTGGTCTCACTGCTTGTTTTCCCACCTCAAAGTGCATTTGAATAGTTCCTTGATGCCTGCTCCAGGCTGTCCGGCTGCCCAGTTGTCAGTGCACGAATGACTGGACTCTGCTCCCACAGGCGAAGAGCCAGGACTGAAAGATGCTGCTGGATCTCTTCTGCACGTGGTAAGCTTTGCAACGGTGCCACCTGCATTGGTCTCACTGCTTGTTTTCCCACCTCAAAGTGCATTTGAATAGTTCCTTGATGCCTGCTCCAGGCTGGCCGGCTGCCCAGTTGTCAGTGCACGAATGATTGCACTCTGCTCCCACAGGCTAAGAGCCAGGACTGAAAGATGCTGCTCGATCTCTTCTGCTCACGGTAAGCTTTGCAACGGTGTCACCTGCATTGGTCTCACTGCTTGTTTTCCCACCTCAAAGTGCATTTGAATAGTTCCTTGATGCCTGCTCCAGGCTGTCCGGCTGCCCAGTTGTCAGTGCACGAATGACTGGACTCTGCTCCCACAGGCGAAGAGCCAGGACTGAAAGATGTTGCTGGATCTCTTCTGCTCACGGTAAGCTTTGCAACGGTGTCACCTGCATTTGCCTCACTGCTTGTTTTCCCACCTCAAAGTGCATTTGAATAGTTCCTTGATGCCTGCTCCAGGCTGGCCGGCTGCCCAGTTCTCAGTGCGCAAATGATTGGACTCTGCTCCCACAGGCGAAGAGCCAGGACTGAAAGATGCTGCTGGATCTCTTCTGCACGTGGTAAGCTTTGCAACGGTGCCACCTGCATTGGTCTCACTGCTTGTTTTCCCACCTCAAAGTGCATTTGAACACATCCTTAATGCCTGCTCCAGGCTGGCCGGCTGCTCAGTTTTCAGTGCACGAATGATTGGACTCTGCTCCCACAGGCGACGAGCCAGGACTGAAAGATGCTGCTGGATCTCTTCCGCTCACGGTAAGCTTTGCAACGGTGCTTCCTGCATTGGTCTCACTGCTTGTTTTCCCACCTCAAAGTGCATTTGAATAGTTCCTTGATGCCTGCTCCAGGCTGGCCGGCTGCCCAGTTCTCAGTGCACGAATGATTGGACTCTGCACCCACAGGCGAAGAGCCAGGACTGAAAGATGCAGCTGGATCTCTTCTGTACGTGGTAAGCTTTGCAACGGTGCCACCTGCATTGGTCTCACTGCTTGTTTTCCCACCTCAAAGTGCATTTGAATAGTTCCTTGATGCCTGCTCCAGGCTGGCCGGCTGCCCAGTTTTCAGGGCACGAATGATTGGACTCTGCTCCCACAGGCGAAGAGCCAGGACTGAAAGATGCTGCTGGATCTCTTCTGCACGTGGTAAGCTTTGCAACGGTGCCACCTGCATTGGTCTCACTGCTTGTTTTCCCACCTCAAAGTGCATTTGAGTACATCCTTGATGCCTGCTCCAGGCTGGCTGGCTGCCCAGTTTTCAGGGCACGAATGATTGGACTCTGCTCCCACACGCGAAGTGCCAGGACTGCAAGATGCTGCTGGATCTCTTCTGCACGTTGTAAGCTTTGCAGCGGTGCCACCTGCATTGGTCTCACTGCTTGTTTTCCCACCTCAAAGTGCATTTGAATAGTTCCTTGATGCCTGCTCCAGGCTGGCCGGCTGCCCAGTTTTCAGGGCACGAATGATTGGACTCTGCTCCCACAGGCGAAGAGCCAGGACTGAAAGATGCTGCTGGATCTCTTCTGCACGTGGTAAGCTTTGCAACGGTGCCACCTGCATTGGTCTCACTGCTTGTTTTCCCACCTCAAAGTGCATTTGAATAGTTCCTTGATGCCTGCTCCAGGCTGGCCGGCTGCCCAGTTGTCAGTGCACGAATGATTGGACTCTGCTCCCATAGGCGAAGAGCCAGGACTGAAAGATGCTGCTGGATCTCTTCTGTACGTGGTAAGCTTTGCAACGGTGCCACCTGCATTGGTCTCACTGCTTGTTTTCCCACCTCAAAGTGCATTTGAATAGTTCCTTGATGCCTGCTCCAGGCTGGCTGGCTGCCCAGTTGTCAGTGCACGAATGATTGGACTCTGCTCCCACAGGCGAAGAGCCAGGACTGAAAGATGCTGCTGGATCTCTTCTGCACGTGGTAAGCTTTGCAACGGTGCCACCTGCATTGGTCTCACTGCTTGTTTTCCCACCTCAAAGTGCATTTGAATAGTTCCTTGATGCCTGCTCCAGGCTGGCCGGCTGCCCAGTTGTCAGTGCACGAATGATTGGACTCTGCTCCCACAGGCGAAGAGCCAGGACTGAAAGATGCTGCTGGATCTCTTCTGCTCACGGTAAGCTTTGCAACGGTGTCACCTGCATTTGCCTCACTGCTTGTTTTCCCACCTCAAAGTGCATTTGAATAGTTCCTTGATGCCTGCTCCAGGCTGGCCGGCTGCCCAGTTGTCAGTGCACGTATGATTGGACTCTGCTCCCACAGGCGAAGAGCCAGGACTGAAAGATGCTGCTGGATCTCTTCTGTACGTGGTAAGCTTTGCAACGGTGCCACCTGCATTGGTCTCACTGCTTGTTTTCCCACCTCAAAGTGCATTTGAACACATCCTTGATGCCTGCTCCAGGCTGGCCGGCTGCCCAGTTGTCAGGGCACGAATGATTGGACTCTGCTCCCACAGGCGAAGAGCCAGGACTGAAAGATGCTGCTGGATCTCTTCTGCACGTGGTAAGCTTTGCAACGGTGCCACCTGCATTGGTCTCACTGCTTGTTTTCCCACCTCAAAGTGCATTAGAATACATCCTTGATGCCTGCTCCAGGCTGGCTGGCTGCCCAGTTTTCAGTGCACGAATGATTGGACTCTGCTCCCACGGGCGAAGAGCGAGGACTGAAAGATGCTGCTGGATCTCTTCTGCTCATGGTAATCTTTGCAACGGTGCCACCTGCATTGGTCTCACTGCTTGTTTTCCCACCTCAAAGTGCATTTGAATAGTTCCTTGATGCCTGCTCCAGGCTGGCCGGCTGCCCAGTTGTCAGTGCACGAATGATTGGACTCTGCTCCCACAGGCTAAGAGCCAGGACTGAAAGATGCTGCTGGATCTCTTCTGCATGTGGTAAGCTTTGCAACGGTGCCACCTGCATTGGTCTCACTGCTTGTTTTCCCACCTCAAAGTGCATTTGAATAGTTCCTTGATGCCTGCTCCAGGCTGGCCGGCTGCCCAGTTCTCAGTGCACGAATGATTGGACTCTGTTCCCACAGGCGAAGAGCCAGGACTGAAAGATGCTGCTGGATGTCTTCTGCACGTGGTAAGCTTTGCAACGGTGCCACCTGCATTGGTCTCACTGCTTGTTTTCCCACCTCAAAGTGCATTTGAATAGTTCCTTGATGCCTGCTCCAGGCTGGCCGGCTGCCCAGTTGTCAGTGCACGAATGATTGGACTCTGCTCACGCTGGCGAAGAGCCAGGACTGAAAGATGCTGCTGGATCTCTTCTGCACGTGGTAAGCTTTGCAACGGTGCCACCTGCATTGGTCTCACTGCTTGTTTTCCCACCTCAAAGTGCATTTGAATAGTTCCTTGATGCCTGCTCCAGGCTGTCCGGCTGCCCAGTTGTCAGTGCACGAATGATTTTACTCTGCTCCCAAAGGCAAAGAACCAGGACTGAAAGATGCTGCTGGATCTCTTCTGCTCACGGTAAGCTTTGCAACGGTGCCACCTGCATTGGTCTCAGTGCTTGTTTTCCCACCTCAAAGTGCATTTGAATAGTTCCTTGATGCCTGCTCCAGGCTGGCCGGCTGCCCAGTTCTCAGTGCACGAATGATTGGACTCTGCACCCACAGGCGAAGAGCCAGGACTGAAAGATGCTGCTGGATCTCTTCTGTACGTGGTAAGCTTTGCAACGGTGCCACCTGCATTGGTCTCACTGCTTGTTTTCCCACCTCAAAGTGCATTTGAATAGTTCCTTGATGCCTGCTCCAGGCTGTCCGGCTGCCCAGTTCTCAGTGCACGAATGATTGGACTCTGTTCCCACAGGCGAAGAGCCAGGACTGAAAGATGCTGCTGGATGTCTTCTGCACGTGGTAAGCTTTGCAACGGTGCCACCTGCATTGGTCTCACTGCTTGTTTTCCCACCTCAAAGTGCATTTGAATAGTTCCTTGATGCCTGCTCCAGGCTGGCCGGCTGCCCAGTTGTCAGTGCACGAATGATTGGACTCTGCTCACACTGGCGAAGAGCCAGGACTGAAAGATGCTGCTGGATCTCTTCTGTACGTGGTAAGCTTTGCAACGGTGCCACCTGCATTGGTCTCACTGCTTGTTTTCCCACCTCAAAGTGCATTTGAGTACATCCTTGATGCCTGCTCCAGGCTGGCCGGCTGCCCAGTTTTCAGGGCACGAATGATTGGACTCTGCTCCCACAGGCGAAGAGCCAGGACTGAAAGATGCTGCTGGATCTCTTCTGCACGTGGTAAGCTTTGCAACGGTGCCACCTGCATTGGTCTCACTGCTTGTTTTCCCACCTCAAAGTGCATTTGAATAGTTCCTTGATGCCTGCTCCAGGCTGGCCAGCTGCCCAGTTGTCAGTGCACGAATGATTGGACTCTGCTCCCACAGGCGAAGAGCCAGGACTGAAAGATGCTGCTGGATCTCTTCTGCTCACGGTAAGCTTTGCAACGGTGTCACCTGCATTGGTCTCACTGCTTGTTTTCCCACCTCAAAGTGCATTTGAATACATCCTTGATGCCTGCTCCAGGCTGGCCGGCTGCCCAGTTGTCAGTGCACGAATGATTGGACTCTGCTCCCACAGGCGAAGAGCCAGGACTGAAAGATGCTGCTGTATCTCTTCTGCACGTGGTAAGGTTTGCAACGGTGCCACCTGCATTGGTCTCACTGCTTGTTTTGCCACCTCAAAGTGCATTTGAACACATCCTGGATGCCTGCTCCAGGCTGGCCGGCTGCCCAGTTGTCAGTGCACGAATGATTGGACTCTGCTCCCACAGGCGAAGAGCCAGGACTGAAAGATGCTGCTGGATCTCTTCTGCACGTGGTAAGCTTTGCAACGGTGCCACCTGCATTGGTCTCACTGCTTGTTTTCCCACCTCAAAGTGCATTTGAATAGTTCCTTGATGCCTGCTCCAGACTAGCCGGCTGCCCAGTTTTCAGTGCACGAATGATTGGACTCTGCTCCCACAGGCGAAGAGCCAGGACTGAAAGATGCTGCTGGATCTCTTCTGCACGTGGTAAGCTTTGCAACGGTGCCACCTGCATTGGTCTCACTGCTTGTTTTCCCACCTCAAAGTGCATTTGAACACATCCTTGATGCCTGCTCCAGGCTGGCCGGCTGCCCAGTTGTCAGGGCACGAATGATTGGACTCTGCTCCCACAGGCGAAGAGCCAGGACTGAAAGATGCTGCTGGATCTCTTCTGCACGTGGTAAGCTTTGCAACGGTGCCACCTGCATTGGTCTCACTGCTTGTTTTCCCACCTCAAAGTGCATTTGAATAGTTCCTTGATGCCTGCTCCAGGCTGGCCTGCTGCCCAGTTGTCAGTGCACGAATGATTGGACTCTGCTCCCACAGGCGAAGAGCCAGGACTGAAAGATGCTGCTGGATCTCTTCTGCTCACGGTAAGCTTTGCAACAGTGTCACCTGCATTGGCCTCACTGCTTGTTTTCCCACCTCAAAGTGCATTTGAATACATCCTTGATGCCTGCTCCAGGCTGGCCGGCTGCCCAGTTTTCAGGGCACGAATGATTGGACTCTGCTCCCACAGGCGAAGAGCCAGGACTGAAAGATGCTGCTGGATCTCTTCTGCACGTGGTAAGCTTTGCAACGGTGCCACCTGCATTGGTCTCACTGCTTGTTTTCCCACCTCAAAGTGCATTTGAATAGTTCCTTGATGCCTGCTCCAGGCTGGCCGGCTGCCCAGTTGTCAGTGCACGAATGATTGGACTCTGCTCCCACAGGCGAAGAGCCAGGACTGAAAGATGCTGCTGGATCTCCTCTGCATGTGGTAAGCTTTGCAACGGTGTCACCTGCATTGGTCTCACTGCTTGTTTTCCCACCTCAAAGTGCATTTGAATAGTTCCTTGATGCCTGCTCCAGGCTGGCCGGCTGCCCAGTTGTCAGTGCACGAATGATTGGACTCTGCTCCCACAGGCAAAGAGCCAGGACTGAAAGATGCTGCTCGATCTCTTCTGCTCACGGTAAGCTTTGCAACGGTGCCACCTGCATTGGTCTCACTGCTTGTTTTCCCACCTCAAAGTGCATTTGAATAGTTCCTTGATGCCTGCTCCAGGCTGTCCGGCTGCCCAGTTGTCAGTGCACGAATGACTGGACTCTGCTCCCACAGGCGAAGAGCCAGGACTGAAAGATGCTGCTGGATCTCTTCTGCACGTGGTAAGCTTTGCAACGGTGCCACCTGCATTGGTCTCACTGCTTGTTTTCCCACCTGAAAGTGCATTTGAATAGTTCCTTGATGCCTGCTCCAGGCTGGCCGGCTGCCCAGTTGTCAGTGCACGAATGATTGCACTCTGCTCCCACAGGCTAAGAGCCAGGACTGAAAGATGCTGCTCGATCTCTTCTGCTCACGGTAAGCTTTGCAACGGTGTCACCTGCATTGGTCTCACTGCTTGTTTTCCCACCTCAAAGTGCATTTGAATAGTTCCTTGATGCCTGCTCCAGGCTGTCCGGCTGCCCAGTTGTCAGTGCACGAATGACTGGACTCTGCTCCCACAGGCGAAGAGCCAGGACTGAAAGATGTTGCTGGATCTCTTCTGCTCACGGTAAGCTTTGCAACGGTGTCACCTGCATTTGCCTCACTGCTTGTTTTCCCACCTCAAAGTGCATTTGAATAGTTCCTTGATGCCTGCTCCAGGCTGGCCGGCTGCCCAGTTTTCAGGGCACGAATGATTGGACTCTGCTCCCACAGGCGAAGAGCCAGGACTGAAAGATGCAGCTGGATCTCTTCTGTACGTGGTAAGCTTTGCAACGGTGCCACCTGCATTGGTCTCACTGCTTGTTTTCCCACCTCAAAGTGCATTTGAATAGTTCCTTGATGCCTGCTCCAGGCTGGCCGGCTGCCCAGTTTTCAGGGCACGAATGATTGGACTCTGCTCCCACAGGCGAAGAGCCAGGACTGAAAGATGCTGCTGGATCTCTTCTGCACGTGGTAAGCTTTGCAACGGTGCCACCTGCATTGGTCTCACTGCTTGTTTTCCCACCTCAAAGTGCATTTGAGTACATCCTTGATGCCTGCTCCAGGCTGGCTGGCTGCCCAGTTTTCAGGGCACGAATGATTGGACTCTGCTCCCACACGCGAAGTGCCAGGACTGCAAGATGCTGCTGGATCTCTTCTGCACGTTGTAAGCTTTGCAGCGGTGCCACCTGCATTGGTCTCACTGCTTGTTTTCCCACCTCAAAGTGCATTTGAATAGTTCCTTGATGCCTGCTCCAGGCTGGCCGGCTGCCCAGTTGTCAGTGCACGAATGATTGGACTCTGCTCCCATAGGCGAAGAGCCAGGACTGAAAGATGCTGCTGGATCTCTTCTGTACGTGGTAAGCTTTGCAACGGTGCCACCTGCATTGGTCTCACTGCTTGTTTTCCCACCTCAAAGTGCATTTGAATAGTTCCTTGATGCCTGCTCCAGGCTGGCTGGCTGCCCAGTTGTCAGTGCACGAATGATTGGACTCTGCTCCCACAGGCGAAGAGCCAGGACTGAAAGATGCTGCTGGATCTCTTCTGCACGTGGTAAGCTTTGCAACGGTGCCACCTGCATTGGTCTCACTGCTTGTTTTCCCACCTCAAAGTGCATTTGAATAGTTCCTTGATGCCTGCTCCAGGCTGGCCGGCTGCCCAGTTGTCAGTGCACGAATGATTGGACTCTGCTCCCACAGGCGAAGAGCCAGGACTGAAAGATGCTGCTGGATCTCTTCTGCTCACGGTAAGCTTTGCAACGGTGTCACCTGCATTTGCCTCACTGCTTGTTTTCCCACCTCAAAGTGCATTTGAATAGTTCCTTGATGCCTGCTCCAGGCTGGCCGGCTGCCCAGTTGTCAGTGCACGTATGATTGGACTCTGCTCCCACAGGCGAAGAGCCAGGACTGAAAGATGCTGCTGGATCTCTTCTGTACGTGGTAAGCTTTGCAACGGTGCCACCTGCATTGGTCTCACTGCTTGTTTTCCCACCTCAAAGTGCATTTGAACACATCCTTGATGCCTGCTCCAGGCTGGCCGGCTGCCCAGTTGTCAGGGCACGAATGATTGGACTCTGCTCCCACAGGCGAAGAGCCAGGACTGAAAGATGCTGCTGGATCTCTTCTGCACGTGGTAAGCTTTGCAACGGTGCCACCTGCATTGGTCTCACTGCTTGTTTTCCCACCTCAAAGTGCATTAGAATACATCCTTGATGCCTGCTCCAGGCTGGCTGGCTGCCCAGTTTTCAGTGCACGAATGATTGGACTCTGCTCCCACGGGCGAAGAGCGAGGACTGAAAGATGCTGCTGGATCTCTTCTGCTCATGGTAATCTTTGCAACGGTGCCACCTGCATTGGTCTCACTGCTTGTTTTCCCACCTCAAAGTGCATTTGAATAGTTCCTTGATGCCTGCTCCAGGCTGGCCGGCTGCCCAGTTGTCAGTGCACGAATGATTGGACTCTGCTCCCACAGGCTAAGAGCCAGGACTGAAAGATGCTGCTGGATCTCTTCTGCACGTGGTAAGCTTTGCAACGGTGCCACCTGCATTGGTCTCACTGCTTGTTTTCCCACCTCAAAGTGCATTTGAATAGTTCCTTGATGCCTGCTCCAGGCTGGCCGGCTGCCCAGTTCTCAGTGCACGAATGATTGGACTCTGTTCCCACAGGCGAAGAGCCAGGACTGAAAGATGCTGCTGGATGTCTTCTGCACGTGGTAAGCTTTGCAACGGTGCCACCTGCATTGGTCTCACTGCTTGTTTTCCCACCTCAAAGTGCATTTGAATAGTTCCTTGATGCCTGCTCCAGGCTGGCCGGCTGCCCAGTTGTCAGTGCACGAATGATTGGACTCTGCTCACACTGGCGAAGAGCCAGGACTGAAAGATGCTGCTGGATCTCTTCTGCACGTGGTAAGCTTTGCAACGGTGCCACCTGCATTGGTCTCACTGCTTGTTTTCCCACCTCAAAGTGCATTTGAATAGTTCCTTGATGCCTGCTCCAGGCTGTCCGGCTGCCCAGTTGTCAGTGCACGAATGATTTTACTCTGCTCCCAAAGGCAAAGAACCAGGACTGAAAGATGCTGCTGGATCTCTTCTGCTCACGGTAAGCTTTGCAACGGTGCCACCTGCATTGGTCTCAGTGCTTGTTTTCCCACCTCAAAGTGCATTTGAATAGTTCCTTGATGCCTGCTCCAGGCTGGCCGGCTGCCCAGTTCTCAGTGCACGAATGATTGGACTCTGCACCCACAGGCGAAGAGCCAGGACTGAAAGATGCTGCTGGATCTCTTCTGTACGTGGTAAGCTTTGCAACGGTGCCACCTGCATTGGTCTCACTGCTTGTTTTCCCACCTCAAAGTGCATTTGAATAGTTCCTTGATGCCTGCTCCAGGCTGTCCGGCTGCCCAGTTCTCAGTGCACGAATGATTGGACTCTGTTCCCACAGGCGAAGAGCCAGGACTGAAAGATGCTGCTGGATGTCTTCTGCACGTGGTAAGCTTTGCAACGGTGCCACCTGCATTGGTCTCACTGCTTGTTTTCCCACCTCAAAGTGCATTTGAATAGTTCCTTGATGCCTGCTCCAGGCTGGCCGGCTGCCCAGTTGTCAGTGCACGAATGATTGGACTCTGCTCACACTGGCGAAGAGCCAGGACTGAAAGATGCTGCTGGATCTCTTCTGTACGTGGTAAGCTTTGCAACGGTGCCACCTGCATTGGTCTCACTGCTTGTTTTCCCACCTCAAAGTGCATTTGAGTACATCCTTGATGCCTGCTCCAGGCTGGCCGGCTGCCCAGTTTTCAGGGCACGAATGATTGGACTCTGCTCCCACAGGCGAAGAGCCAGGACTGAAAGATGCTGCTGGATCTCTTCTGCACGTGGTAAGCTTTGCAACGGTGCCACCTGCATTGGTCTCACTGCTTGTTTTCCCACCTCAAAGTGCATTTGAATAGTTCCTTGATGCCTGCTCCAGGCTGGCCAGCTGCCCAGTTGTCAGTGCACGAATGATTGGACTCTGCTCCCACAGGCGAAGAGCCAGGACTGAAAGATGCTGCTGGATCTCTTCTGCTCACGGTAAGCTTTGCAACGGTGTCACCTGCATTGGTCTCACTGCTTGTTTTCCCACCTCAAAGTGCATTTGAATACATCCTTGATGCCTGCTCCAGGCTGGCCGGCTGCCCAGTTGTCAGTGCACGAATGATTGGACTCTGCTCCCACAGGCGAAGAGCCAGGACTGAAAGATGCTGCTGTATCTCTTCTGCACGTGGTAAGGTTTGCAACGGTGCCACCTGCATTGGTCTCACTGCTTGTTTTGCCACCTCAAAGTGCATTTGAACACATCCTGGATGCCTGCTCCAGGCTGGCCGGCTGCCCAGTTGTCAGTGCACGAATGATTGGACTCTGCTCCCACAGGCGAAGAGCCAGGACTGAAAGATGCTGCTGGATCTCTTCTGCACGTGGTAAGCTTTGCAACGGTGCCACCTGCATTGGTCTCACTGCTTGTTTTCCCACCTCAAAGTGCATTTGAATAGTTCCTTGATGCCTGCTCCAGACTAGCCGGCTGCCCAGTTTTCAGTGCACGAATGATTGGACTCTGCTCCCACAGGCGAAGAGCCAGGACTGAAAGATGCTGCTGGATCTCTTCTGCACGTGGTAAGCTTTGCAACGGTGCCACCTGCATTGGTCTCACTGCTTGTTTTCCCACCTCAAAGTGCATTTGAACACATCCTTGATGCCTGCTCCAGGCTGGCCGGCTGCCCAGTTGTCAGGGCACGAATGATTGGACTCTGCTCCCACAGGCGAAGAGCCAGGACTGAAAGATGCTGCTGGATCTCTTCTGCACGTGGTAAGCTTTGCAACGGTGCCACCTGCATTGGTCTCACTGCTTGTTTTCCCACCTCAAAGTGCATTTGAATAGTTCCTTGATGCCTGCTCCAGGCTGGCCTGCTGCCCAGTTGTCAGTGCACGAATGATTGGACTCTGCTCCCACAGGCGAAGAGCCAGGACTGAAAGATGCTGCTGGATCTCTTCTGCTCACGGTAAGCTTTGCAACAGTGTCACCTGCATTGGCCTCACTGCTTGTTTTCCCACCTCAAAGTGCATTTGAATACATCCTTGATGCCTGCTCCAGGCTGGCCGGCTGCCCAGTTTTCAGGGCACGAATGATTGGACTCTGCTCCCACAGGCGAAGAGCCAGGACTGAAAGATGCTGCTGGATCTCTTCTGCACGTGGTAAGCTTTGCAACGGTGCCACCTGCATTGGTCTCACTGCTTGTTTTCCCACCTCAAAGTGCATTTGAATAGTTCCTTGATGCCTGCTCCAGGCTGGCCGGCTGCCCAGTTGTCAGTGCACGAATGATTGGACTCTGCTCCCACAGGCGAAGAGCCAGGACTGAAAGATGCTGCTGGATCTCTTCTGCTCACGGTAAGCTTTGCAACGGTGCCACCTGCATTGGTCTCACTGCTTGTTTTCCCACCTCAAAGTGCATTTGAGTAGTTCCTTGATGCCTGCTCCAGGCTGGCCGGCTGCCCAGTTGTCAGTGCACGAATGATTGGACTCTGCTCCCACAGGCGAAGAGCCAGGACTGAAAGATGCTGCTGGATCTCTTCTGCACGTGGTAAGCTTTGTAACGGTGCCACCTGCATTGGTCTCACTGCTTGTTTTCCCACCTCAAAGTGCATTTGAATAGTTCCTTGATGCCTGCTCCAGGCTGGCCGGCTGCCCAGTTGTCATTGCACGAATGATTGGACTCTGCTCCCACAGGCGAAGAGCCAGGACTGAAAGATGCTGCTGGATCTCTTCTGCTCACGGTAAGCTTTGCAACGGTGCCACCTGCATTGGTCTCACTGCTTGTTTTCCCACCTCAAAGTGCATTTGAATAGTTCCTTGATGCCTGCTCCAGGCTGGCCGGCTGCCCAGTTGTCAGTGCACGAATGATTGGACTCTGCTCCCACAGGCGAAGAGCCAGGACTGAAAGATGCTGCTGGATCTCTTCTGCACGTGGTAAGCTTTGCAACGGTGCCACCTGCATTGGTCTCACTGCTTGTTTTCCCACCTCAAAGTGCATTTGAACACATCCTTGATGCCTGCTCCAGGCTGGCTGGCTGCCCAGTTTTCAGGGCACGAATGATTGGACTCTGCTCCCACAGGCGAAGAGCCAGGACTGAAAGATGCTGCTGGATCTCTTCTGCACGTGGTAAGCTTTGCAACGGTGCCACCTGCATTGGTCTCACTGCTTGTTTTCCCACCTCAAAGTGCATTTGAATACATCCTTGATGCCTGCTCCAGGCTGGCCGGCTGCCCAGTTTTCAGTGCACGAATGATTGGACTCTGCTCCCACAGGCGAAGAGCCAGGACTGAAAGATGCTGCTGGATCTCTTCTGCACGTGGTAAGCTTTGCAACGGTGCCACCTGCATTGGTCTCACTGCTTGTTTTCCCACCTCAAAGTGCATTTGAATAGTTCCTTGATGCCTGCTCCAGGCTGGCCGGCTGCCCAGTTTGCAGTGCACGAATGATTGGACTCTGCTCCCACAGGCGAAGAGCCAGGACTGAAAGATGCTGCTGGATCTCTTCTGCTCACGGTAAGCTTTGCAACGGTGCCACCTGCATTGGTCTCACTGCTTGTTTTCCCACCTCAAAGTGCATTTGAATAGTTCCTTGATGCCTGCTCCAGGCTGGCCGGCTGCCCAGTTGTCAGTGCACGAATGATTGGACTCTGCTCCCACAGGCGAAGAGCCAGGACTGAAAGATGCTGCTGGATCTCTTCTGCTCACGGTAAGCTTTGCAACGGTGTCACCTGCATTGGTCTCACTGCTTGTTTTCCCACCTCAAAGTGCATTTGAATAGTTCCTTGATGCCTGCTCCAGGCTGGCCGGCTGCCCAGTTGTCAGTGCACGAATGATTGGACTCTGTTCCCACAGGCGAATAGCCAGGACTGAAAGATGCTGCTGGATCTCTTCTGCACGTGCTAAGCTTTGCAACGGTGCCACCTGCATTGGTCTCACTGCTTGTTTTCCCACCTCAAAGTGCATTTGAATAGTTCCTTGATGCCTGCTCCAGGCTGGCCGGCTGCCCAGTTGTCAGTGCACGAATGATTGGACTCTGCTCCCACAGGCGAAGAGCCAGGACTGAAAGATGCTGCTGGATCTCTTCTGCTAACGGTAAGCTTTGCAACGGTGTCACCTGCATTGGTCTCACTGCTTGTTTTCCCACCTCAAAGTGCGTTTGAATAGTTCCTTGATGCCTGCTCCAGGCTGGCCGGCTGCCCAGTTTTCAGTGCACGAATGATTGGACTCTGATCCCACAGGCGAAGAGCCAGGACTGAAAAATGCTGCTGGATCTCTTCTGCATGTGGTAAGCTTTGCAACGGTGCCACCTGCATTGGTCTCACTGCTTGTTTTCCCACCTCAAAGTGCATTTGAATAGTTCCTTGATGCCTGCTCCAGGCTGGCCGGCTGCCCAGTTCTCAGTGCACGAATGATTGGACTCTGCTCCCACAGGCGAAGAGCCAGGACTGAAAGATGCTGCTGGATCTCTTCTGCACGTGGTAAGCTTTGCAACGGTGCCACCTGCATTGGTCTCACTGCTTGTTTTCCCACCTCAAAGTGCATTTGAACACATCCTTGATGCCTGCTCCAGGCTGGCCGGCTGCCCAGTTTTCAGGGCACGAATGATTGGACTCTGCTCCCACAGGCGAAGAGCCAGGACTGAAAGATGCTGCTGGATCTCTTCTGCTCACGGTAAGCTTTGCAACGGTGCCACCTGCATTGGTCTCACTGCTTGTTTTCCCACCTCAAAGTGCATTTGAATAGTTCCTTGATGCCTGCTCCAGGCTGGCCGGCTGCCCAGTTCTCAGTGCACGAATGATTGGACTCTGCTCCCACAGGCGAAGAGCCAGGACTGAAAGATGCTGCTGGATCTCTTCTGCTCACGGTAAGCTTTGCAACGGTGCCACCTGCATTGGTCTCACTGCTTGTTTTCCCACCTCAAAGTGCATTTGAATAGTTCCTTGATGCCTGCTCCAGGCTGGCCGGCTGCCCAGTTGTCAGTGCACGAATGATTGGACTCTGCTCCCACAGGCGAAGAGCCAGGACTGAAAGATGCTGCTGGATCTCTTCTGCACGTGGTAAGCTTTGCAACGGTGCCACCTGCATTGGTCTCACTGCTTGTTTTCCCACCTCAAAGTGCATTTGAATAGTTCCTTGATGCCTGCTCCAGGCTGGCCGGCTGCCCAGTTCTCAGTGCACGAATGATTGGACTCTGCTCCCACAGGCGAAGAGCCAGAACTGAAAGATGCTGCTGGATCTCTTCTGCTCACGGTAAGCTTTGCAACGGTGCCACCTGCATTGGTCTCACTGCTTGTTTTCCCACCTCAAAGTGCATTTGAATAGTTCCTTGATGCCTGCTCCAGGCTGGCCGGCTGCCCAGTTGTCAGTGCACGAATGATTGGACTCTGCTCACACTGGCGAAGAGCCAGGACTGAAAGATGCTGCTGGATCTCTTCTGCACGTGGTAAGCTTTGCAACGGTGCCACCTGCATTGGTCTCACTGCTTGTTTTCCCACCTCAAAGTGCATTTGAATAGTTCCTTGATGCCTGCTCCAGGCTGGCCGGCTGCCCAGTTGTCAGTGCACGAATGATTTTACTCTGCTCCCAAAGGCAAAGAACCAGGACTGAAAGATGCTGCTGGATCTCTTCTGCACGTGGTAAGCTTTGCAACGGTGCCACCTGCATTGGTCTCACTGCTTGTTTTCCCACCTCAAAGTGCATTTGAATAGTTCCTTGATGCCTGCTCCAGGCTGGCCGGCTGCCCAGTTCTCAGTGCACGAATGATTGGACTCTGCACCCACAGGCGAAGAGCCAGGACTGAAAGATGCAGCTGGATCTCTTCTGTACGTGGTAAGCTTTGCAACGGTGCCACCTGCATTGGTCTCACTGCTTGTTTTCCCACCTCAAAGTGCATTTGAATAGTTCCTTGATGCCTGCTCCAGGCTGGCCGGCTGCCCAGTTTTCAGGGCACGAATGATTGGACTCTGCTCCCACAGGCAAAGAGCCAGGACTGAAAGATGCTGCTGGATCTCTTCTGTACGTGGTAAGCTTTGGAACGGTGCCACCTGCATTGGTCTCACTGCTTGTTTTCCCACCTCAAAGTGCATTTGAACAGTTCCTTGATGCCTGCTCCAGGCTGGCCGGCTGCCCAGTTGTCAGTGCACGAATGATTGGACTCTGCTCCCACAGGCGAAGAGCCAGGACTGAAAGATGCTGCTGGATCACTTCTGCTCACGGTAAGCTTTGCAACGGTGCCACCTGCATTGGTCTCACTGCTTGTTTTCCCACCTCAAAGTGCATTTGAATACATCCTTGATGCCTGCTGCAGGCTGGCCGGCTGCCCAGTTTTCAGGGCACGAATGATTGGACTCTGCTCCCACAGGCGAAGAGCTAGGACTGAAAGATGCTGCTGGATCTCTTCTGCACGTGGTAAGCTTTGCAACGGTGCCACCTGCATTGGTCTCACTGCTTGTTTTCCCACCTCAAAGTGCATTTGAATAGTTCCTTGATGCCTGCTCCAGGCTGGCCGGCTGCCCAGTTTTCAGTGCACGAATGATTGGCCTCTGCTCCCACAGGCGAAGAGCCAGGACTGAAAGATGCTGCTGGATCTCTTCTGCACGTGGTAAGCTTTGCAACGGTGCCACCTGCATTGGTCTCACTGCTTGTTTTCCCACCTCAAAGTGCATTTGAATAGTTCCTTGATGCCTGCTCCAGGCTGGCCGGCTGCCCAGTTCTCAGTGCACGAATGATTGGACTCTGCTCCCACAGGCGAAGAGCCAGGACTGAAAGATGCTGCTGGATCTCTTCTGCTCACGGTAAGCTTTGCAACGGTGCCACCTGCATTGGTCTCACTGCTTGTTTTCCCACCTCAAAGTGCATTTGAATAGTTCCTTGATGCCTGCTCCAGGCTGGCCGGCTGCCCAGTTGTCAGTGCACGAATGATTGGACTCTGCTCCCACAGGCGAAGAGCCAGGACTGAAAGATGCTGCTGGATCTCTTCTGCTCACGGTAAGCTTTGCAACGGTGTCACCTGCATTGGTCTCACTGCTTGTTTTCCCACCTCAAAGTGCATTTGAATAGTTCCTTGATGCCTGCTCCAGGCTGGCCGGCTGCCCAGTTGTCAGTGCACGAATGATTGGACTCTGCTCCCACAGGCGAAGAGCCAGGACTGAAAGATGCTGCTGGATCTCTTCTGCACGTGGTAAGCTTTGCAACGGTGCCACCTGCATTGGTCTCACTGCTTGTTTTCCCACCTCAAAGTGCATTTGAATAGTTCCTTGATGCCTGCTCCAGGCTGGCCGGCTGCCCAGTTGTCAGTGCACGAATGATTGGACTCTGCTCCCACAGGCGAAGAGCCAGCACTGAAAGATGCTGCTGGATCTCTTCTGCTCACGGTAAGCTTTGCAACGGTGCCACCTGCATTGGTCTCACTGCTTGTTTTCCCACCTCAAAGTGCATTTGAATACATCCTTGATGCCTGCTCCAGGCTGGCCGGCTGCCCAGTTGTCAGTGCACGAATGATTGGACTCTGCTCCCACAGGCGAAGAGCCAGCACTGAAAGATGCTGCTGGATCTCTTCTGCACGTGGTAAGCTTTGCAACGGTGCCACCTGCATTGGTCTCACTGCTTGTTTTCCCACCTCAAAGTGCATTTGAACACATCCTTGATGCCTGCTCCAGGCTGGCTGGCTGCCCAGTTGTCAGGGCACGAATGATTGGACTCTGCTCCCACAGGCGAAGAGCCAGGACTGAAAGATGCTGCTGGATCTCTTCTGCACGTGGTAAGCTTTGCAACGGTGCCACCTGCATTGGTCTCACTGCTTGTTTTCCCACCTCAAAGTGCATTTGAACACATCCTTGATGCCTGCTCCAGGCTGGCCGGCTGCCCAGTTTTCAGGGCACGAATGATTGGACTCTGCTCCCACAGGCGAAGAGCCAGGACTGAAAGATGCTGCTGGATCTCTTCTGCACGTGGTAAGCTTTGCAACGATGCCACCTGCATTGGTCTCACTGCTTGTTTTCCCACCTCAAAGTGCATTTGAATACATCCTTGATGCCTGCTCCAGGCTGGCCGGCTGCCCAGTTTTCAGTGCACGAATGATTGGACTCTGCTCCCACAGGCGAAGAGCCAGGACTGAAAGATGCTGCTGGATCTCTTCTGCACGTGGTAAGCTTTGCAACGGTGCCACCTGCATTGGTCTCACTGCTTGTTTTCCCACCTCAAAGTGCATTTGAATAGTTCCTTGATGCCTGCTCCAGGCTGGCCGGCTGCCCAGTTTTCAGTGCACGAATGATTGGTCTCTGCTCCCACAGGCGAAGAGCCAGGACTGAAAGATGCTGCTGGATCTCTTCTGCACGTGGTAAGCTTTGCAACGGTGCCACCTGCATTGGTCTCACTGCTTGTTTTCCCACCTGAAAGTGCATTTGAATAGTTCCTTGATGCCTGCTCCAGGCTGGCCGGCTGCCCAGTTGTCAGTGCACGAATGATTGGACTCTGCTCCCACAGGCGAAGAGCCAGCACTGAAAGTTGCTGCTGGATCTCTTCTGCTCACGGTAAGCTTTGCAACGGTGCCACCTGCATTGGTCTCACTGCTTGTTTTCCCACCTCAAAGTGCATTTGAATACATCCTTGATGCCTGCTCCAGGCTGGCCGGCTGCCCTGTTGTCAGTGCACGAATGATTGGACTCTGCTCCCACAGGCGAAGAGCCAGGACTGAAAGATGCTGCTGGATCTCTTCTGCACGTGGTAAGGTTTGCAACGGTGCCACCTGCATTGGTCTCACTGCTTGTTTTCCCACCTCAAAGTGCATTTGAACACATCCTTGATGCCTGCTCCAGGCTGGCTGGCTGCCCAGTTGTCAGGGCACGAATGATTGGACTCTGCTCCCACAGGCGAAGAGCCAGGACTGAAAGATGCTGCTGGATCTCTTCTGTACGTGGTAAGCTTTGCAACGGTGCCACCTGCATTGGTCTCACTGCTTGTTTTCCCACCTCAAAGTGCATTTGAACACATCCTTGATGCCTGCTCCAGGCTGGCCGGCTGCCCAGTTGTCAGTGCACGAATGATTGGACTCTGCTCACACTGGCGAAGAGCCAGGACTGAAAGATGCTGCTGGATCTCTTCTGCACGTGGTAAGCTTTGCAACGGTGCCACCTGCATTGGTCTCACTGCTTGTTTTCCCACCTCAAAGTGCATTTGAATAGTTCCTTGATGCCTGCTCCAGGCTGGCCGGCTGCCCAGTTGTCAGTGCACGAATGATTTTACTCTGCTCCCAAAGGCAAAGAACCAGGACTGAAAGATGCTGCTGGATCTCTTCTGCTCACGGTAAGCTTTGCAACGGTGCCACCTGCATTGGTCTCACTGCTTGTTTTCCCACCTCAAAGTGCATTTGAATAGTTCCTTGATGCCTGCTCCAGGCTGGCCGGCTGCCCAGTTCTCAGTGCACGAATGATTGGACTCTGCACCCACAGGCGAAGAGCCAGGACTGAAAGATGCTGCTGGATCTCTTCTGTACGTGGTAAGCTTTGCAACGGTGCCACCTGCATTGGTCTCACTGCTTGTTTTCCCACCTCAAAGTGCATTTGAATAGTTCCTTGATGCCTGCTCCAGGCTGGCCGGCTGCCCAGTTTTCAGGGCACGAATGATTGGACTCTGCTCCCACAGGCGAAGAGCCAGGACTGAAAGATGCTGCTGGATCTCTTCTGCACGTGGTAAGCTTTGCAACGGTGCCACCTGCATTGGTCTCACTGCTTGTTTTCCCACCTCAAAGTGCATTTGAATACATCCTTGATGCCTGCTGCAGGCTGGCCGGCTGCCCAGTTTTCAGGGCACGAATGATTGGACTCTGCTCCCACAGGCGAAGAGCCAGGACTGAAAGATGCTGCTGGATCTCTTCTGCTCACGGTAAGCTTTGCAACGGTGCCACCTGCATTGGTCTCACTGCTTGTTTTCCCACCTCAAAGTGCATTTGAATAGTTCCTTGATGCCTGCTCCAGGCTGGCCGGCTGCCCAGTTGTCAGTGCACGAATGATTGGACCCTGCTCCCACAGGCGAAGAGCCAGGACTGAAAGATGCTGCTGGATCTCTTCTGCACGTGGTAAGCTTTGCAACGGTGCCACCTGCATTGGTCTCACTGCTTGTTTTCCCACCTCAAAGTGCATTTGAACACATCCTTGATGCCTGCTCCAGGCTGGCCAGCTGCCCAGTTTTCAGTGCACGAATGATTGGACTCTGCTCCCACAGGCGAAGAGCCAGGACTGAAAGATGCTGCTGGATCTCTTATGCACGTGGTAAGCTTTGCAACGGTGCCACCTGCATTGGTCTCACTGCTTGTTTTCCCACCTCAAAGTGCATTTGAATAGTTCCTTGATGCCTGCTCCAGGCTGGCCGGCTGCCCAGTTCTCAGTGCACGAATGATTGGACTCTGCTCCCACAGGCGAAGAGCCAGGACTGAAAGATGCTGCTGGATCTCTTCTGCACGTGGTAAGCTTTGCAACGGTGCCACCTGCATTGGTCTCACTGCTTGTTTTCCCACCTCAAAGTGCATTTGAATACATCCTTGATGCCTGCTCCAGGCTGGCCGGCTGCCCAGTTTTCAGGGCACGAATGATTGGACTCTGCTCCCACACGCGAAGTGCCAGGACTGCAAGATGCTGCTGTATCTCTTCTGCACGTTGTAAGCTTTGCAACGGTGCCACCTGCATTGGTCTCACTGCTTGTTTTCCCACCTCAAAGTGCATTTGAATACATCCTTGATGCCTGCTCCAGGCTGGCCGGCTGCCCAGTTGTCAGGGCACGAATGATTGGACTCTGCTCCCACAGGCGAAGAGCCAGGACTGAAAGATGCTGCTGGATCTCTTCTGCACGTGGTAAGGTTTGCAACGGTGCCACCTGCATTGGTCTCACTGCTTGTTTTCCCACCTCAAAGTGCATTTGAATAGTTCCTTGATGCCTGCTCCAGGCTGGCCGGCTGCCCAGTTGTCAGTGCACGAATGATTGGACTCTGCTCCCACAGGCGAAGAGCCAGGACTGAAAGATGCTGCTGGATCTCTTCTGCTCACGGTAAGCTTTGCAACGGTGTCACCTGCATTGGTCTCACTGCTTGTTTTCCCACCTCAAAGTGCATTTGAATAGTTCCTTGATGCCTGCTCCAGGCTGGCCTGCTGCCCAGTTGTCAGTGCACGAATGATTGGACTCTGCTCCCACAGGCGAAGAGCCAGGACTGAAAGATGCTGCTGGATCTCTTCTGCTCACGGTAAGCTTTGCAACGGTGTCACCTGCATTGGTCTCACTGCTTGTTTTCCCACCTCAAAGTGCATTTGAATAGTTCCTTGATGCCTGCTCCAGGCTGGCCGGCTGCCCAGTTTTCAGGGCACGAATGATTGGACTCTGCTCCCACAGGCGAAGAGCCAGGACTGAAAGATGCTGCTGGATCTCTTCTGCTCACGGTAAGCTTTGCAACGGTGTCACCTGCATTGGTCTCACTGCTTGTTTTCCCACCTCAAAGTGCATTTGAATAGTTCCTTGATGCCTGCTGCAGGCTGGCCGGCTGCCCAGTTCTCAGTGCACGAATGATTGGACTCTGCACCCACAGGCGAAGAGCCAGGACTGAAAGATGCAGCTGGATCTCTTCTGCTCACGGTAAGCTTTGCAACGGTGTCACCTGCATTGGCCTCACTGCTTGTTTTCCCACCTCAAAGTGCATTTGAATAGTTCCTTGATGCCTGCTCCAGGCTGGCCGGCTGCCCAGTTGTCAGTGCACGAATGATTGGACTCTGCTCCCACAGGCGAAGAGCCAGGACTGAAAGATGCTGCTGGATCTCGTCTGCACGTGGTAAGCTTTGCAACGGTGCCACCTGCATTGGTCTCACTGCTTGTTTTCCCTCCTCAAAGTGCATTTGAATAGTTCCTTGATGCCTGCTCCAGGCTGGCCGGCTGCCCAGTTCTCAGTGCATGAATGATTGGACTCTGCTCCCAGAGGCGAAGAGCCAGGACTGAAAGATGCTGCTGGATCTCTTCCGCTCACGGTAAGCTTTGCAACGGTGTCACCTGCATTGGTCTCACTGCTTGTTTTCCCACCTCAAAGTGCATTTGAATAGTTCCTTGATGCCTGCTCCAGGCTGGCCGGCTGCCCAGTTGTCAGTGCACGAATGATTGGACTCTGCTCCCACAGGCAAAGAGCCAGGACTGAAAGATGCTGCTGGATCTCTTCTGCACGTGGTAAGCTTTGCAACGGTGCGTCCTGCATTGGTCTCACTGCTTGTTTTCCCACCTCAAAGTGCATTTGAGTTTTTCCTTGATGCCTGCTCCAGGCTGGCCGGCTGCCCAGTTGTCAGTGCACGAATGATTGGACTCTGCTCCCACAGGCGAAGAGCCAGGACTGAAAGATGCTGCTGGATCTCTTCTGCTCACGGTAAGCTTTGCAACGGTGCCACCTGCATTGGTCTCCCTGCTTGTTTTCCCACCTCAAAGTGCATTAGAATACATCCTTGATGCCTGCTGCAGGCTGGCCGGCTGCCCAGTTGTCAGTGCACGAATGATTGGACTCTGCTCCCACAGGCAAAGAGCCAGGACTGAAAGATGCTGCTGGATCTCTTCTGCACGTGGTAAGCTTTGCAACGGTGCCACCTGCATTGGTCTCACTGCTTGTTTTCCCACCTCAAAGTGCATTTGAATAGTTCCTTGATGCCTGCTCCAGGCGGGCCGGCTGCCCAGTTGTCAGTGCACGAATGATTGGACTCTGCTCCCACAGGCAAAGAGCCAGGACTGAAAGATGCTGCTGGATCTCTTCTGCTCACGGTAAGCTTTGCAACGGTGTCACCTGCATTGGTCTCACTGCTTGTTTTCCCACCTCAAAGTGCATTTGAATAGTTCCTTGATGCCTGCTCCAGGCTGGCCGGCTGCCCAGTTCTCAGTGCACGAATGATTGGACTCTGCACCCACAGGCGAAGAGCCAGGACTGAAAGATGTAGCTGGATCTCTTCTGCTCACGGTAAGCTTTGCAACGGTGTCACCTGCATTGGTCTCACTGCTTGTTTTCCCACCTCAAAGTGCATTTGAATAGTTCCTTGATGCCTGCTCCAGGCTGGCCGGCTGCCCAGTTTTCAGGGCACGAATGATTGGTCTCTGCTCCCACAGGCGAAGAGCCAGGACTGAAAGATGCTGCTGGATCTCTTCTGCGCGTGGTAAGCTTTGCAACGGTGCCACCTGCATTGGTCTCACTGCTTGTTTTCCCACCTCAAAGTGCATTTGAGTACATCCTTGATGCCTGCTCCAGGCTGGCTGGCTGCGCAGTTTTCAGTGCACGAATGATTGGACTCTGCTCCCACACGCGTAGTGCCAGGACTGAAAGATGCTGCTGGATCTCTTCTGCACGTGGTAAGCTTTGCAACGGTGCCACCTGCATTGGTCTCAGTGCTTGTTTTCCCACCTCAAAGTGCATTTGAATAGTTCCTTGATGCCTGCTCCAGGCTGGCCGGCTGCCCAGTTCTCAGTGCACGAATGATTGGACTCTGCTCCCACAGGCGAAGAGCCAGAACTGAAAGATGCTGCTGGATCTCTTCTGCTCACGGTAAGCTTTGCAACGGTGCCACCTGCATTGGTCTCACTGCTTGTTTTCCCACCTCAAAGTGCATTTGAATAGTTCCTTGATGCCTGCTCCAGGCTGGCCGGCTGCCCAGTTGTCAGTGCACGAATGATTGGACTCTGCTCACACTGGCGAAGAGCCAGGACTGAAAGATGCTGCTGGATCTCTTCTGCACGTGGTAAGCTTTGCAACGGTGCCACCTGCATTGGTCTCACTGCTTGTTTTCCCACCTCAAAGTGCATTTGAATAGTTCCTTGATGCCTGCTCCAGGCTGGCCGGCTGCCCAGTTGTCAGTGCACGAATGATTTTACTCTGCTCCCAAAGGCAAAGAACCAGGACTGAAAGATGCTGCTGGATCTCTTCTGCTCACGGTAAGCTTTGCAACGGTGCCACCTGCATTGGTCTCACTGCTTGTTTTCCCACCTCAAAGTGCATTTGAATAGTTCCTTGATGCCTGCTCCAGGCTGGCCGGCTGCCCAGTTCTCAGTGCACGAATGATTGGACTCTGCACCCACAGGCGAAGAGCCAGGACTGAAAGATGCAGCTGGATCTCTTCTGTACGTGGTAAGCTTTGCAACGGTGCCACCTGCATTGGTCTCACTGCTTGTTTTCCCACCTCAAAGTGCATTTGAATAGTTCCTTGATGCCTGCTGCAGGCTGGCCGGCTGCCCAGTTTTCAGGGCACGAATGATTGGACTCTGCTCCCACAGGCGAAGAGCCAGGACTGAAAGATGCTGCTGGATCTCTTCTGCACGTGGTAAGCTTTGCAACGGTGCCACCTGCATTGGTCTCACTGCTTGTTTTCCCACCTCAAAGTGCATTTGAATACATCCTTGATGCCTGCTGCAGGCTGGCCGGCTGCCCAGTTTTCAGGGCACGAATGATTGGACTCTGCTCCCACAGGCGAAGAGCCAGGACTGAAAGATGCTGCTGGATCTCTTCTGCTCACGGTAAGCTTTGCAACGGTGCCACCTGCATTGGTCTCACTGCTTGTTTTCCCACCTCAAAGTGCATTTGAATAGTTCCTTGATGCCTGCTCCAGGCTGGCCGGCTGCCCAGTTGTCAGTGCACGAATGATTGGTCCCTGCTCCCACAGGCGAAGAGCCAGGACTGAAAGATGCTGCTGGATCTCTTCTGCACGTGGTAAGCTTTGCAACGGTGCCACCTGCATTGGTCTCACTGCTTGTTTTCCCACCTCAAAGTGCATTTGAACACATCCTTGATGCCTGCTCCAGGCTGGCCGGCTGCCCAGTTGTCAGGGCACGAATGATTGGACTCTGCTCCCACAGGCGAAGAGCCAGGACTGAAAGATGCTGCTGGATCTCTTCTGCACGTGGTAAGCTTTGCAACGGTGCCACCTGCATTGGTCTCACTGCTTGTTTTCCCACCTCAAAGTGCATTTGAATACATCCTTGATGCCTGCTCCAGGCTGGCCGGCTGCTCAGTTTTCAGTGCACGAATGATTGGACTCTGCTCCCACAGGCGAAGAGCCAGGACTGAAAGATGCTGCTGGATCTCTTCTGCACGTGGTAAGCTTTGCAACGGTGCCACCTGCATTGGTCTCACTGCTTGTTTTCCCACCTCAAAGTGCATTTGAATAGTTCCTTGATGCCTGCTCCAGGCTGGCCGGCTGCCCAGTTCTCAGTGCACGAATGATTGGACTCTGCTCCCACAGGCGAAGAGCCAGGACTGAAAGATGCTGCTGGATCTCTTCTGCACGTGGTAAGCTTTGCAACGGTGCCACCTGCATTGGTCTCACTGCTTGTTTTCCCACCTCAAAGTGCATTTGAGTACATCCTTGATGCCTGCTCCAGGCTGGCTGGCTGCCCAGTTTTCAGGGCACGAATGATTGGACTCTGCTCCCACACGCGAAGTGCCAGGACTGCAAGATGCTGCTGTATCTCTTCTGCACGTTGTAAGCTTTGCAACGGTGCCACCTGCATTGGTCTCACTGCTTGTTTTCCCACCTCAAAGTGCATTTGAATACATCCTTGATGCCTGCTCCAGGCTGGCCGGCTGCCCAGTTTTCAGGGCACGAATGATTGGACTCTGCTCCCACAGGCGAAGAGCCAGGACTGAAAAATGCTGCTGGATCTCTTCTGCACGTGGTAAGGTTTGCAACGGTGCCACCTGCATTGGTCTCACTGCTTGTTTTCCCACCTCAAAGTGCATTTGAATAGTTCCTTGATGCCTGCTCCAGGCTGGCCGGCTGCCCAGTTGTCAGTGCACGAATGATTGGACTCTGCTCCCACAGGCGAAGAGCCAGGACTGAAAGATGCTGCTGGATCTCTTCTGCTCACGGTAAGCTTTGCAACGGTGTCACCTGCATTGGTCTCACTGCTTGTTTTCCCACCTCAAAGTGCATTTGAATAGTTCCTTGATGCCTGCTCCAGGCTGGCCTGCTGCCCAGTTGTCAGTGCACGAATGATTGGACTCTGCTCCCACAGGCGAAGAGCCAGGACTGAAAGATGCTGCTGGATCTCTTCTGCTCACGGTAAGCTTTGCAACGGTGTCACCTGCATTGGTCTCACTGCTTGTTTTCCCACCTCAAAGTGCATTTGAATAGTTCCTTGATGCCTGCTCCAGGCTGGCCGGCTGCCCAGTTTTCAGGGCACGAATGATTGGACTCTGCTCCCACAGGCGAAGAGCCAGGACTGAAAGATGCTGCTGGATCTCTTCTGCTCACGGTAAGCTTTGCAACGGTGTCACCTGCATTGGTCTCACTGCTTGTTTTCCCACCTCAAAGTGCATTTGAATAGTTCCTTGATGCCTGCTCCAGGCTGGCCGGCTGCCCAGTTCTCAGTGCACGAATGATTGGACTCTGCACCCACAGGCGAAGAGCCAGGACTGAAAGATGCAGCTGGATCTCTTCTGCTCACGGTAAGCTTTGCAACGGTGTCACCTGCATTGGCCTCACTGCTTGTTTTCCCACCTCAAAGTGCATTTGAATAGTTCCTTGATGCCTGCTCCAGGCTGGCCGGCTGCCCAGTTGTCAGTGTACGAATGATTGGACTCTGCTCCCACAGGCGAAGAGCCAGGACTGAAAGATGCTGCTGGATCTCGTCTGCACGTGGTAAGCTTTGCAACGGTGCCACCTGCATTGGTCTCACTGCTTGTTTTCCCTCCTCAAAGTGCATTTGAATAGTTCCTTGATGCCTGCTCCAGGCTGGCCGGCTGCCCAGTTCTCAGTGCATGAATGATTGGACTCTGCTCCCAGAGGCGAAGAGCCAGGACTGAAAGATGCTGCTGGATCTCTTCCGCTCACGGTAAGCTTTGCAACGGTGTCACCTGCATTGGTCTCACTGCTTGTTTTCCCACCTCAAAGTGCATTTGAATAGTTCCTTGATGCCTGCTCCAGGCTGGCCGGCTGCCCAGTTGTCAGTGCACGAATGATTGGACTCTGCTCACACAGGCAAAGAGCCAGGACTGAAAGATGGTGCTGGATCTCTTCTGCACGTGGTAAGCTTTGCAACGGTGCGTCCTGCATTGGTCTCACTGCTTGTTTTCCCACCTCAAAGTGCATTTGAGTGGTTCCTTGATGCCTGCTCCAGGCTGGCCGGCTGCCCAGTTGTCAGTGCACGAATGATTGGACTCTGCTCCCACAGGCGAAGAGCCAGGACTGAAAGATGCTGCTGGATCTCTTCTGCATGTGGTAAGCTTTGCAACGGTGCCACCTGCATTGGTCTCACTGCTTGTTTTCCCACCTCAAAGTGCATTTGAATAGTTCCTTGATGCCTGCTCCAGGCTGGCCGGCTGCCCAGTTCTCAGTGCACGAATGATTGGACTCTGCTCCCACAGGCGAAGAGCCAGGACTGAAAGATGCTGCTGGATCTCTTCTGCTCACGGTAAGCTTTGCAACGGTGTCACCTGCATTGGTCTCACTGCTTGTTTTCCCACCTCAAAGTGCATTTGAATAGTTCCTTGATGCCTGCTGCAGGCTGGCCGGCTGCCCAGTTTTCAGGGCACGAATGATTGGACTCTGCTCCCACAGGCGAAGAGCCAGGACTGAAAGATGCTGCTGGATCTCTTCTGCACGTGGTAAGCTTTGCAACGGTGCCACCTGCATTGGTCTCACTGCTTGTTTTCCCACCTCAAAGTGCATTTGAATAGTTCCTTGATGCCTGCTCCAGGCTGGCCGGCTGCCCAGTTGTCAGTGCACGAATGATTGGACTCTGCTCCCACAGGCAAAGAGCCAGGACTGAAAGATGCTGCTGGATCTCTTCTGCTCACGGTAAGCTTTGCAACGGTGTCACCTGCATTGGTCTCACTGCTTGTTTTCCCACCTCAAAGTGCATTTGAATAGTTCCTTGATGCCTGCTCCAGGCTGGCCGGCTGCCCAGTTCTCAGTGCACGAATGATTGGACTCTGCACCCACAGGCGAAGAGCCAGGACTGAAAGATGTAGCTGGATCTCTTCTGCTCACGGTAAGCTTTGCAACGGTGCCACCTGCATTGGTCTCACTGCTTGTTTTCCCACCTCAAAGTGCATTTGAATACATCCTTGATGCCTGCTCCAGGCTGGCCGGCTGCCCAGTTTTCAGGGCACGAATGATTGGTCTCTGCTCCCACAGGCGAAGAGCCAGGACTGAAAGATGCTGCTGGATCTCTTCTGCGCGTGGTAAGCTTTGCAACGGTGCCACCTGCATTGGTCTCACTGCTTGTTTTCCCACCTCAAAGTGCATTTGAGTACATCCTTGATGCCTGCTCCAGGCTGGCTGGCTGCGCAGTTTTCAGTGCACGAATGATTGGACTCTGCTCCCACACGCGTAGTGCCAGGACTGCAAGATGCTGCTGGATCTCTTCTGCACGTTGTAAGCTTTGCAACGGTGCCACCTGCATTGGTCTCACTGCTTGTTTTCCCACCTCAAAGTGCATTTGAATACATCCTTGATGCCTGCTCCAGGCTGGCCGGCTGCCCAGTTTTCAGGGCACGAATGATTGGACTCTGCTCCCACAGGCGAAGAGCCAGGACTGAAAGATGCTGCTGGATCTCTTCTGCTCACGGTAAGCTTTGCAACGGTGCCACCTGCATTGGTCTCACTGCTTGTTTTCCCACCTCAAAGTGCATTTGAATAGTTCCTTGATGCCTGCTCCAGGCTGGCCGGCTGCCCAGTTGTCAGTGCACGAATGATTGGACTCTGCTCCCACAGGCGAAGAGCCAGGACTGAAAGATGCTGCTGGATCTCTTCTGCTCACGGTAAGCTTTGCAACGGTGTCACCTGCATTGGTCTCACTGCTTGTTTTCCCACCTCAAAGTGCATTTGAATAGTTCCTTGATGCCTGCTCCAGGCTGGCCGGCTGCCCAGTTTTCAGGGCACGAATGATTGGACTCTGCTCCCACAGGCGAAGAGCCAGGACTGAAAGATGCTGCTGGATCTCTTCTGCTCACGGTAAGCTTTGCAACGGTGTCACCTGCATTGGTCTCACTGCTTGTTTTCCCACCTCAAAGTGCATTTGAATAGTTCCTTGATGCCTGCTCCAGGCTGGCCGGCTGCCCAGTTCTCAGTGCACGAATGATTGGACTCTGCACCCACAGGCGAAGAGCCAGGACTGAAAGATGCAGCTGGATCTCTTCTGCTCACGGTAAGCTTTGCAACGGTGTCACCTGCATTGGCCTCACTGCTTGTTTTCCCACCTCAAAGTGCATTTGAATAGTTCCTTGATGCCTGCTCCAGGCTGGCCGGCTGCCCAGTTCTCAGTGCACGAATGATTGGACTCTGCTCCCACAGGCGAAGAGCCAGGACTGAAAGATGCTGCTGGATCTCGTCTGCACGTGGTAAGCTTTGCAACGGTGCCACCTGCATTGGTCTCACTGCTTGTTTTCCCTCCTCAAAGTGCATTTGAATAGTTCCTTGATGCCTGCTCCAGGCTGGCCGGCTGCCCAGTTCTCAGTGCATGAATGATTGGACTCTGCTCCCAGAGGCGAAGAGCCAGGACTGAAAGATGCTGCTGGATCTCTTCCGCTCACGGTAAGCTTTGCAACGGTGTCACCTGCATTGGTCTCACTGCTTGTTTTCCCACCTCAAAGTGCATTTGAATAGTTCCTTGATGCCTGCTCCAGGCTGGCCGGCTGCCCAGTTGTCAGTGCACGAATGATTGGACTCTGCTCACACAGGCAAAGAGCCAGGACTGAAAGATGGTGCTGGATCTCTTCTGCACGTGGTAAGCTTTGCAACGGTGCGTCCTGCATTGGTCTCACTGCTTGTTTTCCCACCTCAAAGTGCATTTGAGTGGTTCCTTGATGCCTGCTCCAGGCTGGCCGGCTGCCCAGTTGTCAGTGCACGAATGATTGGACTCTGCTCCCACAGGCGAAGAGCCAGGACTGAAAGATGCTGCTGGATCTCTTCTGCATGTGGTAAGCTTTGCAACGGTGCCACCTGCATTGGTCTCACTGCTTGTTTTCCCACCTCAAAGTGCATTTGAATAGTTCCTTGATGCCTGCTCCAGGCTGGCCGGCTGCCCAGTTGTCAGTGCACGAATGATTGGACTCTGCTCCCACAGGCGAAGAGCCAGGACTGAAAGATGCTGCTGGATCTCTTCTGCTCACGGTAAGCTTTGCAACGGTGTCACCTGCATTGGTCTCACTGCTTGTTTTCCCACCTCAAAGTGCATTTGAATACATCCTTGATGCCTGCTGCAGGCTGGCCGGCTGCCCAGTTTTCAGGGCACGAATGATTGGACTCTGCTCCCACAGGCGAAGAGCCAGGACTGAAAGATGTAGCTGGATCTCTTCTGCTCACGGTAAGCTTTGCAACGGTGCCACCTGCATTGGTCTCACTGCTTGTTTTCCCACCTCAAAGTGCATTTGAATACATCCTTGATGCCTGCTCCAGGCTGGCCGGCTGCCCAGTTTTCAGGGCACGAATGATTGGTCTCTGCTCCCACAGGCGAAGAGCCAGGACTGAAAGATGCTGCTGGATCTCTTCTGCGCGTGGTAAGCTTTGCAACGGTGCCACCTGCATTGGTCTCACTGCTTGTTTTCCCACCTCAAAGTGCATTTGAGTACATCCTTGATGCCTGCTCCAGGCTGGCTGGCTGCCCAGTTTTCAGTGCACGAATGATTGGACTCTGCTCCCACACGCGTAGTGCCAGGACTGCAAGATGCTGCTGGATCTCTTCTGCACGTTGTAAGCTTTGCAACGGTGCCACCTGCATTGGTCTCACTGCTTGTTTTCCCACCTCAAAGTGCATTTGAATAGTTCCTTGATGCCTGCTCCAGGCTGGCCGGCTGCCCAGTTTTCAGGGCACGAATGATTGGACTCTGCTCCCACAGGCGAAGAGCCAGGACTGAAAGATGCTGCTGGATCTCTTCTGCATGTGGTAAGCTTTGCAACGGTGCCACCTGCATTGGTCTCACTGCTTGTTTTCCCACCTCAAAGTGCATTTGAATAGTTCCTTGATGCCTGCTCCAGGCTGGCCGGCTGCCCAGTTGTCAGTGCACGAATGATTGGACTCTGCTCCCACAGGCGAAGAGCCAGGACTGAAAGATGCTGCTGGATCTCTTCTGCTCACGGTAAGCTTTGCAACGGTGTCACCTGCATTGGTCTCACTGCTTGTTTTCCCACCTCAAAGTGCATTTGAATACATCCTTGATGCCTGCTCCAGGCTGGCCGGCTGCCCAGTTTTCAGGGCACGAATGATTGGACTCTGTTCCCACAGGCGAAGAGCCAGGACTGAAAGATGCTGCTGGATCTCTTCTGCTCACGGTAAGCTTTGCAACGGTGTCACCTGCATTGGTCTCACTGCTTGTTTTCCCACCTCAAAGTGCATTTGAATAGTTCCTTGATGCCTGCTCCAGGCTGGCCGGCTGCCCAGTTCTCAGTGCACGAATGATTGGACTCTGCACCCACAGGCGAAGAGCCAGGACTGAAAGATGCAGCTGGATCTCTTCTGCTCACGGTAAGCTTTGCAACGGTGTCACCTGCATTGGCCTCACTGCTTGTTTTCCCACCTCAAAGTGCATTTGAATAGTTCCTTGATGCCTGCTCCAGGCTGGCCGGCTGCCCAGTTCTCAGTGCACGAATGATTGGACTCTGCTCCCACAGGCGAAGAGCCAGGACTGAAAGATGCTGCTGGATCTCGTCTGCACGTGGTAAGCTTTGCAACGGTGCCACCTGCATTGGTCTCACTGCTTGTTTTCCCTCCTCAAAGTGCATTTGAATAGTTCCTTGATGCCTGCTCCAGGCTGGCCGGCTGCCCAGTTCTCAGTGCATGAATGATTGGACTCTGCTCCCACAGGCGAAGAGCCAGGACTGAAAGATGCTGCTGGATCTCTTCTGCTCACGGTAAGCTTTGCAACGGTGTCACCTGCGTTGGTCTCACTGCTTGTTTTCCCACCTCAAAGTGCATTTGAATACATCCTTGATGCCTGCTGCAGGCTGGCCGGCTGCCCAGTTTTCAGGGCACGAATGTTTGGACTCTGCTCCCACAGGCGAAGAGCCAGGACTGAAAGATGCTGCTGGATCTCTTCTGCACGTGGTAAGCTTTGCAACGGTGCCACCTGCATTGGTCTCACTGCTTGTTTTCCCACCTCAAAGTGCATTTGAATAGTTCCTTGATGCCTGCTCCAGGCGGGCCGGCTGCCCAGTTGTCAGTGCACGAATGATTGGACTCTGCTCCCACAGGCAAAGAGCCAGGACTGAAAGATGCTGCTGGATCTCTTCTGCTCACGGTAAGCTTTGCAACGGTGTCACCTGCATTGGTCTCACTGCTTGTTTTCCCACCTCAAAGTGCATTTGAATAGTTCCTTGATGCCTGCTCCAGGCTGGCCGGCTGCCCAGTTCTCAGTGCACGAATGATTGGACTCTGCACCCACAGGCGAAGAGCCAGGACTGAAAGATGTAGCTGGATCTCTTCTGCTCACGGTAAGCTTTGCAACGGTGCCACCTGCATTGGTCTCACTGCTTGTTTTCCCATCTCAAAGTGCATTTGAATACATCCTTGATGCCTGCTCCAGGCTGGCCGGCTGCCCAGTTTTCAGGGCACGAATGATTGGTCTCTGCTCCCACAGGCGAAGAGCCAGGACTGAAAGATGCTGCTGGATCTCTTCTGCACGTGGTAAGCTTTGCAACGGTGCCACCTGCATTGGTCTCACTGCTTGTTTTCCCACCTCAAAGTGCATTTGAGTACATCCTTGATGCCTGCTCCAGGCTGGCTGGCTGCGCAGTTTTCAGTGCACGAATGATTGGACTCTGCTCCCACACGCGTAGTGCCAGGACTGCAAGATGCTGCTGGATCTCTTCTGCACGTTGTAAGCTTTGCAACGGTGCCACCTGCATTGGTCTCACTGCTTGTTTTCCCACCTCAAAGTGCATTTGAATACATCCTTGATGCCTGCTCCAGGCTGGCCGGCTGCCCAGTTTTCAGGGCACGAATGATTGGACTCTGCTCCCACAGGCGAAGAGCCAGGACTGAAAGATGCTGCTGGATCTCTTCTGCATGTGGTAAGCTTTGCAACGGTGCCACCTGCATTGGTCTCACTGCTTGTTTTCCCACCTCAAAGTGCATTTGAATAGTTCCTTGATGCCTGCTCCAGGCTGGCCGGCTGCCCAGTTGTCAGGGCACGAATGATTGGACTCTGCTCCCACAGGCGAAGAGCCAGGACTGAAAGATGCTGCTGGATCTCTTCTGCACGTGGTAAGCTTTGCAACGGTGCCACCTGCATTGGTCTCACTGCTTGTTTTCCCACCTCAAAGTGCATTTGAATAGTTCCTTGATGCCTGCTCCAGGCTGGCCGGCTGCCCAGTTTTCAGTGCACGAATGATTTTACTCTGCTCCCAAAGGCAAAGAACCAGGACTGAAAGATGCTGCTGGATCTCTTCTGCTCACGGTAAGCTTTGCAACGGTGCCACCTGCATTGGTCTCACTGCTTGTTTTCCCACCTCAAAGTGCATTTGAATAGTTCCTTGATGCCTGCTCCAGGCTGGCCGGCTGCCCCAGGTCTCAGTGCACGAATGATTGGACTCTGCACCCACAGGCGAAGAGCCAGGACTGAAAGATGCAGCTGGATCTCTTCTGTACGTGGTAAGCTTTGCAACGGTGCCACCTGCATTGGTCTCACTGCTTGTTTTCCCACCTCAAAGTGCATTTGAATAGTTCCTTGATGCCTGCTCCAGGCTGGCCGGCTGCCCAGTTTTCAGGGCACGAATGATTGGACTCTGCTCCCACAGGCGAAGAGCCAGGACTGAAAGATGCTGCTGGATCTCTTCTGCACGTGGTAAGCTTTGCAACGGTGCCACCTGCATTGGTCTCACTGCTTGTTTTCCCACCTCAAAGTGCATTTGAATACATCCTTGATGCCTGCTGCAGGCTGGCCGGCTGCCCAGTTTTCAGGGCACGAATGATTGGACTCTGCTCCCACAGGCGAAGAGCCAGGACTGAAAGATGCTGCTGGATCTCTTCTGCTCACGGTAAGCTTTGCAACGGTGCCACCTGCATTGGTCTCACTGCTTGTTTTCCCACCTCAAAGTGCATTTGAATAGTTCCTTGATGCCTGCTCCAGGCTGGCCGGCTGCCCAGTTGTCAGTGCACGAATGATTGGACTCTGCTCCCACAGGCGAAGAGCCAGGACTGAAAGATGCTGCTGGATCTCTTCTGCACGTGGTAAGCTTTGCAACGGTGCCACCTGCATTGGTCTCACTGCTTGTTTTCCCACCTCAAAGTGCATTTGAACACATCCTTGATGCCTGCTCCAGGCTGGCCGGCTGCCCAGTTGTCAGGGCACGAATGATTGGACTCTGCTCCCACAGGCGAAGAGCCAGGACTGAAAGATGCTGCTGGATCTCTTCTGCACGTGGTAAGCTTTGCAACGGTGCCACCTGCATTGGTCTCACTGCTTGTTTTCCCACCTCAAAGTGCATTTGAATACATCCTTGATGCCTGCTCCAGGCTGGCCGGCTGCCCAGTTTTCAGGGCACGAATGATTGGACTCTGCTCCCACAGGCGAAGAGCCAGGACTGAAAGATGCTGCTGGATCTCTTCTGCACGTGGTAAGCTTTGCAACGGTGCCACCTGCATTGGTCTCACTGCTTGTTTTCCCACCTCAAAGTGCATTTGAATAGTTCCTTGATGCCTGCTCCAGGCTGGCCGGCTGCCCAGTTCTCAGTGCACGAATGATTGGACTCTGCTCCCACAGGCGAAGAGCCAGGACTGAAAGATGCTGCTGGATCTCTTCTGCACGTGGTAAGCTTTGCAACGGTGCCACCTGCATTGGTCTCACTGCTTGTTTTCCCACCTCAAAGTGCATTTGAGTACATCCTTGATGCCTGCTCCAGGCTGGCTGGCTGCCCAGTTTTCAGGGCACGAATGATTGGACTCTGCTCCCACACGCGAAGTGCCAGGACTGCAAGATGCTGCTGTATCTCTTCTGCACGTTGTAAGCTTTGCAACGGTGCCACCTGCATTGGTCTCACTGCTTGTTTTCCCACCTCAAAGTGCATTTGAATAGTTCCTTGATGCCTGCTCCAGGCTGGCCGGCTGCCCAGTTCTCAGTGCACGAATGATTGGACTCTGCTCCCAGAGGCGAAGAGCCAGGACTGAAAGATGCTGCTGGATCTCGTCTGCACGTGGTAAGCTTTGCAACGGTGCCACCTGCATTGGTCTCACTGCTTGTTTTCCCTCCTCAAAGTGCATTTGAATAGTTCCTTGATGCCTGCTCCAGGCTGGCCGGCTGCCCAGTTCTCAGTGCATGAATGATTGGACTCTGCTCCCAGAGGCGAAGAGCCAGGACTGAAAGATGCTGCTGGATCTCTTCTGCTCACGGTAAGCTTTGCAACGGTGTCACCTGCATTGGTCTCACTGCTTGTTTTCCCACCTCAAAGTGCATTTGAATAGTTCCTTGATGCCTGCTCCAGGCTGGCCGGCTGCCCAGTTGTCAGTGCACGAATGATTGGACTCTGCTCCCACAGGCGAAGAGCCAGGACTGAAAGATGCTGCTGGATCTCTTCTGCATGTGGTAAGCTTTGCAACGGTGCCACCTGCATTGGTCTCACTGCTTGTTTTCCCACCTCAAAGTGCATTTGAATAGTTCCTTGATGCCTGCTCCAGGCTGGCTGGCTGCCCAGTTCTCAGTGCACGAATGATTGGACTCTGCTCCCACAGGCGAAGAGCCAGGACTGAAAGATGCTGCTGGATCTCTTCTGCTCACGGTAAGCTTTGCAACGGTGTCACCTGCATTGGTCTCACTGCTTGTTTTCCCACCTCAAAGTGCATTTGAATACATCCTTGATGCCTGCTGCAGGCTGGCCGGCTGCCCAGTTTTCAGGGCACGAATGATTGGACTCTGCTCCCACAGGCGAAGAGCCAGGACTGAAAGATGCTGCTGGATCTCTTCTGCACGTGGTAAGCTTTGCAACGGTGCCACCTGCATTGGTCTCACTGCTTGTTTTCCCACCTCAAAGTGCATTTGAATAGTTCCTTGATGCCTGCTCCAGGCGGGCCGGCTGCCCAGTTGTCAGTGCACGAATGATTGGACTCTGCTCCCACAGGCAAAGAGCCAGGACTGAAAGATGCTGCTGGATCTCTTCTGTACGTGGTAAGCTTTGCAACGGTGCCACCTGCATTGGTCTCACTGCTTGTTTTCCCACCTCAAAGTGCATTTGAATACATCCTTGATGCCTGCTCCAGGCTGGCCGGCTGCCCAGTTTTCAGGGCACGAATGATTGGTCTCTGCTCCCACAGGCGAAGAGCCAGGACTGAAAGATGCTGCTGGATCTCTTCTGCACGTGGTAAGCTTTGCAACGGTGCCACCTGCATTGGTCTCACTGCTTGTTTTCCCACCTCAAAGTGCATTTGAGTACATCCTTGATGCCTGCTCCAGGCTGGCTGGCTGCGCAGTTTTCAGTGCACGAATGATTGGACTCTGCTCCCACACGCGTAGTGCCAGGACTGCAAGATGCTGCTGGATCTCTTCTGCACGTTGTAAGCTTTGCAACGGTGCCACCTGCATTGGTCTCACTGCTTGTTTTCCCACCTCAAAGTGCATTTGAATACATCCTTGATGCCTGCTCCAGGCTGGCCGGCTGCCCAGTTTTCAGGGCACGAATGATTGGACTCTGCTCCCACAGGCGAAGAGCCAGGACTGAAAGATGCTGCTGGATCTCTTCTGCACGTGGTAAGCTTTGCAACGGTGCCACCTGCATTGGTCTCACTGCTTGTTTTCCCTCCTCAAAGTGCATTTGAATAGTTCCTTGATGCCTGCTCCAGGCTAGCTGGCTGCCCAGTTCTCAGTGCCTGAATGATTGGACTCTGCTCCCACAGGCGAAGAGCCAGGACTGAAAGATGCTGCTGGATCTCTTCTGCTCACGGTAAGCTTTGCAACTGTGTCACCTGCATTGGTCTCACTGCTTGTTTTCCCACCTCAAAGTGCATTTGAATAGTTCCTTGATGCCTGCTCCAGGCTGGCCGGCTGCCCAGTTGTCAGTGCACGAATGATTGGACTCTGCTCACACAGGCAAAGGGCCAGGACTGAAAGATGGTGCTGGATCTCTTCTGCTCACGGTAAGCTTTGCAATGGTGTCACCTGCATTGGTCTCACTGCTTGTTTTCCCACCTCAAAGTGCATTTGAATAGTTCCTTGATGCCTGCTCCAGGCTGGCCGGCTGCCCAGTTCTCAGTGCACGAATGATTGGACTCTGCTCACACAGGCGAAGAGCCAGGACTGAAAGATGCTGCTGGATCTCTTCTGCTCACGGTAAGCTTTGCAACGGTGCCACCTGCATTGGTCTCACTGCTTGTTTTCCCACCTCAAAGTGCATTTGAATAGTTCCTTGATGCCTGCTCCAGGATGGCCGGCTGCCCAGTTTTCAGGGCACGAATGATTGGACTCTGCTCCCACAGGCGAAGAGCCAGGACTGAAAGATGCTGCTGGATCTCTTCTGCTCACGGTAAGCTTTGCAACGGTGCCACCTGCATTGGACTCACTGCTTGTTTTCCCACCTCAAAGTGCATTTGAATAGTTCCTTGATGCCTGCTCCAGGCTGGCCGGCTGCCCAGTTGTCATTGCACGAATGATTGGACTCTGCTCCCACAGGCGAAGAGCCAGGACTGAAAGATGCTGCTGGATCTCTTCTGCTCACGGTAAGCTTTGCAACGGTGCCACCTGCATTGGTCTCACTGCTTGTTTTCCCACCTCAAAGTGCATTTGAATACATCCTTGATGCCTGCTCCAGGCTGGCCGGCTGCCCAGTTGTCAGTGCACGAATGATTGGACTCTGCTCCCACAGGCGAAGAGCCAGGACTGAAAGATGCTGCTGGATCTCTTCTGCACGTGGTAAGCTTTGCAACGGTGCCACCTGCATTGGTCTCACTGCTTGTTTTCCCACCTCAAAGTGCATTTGAATAGTTCCTTGATGCCTGCTCCAGGCTGGCCGGCTGCCCAGTTGTCAGTGCACGAATGATTGGACTCTGCTCCCACAGGCGAAGAGCCAGGACTGAAAGATGCTGCTGGATCTCTTCTGCACGTGGTAAGCTTTGCAACGGTGCCACCTGCATTGGTCTCGCTGCTTGTTTTCCCACCTCAAAGTGCATTTGAATAGTTCCTTGATGCCTGCTCCAGACTGGCCGGCTGCCCAGTTTTCAGTGCACGAATGATTGGACTCTGCTCCCACAGGCGAAGAGCCAGGACTGAAAGATGCTGCTGGATCTCTTATGCACGTGGTAAGCTTTGCAACGGTGCCACCTGCATTGGTCTCACTGCTTGTTTTCCCACCTCAAAGTGCATTTGAACACATCCTTGGTGCCTGCTGCAGGCTGGCCGGCTGCCCAGTTTTCAGTGCACGAATGATTGGACTCTGCTCCCACAGGCGAAGAGCCAGGACTGAAAGATGCTGCTGGATCTCTTCTGCACGTGGTAAGCTTTGCAACGGTGCCACCTGCATTGGTCTCACTGCTTGTTTTCCCACCTCAAAGTGCATTTGAATAGTTCCTTGATGCCTGCTCCAGGCTGGCCGGCTGCCCAGTTGTCAGGGCACGAATGATTGGACTCTGCTCCCACAGGCGAAGAGCCAGGACTGAAAGATGCTGCTGGATCTCTTCTGCTCACGGTAAGCTTTGCAACAGTGTCTCCTGCATTGGTCTCGCTGCTTGTTTTCCCACCTCAAAGTGCATTTGAATACATCCTTGATGCCTGCTGCAGGCTGGCCGGCTGCCCAGTTTTCAGGGCACGAATGATTGGACTCTGCTCCCACAGGCGAAGAGCCAGGACTGAAAGATGCTGCTGGATCTCTTCTGCACGTGGTAAGCTTTGCAACGGTGCCACCTGCATTGGTCTCACTGCTTGTTTTCCCACCTCAAAGTGCATTTGAATACATCCTTGATGCCTGCTCCAGGCTGGCCGGCTGCCCAGTTGTCAGTGCACGAATGATTGGACTCTGCTCCCACAGGCAAAGAGCCAGGACTGAAAGATGCTGCTGGATCTCGTCTGCACGTGGTAAGCTTTGCAACGGTGCCACCTGCATTGGTCTCACTGCTTGTTTTCCCTCCTCAAAGTGCATTTGAATAGTTCCTTGATGCCTGCTCCAGGCTGGCCGGCTGCCCAGTTCTCAGTGCATGAATGATTGGACTCTGCTCCCAGAGGCGAAGAGCCAGGACTGAAAGATGCTGCTGGATCTCTTCTGCTCACGGTAAGCTTTGCAACGGTGTCACCTGCATTGGTCTCACTGCTTGTTTTCCCACCTCAAAGTGCATTTGAATAGTTCCTTGATGCCTGCTCCAGGCTGGCCGGCTGCCCAGTTGTCAGTGCACGAATGATTGGACTCTGCTCACACAGGCAAAGAACCAGGACTGAAAGATGGTGCTGGATCTCTTCTGCATGTGGTAAGCTTTGCAACGGTGCCACCTGCATTGGTCTCACTGCTTGTTTTCCCACCTCAAAGTGCATTTGAATAGTTCCTTGATGCCTGCTCCAGGCTGGCCGGCTGCCCAGTTCTCAGTGCACGAATGATTGGACTCTGCTCCCACAGGCGAAGAGCCAGGACTGAAAGATGCTGCTGGATCTCTTCTGCTCACGGTAAGCTTTGCAACGGTGTCACCTGCATTGGTCTCACTGCTTGTTTTCCCACCTCAAAGTGCATTTGAATACATCCTTGATGCCTGCTGCAGGCTGGCCGGCTGCCCAGTTTTCAGGGCACGAATGATTGGACTCTGCTCCCACAGGCGAAGAGCCAGGACTGAAAGATGCTGCTGGATCTCTTCTGCACGTGGTAAGCTTTGCAACGGTGCCACCTGCATTGGTCTCACTGCTTGTTTTCCCACCTCAAAGTGCATTTGAATAGTTCCTTGATGCCTGCTCCAGGCGGGCCGGCTGCCCAGTTGTCAGTGCACGAATGATTGGACTCTGCTCCCACAGGCAAAGAGCCAGGACTGAAAGATGCTGCTGGATCTCTTCTGTACGTGGTAAGCTTTGCAACGGTGCCACCTGCATTGGTCTCACTGCTTGTTTTCCCACCTCAAAGTGCATTTGAATACATCCTTGATGCCTGCTCCAGGCTGGCCGGCTGCCCAGTTTTCAGGGCACGAATGATTGGTCTCTGCTCCCACAGGCGAAGAGCCAGGACTGAAAGATGCTGCTGGATCTCTTCTGCACGTGGTAAGCTTTGCAACGGTGCCACCTGCATTGGTCTCACTGCTTGTTTTCCCTCCTTAAAGTGCATTTGAATAGTTCCTTGATGCCTGCTCCAGGCTGGCTGGCTGCGCAGTTTTCAGTGCACGAATGATTGGACTCTGCTCCCACACGCGTAGTGCCAGGACTGCAAGATGCTGCTGGATCTCTTCTGCACGTTGTAAGCTTTGCAACGGTGCCACCTGCATTGGTCTCACTGCTTGTTTTCCCACCTCAAAGTGCATTTGAATACATCCTTGATGCCTGCTCCAGGCTGGCCGGCTGCCCAGTTTTCAGGGCACGAATGATTGGACTCTGCTCCCACAGGCGAAGAGCCAGGACTGAAAGATGCTGCTGGATCTCTTCTGCACGTGGTAAGCTTTGCAACGGTGCCACCTGCATTGGTCTCACTGCTTGTTTTCCCTCCTCAAAGTGCATTTGAATAGTTCCTTGATGCCTGCTCCAGGCTGGCCGGCTGCCCAGTTCTCAGTGCACGAATGATTGGACTCTGCTCACACAGGCGAAGAGCCAGGACTGAAAGATGCTGCTGGATCTCTTCTGCTCACGGTAAGCTTTGCAACGGTGCCACCTGCATTGGTCTCACTGCTTGTTTTCCCACCTCAAAGTGCATTTGAATAGTTCCTTGATGCCTGCTCCAGGATGGCCGGCTGCCCAGTTTTCAGGGCACGAATGATTGGACTCTGCTCCCACAGGCGAAGAGCCAGGACTGAAAGATGCTGCTGGATCTCTTCTGCTCACGGTAAGCTTTGCAACGGTGCCACCTGCATTGGACTCACTGCTTGTTTTCCCACCTCAAAGTGCATTTGAATAGTTCCTTGATGCCTGCTCCAGGCTGGCCGGCTGCCCAGTTGTCATTGCACGAATGATTGGACTCTGCTCCCACAGGCGAAGAGCCAGGACTGAAAGATGCTGCTGGATCTCTTCTGCTCATGGTAAGCTTTGCAACGGTGCCACCTGCATTGGTCTCACTGCTTGTTTTCCCACCTCAAAGTGCATTTGAATACATCCTTGATGCCTGCTCCAGGCTGGCCGGCTGCCCAGTTGTCAGTGCACGAATGATTGGACTCTGCTCCCACAGGCGAAGAGCCAGGACTGAAAGATGCTGCTGGATCTCTTCTGCACGTGGTAAGCTTTGCAACGGTGCCACCTGCATTGGTCTCACTGCTTGTTTTCCCACCTCAAAGTGCATTTGAATAGTTCCTTGATGCCTGCTCCAGGCTGGCCGGCTGCCCAGTTGTCAGTGCACGAATGATTGGACTCTGCTCCCACAGGCGAAGAGCCAGGACTGAAAGATGCTGCTGGATCTCTTCTGCACGTGGTAAGCTTTGCAACGGTGCCACCTGCATTGGTCTCGCTGCTTGTTTTCCCACCTCAAAGTGCATTTGAATAGTTCCTTGATGCCTGCTCCAGACTGGCCGGCTGCCCAGTTTTCAGTGCACGAATGATTGGACTCTGCTCCCACAGGCGAAGAGCCAGGACTGAAAGATGCTGCTGGATCTCTTATGCACGTGGTAAGCTTTGCAACGGTGCCACCTGCATTGGTCTCACTGCTTGTTTTCCCACCTCAAAGTGCATTTGAACACATCCTTGATGCCTGCTGCAGGCTGGCCGGCTGCCCAGTTTTCAGTGCACGAATGATTGGACTCTGCTCCCACAGGCGAAGAGCCAGGACTGAAAGATGCTGCTGGATCTCTTCTGCACGTGGTAAGCTTTGCAACGGTGCCACCTGCATTGGTCTCACTGCTTGTTTTCCCACCTCAAAGTGCATTTGAATAGTTCCTTGATGCCTGCTCCAGGCTGGCCGGCTGCCCAGTTGTCAGGGCACGAATGATTGGACTCTGCTCCCACAGGCGAAGAGCCAGGACTGAAAGATGCTGCTGGATCTCTTCTGCTCACGGTAAGCTTTGCAACAGTGTCTCCTGCATTGGTCTCGCTGCTTGTTTTCCCACCTCAAAGTGCATTTGAATACATCCTTGATGCCTGCTCCAGGCTGGCCGGCTGCCCAGTTCTCAGTGCATGAATGATTGGACTCTGCTCCCAGAGGCGAAGAGCCAGGACTGAAAGATGCTGCTGGATCTCTTCTGCTCACGGTAAGCTTTGCAACGGTGTCACCTGCATTGGTCTCACTGCTTGTTTTCCCACCTCAAAGTGCATTTGAATAGTTCCTTGATGCCTGCTCCAGGCTGGCCGGCTGCCCAGTTGTCAGTGCACGAATGATTGGACTCTGCTCACACAGGCAAAGAGCCAGGACTGAAAGATGGTGCTGGATCTCTTCTGTACGTGGTAAGCTTTGCAACGGTGCCACCTGCATTGGTCTCACTGCTTGTTTTCCCACCTCAAAGTGCATTTGAATACATCCTTGATGCCTGCTCCAGGCTGGCCGGCTGCCCAGTTTTCAGGGCACGAATGATTGGTCTCTGCTCCCACAGGCGAAGAGCCAGGACTGAAAGATGCTGCTGGATCTCTTCTGCACATGGTAAGCTTTGCAACGGTGCCACCTGCATTGGTCTCACTGCTTGTTTTCCCACCTCAAAGTGCATTTGAGTACATCCTTGATGCCTGCTCCAGGCTGGCTGGCTGCGCAGTTTTCAGTGCACGAATGATTGGACTCTGCTCCCACACGCGTAGTGCCAGGACTGCAAGATGCTGCTGGATCTCTTCTGCACGTTGTAAGCTTTGCAACGGTGCCACCTGCATTGGTCTCACTGCTTGTTTTCCCACCTCAAAGTGCATTTGAATACATCCTTGATGCCTGCTCCAGGCTGGCCGGCTGCCCAGTTTTCAGGGCACGAATGATTGGACTCTGCTCCCACAGGCGAAGAGCCAGGACTGAAAGATGCTGCTGGATCTCTTCTGCACGTGGTAAGCTTTGCAACGGTGCCACCTGCATTGGTCTCACTGCTTGTTTTCCCTCCTCAAAGTGCATTTGAATAGTTCCTTGATGCCTGCTCCAGGCTGGCTGGCTGCCCAGTTCTCAGTGCATGAATGATTGGACTCTGCTCCCACAGGCGAAGAGCCAGGACTGAAAGATGCTGCTGGATCTCTTCTGCTCACGGTAAGCTTTGCAACTGTGTCACCTGCATTGGTCTCACTGCTTGTTTTCCCACCTCAAAGTGCATTTGAATAGTTCCTTGATGCCTGCTCCAGGCTGGCCGGCTGCCCAGTTGTCAGTGCACGAATGATTGGACTCTGCTCACACAGGCAAAGAGCCAGGACTGAAAGATGGTGCTGGATCTCTTCTGCTCACGGTAAGCTTTGCAACGGTGTCACCTGCATTGGTCTCACTGCTTGTTTTCCCACCTCAAAGTGCATTTGAATAGTTCCTTGATGCCTGCTCCAGGCTGGCCGGCTGCCCAGTTCTCAGTGCACGAATGATTGGACTCTGCTCCCACAGGCGAAGAGCCAGGACTGAAAGATGCTGCTGGATCTCTTCTGCTCACGGTAAGCTTTGCAACGGTGCCACCTGCATTGGTCTCACTGCTTGTTTTCCCACCTCAAAGTGCATTTGAATAGTTCCTTGATGCCTGCTCCAGGATGGCCGGCTGCCCAGTTTTCAGGGCACGAATGATTGGACTCTGCTCCCACAGGCGAAGAGCCAGGACTGAAAGATGCTGCTGGATCTCTTCTGCTCACGGTAAGCTTTGCAACGGTGCCACCTGCATTGGACTCACTGCTTGTTTTCCCACCTCAAAGTGCATTTGAATAGTTCCTTGATGCCTGCTCCAGGCTGGCCGGCTGCCCAGTTGTCATTGCACGAATGATTGGACTCTGCTCCCACAGGCGAAGAGCCAGGACTGAAAGATGCTGCTGGATCTCTTCTGCTCACGGTAAGCTTTGCAACGGTGCCACCTGCATTGGTCTCACTGCTTGTTTTCCCACCTCAAAGTGCATTTGAATACATCCTTGATGCCTGTTCCAGGCTGGCCGGCTGCCCAGTTGTCAGTGCACGAATGATTGGACTCTGCTCCCACAGGCGAAGAGCCAGGACTGAAAGATGCTGCTGGATCTCTTCTGCACGTGGTAAGCTTTGCAACGGTGCCACCTGCATTGGTCTCACTGCTTGTTTTCCCACCTCAAAGTGCATTTGAATAGTTCCTTGATGCCTGCTCCAGGCTGGCCGGCTGCCCAGTTGTCAGTGCACGAATGATTGGACTCTGCTCCCACAGGCGAAGAGCCAGGACTGAAAGATGCTGCTGGATCTCTTCTGCACGTGGTAAGCTTTGCAACGGTGCCACCTGCATTGGTCTCGCTGCTTGTTTTCCCACCTCAAAGTGCATTTGAATAGTTCCTTGATGCCTGCTCCAGACTGGCCGGCTGCCCAGTTTTCAGTGCACGAATGATTGGACTCTGCTCCCACAGGCGAAGAGCCAGGACTGAAAGATGCTGCTGGATCTCTTATGCACGTGGTAAGCTTTGCAACGGTGCCACCTGCATTGGTCTCACTGCTTGTTTTCCCACCTCAAAGTGCATTTGAACACATCCTTGATGCCTGCTGCAGGCTGGCCGGCTGCCCAGTTTTCAGTGCACGAATGATTGGACTCTGCTCCCACAGGCGAAGAGCCAGGACTGAAAGATGCTGCTGGATCTCTTCTGCACGTGGTAAGCTTTGCAACGGTGCCACCTGCATTGGTCTCACTGCTTGTTTTCCCACCTCAAAGTGCATTTGAATAGTTCCTTGATGCCTGCTCCAGGCTGGCCGGCTGCCCAGTTTTCAGTGCACGAATGATCGGACTCTGCTCCCACACGCGAAGTGCCAGGACTGCAAGATGCTGCTGGATCTCTTCTGCACGTTGTAAGCTTTGCAACGGTGCCACCTGCATTGGTCTCACTGCTTGTTTTCCCACCTCAAAGTGCTTTTGAATACATCCTTGATGCCTGCTCCAGGCTGGCCGGCTGCCCAGTTTTCAGTGCACGAATGATTGGACTCTGCTCCCACAGGCAAAGAGCCAGGACTGAAAGATGCTGCTGGATCTCTTCTGCTCACGGTAAGCTTTGCAACGGTGTCACCTGCATTGGTCTCACTGCTTGTTTTCCCACCTCAAAGTGCATTTGAATAGTTCCTTGATGCCTGCTCCAGGCTGGCCGGCTGCCCAGTTCTCAGTGCACGAATGATTGGACTCTGCTCCCACAGGCGAAGAGCCAGGACTGAAAGATGCTGCTGGATCTCTTCTGCTCACGGTAAGCTTTGCAACGGTGCCACCTGCATTGGTCTCACTGCTTGTTTTCCCACCTCAAAGTGCATTTGAATAGTTCCTTGATGCCTGCTCCAGGCTGGCCGGCTGCCCAGTTGTCAGTGCACGAATGATTTTACTCTGCTCCCAAAGGCAAAGAACCAGGACTGAAAGATGCTGCTGGATCTCTTCTGCTCACGGTAAGCTTTGCAACGGTGCCACCTGCATTGGTCTTACTGCTTGTTTTTCCACCTCAAAGTGCATTTGAATAGTTCCTTGATGCCTGCTCCAGGCTGGCCGGCTGCCCAGTTGTCAGTGCACGAATGATTGGACTCTGCACCCACAGGCGAAGAGCCAGGACTGAAAGATGCTGCTGGATCTCTTCTGCTCACGGTAAGCTTTGCAACGGTGCCACCTGCATTGGTCTCACTGCTTGTTTTCCCACCTCAAAGTGCATTTGAATAGTTCCTTGATGCCTGCTCCAGGCTGGCCTGCTGCCCAGTTGTCAGTGCACGAATGATTGGACTCTGCTCCCACAGGCGAAGAGCCAGGACTAAAAGATGCTGCTGGATCTCTTCTGCTCACGGTAAGCTTTGCAACGGTGTAACCTGCATTGGTCTCACTGCTTGTTTTCCCACCTCAAAGTGCATTTGAATAGTTCCTTGATGCCTGCTCCAGGCTGGCCGGCTGCCCAGTTTTCAGTGCACGAATGATTGGACTCTGCTCCCACAGGCGAAGAGCCAGGACTGAAAGATGCTGCTGGATCTCTTCTGCACGTGGTAAGCTTTGCAACGGTGCCACCTGCATTGGTCTCACTGCTTGTTTTCCCACCTCAAAGTGCATTTGAATAGTTCCTTGATGCCTGCTCCAGGCTGGCCGGCTGCCCAGTTTTCAGGGCACGAATGATTGGACTCTGCTCCCACGGGGGAAGAGCCAGGACTGAAAGATGCTGCTGGATCTCTTCTGCACGTTGTAAGCTTTGCAACGGTGCCACCTGCATTGGTCTCACTGCTTGTTTTCCCACCTCAAAGTGCTTTTGAATACATCCTTGATGCCTGCTCCAGGCTGGCCGGCTGCCCAGTTTTCAGTGCACGAATGATTGGACTCTGCTCCCACAGGCGAAGAGCCAGGACTGAAAGATGCTGCTGGATCTCTTATGCACGTGGTAAGCTTTGCAACGGTGCCACCTGCATTGGTCTCACTGCTTGTTTTCCCACCTCAAAGTGCATTTGAACACATCCTTGATGCCTGCTCCAGGCTGGCCGGCTGCCCAGTTTTCAGTGCACGAATGATTGGACTCTGCTCCCACAGGCGAAGAGCCAGGACTGAAAGATGCTGCTGGATCTCTTCTGCTCACGGTAAGCTTTGCAACAGTGCCACCTGCATTGGTCTCACTGCTTGTTTTCCCACCTCAAAGTGCATTTGAATAGTTCCTTGATGCCTGCTCCAGGCTGGCCTGCTGCCCAGTTGTCAGTGCACGAATGATTGGACTCTGCTCCCACAGGCGAAGAGCCAGGACTGAAAGATGCTGCTGGATCTCTTCTGCTCACGGTAAGCTTTGCAACGGTGTCACCTGCATTGGTCTCACTGCTTGTTTTCCCACCTCAAAGTGCATTTGAATAGTTCCTTGATGCCTGCTCCAGGCTGGCCGGCTGCCCAGTTCTCAGAGCACGAATGATTGGACTCTGCTCCCACAGGCGAAGAGCCAGGACTGAAAGATGCTGCTGGATCTCTTCTGCTCACGGTAAGCTTTGCAACGGTGCCACCTGCATTGGTCTCACTGCTTGTTTTCCCACCTCAAAGTGCATTTGAATAGTTCCTTGATACCTGCTCCAGGCTGGCCTGCTGCCCAGTTGTCAGTGCACGAATGATTGGACTCTGCTCCCACAGGCGAAGAGCCAGGACTAAAAGATGCTGCTGGATCTCTTCTGCTCACGGTAAGCTTTGCAACGGTGTAACCTGCATTGGTCTCACTGCTTGTTTTCCCACCTCAAAGTGCATTTGAATAGTTCCTTGATGCCTGCTCCAGGCTGGCCGGCTGCCCAGTTTTCAGTGCACGAATGATTGGACTCTGCTCCCACAGGCGAAGAGCCAGGACTGAAAGATGCTGCTGGATCTCTTCTGCTCACGGTAAGCTTTGCAACGGTGCCACCTGCATTGGTCTCACTGCTTGTTTTCCCACCTCAAAGTGCATTTGAATAGTTCCTTGATGCCTGCTCCAGGCTGGCCGGCTGCCCAGTTTTCAGGGCACGAATGATTGGACTCTGCTCCCACGGGGGAAGAGCCAGGACTGAAAGATGCTGCTGGATCTCTTCTGCACGTTGTAAGCTTTGCAACGGTGCCACCTGCATTGGTCTCACTGCTTGTTTTCCCACCTCAAAGTGCTTTTGAATACATCCTTGATGCCTGCTCCAGGCTGGCCGGCTGCCCAGTTTTCAGTGCACGAATGATTGGACTCTGCTCCCACAGGCGAAGAGCCAGGACTGAAAGATGCTGCTGGATCTCTTATGCACGTGGTAAGCTTTGCAACGGTGCCACCTGCATTGGTCTCACTGCTTGTTTTCCCACCTCAAAGTGCATTTGAATAGTTCCTTGATGCCTGCTCCAGGCTGGCCGGCTGCCCAGTTTTCAGTGCACGAATGATTGGACTCTGCTCCCACAGGCGAAGAGCCAGGACTGAAAGATGCTGCTGGATCTCTTCTGCACGTGGTAAGCTTTGCAACGGTGCCACCTGCATTGGTCTCACTGCTTGTTTTCCCACCTCAAAGTGCATTTGAATAGTTCCTTGATGCCTGCTCCAGGCTGGCCGGCTGCCCAGTTTTCAGGGCACGAATGATTGGACTCTGCTCCCACGGGGGAAGAGCCAGGACTGAAAGATGCTGCTGGATCTCTTCTGCACGTTGTAAGCTTTGCAACGGTGCCACCTGCATTGGTCTCACTGCTTGTTTTCCCACCTCAAAGTGCTTTTGAATACATCCTTGATGCCTGCTCCAGGCTGGCCGGCTGCCCAGTTTTCAGTGCACGAATGATTGGACTCTGCTCCCACAGGCGAAGAGCCAGGACTGAAAGATGCTGCTGGATCTCTTATGCACGTGGTAAGCTTTGCAACGGTGCCACCTGCATTGGTCTCACTGCTTGTTTTCCCACCTCAAAGTGCATTTGAACACATCCTTGATGCCTGCTCCAGGCTGGCCGGCTGCCCAGTTTTCAGTGCACGAATGATTGGACTCTGCTCCCACAGGCGAAGAGCCAGGACTGAAAGATGCTGCTGGATCTCTTCTGCTCACGGTAAGCTTTGCAACAGTGCCACCTGCATTGGTCTCACTGCTTGTTTTCCCACCTCAAAGTGCATTTGAATAGTTCCTTGATGCCTGCTCCAGGCTGGCCTGCTGCCCAGTTGTCAGTGCACGAATGATTGGACTCTGCTCCCACAGGCGAAGAGCCAGGACTGAAAGATGCTGCTGGATCTCTTCTGCTCACGGTAAGCTTTGCAACGGTGTCACCTGCATTGGTCTCACTGCTTGTTTTCCCACCTCAAAGTGCATTTGAATAGTTCCTTGATGCCTGCTCCAGGCTGGCCTGCTGCCCAGTTGTCAGTGCACGAATGATTGGACTCTGCTCCCACAGGCGAAGAGCCAGGACTAAAAGATGCTGCTGGATCTCTTCTGCTCACGGTAAGCTTTGCAACGGTGTCACCTGCATTGGTCTCACTGCTTGTTTTCCCACCTCAAAGTGCATTTGAATAGTTCCTTGATGCCTGCTCCAGGCTGGCCTGCTGCCCAGTTGTCAGTGCACGAATGATTGGACTCTGCTCCCACAGGCGAAGAGCCAGGACTAAAAGATGCTGCTGGATCTCTTCTGCTCACGGTAAGCTTTGCAACGGTGTCACCTGCATTGGTCTCACTGCTTGTTTTCCCACCTCAAAGTGCATTTGAATAGTTCCTTGATGCCTGCTCCAGGCTGGCCGGCTGCCCAGTTGTCAGTGCACGAATGATTGGACTCTGCTCCCACAGGCGAAGAGCCAGGACTGAAAGATGCTGCTGGATCTCTTCTGCACGTGGTAAGCTTTGCAACGGTGCTTCCTGCATTGGTCTCACTGCTTGTTTTCCCACCTCAAAGTGCATTTGAGTAGTTCCTTGATGCCTGCTCCAGGCTGGCCGGCTGCCCAGTTGTCAGTGCACGAATGATTGGACTCTGCTCCCACAGGCGAAGAGCCAGGACTGAAAGATGCTGCTGGATCTCTTCTGCATGTGGTAAGCTTTGCAACGGTGCCACCTGCATTGGTCTCACTGCTTGTTTTCCCACCTCAAAGTGCATTTGAATAGTTCCTTGATGCCTGCTCCAGGCTGGCCGGCTGCCCAGTTGTCAGTGCACGAATGATTGGACTCTGCTCCCACAGGCGAAGAGCCAGGACTGAAAGATGCTGCTGGATCTCTTCTGCTCACGGTAAGCTTTGCAACGGTGTCACCTGCATTGGTCTCACTGCTTGTTTTCCCACCTCAAAGTGCATTTGAATAGTTCCTTGATGCCTGCTCCAGGCTGGCCGGCTGCCCAGTTTTCAGTGCACGAATGATAGGACTCTGCTCCCACAGGCGAAGAGCCAGGACTGAAAGATGCTGCTGGATCTCTTCTGCACGTGGTAAGCTTTGCAACGGTGCCACCTGCATTGGTCTCACTGCTTGTTTTCCCACCTCAAAGTGCATTTGAATAGTTCCTTGATGCCTGCTCCAGACTGGCCGGCTGCCCAGTTGTCAGTGCACGAATGATTGGACTCTGCTCCCACAGGCGAAGAGCCAGGACTGAAAGATGCTGCTGGATGTCTTCTGCACGTGGTAAGCTTTGCAACGGTGCCACCTGCATTGGTCTCACTGCTTGTTTTCCCACCTCAAAGTGCATTTGAATAGTTCCTTGATGCCTGCTCCAGGCTGGCCGGCTGCCCAGTTCTCAGTGCACGAATGATTGGACTCTGCTCCCACAGGCGAAGAGCCAGGACTGAAAGATGCTGCTGGATCTCTTCTGCTCACGGTAAGCTTTGCAACGGTGTCACCTGCATTGGTCTCACTGCTTGTTTTCCCACCTCAAAGTGCATTTGAATACATCCTTGATGCCTGCTGCAGGCTGGCCGGCTGCCCAGTTTTCAGGGCACGAATGATTGGACTCTGCTCCCACAGGCGAAGAGCCAGGACTGAAAGATGCTGCTGGATCTCTTCTGCTCACGGTAAGCTTTGCAACGGTGCCACCTGCATTGGTCTCACTGCTTGTTTTCCCACCTCAAAGTGCATTTGAATACATCCTTGATGCCTGCTCCAGGCTGGCCGGCTGCCCAGTTTTCAGTGCACGAATGATTGGACTCTGCTCCCACAGGCGAAGAGCCAGGACTGAAAGATGCTGCTGGATCTCTTCTGCACGTGGTAAGCTTTGCAACGGTGCCACCTGCATTGGTCTCACTGCTTGTTTTCCCACCTCAAAGTGCATTTGAATAGTTCCTTGATGCCTGCTCCAGACTGGCCGGCTGCCCAGTTTTCAGTGCACGAATTATTGGACTCTGCTCCCACAGGCGAAGAGCCAGGACTGAAAGATGCTGCTGGATCTCTTCTGCACGTGGTAAGCTTTGAACGGTGCCACCTGCATTGGTCTCACTGCTTGTTTTCCCACCTCAAAGTGCATTTGAATAGTTCCTTGATGCCTGCTCCAGGCTGGCCGGCTGCCCAGTTTTCAGTGCACGAATGATCGGACTCTGCTCCCACACGCGAAGTGCCAGGACTGCAAGATGCTGCTGGATCTCTTCTGCACGTTGTAAGCTTTGCAACGGTGCCACCTGCATTGGTCTCACTGCTTGTTTTCCCACCTCAAAGTGCTTTTGAATACATCCTTGATGCCTGCTCCAGGCTGGCCGGCTGCCCAGTTTTCAGTGCACGAATGATTGGACTCTGCTCCCAGAGGCGAAGAGCCAGGACTGAAAGATGCTGCTGGATCTCTTCTGCTCACGGTAAGCTTTGCAACGGTGTCACCTGCATTGGTCTCACTGCTTGTTTTCCCACCTCAAAGTGCATTTGAATAGTTCCTTGATGCCTGCTCCAGGCTGGCCGGCTGCCCAGTTCTCAGTGCACGAATGATTGGACTCTGCTCCCACAGGCGAAGAGCCAGGACTGAAAGATGCTGCTGGATCTCTTCTGCTCACGGTAAGCTTTGCAACGGTGCCACCTGCATTGGTCTCACTGCTTGTTTTCCCACCTCAAAGTGCATTTGAATAGTTCCTTGATGCCTGCTCCAGGCTGGCCTGCTGCCCAGTTTTCAGTGCACGAATGATTGGACTCTGCTCCCACAGGCGAAGAGCCAGGACTGAAAGATGCTGCTGGATCTCTTCTGCTCACGGTAAGCTTTGCAACGGTGTCACCTGCATTGGTCTCACTGCTTGTTTTCCCACCTCAAAGTGCATTTGAATAGTTCCTTGATGCCTGCTCCAGGCTGGCCGGCTGCCCAGTTCTCAGTGCACGAATGATTGGACTCTGCTCCCACAGGCGAAGAGCCAGGACTGAAAGATGCTGCTGGATCTCTTCTGCTCACGGTAAGCTTTGCAACGGTGCCACCTGCATTGGTCTCACTGCTTGTTTTCCCACCTCAAAGTGCATTTGAATAGTTCCTTGATGCCTGCTCCAGGCTGGCCGGCTGCCCAGTTGTCAGTGCACGAATGATTTTACTCTGCTCCCAAAGGCAAAGAACCAGGACTGAAAGATGCTGCTGGATCTCTTCTGCTCACGGTAAGCTTTGCAACGGTGCCACCTGCATTGGTCTCACTGCTTGTTTTCCCACCTCAAAGTGCATTTGAATAGTTCCTTGATGCCTGCTCCAGGCTGGCCTGCTGCCCAGTTGTCAGTGCACGAATGATTGGACTCTGCTCCCACAGGCGAAGAGCCAGGACTGAAAGATGCTGCTGGATCTCTTCTGCTCACGGTAAGCTTTGCAACGGTGTCACCTGCATTGGTCTCACTGCTTGTTTTCCCACCTCAAAGTGCATTTGAATAGTTCCTTGATGCCTGCTCCAGGCTGGCCGGCTGCCCAGTTTTCAGTGCACGAATGATTGGACTCTGCTCCCACAGGCGAAGAGCCAGGACTGAAAGATGCTGCTGGATCTCTTCTGCACGTGGTAAGCTTTGCAACGGTGCCACCTGCATTGGTCTCACTGCTTGTTTTCCCACCTCAAAGTGCATTTGAATAGTTCCTTGATGCCTGCTCCAGGCTGGCCGGCTGCCCAGTTTTCAGTGCACGAATGATTGGACTCTGCTCCCACACGCGAAGTGCCAGGACTGCAAGATGCTGCTGGATCTCTTCTGCACGTTGTAAGCTTTGCAACGGTGCCACCTGCATTGGTCTCACTGCTTGTTTTCCCACCTCAAAGTGCTTTTGAATACATCCTTGATGCCTGCTGCAGGCTGGCCGGCTGCCCAGTTTTCAGGGCACGAATGATTGGACTCTGCTCCCACAGGCGAAGAGCCAGGACTGAAAGATGCTGCTGGATCTCTTATGCACGTGGTAAGCTTTGCAACGGTGCCACCTGCATTGGTCTCACTGCTTGTTTTCCCACCTCAAAGTGCATTTGAACACATCCTTGATGCCTGCTCCAGGCTGGCCGGCTGCCCAGTTCTCAGTGCACGAATGATTGGACTCTGCTCCCACAGGCGAAGAGCCAGGACTGAAAGATGCTGCTGGATCTCTTCTGCTCACGGTAAGCTTTGCAACGGTGCCACCTGCATTGGTCTCACTGCTTGTTTTCCCACCTCAAAGTGCATTTGAATAGTTCCTTGATGCCTGCTCCAGGCTGGCCTGCTGCCCAGTTGTCAGTGCACGAATGATTGGACTCTGCTCCCACAGGCGAAGAGCCAGGACTGAAAGATGCTGCTGGATCTCTTCTGCTCACGGTAAGCTTTGCAACGGTGTCACCTGCATTGGTCTCACTGCTTGTTTTCCCACCTCAAAGTGCATTTGAATAGTTCCTTGATGCCTGCTCCAGGCTGGCCGGCTGCCCAGTTCTCAGTGCACGAATGATTGGACTCTGCTCCCACAGGCGAAGAGCCAGGACTGAAAGATGCTGCTGGATCTCTTCTGCTCACGGTAAGCTTTGCAACGGTGCCACCTGCATTGGTCTCACTGCTTGTTTTCCCACCTCAAAGTGCATTTGAATAGTTCCTTGATGCCTGCTCCAGGCTGGCCTGCTGCCCAGTTTTCAGTGCACGAATGATTGGACTCTGCTCCCACAGGCGAAGAGCCAGGACTGAAAGATGCTGCTGGATCTCTTCTGCTCACGGTAAGCTTTGCAACGGTGTCACCTGCATTGGTCTCACTGCTTGTTTTCCCACCTCAAAGTGCATTTGAATAGTTCCTTGATGCCTGCTCCAGGCTGGCCGGCTGCCCAGTTCTCAGTGCACGAATGATTGGACTCTGCTCCCACAGGCGAAGAGCCAGGACTGAAAGATGCTGCTGGATCTCTTCTGCTCACGGTAAGCTTTGCAACGGTGCCACCTGCATTGGTCTCACTGCTTGTTTTCCCACCTCAAAGTGCATTTGAATAGTTCCTTGATGCCTGCTCCAGGCTGGCCGCCTGCCCAGTTGTCAGTGCACGAATGATTTTACTCTGCTCCCAAAGGCAAAGAACCAGGACTGAAAGATGCTGCTGGATCTCTTCTGCTCACGGTAAGCTTTGCAACGGTGCCACCTGCATTGGTCTTACTGCTTGTTTTCCCACCTCAAAGTGCATTTGAATAGTTCCTTGATGCCTGCTGCAGGCTGGCCGGCTGCCCAGTTCTCAGTGCACGAATGATTGGACTCTGCTCCCACAGGCGAAGAGCCAGGACTGAAAGATGCTGCTGGATCTCTTCTGCTCACGGTAAGCTTTCCAACGGTGTCACCTGCATTGGTCTCACTGCTTGTTTTCCCACCTCAAAGTGCATTTGAATAGTTCCTTGATGCCTGCTCCAGGCTGGCCGGCTGCCCAGTTGTCAGTGCACGAATGATTGGACTCTGCTCCCACAGGCAAAGAGCCAGGACTGAAAGATGCTGCTGGATCTCTTCTGCACGTGGTAAGCTTTGCAACGGTGCTTCCTGCATTGGTCTCACTGCTTGTTTTCCCACCTCAAAGTGCATTTGAACACATCCTTGATGCCTGCTCCAGGCTGGCCGGCTGCCCAGTTGTCAGTGCACGAATGATTGGACTCTGCTCCCACAGGCGAAGAGCCAGGACTGAAAGATGCTGCTGGATCTCTTCTGCATGTGGTAAGCTTTGCAACGGTGCCACCTGCATTGGTCTCACTGCTTGTTTTCCCACCTCAAAGTGCATTTGAATAGTTCCTTGATGCCTGCTCCAGGCTGGCCGGCTGCCCAGTTGTCAGTGCACGAATGATTGGACTCTGCTCCCACAGGCGAAGAGCCAGGACTGAAAGATGCTGCTGGATGTCTTCTGCACGTGGTAAGCTTTGCAACGGTGCCACCTGCATTGGTCTCACTGCTTGTTTTCCCACCTCAAAGTGCATTTGAATAGTTCCTTGATGCCTGCTCCAGGCTGGCCGGCTGCCCAGTTGTCAGTGCACGACTGATTGGACTCTGCTCCCACAGGCAAAGAGCCAGGACTGAAAGATGCTGCTGGATCTCTTCTGCTCACGGTAAGCTTTGCAACGGTGTCACCTGCATTGGTCTCACTGCTTGTTTTCCCACCTCAAAGTGCATTTGAATAGTTCCTTGATGCCTGCTCCAGGCTGGCCGGCTGCCCAGTTCTCAGTGCACGAATGATTGGACTCTGCACCCACAGGCGAAGAGCCAGGACTGAAAGATGCAGCTGGATCTCTTCTGTACGTGGTAAGCTTTGCAACGGTGCCACCTGCATTGGTCTCACTGCTTGTTTTCCCACCTCAAAGTGCATTTGAATACATCCTTGATGCCTGCTCCAGGCTGGCCGGCTGCCCAGTTTTCAGGGCACGAATGATTGGTCTCTGCTCCCACAGGCGAAGAGCCAGGACTGAAAGATGCTGCTGGATCTCTTCTGCACGTGGTAAGCTTTGCAACGGTGCCACCTGCATTGGTCTCACTGCTTGTTTACCCACCTCAAAGTGCATTTGAGTACATCCTTGATGCCTGCTCCAGGCTGGCTGGCTGCCCAGTTTTCAGTGCACGAATGATTGGACTCTGCTCCCACACGCGAAGTGCCAGGACTGCAAGATGCTGCTGGATCTCTTCTGCACGTTGTAAGCTTTGCAACGGTGCCACCTGCATTGGTCTCACTGCTTGTTTTCCCACCTCAAAGTGCATTTGAGTGGTTCCTTGATGCCTGCTCCAGGCTGGCCGGCTGCCCAGTTTTCAGGGCACGAATGATTGGACTCTGCTCCCACAGGCGAAGTGCCAGGACTGAAAGATGCTGCTGGATCTCTTCTGCACGTGGTAAGCTTTGCAACGGTGCCACCTGCATTGGTCTCACTGCTTGTTTTCCCACCTCAAAGTGCATTTGAATAGTTCCTTGATGCCTGCTCCAGGCTGGCCGGCTGCCCAGTTTTCAGGGCACGAATGATTGGACTCTGCTCCCACAGGCGAAGAGCCAGGACTGAAAGATGCTGCTGGATCTCTTCTGCTCACGGTAAGCTTTGCAACGGTGCCACCTGCATTGGTCTCACTGCTTGTTTTCCCACCTCAAAGTGCATTTGAATAGTTCCTTGATGCCTGCTCCAGGCTGGCCTGCTGCCCAGTTGTCAGTGCACGAATGATTGGACTCTGCTCCCACAGGCGAAGAGCCAGGACTGAAAGATGCTGCTGGATCTCTTCTGCTCACGGTAAGCTTTGCAACGGTGTCACCTGCATTGGTCTCACTGCTTGTTTTCCCACCTCAAAGTGCATTTGAATAGTTCCTTGATGCCTGCTCCAGGCTGGCCGGCTGCCCAGTTGTCAGTGCACGAATGATTGGACTCTGCTCCCACAGGCGAAGAGCCAGGACTGAAAGATGCTGCTGGATCTCTTCTGCTCACGGTAAGCTTTGCAACGGTGTCACCTGCATTGGTCTCACTGCTTGTTTTCCCACCTCAAAGTGCATTTGAATAGTTCCTTGATGCCTGCTCCAGGCTGGCCGGCTGCCCAGTTGTCAGTGCACGAATGATTGGCCTCTGCTCCCACAGGCAAAGAGCCAGGACTTAAAGATGCTGCTGGATCTCTTCTGCACGTGGTAAGCTTTGCAACGGTGCTTCCTGCATTGGTCTCACTGCTTGTTTTCCCACCTCAAAGTGCATTTGAGTAGTTCCTTGATGCCTGCTCCAGGCTGGCTGGCTGCCCAGTTGTCAGTGCACGAATGATTGGACTCTGCTCCCACAGGCGAAGAGCCAGGACTGAAAGATGCTGCTGGATCTCTTCTGCATGTGGTAAGCTTTGCAACGGTGCCACCTGCATTGGTCTCACTGCTTGTTTTCCCACCTCAAAGTGCATTTGAATAGTTCCTTGATGCCTGCTGCAGGCTGGCCGGCTGCCCAGTTTTCAGGGCACGAATGATTGGACTCTGCTCCCACAGGCGAAGAGCCAGGACTGAAAGATGCTGCTGGATCTCTTCTGCTCACGGTAAGCTTTGCAACGGTGTCACCTGCATTGGTCTCACTGCTTGTTTTCCCACCTCAAAGTGCATTTGAATACATCCTTGATGCCTGCTGCAGGCTGGCCGGCTGCCCAGTTTTCAGGGCACGAATGATTGGACTCTGCTCCCACAGGCGAAGAGCCAGGACTGAAAGATGCTGCTGGATCTCTTCTGCTCACGGTAAGCTTTGCAACGGTGCCACCTGCATTGGTCTCACTGCTTGTTTTCCCACCTCAAAGTGCATTTGAATAGTTCCTTGATGCCTGCTCCAGGCTGGCCTGCTGCCCAGTTGTCAGTGCACGAATGATTGGACTCTGCTCCCACAGGCGAAGAGCCAGGACTGAAAGATGCTGCTGGATCTCTTCTGCTCACGGTAAGCTTTGCAACGGTGTCACCTGCATTGGTCTCACTGCTTGTTTTCCCACCTCAAAGTGCATTTGAATAGTTCCTTGATGCCTGCTCCAGGCTGGCCGGCTGCCCAGTTCTCAGTGCACGAATGATTGGACTCTGCTCCCACAGGCGAAGAGCCAGGACTGAAAGATGCTGCTGGATCTCTTCTGCACGTGGTAAGCTTTGCAACGGTGCCACCTGCATTGGTCTCACTGCTTGTTTTCCCACTTCAAAGTGCATTTGAATAGTTCCTTGATGCCTGCTCCAGGCTGGCCTGCTGCCCAGTTTTCAGTGCACGAATGATTGGACTCTGCTCCCACAGGCGAAGACCCAGGACTGAAAGATGCTGCTGGATCTCTTCTGCTCACGGTAAGCTTTGCAACGGTGTCACCTGCATTGGTCTCACTGCTTGTTTTCCCACCTCAAAGTGCATTTGAATAGTTCCTTGATGCCTGCTCCAGGCTGGCCGGCTGCCCAGTTCTCAGTGCACGAATGATTGGACTCTGCTCCCACAGGCGAAGAGCCAGGACTGAAAGATGCTGCTGGATCTCTTCTGCACGTGGTAAGCTTTGCAACGGTGCCACCTGCATTGGTCTCACTGCTTGTTTTCCCACCTCAAAGTGCATTTGAATAGTTCCTTGATGCCTGCTCCAGGCTGGCCGGCTGCCCAGTTGTCAGTGCAAGAATGATTTTACTCTGCTCCCAAAGGCAAAGAACCAGGACTGAAAGATGCTGCTGGATCTCTTCTGCTCACGGTAAGCTTTGCAACGGTGCCACCTGCATTGGTCTCACTGCTTGTTTTCCCACCTCAAAGTGCATTTGAATAGTTCCTTGATACCTGCTCCAGGCTGGCCGGCTGCGCAGTTCTCAGTGCACGAATGATTGGACTCTGCACCCACAGGCGAAGAGCCAGGACTGAAAGATGCTGCTGGATCTCTTCTGCTCACGGTAAGCTTTGCAACGGTGCCACCTGCATTGGTCTCACTGCTTGTTTTCCCACCTCAAAGTGCATTTGAATAGTTCCTTGATGCCTGCTCCAGGCTGGCCTGCTGCCCAGTTGTCAGTGCACGAATGATTGGACTCTGCTCCCACAGGCGAAGAGCCAGGACTAAAAGATGCTGCTGGATCTCTTCTGCTCACGGTAAGCTTTGCAACGGTGTCACCTGCATTGGTCTCACTGCTTGTTTTCCCACCTCAAAGTGCATTTGAATAGTTCCTTGATGCCTGCTCCAGGCTGGCCTGCTGCCCAGTTGTCAGTGCACGAATGATTGGACTCTGTTCCCACAGGCAAAGAGCCAGGACTGAAAGATGCTGCTGGATCTCTTCTGCACGTGGTAAGCTTTGCAACGGTGTCACCTGCATTGGTCTCACTGCTTGTTTTCCCACCTCAAAGTGCATTTGAGTAGTTCCTTGATGCCTGCTCCAGGCTGGCCGGCTGCCCAGTTGTCAGTGCACGAATGATTGGACTCTGCTCCCACAGGCGAAGAGCCAGGACTGAAAGATGCTGCTGGATCTCTTCTGCACGTGGTAAGCTTTGCAACGGTGCCACCTGCATTGGTCTCACTGCTTGTTTTCCCACTTCAAAGTGCATTTGAATAGTTCCTTGATGCCTGCTCCAGGCTGGCCTGCTGCCCAGTTTTCAGTGCACGAATGATTGGACTCTGCTCCCACAGGCGAAGACCCAGGACTGAAAGATGCTGCTGGATCTCTTCTGCTCACGGTAAGCTTTGCAACGGTGTCACCTGCATTGGTCTCACTGCTTGTTTTCCCACCTCAAAGTGCATTTGAATAGTTCCTTGATGCCTGCTCCAGGCTGGCCGGCTGCCCAGTTCTCAGTGCACGAATGATTGGACTCTGCTCCCACAGGCGAAGAGCCAGGACTGAAAGATGCTGCTGGATCTCTTCTGCTCACGGTAAGCTTTGCAACGGTGCCACCTGCATTGGTCTCACTGCTTGTTTTCCCACCTCAAAGTGCATTTGAATAGTTCCTTGATGCCTGCTCCAGGCTGGCCGGCTGCCCAGTTGTCAGTGCAAGAATGATTTTACTCTGCTCCCAAAGGCAAAGAACCAGGACTGAAAGATGCTGCTGGATCTCTTCTGCTCACGGTAAGCTTTGCAACGGTGCCACCTGCATTGGTCTTACTGCTTGTTTTCCCACCTCAAAGTGCATTTGAATAGTTCCTTGATACCTGCTCCAGGCTGGCCGGCTGCCCAGTTCTCAGTGCACGAATGATTGGACTCTGCACCCACAGGCGAAGAGCCAGGACTGAAAGATGCTGCTGGATCTCTTCTGCTCACGGTAAGCTTTGCAACGGTGCCACCTGCATTGGTCTCACTGCTTGTTTTCCCACCTCAAAGTGCATTTGAATAGTTCCTTGATGCCTGCTGCAGGCTGGCCGGCTGCCCAGTTTTCAGGGCACGAATGATTGGACTCTGCTCCCACAGGCGAAGAGCCAGGACTGAAAGATGCTGCTGGATCTCTTCTGCTCACGGTAAGCTTTGCAACGGTGCCACCTGCATTGGTCTCACTGCTTGTTTTCCCACCTCAAAGTGCATTTGAATAGTTCCTTGATGCCTGCTCCAGGCTGGCCTGCTGCCCAGTTGTCAGTGCACGAATGATTGGACTCTGCTCCCACAGGCGAAGAGCCAGGACTGAAAGATGCTGCTGGATCTCTTCTGCTCACGGTAAGCTTTGCAACGGTGTCACCTGCATTGGTCTCACTGCTTGTTTTCCCACCTCAAAGTGCATTTGAATAGTTCCTTGATGCCTGCTCCAGGCTGGCCGGCTGCCCAGTTGTCAGTGCACGAATGATTGGACTCTGCTCCCACAGGCGAAGAGCCAGGACTGAAAGATGCTGCTGGATCTCTTCTGCTCACGGTAAGCTTTGCAACGGTGTCACCTGCATTGGTCTCACTGCTTGTTTTCCCACCTCAAAGTGCATTTGAATAGTTCCTTGATGCCTGCTCCAGGCTGGCCGGCTGCCCAGTTGTCAGTGCACGAATGATTGGCCTCTGCTCCCACAGGCAAAGAGCCAGGACTTAAAGATGCTGCTGGATCTCTTCTGCACGTGGTAAGCTTTGCAACGGTGCTTCCTGCATTGGTCTCACTGCTTGTTTTCCCACCTCAAAGTGCATTTGAGTAGTTCCTTGATGCCTGCTCCAGGCTGGCCTGCTGCCCAGTTGTCAGTGCACGAATGATTGGACTCTGCTCCCACAGGCGAAGAGCCAGGACTGAAAGATGCTGCTGGATCTCTTCTGCTCACGGTAAGCTTTGCAACGGTGTCACCTGCATTGGTCTCACTGCTTGTTTTCCCACCTCAAAGTGCATTTGAATAGTTCCTTGATGCCTGCTCCAGGCTGGCCGGCTGCCCAGTTGTCAGTGCACGAATGATTGGACTCTGCTCCCACAGGCGAAGAGCCAGGACTGAAAGATGCTGCTGGATCTCTTCTGCTCACGGTAAGCTTTGCAACGGTGTCACCTGCATTGGTCTCACTGCTTGTTTTCCCACCTCAAAGTGCATTTGAATAGTTCCTTGATGCCTGCTCCAGGCTGGCCGGCTGCCCAGTTGTCAGTGCACGAATGATTGGCCTCTGCTCCCACAGGCAAAGAGCCAGGACTTAAAGATGCTGCTGGATCTCTTCTGCACGTGGTAAGCTTTGCAACGGTGCTTCCTGCATTGGTCTCACTGCTTGTTTTCCCACCTCAAAGTGCATTTGAGTAGTTCCTTGATGCCTGCTCCAGGCTGGCTGGCTGCCCAGTTGTCAGTGCACGAATGATTGGACTCTGCTCCCACAGGCGAAGAGCCAGGACTGAAAGATGCTGCTGGATCTCTTCTGCATGTGGTAAGCTTTGCAACGGTGCCACCTGCATTGGTCTCACTGCTTGTTTTCCCACCTCAAAGTGCATTTGAATAGTTCCTTGATGCCTGCTGCAGGCTGGCCGGCTGCCCAGTTTTCAGGGCACGAATGATTGGACTCTGCTCCCACAGGCGAAGAGCCAGGACTGAAAGATGCTGCTGGATCTCTTCTGCTCACGGTAAGCTTTGCAACGGTGTCACCTGCATTGGTCTCACTGCTTGTTTTCCCACCTCAAAGTGCATTTGAATACATCCTTGATGCCTGCTGCAGGCTGGCCGGCTGCCCAGTTTTCAGGGCACGAATGATTGGACTCTGCTCCCACAGGCGAAGAGCCAGGACTGAAAGATGCTGCTGGATCTCTTCTGCTCACGGTAAGCTTTGCAACGGTGCCACCTGCATTGGTCTCACTGCTTGTTTTCCCACCTCAAAGTGCATTTGAATAGTTCCTTGATGCCTGCTCCAGGCTGGCCTGCTGCCCAGTTGTCAGTGCACGAATGATTGGACTCTGCTCCCACAGGCGAAGAGCCAGGACTGAAAGATGCTGCTGGATCTCTTCTGCTCACGGTAAGCTTTGCAACGGTGTCACCTGCATTGGTCTCACTGCTTGTTTTCCCACCTCAAAGTGCATTTGAATAGTTCCTTGATGCCTGCTCCAGGCTGGCCGGCTGCCCAGTTCTCAGTGCACGAATGATTGGACTCTGCTCCCACAGGCGAAGAGCCAGGACTGAAAGATGCTGCTGGATCTCTTCTGCACGTGGTAAGCTTTGCAACGGTGCCACCTGCATTGGTCTCACTGCTTGTTTTCCCACTTCAAAGTGCATTTGAATAGTTCCTTGATGCCTGCTCCAGGCTGGCCTGCTGCCCAGTTTTCAGTGCACGAATGATTGGACTCTGCTCCCACAGGCGAAGACCCAGGACTGAAAGATGCTGCTGGATCTCTTCTGCTCACGGTAAGCTTTGCAACGGTGTCACCTGCATTGGTCTCACTGCTTGTTTTCCCACCTCAAAGTGCATTTGAATAGTTCCTTGATGCCTGCTCCAGGCTGGCCGGCTGCCCAGTTCTCAGTGCACGAATGATTGGACTCTGCTCCCACAGGCGAAGAGCCAGGACTGAAAGATGCTGCTGGATCTCTTCTGCACGTGGTAAGCTTTGCAACGGTGCCACCTGCATTGGTCTCACTGCTTGTTTTCCCACCTCAAAGTGCATTTGAATAGTTCCTTGATGCCTGCTCCAGGCTGGCCGGCTGCCCAGTTGTCAGTGCAAGAATGATTTTACTCTGCTCCCAAAGGCAAAGAACCAGGACTGAAAGATGCTGCTGGATCTCTTCTGCTCACGGTAAGCTTTGCAACGGTGCCACCTGCATTGGTCTCACTGCTTGTTTTCCCACCTCAAAGTGCATTTGAATAGTTCCTTGATACCTGCTCCAGGCTGGCCGGCTGCCCAGTTCTCAGTGCACGAATGATTGGACTCTGCACCCACAGGCGAAGAGCCAGGACTGAAAGATGCTGCTGGATCTCTTCTGCTCACGGTAAGCTTTGCAACGGTGCCACCTGCATTGGTCTCACTGCTTGTTTTCCCACCTCAAAGTGCATTTGAATAGTTCCTTGATGCCTGCTCCAGGCTGGCCTGCTGCCCAGTTGTCAGTGCACGAATGATTGGACTCTGCTCCCACAGGCGAAGAGCCAGGACTAAAAGATGCTGCTGGATCTCTTCTGCTCACGGTAAGCTTTGCAACGGTGTCACCTGCATTGGTCTCACTGCTTGTTTTCCCACCTCAAAGTGCATTTGAATAGTTCCTTGATGCCTGCTCCAGGCTGGCCTGCTGCCCAGTTGTCAGTGCACGAATGATTGGACTCTGTTCCCACAGGCAAAGAGCCAGGACTGAAAGATGCTGCTGGATCTCTTCTGCACGTGGTAAGCTTTGCAACGGTGTCACCTGCATTGGTCTCACTGCTTGTTTTCCCACCTCAAAGTGCATTTGAGTAGTTCCTTGATGCCTGCTCCAGGCTGGCCGGCTGCCCAGTTGTCAGTGCACGAATGATTGGACTCTGCTCCCACAGGCGAAGAGCCAGGACTGAAAGATGCTGCTGGATCTCTTCTGCACGTGGTAAGCTTTGCAACGGTGCCACCTGCATTGGTCTCACTGCTTGTTTTCCCACTTCAAAGTGCATTTGAATAGTTCCTTGATGCCTGCTCCAGGCTGGCCTGCTGCCCAGTTTTCAGTGCACGAATGATTGGACTCTGCTCCCACAGGCGAAGACCCAGGACTGAAAGATGCTGCTGGATCTCTTCTGCTCACGGTAAGCTTTGCAACGGTGTCACCTGCATTGGTCTCACTGCTTGTTTTCCCACCTCAAAGTGCATTTGAATAGTTCCTTGATGCCTGCTCCAGGCTGGCCGGCTGCCCAGTTCTCAGTGCACGAATGATTGGACTCTGCTCCCACAGGCGAAGAGCCAGGACTGAAAGATGCTGCTGGATCTCTTCTGCTCACGGTAAGCTTTGCAACGGTGCCACCTGCATTGGTCTCACTGCTTGTTTTCCCACCTCAAAGTGCATTTGAATAGTTCCTTGATGCCTGCTCCAGGCTGGCCGGCTGCCCAGTTGTCAGTGCAAGAATGATTTTACTCTGCTCCCAAAGGCAAAGAACCAGGACTGAAAGATGCTGCTGGATCTCTTCTGCTCACGGTAAGCTTTGCAACGGTGCCACCTGCATTGGTCTTACTGCTTGTTTTCCCACCTCAAAGTGCATTTGAATAGTTCCTTGATACCTGCTCCAGGCTGGCCGGCTGCCCAGTTCTCAGTGCACGAATGATTGGACTCTGCACCCACAGGCGAAGAGCCAGGACTGAAAGATGCTGCTGGATCTCTTCTGCTCACGGTAAGCTTTGCAACGGTGCCACCTGCATTGGTCTCACTGCTTGTTTTCCCACCTCAAAGTGCATTTGAATAGTTCCTTGATGCCTGCTGCAGGCTGGCCGGCTGCCCAGTTTTCAGGGCACGAATGATTGGACTCTGCTCCCACAGGCGAAGAGCCAGGACTGAAAGATGCTGCTGGATCTCTTCTGCTCACGGTAAGCTTTGCAACGGTGTCACCTGCATTGGTCTCACTGCTTGTTTTCCCACCTCAAAGTGCATTTGAATACATCCTTGATGCCTGCTGCAGGCTGGCCGGCTGCCCAGTTTTCAGGGCACGAATGATTGGACTCTGCTCCCACAGGCGAAGAGCCAGGACTGAAAGTTGCTGCTGGATCTCTTCTGCACGTGGTAAGCTTTGCAACGGTGCTTCCTGCATTGGTCTCACTGCTTGTTTTCCCACCTCAAAGTGCATTTGAGTAGTTCCTTGATGCCTGCTCCAGGCTGGCCGGCTGCCCAGTTGTCAGTGCACGAATGATTGGACTCTGCTCCCACAGGCGAAGAGCCAGAACTGAAAGATGCTGCTGGATCTCTTCTGCACGTGGTAAGCTTTGCAACGGTGCTTCCTGCATTGGTCTCACTGCTTGTTTTCCCACCTCAAAGTGCATTTGAATAGTTCCTTGATGCCTGCTCCAGGCGGGCCGGCTGCCCAGTTGTCAGTGCACGAATGATTGGACTCTGCTGCCACAGGCAAAGAGCCAGGACTGAAAGATGCTGCTGGATCTCTTCTGCTCACGGTAAGCTTTGCAACGGTGTCACCTGCATTGGCCTCACTGCTTGTTTTCCCACCTCAAAGTGCATTTGAGTAGTTCCTTGATGCCTGCTCCAGGCTGGCCGGCTGCGCAGTTTTCAGGGCACGAATGATTGGACTCTGCTCCCACAGGCGAAGAGCCAGGACTGAAAGATGCTGCTGGATCTCTTCTGCACGTGGTAAGCTTTGCAACGGTGCCACCTGCATTGGTCTCACTGCTTGTTTTCCCACCTCAAAGTGCATTTGAATAGTTCCTTGATGCCTGCTCCAGGCTGGCCTGCTGCCCAGTTGTCAGTGCACGAATGATTGGACTCTGCTCCCACAGGCGAAGAGCCAGGACTGAAAGATGCTGCTGGATCTCTTCTGCTCACGGTAAGCTTTGCAACGGTGTCACCTGCATTGGTCTCACTGCTTGTTTTCCCACCTCAAAGTGCATTTGAATAGTTCCTTGATGCCTGCTCCAGGCTGGCCGGCTGCCCAGTTCTCAGTGCACGAATGATTGGACTCTGCTCCCACAGGCGAAGAGCCAGAACTGAAAGATGCTGCTGGATGTCTTCTGCACGTGGTAAGCTTTGCAACGGTGCCACCTGCATTGGTCTCACTGCTTGTTTTCCCACCTCAAAGTGCATTTGAATAGTTCCTTGATGCCTGCTCCAGGCGGGCCGGCTGCCCAGTTCTCAGTGCGCAAATGATTGGACTCTGCTCCCACACGCGATGTGCCAGGACTGCAAGATGCTGCTGGATCTCTTCTGCACGTTGTAAGCTTTGCAACGGTGCCACCTGCATTGGTCTCACTGCTTGTTTTCCCACCTCAAAGTGCATTTGAGTAGTTTCTTGATGCCTGCTCCAGGCTGGCCGGCTGCCCAGTTGTCAGTGCACGAATGATTGGACTCTGCTCCCACAGGCGAAGAGCCAGGACTGAAAGGTGCTGCTGGAACTCTTCTGCTCACGGTAAGCTTTGCAACGGTGTTACCTGCATTGGTCTCACTGCTTGTTTTCCCACCTCAAAGTGCATTTGAATAGTTCCTTGATGCCTGCTCCAGGCTGGCCTGCTGCCCAGTTCTCAGTGCACGAATGATTGGACTCTGCACCCACAGGCGAAGAGCCAGGACTGAAAGATGCTGCTGGATCTCTTCTGCACGTGGTAAACTTTGCAACGGTGCCACCTGCATTGGTCTCACTGCTTGTTTTCCCACCTCAAAGTGCATTTGAGTACATCCTTGATGCCTGCTCCAGGCTGGCTGGCTGCCCAGTTTTCAGTGCACGAATGATTGGACTCTGCTCCCACACGCGATGTGCCAGGACTGCAAGATGCTGCTGGATCTCTTCTGCACGTTGTAAGCTTTGCAACGGTGCCACCTGCATTGGTCTCACTGCTTGTTTTCCCACCTCAAAGTGCATTTGAATACATCCTTGATGCCTGCTCCAGGCTGGCCGGCTGCCCAGTTTTCAGGGCACGAATGATTGGACTCTGCTCCCACACGCGAAGTGCCAGGACTGAAAGATGCTGCTGGATCTCTTCTGCACGTGGTAAGCTTTGCAACGGTGCCACCTGCATTGGTCTCACTGCTTGTTTTCCCACCTCAAAGTGCATTTGAATAGTTCCTTGATGCCTGCTCCAGGCTGGCCGGCTGCCCAGTTTTCAGGGCACGAATGATTGGACTCTGCTCCCACAGGCGAAGAGCCAGGACTGAAAGATGCTGCTGGATCTCTTCTGCACGTGGTAAGCTTTGCAACGGTGCCACCTGCATTGGTCTCACTGCTTGTTTTCCCACCTCAAAGTGCATTTGAATAGTTCCTTGATGCCTGCTCCAGGCTGGCCTGCTGCCCAGTTGTCAGTGCACGAATGATTGGACTCTGCTCCCACAGGCGAAGAGCCAGGACTAAAAGATGCTGCTGGATCTCTTCTGCTCACGGTAAGCTTTGCAACGGTGTCACCTGCATTGGTCTCACTGCTTGTTTTCCCACCTCAAAGTGCATTTGAATAGTTCCTTGATGCCTGCTCCAGGCTGGCCGGCTGCCCAGTTGTCAGTGCACGAATGATTGGACTCTGCTCCCACAGGCGAAGAGCCAGGACTGAAAGATGCTGCTGGATCTCTTCTGCTCACGGTAAGCTTTGCAACGGTGTCACCTGCATTGGTCTCACTGCTTGTTTTCCCACCTCAAAGTGCATTTGAATAGTTCCTTGATGCCTGCTCCAGGCTGGCCGGCTGCCCAGTTGTCAGTGCACGAATGATTGGACTCTGCTCCCACAGGCAAAGAGCCAGGACTGAAAGATGCTGCTGGATCTCTTCTGCACGTGGTAAGCTTTGCAACGGTGCTTCCTGCATTGGTCTCACTGCTTGTTTTCCCACCTCAAAGTGCATTTGAATAGTTCCTTGATGCCTGCTCCAGGCTGGCCGGCTGCCCAGTTGTCAGTGCACGAATGATTGGACTCTGCTCCCACAGGCGAAGAGCCAGGACTGAAAGATGCTGCTGGATCTCTTCTGCATGTGGTAAGCTTTGCAACGGTGCCACCTGCATTGGTCTCACTGCTTGTTTTCCCACCTCAAAGTGCATTTGAATAGTTCCTTGATGCCTGCTGCAGGCTGGCCGGCTGCCCAGTTTTCAGGGCACGAATGATTGGACTCTGCTCCCACAGGCGAAGAGCCAGGACTGAAAGATGCTGCTGGATCTCTTCTGCTCACGGTAAGCTTTGCAACGGTGTCACCTGCATTGGTCTCACTGCTTGTTTTCCCACCTCAAAGTGCATTTGAATACATCCTTGATGCCTGCTGCAGGCTGGCCGGCTGCCCAGTTTTCAGGGCACGAATGATTGGACTCTGCTCCCACAGGCGAAGAGCCAGGACTGAAAGTTGCTGCTGGATCTCTTCTGCACGTGGTAAGCTTTGCAACGGTGCTTCCTGCATTGGTCTCACTGCTTGTTTTCCCACCTCAAAGTGCATTTGAGTAGTTCCTTGATGCCTGCTCCAGGCTGGCCGGCTGCCCAGTTGTCAGTGCACGAATGATTGGACTCTGCTCCCACAGGCGAAGAGCCAGAACTGAAAGATGCTGCTGGATCTCTTCTGCACGTGGTAAGCTTTGCAACCGTGCCACCTGCATTGGTCTCACTGCTTGTTTTCCCACCTCAAAGTGCATTTGAATAGTTCCTTGATGCCTGCTCCAGGCGGGCCGGCTGCCCAGTTGTCAGTGCACGAATGATTGGACTCTGCTGCCACAGGCAAAGAGCCAGGACTGAAAGATGCTGCTGGATCTCTTCTGCTCACGGTAAGCTTTGCAACGGTGTCACCTGCATTGGCCTCACTGCTTGTTTTCCCACCTCAAAGTGCATTTGAACACATCCTTGATGCCTGCTCCAGGCTGGCCGGCTGCCCAGTTTTCAGGGCACGAATGATTGGACTCTGCTCCCACAGGCGAAGAGCCAGGACTGAAAGATGCTGCTGGATCTCTTCTGCACGTGGTAAGCTTTGCAACGGTGCCACCTGCATTGGTCTCACTGCTTGTTTTCCCACCTCAAAGTGCATTTGAATAGTTCCTTGATGCCTGCTCCAGGCTGGCCTGCTGCCCAGTTGTCAGTGCACGAATGATTGGACTCTGCTCCCACAGGCGAAGAGCCAGGACTGAAAGATGCTGCTGGATCTCTTCTGCTCACGGTAAGCTTTGCAACGGTGCCACCTGCATTGGTCTCACTGCTTGTTTTCCCACCTCAAAGTGCATTTGAATAGTTCCTTGATGCCTGCTCCAGGCTGGCCGGCTGCCCAGTTGTCAGTGCACGAATGATTGGACTCTGCTCCCACAGGCAAAGAGCCAGGACTGAAAGATGCTGCTGGATCTCTTCTGCACGTGGTAAGCTTTGCAACGGTGCTTCCTGCATTGGTCTCACTGCTTGTTTTCCCACCTCAAAGTGCATTTGAGTAGTTCCTTGATGCCTGCTCCAGGCTGGCTGGCTGCCCAGTTGTCAGTGCACGAATGATTGGACTCTGCTCCCACAGGCGAAGAGCCAGGACTGCAAGATGCTGCTGGATCTCTTCTGCACGTTGTAAGCTTTGCAACGGTGCCACCTGCATTGGTCTCACTGCTTGTTTTCCCACCTCAAAGTGCATTTGAGTGGTTCCTTGATGCCTGCTCCAGGCTGGCCGGCTGCCCAGTTTTCAGGGCACGAATGATTGGACTCTGCTCCCACAGGCGAAGTGCCAGGACTGAAAGATGCTGCTGGATCTCTTCTGCACGTGGTAAGCTTTGCAACGGTGCCACCTGCATTGGTCTCACTGCTTGTTTTCCCACCTCAAAGTGCATTTGAATAGTTCCTTGATGCCTGCTCCAGGCTGGCCGGCTGCCCAGTTTTCAGGGCACGAATGATTGGACTCTGCTCCCACAGGCGAAGAGCCAGGACTGAAAGATGCTGCTGGATCTCTTCTGCTCACGGTAAGCTTTGCAACGGTGCCACCTGCATTGGTCTCACTGCTTGTTTTCCCACCTCAAAGTGCATTTGAATAGTTCCTTGATGCCTGCTCCAGGCTGGCCTGCTGCCCAGTTGTCAGTGCACGAATGATTGGACTCTGCTCCCACAGGCGAAGAGCCAGGACTGAAAGATGCTGCTGGATCTCTTCTGCTCACGGTAAGCTTTGCAACGGTGTCACCTGCATTGGTCTCACTGCTTGTTTTCCCACCTCAAAGTGCATTTGAATAGTTCCTTGATGCCTGCTCCAGGCTGGCCGGCTGCCCAGTTGTCAGTGCACGAATGATTGGACTCTGCTCCCACAGGCGAAGAGCCAGGACTGAAAGATGCTGCTGGATCTCTTCTGCTCACGGTAAGCTTTGCAACGGTGTCCCCTGCATTGGTCTCACTGCTTGTTTTCCCACCTCAAAGTGCATTTGAATAGTTCCTTGATGCCTGCTCCAGGCTGGCCGGCTGCCCAGTTGTCAGTGCACGAATGATTGGCCTCTGCTCCCACAGGCAAAGAGCCAGGACTTAAAGATGCTGCTGGATCTCTTCTGCACGTGGTAAGCTTTGCAACGGTGCTTCCTGCATTGGTCTCACTGCTTGTTTTCCCACCTCAAAGTGCATTTGAGTAGTTCCTTGATGCCTGCTCCAGGCTGGCTGGCTGCCCAGTTGTCAGTGCACGAATGATTGGACTCTGCTCCCACAGGCGAAGAGCCAGGACTGAAAGATGCTGCTGGATCTCTTCTGCATGTGGTAAGCTTTGCAACGGTGCCACCTGCATTGGTCTCACTGCTTGTTTTCCCACCTCAAAGTGCATTTGAATAGTTCCTTGATGCCTGCTGCAGGCTGGCCGGCTGCCCAGTTTTCAGGGCACGAATGATTGGACTCTGCTCCCACAGGCGAAGAGCCAGGACTGAAAGATGCTGCTGGATCTCTTCTGCTCACGGTAAGCTTTGCAACGGTGTCACCTGCATTGGTCTCACTGCTTGTTTTCCCACCTCAAAGTGCATTTGAATACATCCTTGATGCCTGCTGCAGGCTGGCCGGCTGCCCAGTTTTCAGGGCACGAATGATTGGACTCTGCTCCCACAGGCGAAGAGCCAGGACTGAAAGATGCTGCTGGATCTCTTCTGCTCACGGTAAGCTTTGCAACGGTGCCACCTGCATTGGTCTCACTGCTTGTTTTCCCACCTCAAAGTGCATTTGAATAGTTCCTTGATGCCTGCTCCAGGCTGGCCTGCTGCCCAGTTGTCAGTGCACGAATGATTGGACTCTGCTCCCACAGGCGAAGAGCCAGGACTGAAAGATGCTGCTGGATCTCTTCTGCTCACGGTAAGCTTTGCAACGGTGTCACCTGCATTGGTCTCACTGCTTGTTTTCCCACCTCAAAGTGCATTTGAATAGTTCCTTGATGCCTGCTCCAGGCTGGCCGGCTGCCCAGTTCTCAGTGCACGAATGATTGGACTCTGCTCCCACAGGCGAAGAGCCAGGACTGAAAGATGCTGCTGGATCTCTTCTGCACGTGGTAAGCTTTGCAACGGTGCCACCTGCATTGGTCTCACTGCTTGTTTTCCCACTTCAAAGTGCATTTGAATAGTTCCTTGATGCCTGCTCCAGGCTGGCCTGCTGCCCAGTTTTCAGTGCACGAATGATTGGACTCTGCTCCCACAGGCGAAGACCCAGGACTGAAAGATGCTGCTGGATCTCTTCTGCTCACGGTAAGCTTTGCAACGGTGTCACCTGCATTGGTCTCACTGCTTGTTTTCCCACCTCAAAGTGCATTTGAATAGTTCCTTGATGCCTGCTCCAGGCTGGCCGGCTGCCCAGTTCTCAGTGCACGAATGATTGGACTCTGCTCCCACAGGCGAAGAGCCAGGACTGAAAGATGCTGCTGGATCTCTTCTGCACGTGGTAAGCTTTGCAACGGTGCCACCTGCATTGGTCTCACTGCTTGTTTTCCCACCTCAAAGTGCATTTGAATAGTTCCTTGATGCCTGCTCCAGGCTGGCCGGCTGCCCAGTTGTCAGTGCAAGAATGATTTTACTCTGCTCCCAAAGGCAAAGAACCAGGACTGAAAGATGCTGCTGGATCTCTTCTGCTCACGGTAAGCTTTGCAACGGTGCCACCTGCATTGGTCTCACTGCTTGTTTTCCCACCTCAAAGTGCATTTGAATAGTTCCTTGATGCCTGCTCCAGGCTGGCCGGCTGCCCAGTTCTCAGTGCACGAATGATTGGACTCTGCACCCACAGGCGAAGAGCCAGGACTGAAAGATGCTGCTGGATCTCTTCTGCTCACGGTAAGCTTTGCAACGGTGCCACCTGCATTGGTCTCACTGCTTGTTTTCCCACCTCAAAGTGCATTTGAATAGTTCCTTGATGCCTGCTCCAGGCTGGCCTGCTGCCCAGTTGTCAGTGCACGAATGATTGGACTCTGCTCCCACAGGCGAAGAGCCAGGACTAAAAGATGCTGCTGGATCTCTTCTGCTCACGGTAAGCTTTGCAACGGTGTCACCTGCATTGGTCTCACTGCTTGTTTTCCCACCTCAAAGTGCATTTGAATAGTTCCTTGATGCCTGCTCCAGGCTGGCCTGCTGCCCAGTTGTCAGTGCACGAATGATTGGACTCTGTTCCCACAGGCAAAGAGCCAGGACTGAAAGATGCTGCTGGATCTCTTCTGCACGTGGTAAGCTTTGCAACGGTGTCACCTGCATTGGTCTCACTGCTTGTTTTCCCACCTCAAAGTGCATTTGAGTAGTTCCTTGATGCCTGCTCCAGGCTGGCCGGCTGCCCAGTTGTCAGTGCACGAATGATTGGACTCTGCTCCCACAGGCGAAGAGCCAGGACTGAAAGATGCTGCTGGATCTCTTCTGCACGTGGTAAGCTTTGCAACGGTGCCACCTGCATTGGTCTCACTGCTTGTTTTCCCACTTCAAAGTGCATTTGAATAGTTCCTTGATGCCTGCTCCAGGCTGGCCTGCTGCCCAGTTTTCAGTGCACGAATGATTGGACTCTGCTCCCACAGGCGAAGACCCAGGACTGAAAGATGCTGCTGGATCTCTTCTGCTCACGGTAAGCTTTGCAACGGTGTCACCTGCATTGGTCTCACTGCTTGTTTTCCCACCTCAAAGTGCATTTGAATAGTTCCTTGATGCCTGCTCCAGGCTGGCCGGCTGCCCAGTTCTCAGTGCACGAATGATTGGACTCTGCTCCCACAGGCGAAGAGCCAGGACTGAAAGATGCTGCTGGATCTCTTCTGCTCACGGTAAGCTTTGCAACGGTGCCACCTGCATTGGTCTCACTGCTTGTTTTCCCACCTCAAAGTGCATTTGAATAGTTCCTTGATGCCTGCTCCAGGCTGGCCGGCTGCCCAGTTGTCAGTGCAAGAATGATTTTACTCTGCTCCCAAAGGCAAAGAACCAGGACTGAAAGATGCTGCTGGATCTCTTCTGCTCACGGTAAGCTTTGCAACGGTGCCACCTGCATTGGTCTCACTGCTTGTTTTCCCACCTCAAAGTGCATTTGAATAGTTCCTTGATGCCTGCTCCAGGCTGGCCTGCTGCCCAGTTGTCAGTGCACGAATGATTGGACTCTGCTCCCACAGGCGAAGAGCCAGGACTGAAAGATGCTGCTGGATCTCTTCTGCTCACGGTAAGCTTTGCAACGGTGTCACCTGCATTGGTCTCACTGCTTGTTTTCCCACCTCAAAGTGCATTTGAATAGTTCCTTGATGCCTGCTCCAGGCTGGCCGGCTGCCCAGTTGTCAGTGCACGAATGATTGGACTCTGCTCCCACAGGCGAAGAGCCAGGACTGAAAGATGCTGCTGGATCTCTTCTGCTCACGGTAAGCTTTGCAACGGTGTCACCTGCATTGGTCTCACTGCTTGTTTTCCCACCTCAAAGTGCATTTGAATAGTTCCTTGATGCCTGCTCCAGGCTGGCCGGCTGCCCAGTTGTCAGTGCACGAATGATTGGCCTCTGCTCCCACAGGCAAAGAGCCAGGACTTAAAGATGCTGCTGGATCTCTTCTGCACGTGGTAAGCTTTGCAACGGTGCTTCCTGCATTGGTCTCACTGCTTGTTTTCCCACCTCAAAGTGCATTTGAGTAGTTCCTTGATGCCTGCTCCAGGCTGGCTGGCTGCCCAGTTGTCAGTGCACGAATGATTGGACTCTGCTCCCACAGGCGAAGAGCCAGGACTGAAAGATGCTGCTGGATCTCTTCTGCATGTGGTAAGCTTTGCAACGGTGCCACCTGCATTGGTCTCACTGCTTGTTTTCCCACCTCAAAGTGCATTTGAATAGTTCCTTGATGCCTGCTGCAGGCTGGCCGGCTGCCCAGTTTTCAGGGCACGAATGATTGGACTCTGCTCCCACAGGCGAAGAGCCAGGACTGAAAGATGCTGCTGGATCTCTTCTGCTCACGGTAAGCTTTGCAACGGTGTCACCTGCATTGGTCTCACTGCTTGTTTTCCCACCTCAAAGTGCATTTGAATACATCCTTGATGCCTGCTGCAGGCTGGCCGGCTGCCCAGTTTTCAGGGCACGAATGATTGGACTCTGCTCCCACAGGCGAAGAGCCAGGACTGAAAGATGCTGCTGGATCTCTTCTGCTCACGGTAAGCTTTGCAACGGTGCCACCTGCATTGGTCTCACTGCTTGTTTTCCCACCTCAAAGTGCATTTGAATAGTTCCTTGATGCCTGCTCCAGGCTGGCCTGCTGCCCAGTTGTCAGTGCACGAATGATTGGACTCTGCTCCCACAGGCGAAGAGCCAGGACTGAAAGATGCTGCTGGATCTCTTCTGCTCACGGTAAGCTTTGCAACGGTGTCACCTGCATTGGTCTCACTGCTTGTTTTCCCACCTCAAAGTGCATTTGAATAGTTCCTTGATGCCTGCTCCAGGCTGGCCGGCTGCCCAGTTCTCAGTGCACGAATGATTGGACTCTGCTCCCACAGGCGAAGAGCCAGGACTGAAAGATGCTGCTGGATCTCTTCTGCACGTGGTAAGCTTTGCAACGGTGCCACCTGCATTGGTCTCACTGCTTGTTTTCCCACTTCAAAGTGCATTTGAATAGTTCCTTGATGCCTGCTCCAGGCTGGCCTGCTGCCCAGTTTTCAGTGCACGAATGATTGGACTCTGCTCCCACAGGCGAAGACCCAGGACTGAAAGATGCTGCTGGATCTCTTCTGCTCACGGTAAGCTTTGCAACGGTGTCACCTGCATTGGTCTCACTGCTTGTTTTCCCACCTCAAAGTGCATTTGAATAGTTCCTTGATGCCTGCTCCAGGCTGGCCGGCTGCCCAGTTCTCAGTGCACGAATGATTGGACTCTGCTCCCACAGGCGAAGAGCCAGGACTGAAAGATGCTGCTGGATCTCTTCTGCACGTGGTAAGCTTTGCAACGGTGCCACCTGCATTGGTCTCACTGCTTGTTTTCCCACCTCAAAGTGCATTTGAATAGTTCCTTGATGCCTGCTCCAGGCTGGCCGGCTGCCCAGTTGTCAGTGCAAGAATGATTTTACTCTGCTCCCAAAGGCAAAGAACCAGGACTGAAAGATGCTGCTGGATCTCTTCTGCTCACGGTAAGCTTTGCAACGGTGCCACCTGCATTGGTCTCACTGCTTGTTTTCCCACCTCAAAGTGCATTTGAATAGTTCCTTGATACCTGCTCCAGGCTGGCCGGCTGCCCAGTTCTCAGTGCACGAATGATTGGACTCTGCACCCACAGGCGAAGAGCCAGGACTGAAAGATGCTGCTGGATCTCTTCTGCTCACGGTAAGCTTTGCAACGGTGCCACCTGCATTGGTCTCACTGCTTGTTTTCCCACCTCAAAGTGCATTTGAATAGTTCCTTGATGCCTGCTCCAGGCTGGCCTGCTGCCCAGTTGTCAGTGCACGAATGATTGGACTCTGCTCCCACAGGCGAAGAGCCAGGACTAAAAGATGCTGCTGGATCTCTTCTGCTCACGGTAAGCTTTGCAACGGTGTCACCTGCATTGGTCTCACTGCTTGTTTTCCCACCTCAAAGTGCATTTGAATAGTTCCTTGATGCCTGCTCCAGGCTGGCCTGCTGCCCAGTTGTCAGTGCACGAATGATTGGACTCTGTTCCCACAGGCAAAGAGCCAGGACTGAAAGATGCTGCTGGATCTCTTCTGCACGTGGTAAGCTTTGCAACGGTGTCACCTGCATTGGTCTCACTGCTTGTTTTCCCACCTCAAAGTGCATTTGAGTAGTTCCTTGATGCCTGCTCCAGGCTGGCCGGCTGCCCAGTTGTCAGTGCACGAATGATTGGACTCTGCTCCCACAGGCGAAGAGCCAGGACTGAAAGATGCTGCTGGATCTCTTCTGCACGTGGTAAGCTTTGCAACGGTGCCACCTGCATTGGTCTCACTGCTTGTTTTCCCACTTCAAAGTGCATTTGAATAGTTCCTTGATGCCTGCTCCAGGCTGGCCTGCTGCCCAGTTTTCAGTGCACGAATGATTGGACTCTGCTCCCACAGGCGAAGACCCAGGACTGAAAGATGCTGCTGGATCTCTTCTGCTCACGGTAAGCTTTGCAACGGTGTCACCTGCATTGGTCTCACTGCTTGTTTTCCCACCTCAAAGTGCATTTGAATAGTTCCTTGATGCCTGCTCCAGGCTGGCCGGCTGCCCAGTTCTCAGTGCACGAATGATTGGACTCTGCTCCCACAGGCGAAGAGCCAGGACTGAAAGATGCTGCTGGATCTCTTCTGCTCACGGTAAGCTTTGCAACGGTGCCACCTGCATTGGTCTCACTGCTTGTTTTCCCACCTCAAAGTGCATTTGAATAGTTCCTTGATGCCTGCTCCAGGCTGGCCGGCTGCCCAGTTGTCAGTGCAAGAATGATTTTACTCTGCTCCCAAAGGCAAAGAACCAGGACTGAAAGATGCTGCTGGATCTCTTCTGCTCACGGTAAGCTTTGCAACGGTGCCACCTGCATTGGTCTTACTGCTTGTTTTCCCACCTCAAAGTGCATTTGAATAGTTCCTTGATACCTGCTCCAGGCTGGCCGGCTGCCCAGTTCTCAGTGCACGAATGATTGGACTCTGCACCCACAGGCGAAGAGCCAGGACTGAAAGATGCTGCTGGATCTCTTCTGCTCACGGTAAGCTTTGCAACGGTGCCACCTGCATTGGTCTCACTGCTTGTTTTCCCACCTCAAAGTGCATTTGAATAGTTCCTTGATGCCTGCTGCAGGCTGGCCGGCTGCCCAGTTTTCAGGGCACGAATGATTGGACTCTGCTCCCACAGGCGAAGAGCCAGGACTGAAAGATGCTGCTGGATCTCTTCTGCTCACGGTAAGCTTTGCAACGGTGTCACCTGCATTGGTCTCACTGCTTGTTTTCCCACCTCAAAGTGCATTTGAATACATCCTTGATGCCTGCTGCAGGCTGGCCGGCTGCCCAGTTTTCAGGGCACGAATGATTGGACTCTGCTCCCACAGGCGAAGAGCCAGGACTGAAAGTTGCTGCTGGATCTCTTCTGCACGTGGTAAGCTTTGCAACGGTGCTTCCTGCATTGGTCTCACTGCTTGTTTTCCCACCTCAAAGTGCATTTGAGTAGTTCCTTGATGCCTGCTCCAGGCTGGCCGGCTGCCCAGTTGTCAGTGCACGAATGATTGGACTCTGCTCCCACAGGCGAAGAGCCAGAACTGAAAGATGCTGCTGGATCTCTTCTGCACGTGGTAAGCTTTGCAACGGTGCTTCCTGCATTGGTCTCACTGCTTGTTTTCCCACCTCAAAGTGCATTTGAATAGTTCCTTGATGCCTGCTCCAGGCGGGCCGGCTGCCCAGTTGTCAGTGCACGAATGATTGGACTCTGCTGCCACAGGCAAAGAGCCAGGACTGAAAGATGCTGCTGGATCTCTTCTGCTCACGGTAAGCTTTGCAACGGTGTCACCTGCATTGGCCTCACTGCTTGTTTTCCCACCTCAAAGTGCATTTGAGTAGTTCCTTGATGCCTGCTCCAGGCTGGCCGGCTGCGCAGTTTTCAGGGCACGAATGATTGGACTCTGCTCCCACAGGCGAAGAGCCAGGACTGAAAGATGCTGCTGGATCTCTTCTGCACGTGGTAAGCTTTGCAACGGTGCCACCTGCATTGGTCTCACTGCTTGTTTTCCCACCTCAAAGTGCATTTGAATAGTTCCTTGATGCCTGCTCCAGGCTGGCCTGCTGCCCAGTTGTCAGTGCACGAATGATTGGACTCTGCTCCCACAGGCGAAGAGCCAGGACTGAAAGATGCTGCTGGATCTCTTCTGCTCACGGTAAGCTTTGCAACGGTGTCACCTGCATTGGTCTCACTGCTTGTTTTCCCACCTCAAAGTGCATTTGAATAGTTCCTTGATGCCTGCTCCAGGCTGGCCGGCTGCCCAGTTCTCAGTGCACGAATGATTGGACTCTGCTCCCACAGGCGAAGAGCCAGAACTGAAAGATGCTGCTGGATGTCTTCTGCACGTGGTAAGCTTTGCAACGGTGCCACCTGCATTGGTCTCACTGCTTGTTTTCCCACCTCAAAGTGCATTTGAATAGTTCCTTGATGCCTGCTCCAGGCGGGCCGGCTGCCCAGTTCTCAGTGCGCAAATGATTGGACTCTGCTCCCACACGCGATGTGCCAGGACTGCAAGATGCTGCTGGATCTCTTCTGCACGTTGTAAGCTTTGCAACGGTGCCACCTGCATTGGTCTCACTGCTTGTTTTCCCACCTCAAAGTGCATTTGAGTAGTTTCTTGATGCCTGCTCCAGGCTGGCCGGCTGCCCAGTTGTCAGTGCACGAATGATTGGACTCTGCTCCCACAGGCGAAGAGCCAGGACTGAAAGGTGCTGCTGGAACTCTTCTGCTCACGGTAAGCTTTGCAACGGTGTTACCTGCATTGGTCTCACTGCTTGTTTTCCCACCTCAAAGTGCATTTGAATAGTTCCTTGATGCCTGCTCCAGGCTGGCCTGCTGCCCAGTTCTCAGTGCACGAATGATTGGACTCTGCACCCACAGGCGAAGAGCCAGGACTGAAAGATGCTGCTGGATCTCTTCTGCACGTGGTAAACTTTGCAACGGTGCCACCTGCATTGGTCTCACTGCTTGTTTTCCCACCTCAAAGTGCATTTGAGTACATCCTTGATGCCTGCTCCAGGCTGGCTGGCTGCCCAGTTTTCAGTGCACGAATGATTGGACTCTGCTCCCACACGCGATGTGCCAGGACTGCAAGATGCTGCTGGATCTCTTCTGCACGTTGTAAGCTTTGCAACGGTGCCACCTGCATTGGTCTCACTGCTTGTTTTCCCACCTCAAAGTGCATTTGAATACATCCTTGATGCCTGCTCCAGGCTGGCCGGCTGCCCAGTTTTCAGGGCACGAATGATTGGACTCTGCTCCCACACGCGAAGTGCCAGGACTGAAAGATGCTGCTGGATCTCTTCTGCACGTGGTAAGCTTTGCAACGGTGCCACCTGCATTGGTCTCACTGCTTGTTTTCCCACCTCAAAGTGCATTTGAATAGTTCCTTGATGCCTGCTCCAGGCTGGCCGGCTGCCCAGTTTTCAGGGCACGAATGATTGGACTCTGCTCCCACAGGCGAAGAGCCAGGACTGAAAGATGCTGCTGGATCTCTTCTGCACGTGGTAAGCTTTGCAACGGTGCCACCTGCATTGGTCTCACTGCTTGTTTTCCCACCTCAAAGTGCATTTGAATAGTTCCTTGATGCCTGCTCCAGGCTGGCCTGCTGCCCAGTTGTCAGTGCACGAATGATTGGACTCTGCTCCCACAGGCGAAGAGCCAGGACTAAAAGATGCTGCTGGATCTCTTCTGCTCACGGTAAGCTTTGCAACGGTGTCACCTGCATTGGTCTCACTGCTTGTTTTCCCACCTCAAAGTGCATTTGAATAGTTCCTTGATGCCTGCTCCAGGCTGGCCGGCTGCCCAGTTGTCAGTGCACGAATGATTGGACTCTGCTCCCACAGGCGAAGAGCCAGGACTGAAAGATGCTGCTGGATCTCTTCTGCTCACGGTAAGCTTTGCAACGGTGTCACCTGCATTGGTCTCACTGCTTGTTTTCCCACCTCAAAGTGCATTTGAATAGTTCCTTGATGCCTGCTCCAGGCTGGCCGGCTGCCCAGTTGTCAGTGCACGAATGATTGGACTCTGCTCCCACAGGCAAAGAGCCAGGACTGAAAGATGCTGCTGGATCTCTTCTGCACGTGGTAAGCTTTGCAACGGTGCTTCCTGCATTGGTCTCACTGCTTGTTTTCCCACCTCAAAGTGCATTTGAATAGTTCCTTGATGCCTGCTCCAGGCTGGCCGGCTGCCCAGTTGTCAGTGCACGAATGATTGGACTCTGCTCCCACAGGCGAAGAGCCAGGACTGAAAGATGCTGCTGGATCTCTTCTGCATGTGGTAAGCTTTGCAACGGTGCCACCTGCATTGGTCTCACTGCTTGTTTTCCCACCTCAAAGTGCATTTGAATAGTTCCTTGATGCCTGCTGCAGGCTGGCCGGCTGCCCAGTTTTCAGGGCACGAATGATTGGACTCTGCTCCCACAGGCGAAGAGCCAGGACTGAAAGATGCTGCTGGATCTCTTCTGCTCACGGTAAGCTTTGCAACGGTGTCACCTGCATTGGTCTCACTGCTTGTTTTCCCACCTCAAAGTGCATTTGAATACATCCTTGATGCCTGCTGCAGGCTGGCCGGCTGCCCAGTTTTCAGGGCACGAATGATTGGACTCTGCTCCCACAGGCGAAGAGCCAGGACTGAAAGTTGCTGCTGGATCTCTTCTGCACGTGGTAAGCTTTGCAACGGTGCTTCCTGCATTGGTCTCACTGCTTGTTTTCCCACCTCAAAGTGCATTTGAGTAGTTCCTTGATGCCTGCTCCAGGCTGGCCGGCTGCCCAGTTGTCAGTGCACGAATGATTGGACTCTGCTCCCACAGGCGAAGAGCCAGAACTGAAAGATGCTGCTGGATCTCTTCTGCACGTGGTAAGCTTTGCAACCGTGCCACCTGCATTGGTCTCACTGCTTGTTTTCCCACCTCAAAGTGCATTTGAATAGTTCCTTGATGCCTGCTCCAGGCGGGCCGGCTGCCCAGTTGTCAGTGCACGAATGATTGGACTCTGCTGCCACAGGCAAAGAGCCAGGACTGAAAGATGCTGCTGGATCTCTTCTGCTCACGGTAAGCTTTGCAACGGTGTCACCTGCATTGGCCTCACTGCTTGTTTTCCCACCTCAAAGTGCATTTGAACACATCCTTGATGCCTGCTCCAGGCTGGCCGGCTGCCCAGTTTTCAGGGCACGAATGATTGGACTCTGCTCCCACAGGCGAAGAGCCAGGACTGAAAGATGCTGCTGGATCTCTTCTGCACGTGGTAAGCTTTGCAACGGTGCCACCTGCATTGGTCTCACTGCTTGTTTTCCCACCTCAAAGTGCATTTGAATAGTTCCTTGATGCCTGCTCCAGGCTGGCCTGCTGCCCAGTTGTCAGTGCACGAATGATTGGACTCTGCTCCCACAGGCGAAGAGCCAGGACTGAAAGATGCTGCTGGATCTCTTCTGCTCACGGTAAGCTTTGCAACGGTGCCACCTGCATTGGTCTCACTGCTTGTTTTCCCACCTCAAAGTGCATTTGAATAGTTCCTTGATGCCTGCTCCAGGCTGGCCGGCTGCCCAGTTGTCAGTGCACGAATGATTGGACTCTGCTCCCACAGGCAAAGAGCCAGGACTGAAAGATGCTGCTGGATCTCTTCTGCACGTGGTAAGCTTTGCAACGGTGCTTCCTGCATTGGTCTCACTGCTTGTTTTCCCACCTCAAAGTGCATTTGAGTAGTTCCTTGATGCCTGCTCCAGGCTGGCTGGCTGCCCAGTTGTCAGTGCACGAATGATTGGACTCTGCTCCCACAGGCGAAGAGCCAGGACTGAAAGATGCTGCTGGATCTCTTCTGCATGTGGTAAGCTTTGCAACGGTGCCACCTGCATTGGTCTCACTGCTTGTTTTCCCACCTCAAAGTGCATTTGAATAGTTCCTTGATGCCTGCTGCAGGCTGGCCGGCTGCCCAGTTGTCATTGCACGAATGATTGGACTCTGCTCCCACAGGCGAAGAGCCAGGACTGAAAGATGCTGCTGGATCTCTTCTGCACGTGGTAAGCTTTGCAACGGTGCTTCCTGCATTGGTCTCACTGCTTGTTTTCCCACCTCAAAGTGCATTTGAGTAGTTCCTTGATGCCTGCTCCAGGCTGGCCGGCTGCCCAGTTGTCAGTGCACGAATGATTGGACTCTGCTCCCACAGGCGAAGAGCCAGAACTGAAAGATGCTGCTGGATGTCTTCTGCACGTGGTAAGCTTTGCAACGGTGCCACCTGCATTGGTCTCACTGCTTGTTTTCCCACCTCAAAGTGCATTTGAATAGTTCCTTGATGCCTGCTCCAGGCGGGCCGGCTGCCCAGTTGTCAGTGCACGAATGATTGGACTCTGCTCCCACAGGCAAAGAGCCAGGACTGAAAGATGCTGCTGGATCTCTTCTGCTCACGGTAAGCTTTGCAACGGTGTCACCTGCATTGGCCTCACTGCTTGTTTTCCCACCTCAAAGTGCATTTGAATAGTTCCTTGATGCCTGCTCCAGGCTGGCCGGCTGCCCAGTTCTCAGTGCACGAATGATTGGACTCTGCACCCACAGGCGAAGAGCCAGGACTGAAAGATGCTGCTGGATCTCTTCTGTACGTGGTAAGCTTTGCAACGGTGCCACCTGCATTGGTCTCACTGCTTGTTTTCCCACCTCAAAGTGCATTTGAATAGTTCCTTGATGCCTGCTCCAGGCTGGCCGGCTGCCCAGTTCTCAGTGCACGAATGATTGGACTCTGCTCCCACAGGCGAAGAGCCAGGACTGAAAGATGCTGCTGGATCTCTTCTGCACGTGGTAAGCTTTGCAACGGTGCTTCCTGCATTGGTCTCACTGCTTGTTTTCCTACCTCAAAGTGCATTTGAGTAGTTCCTTGATGCCTGCTCCAGGCTGGCCGGCTGCCCAGTTGTCAGTGCACGAATGATTGGACTCTGCTCCCACAGGCGAAGAGCCAGGACTGAAAGATGCTGCTGGATCTCTTCTGCACGTGGTAAGCTTTGCAACGGTGCTTCCTGCATTGGTCTCACTGCTTGTTTTCCCACCTCAAAGTGCATTTGAGTAGTTCCTTGATGCCTGCTCCAGGCTGGCCGGCTGCCCAGTTGTCAGTGCACGAATGATTGGACTCTGCTCCCACAGGCGAAGAGCCAGGACTGAAAGATGCTGCTGGATCTCTTCTGCAAGTGGTAAGCTTTGCAACGGTGCCACCTGCATTGGTCTCACTGCTTGTTTTCCCACCTCAAAGTGCATTTGAATAGTTCCTTGATGCCTGCTCCAGGCTGGCCGGCTGCCCAGTTGTCATTGCACGAATGATTGGACTCTGCTCCAACAGGCGAAGAGCCAGAACTGAAAGATGCTGCTGGATCTCTTCTGCTCACGGTAAGCTTTGCAACGGTGTCACCTGCATTGGTCTCACTGCTTGTTTTCCCACCTCAAAGTGCATTTGAATAGTTCCTTGATGCCTGCTGCAGGCTGGCCGGCTGCCCAGTTTTCAGGGCACGAATGATTGGACTCTGCTCCCACAGGCGAAGAGCCAGGACTGAAAGATGCTGCTGGATCTCTTCTGCACGTGGTAAGCTTTGCAACGGTGCTTCCTGCATTGGTCTCACTGCTTGTTTTCCCACCTCAAAGTGCATTTGAGTAGTTCCTTGATGCCTGCTCCAGGCTGGCCGGCTGCCCAGTTGTCAGTGCACGAATGATTGGACTCTGCTCCCACAGGCTAAGAGCCAGAACTGAAAGATGCTGCTGGATGTCTTCTGCACGTGGTAAGCTTTGCAACGGTGCCACCTGCATTGGTCTCACTGCTTGTTTTCCCACCTCAAAGTGCATTTGAATAGTTCCTTGATGCCTGCTCCAGGCGGGCCGGCTGCCCAGTTGTCAGTGCACGAATGATTGGACTCTGCTCCCACAGGCAAAGAGCCAGGACTGAAAGATGCTGCTGGATCTCTTCTGCTCACGGTAAGCTTTGCAACGGTGTCACCTGCATTGGCCTCACTGCTTGTTTTCCCACCTCAAAGTGCATTTGAATAGTTCCTTGATGCCTGCTCCAGGCTGGCCGGCTGCCTAGTTCTCAGTGCACGAATGATTGGACTCTGCACCCACAGGCGAAGAGCCAGGACTGAAAGATGCTGCTGGATCTCTTCTGTACGTGGTAAGCTTTGCAACGGTGCCACCTGCATTGGTCTCACTGCTTGTTTTCCCACCTCAAAGTGCATTTGAACACATCCTTGATGCCTGCTCCAGGCTGGCCGGCTGCCCAGTTCTCAGTGCACGAATGATTGGACTCTGCTCCCACAGGCGAAGAGCCAGGACTGAAAGATGCTGCTGGATCTCTTCTGCTCACGGTAAGCTTTGCAACGGTGCTTCCTGCATTGGTCTCACTGCTTGTTTTCCCACCTCAAAGTGCTTTTGAATACATCCTTGATGCCTGCTCCAGGCTGGCCGGCTGCCCAGTTTTCAGTGCACGAATGATTGGACTCTGCTCCCACAGGCGAAGAGCCAGGACTGAAAGATGCTGCTGGATCTCTTCTGCTCACGGTAAGCTTTGCAACGGTGCCACCTGCATTGGTCTCACTGCTTGTTTTCCCACCTCAAAGTGCATTTGAACACATCCTTGATGCCTGCTCCAGGCTGGCCGGCTGCCCAGTTTTCAGGGCACGAATGATTGGACTCTGCTCCCACAGGCGAAGAGCCAGGACTGAAAGATGCTGCTGGATCTCTTCTGCACGTGGTAAGCTTTGCAACGGTGCCACCTGCATTGGTCTCACTGCTTGTTTTCCCACCTCAAGTGCATTTGAATAGTTCCTTGATGCCTGCTCCAGGCTGGCCGGCTGCCCAGTTTTCAGTGCACGAATGATTGGACTCTGCTCCCACAGGCGAAGAGCCAGGACTGAAAGATGCTGCTGGATCTCTTCTGCACGTGGTAAGCTTTGCAACGGTGCCACCTGCATTGGTCTCACTGCTTGTTTTCCCACCTCAAAGTGCATTTGAACAGTTCCTTGATGCCTGCTCCAGGCTGGCCGGCTGCCCAGTTCTCAGTGCACGAATGATTGGACTCTGCTCCCACAGGCGAAGAGCCAGGACTGAAAGATGCTGCTGGATCTCTTCTGCTCACGGTAAGCTTTGCAACGGTGCCACCTGCATTGGTCTCACTGCTTGTTTTCCCACCTCAAAGTGCATTTGAATAGTTCCTTGATGCCTGCTCCAGGCTGGCCTGCTGCCCAGTTGTCAGTGCACGAATGATTGGACTCTGCTCCCACAGGCGAAGAGCCAGGACTGAAAGATGCTGCTGGATCTCTTCTGCTCACGGTAAGCTTTGCAACGGTGTCACCTGCATTGGTCTCACTGCTTGTTTTCCCACCTCAAAGTGCATTTGAATAGTTCCTTGATGCCTGCTCCAGGCTGGCCGGCTGCCCAGTTCTCAGTGCACGAATGATTGGACTCTGCTCCCACAGGCGAAGAGCCAGGACTGAAAGATGCTGCTGGATCTCTTCTGCTCACGGTAAGCTTTGCAACGGTGCCACCTGCATTGGTCTCACTGCTTGTTTTCCCACCTCAAAGTGCATTTGAATAGTTCCTTGATGCCTGCTCCAGGCTGGCCTGCTGCCCAGTTGTCAGTGCACGAATGATTGGACTCTGCTCCCACAGGCGAAGAGCCAGGACTGAAAGATGCTGCTGGATCTCTTCTGCACGTGGTAAGCTTTGCAACGGTGCCACCTGCATTGGTCTCACTGCTTGTTTTCCCACCTCAAAGTGCATTTGAATAGTTCCTTGATGCCTGCTCCAGGCTGGCCGGCTGCCCAGTCCTCAGTGCACGAATGATTGGACTCTGCTCCCACAGGCGAAGAGCCAGGACTGAAAGATGCTGCTGGATCTCTTCTGCTCACGGTAAGCTTTGCAACAGTGTCACCTGCATTGGCCTCACTGCTTGTTTTCCCACCTCAAAGTGCATTTGAATACATCCTTGATGCCTGCTCCAGGCTGGCCGGCTGCCCAGTTCTCAGTGCACGAATGATTGGACTCTGCTCCCACAGGCGAAGAGCCAGGACTGAAAGATGCTGCTGGATCTCTTCTGCACGTGGTAAGCTTTGCAACGGTGCCACCTGCATTGGTCTCACTGCTTGTTTTCCCACCTCAAAGTGCATTTGAATACATCCTTGATGCCTGCTCCAGGCTGGCCGGCTGCCCAGTTGTCATTGCACGAATGATTGGACTCTGCTCCCACAGGCGAAGAGCCGGGACTGAAAGATGCTGCTGGATCTCTTCTGCTCACGGTAAGCTTTGCAACGGTGCCACCTGCATTGGTCTCACTGCTTGTTTTCCCACCTCAAAGTGCATTTGAATACATCCTTGATGCCTGCTCCAGGCTGGCCGGCTGCCCAGTTGTCAGTGCACGAATGATTGGACTCTGCTCCCACAGGCGAAGAGCCAGGACTGAAAGATGCTGCTGGATCTCTTCTGCGCGTGGTAAGCTTTGCAACGGTGCCACCTGCATTGGTCTCACTGCTTGTTTTCCCACCTCAAAGTGCATTTGAACACATCCTTGATGCCTGCTCCAGGCTGGCCGGCTGCCCAGTTCTCAGTGCACGAATGATTGGACTCTGCTCCCACAGGCGAAGAGCCAGGACTGAAAGATGCTGCTGGATCTCTTCTGCACGTGGTAAGCTTTGCAACGGTGCCACCTGCATTGGTCTCACTGCTTGTTTTCACACCTCAAAGTGCATTTGAATAGTTCCTTGATGCCTGCTCCAGGCTGGCCGGCTGCCCAGTTCTCAGTGCACGAATGATTGGACTCTGCTCCCACAGGCGAAGAGCCAGGACTGAAAGATGCTGCTGGATCTCTTCTGCTCACGGTAAGCTTTGCAACGGTGCCACCTGCATTGGTCTCACTGCTTGTTTTCCCACCTCAAAGTGCATTTGAATAGTTCCTTGATGCCTGCTCCAGGCTGGCCTGCTGCCCAGTTGTCAGTGCACGAATGATTGGACTCTGCTCCCACAGGCGAAGAGCCAGGACTGAAAGATGCTGCTGGATCTCTTCTGCTCACGGTAAGCTTTGCAACGGTGTCACCTGCATTGGTCTCACTGCTTGTTTTCCCACCTCAAAGTGCATTTGAATAGTTCCTTGATGCCTGCTCCAGGCTGGCCGGCTGCCCAGTTGTCAGTGCACGAATGATTGGACTCTGCTCCCACAGGCGAAGAGCCAGGACTGAAAGATGCTGCTGGATCTCTTCTGCACGTGGTAAGCTTTGCAACGGTGCCACCTGCATTGGTCTCACTGCTTGTTTTCCCACCTCAAAGTGCATTTGAATAGTTCCTTGATGCCTGCTCCAGGCTGGCCGGCTGCCCAGTCCTCAGTGCACGAATGATTGGACTCTGCTCCCACAGGCGAAGAGCCAGGACTGAAAGATGCTGCTGGATCTCTTCTGCTCACGGTAAGCTTTGCAACAGTGTCACCTGCATTGGCCTCACTGCTTGTTTTCCCACCTCAAAGTGCATTTGAATACATCCTTGATGCCTGCTCCAGGCTGGCCGGCTGCCCAGTTTTCAGGGCACGAATGATTGGACTCTGCTCCCACAGGCGAAGAGCCAGGACTGAAAGATGCTGCTGGATCTCTTCTGCTCACGGTAAGCTTTGCAACGGTGCCACCTGCATTGGTCTCACTGCTTGTTTTCCCACCTCAAAGTGCATTTGAATACATCCTTGATGCCTGCTCCAGGCTGGCCGGCTGCCCAGTTGTCAGTGCACGAATGATTGGACTCTGCTCCCACAGGCGAAGAGTTAGGACTGAAAGATGCTGCTGGATCTCTTCTGCGCGTGGTAAGCTTTGCAACGGTGCCACCTGCATTGGTCTCACTGCTTGTTTTCCCACCTCAAAGTGCATTTGAACACATCCTTGATGCCTGCTCCAGGCTGGCCGGCTGCCCAGTTCTCAGTGCACGAATGATTGGACTCTGCTCCCACAGGCGAAGAGCCAGGACTGAAAGATGCTGCTGGATCTCTTCTGCACGTGGTAAGCTTTGCAACGGTGCCACCTGCATTGGTCTCACTGCTTGTTTTCACACCTCAAAGTGCATTTGAATAGTTCCTTGATGCCTGCTCCAGACTGGCCGGCTGCCCAGTTTTCAGTGCACGAATGATTGGACTCTGCTCCCACAGGCGAAGAGCCAGGACTGAAAGATGCTGCTGGATCTCTTATGCACGTGGTAAGCTTTGCAACGGTGCCACCTGCATTGGTCTCACTGCTTGTTTTCCCACCTCAAAGTGCATTTGAACACATCCTTGATGCCTGCTGCAGGCTGGCCGGCTGCCCAGTTTTCAGGGCACGAATGATTGGACTCTGCTCCCACAGGCGAAGAGCCAGGACTGAAAGATGCTGCTGGATCTCTTCTGCACGTGGTAAGCTTTGCAACGGTGCCACCTGCATTGGTCTCACTGCTTGTTTTCCCACTTCAAAGTGCATTTGAATGCATCCTTGATGCCTGCTCTAGGCTGGCCGGCTGCCCAGTTGTCAGTGCATGAATGATTGGACTCTGCTCCCACAGGCGAAGAGCCAGGACTGAAAGATGCTGCTGGATCTCTTCTGCTCACGGTAAGCTTTGCAACGGTGTCACCTGCATTGGCCTCGCTGCTTGTTTTCCCACCTCAAAGTGCATTTGAATACATCCTTGATGCCTGCTCCAGGCTGGCCGGCTGCCCAGTTGTCAGTGCACGAATGATTGGACTCTGCTCCCACAGGCGAAGAGCCAGGACTGAAAGATGCTGCTGGATCTCTTCTGCTCACGGTAAGCTTTGCAACGGTGCCACCTGCATTGGTCTCACTGCTTGTTTTCCCACCTCAAAGTGCATTTGAATAGTTCCTTGATGCCTGCTCCAGGCTGGCCGGCTGCCCAGTTGTCATTGCACGAATGATTGGACTCTGCTCCCACAGGCGAAGAGCCAGGACTGAAAGATGCTGCTGGATCTCTTCTGCTCACGGTAAGCTTTGCAACGGTGCCACCTGCATTGGTCTCACTGCTTGTTTTCCCACCTCAAAGTGCATTTGAACACATCCTTGATGCCTGCTCCAGGCTGGCCGGCTGCCCAGTTGTCAGTGCACGAATGATTGGACTCTGCTCCCACAGGCGAAGAGCCAGGACTGAAAGATGCTGCTGGGTCTCTTCTGCTCACGGTAAGCTTTGCAACGGTGTCACCTGCATTGGTCTCACTGCTTGTTTTCCCACCTCAAAGTGCATTTGAATAGTTCCTTGATGCCTGCTCCAGACTGGCCGGCTGCCCAGTTTTCAGTGCACGAATGATTGGACTCTGCTCCCACAGGCAAAGAGCCAGGACTGAAAGATGCTGCTGGATCTCTTATGCACGTGGTAAGCTTTGCAACGGTGCCACCTGCATTGGTCTCACTGCTTGTTTTCCCACCTCAAAGTGCATTTGAACACATCCTTGATGCCTGCTCCAGGCTGGCCGGCTGCCCAGTTCTCAGTGCACGAATGATTGGACTCTGCTCCCACAGGCGAAGAGCCTGGACTGAAAGATGCTGCTGGATCTCTTCTGCACGTGGTAAGCTTTGCAACGGTGCCACCTGCATTGGTCTCACTGCTTGTTTTCCCACCTCAAAGTGCATTTGAACAGTTCCTTGATGCCTGCTCCAGGCTGGCCGGCTGCCCAGTTTTCAGTGCACGAATGATTGGACTCTGCTCCCACAGGCGAAGAGCCAGGACTGAAAGATGCTGCTGGATCTCTTCTGCTCACGGTAAGCTTTGCAACGGTGCCACCTGCATTGGTCTCACTGCTTGTTTTCCCACCTCAAAGTGCATTTGAATAGTTCCTTGATGCCTGCTCCAGGCTGGCCGGCTGCCCAGTTGTCAGTGCACGAATGATTGGACTCTGCTCCCACAGGCGAAGAGCCAGGACTGAAAGATGCTGCTGGATCTCTTCTGCTCACGGTAAGCTTTGCAACGGTGCCACCTGCATTGGTCTCACTGCTTGTTTTCCCACCTCAAAGTGCATTTGAATACATCCTTGATGCCTGCTGCAGGCTGGCCGGCTGCCCAGTTTTCAGGGCACGAATGATTGGACTCTGCTCCCACAGGCGAAGAGCCAGGACTGAAAGATGCTGCTGGATCTCTTCTGCACGTGGTAAGCTTTGCAACGGTGCTTCCTGCATTGGTCTCACTGCTTGTTTTCCCACCTCAAAGTGCATTTGAATAGTTCCTTGATGCCTGCTCCAGGCTGGCCGGCTGCCCAGTTGTCAGTGCACGAATGATTGGACTCTGCTCCCACAGGCGAAGAGCCAGAACTGAAAGATGCTGCTGGATGTCTTCTGCACGTGGTAAGCTTTGCAACGGTGCCACCTGCATTGGTCTCACTGCTTGTTTTCCCACCTCAAAGTGCATTTGAATAGTTCCTTGATGCCTGCTCCAGGCGGGCCGGCTGCCCAGTTGTCAGTACACGAATCATTGGACTCTGCTCCCACAGGCAAAGAGCCAGGACTGAAAGATGCTGCTGGATCTCTTCTGCTCACGGTAAGCTTTGCAACGGTGTCACCTGCATTGGCCTCACTGCTTGTTTTCCCACCTCAAAGTGCATTTGAATAGTTCCTTGATGCCTGCTCCAGGCTGGCCGGCTGCCCAGTTCTCAGTGCACGAATGATTGGACTCTGCACCCACAGGCGAAGAGCCAGGACTGAAAGATGCTGCTGGATCTCTTCTGCTCACGGTAAGCTTTGCAACGGTGCCACCTGCATTGGTCTCACTGCTTGTTTTCCCACCTCAAAGTGCATTTGAATAGTTCCTTGATGCCTGCTCCAGGCTGGCCGGCTGCCCAGTTCTCAGTGCACGAATGATTGGACTCTGCACCCACAGGCGAAGAGCCAGGACTGAAAGATGCTGCTGGATCTCTTCTGCGCGTGGTAAGCTTTGCAACGGTGCTTCCTGCATTGGTCTCACTGCTTGTTTTCCCTCCTCAAAGTGCATTTGAATACATCCTTGATGCCTGCTCCAGGCTGGCCGGCTGCCCAGTTGTCAGTGCACGAATGATTGGACTCTGCTCCCACAGGCGAAGAGCCAGGACTGAAAGATGCTGCTGGATCTCTTCTGCTCACGGTAAGCTTTGCAACGGTGTCACCTGCATTGGTCTCACTGCTTGTTTTCCCACCTCAAAGTGCATTTGAATACATCCTTGATGCCTGCTGCAGGCTGGCCGGCTGCCCAGTTTTCAGGGCACGAATGATTGGACTCTGCTCCCACAGGCGAAGAGCCAGGACTGAAAGATGCTGCTGGATCTCTTCTGCACGTGGTAAGCTTTGCAACGGTGCTTCCTGCATTGGTCTCACTGCTTGTTTTCCCACCTCAAAGTGCATTTGAATAGTTCCTTGATGCCTGCTCCAGGCTGGCCGGCTGCCCAGTTGTCAGTGCACGAATGATTGGACTCTGCTCCCACAGGCGAAGAGCCAGAACTGAAAGATGCTGCTGGATTTCTTCTGCACGTGGTAAGCTTTGCAACGGTGCCACCTGCATTGGTCTCACTGCTTGTTTTCCCACCTCAAAGTGCATTTGAATAGTTCCTTGATGCCTGCTCCAGGCGGGCCGGCTGCCCAGTTCTCAGTGCACGAATGATTGGACTCTGCTCCCACAGGCGAAGAGCCAGGACTGAAAGATGCTGCTGGATCTCTTCTGCTCACGGTAAGCTTTGCAACGGTGTCACCTGCATTGGCCTCACTGCTTGTTTTCCCACCTCAAAGTGCATTTGAATAGTTCCTTGATGCCTGCTCCAGGCTGGCCGGCTGCCTAGTTCTCAGTGCACGAATGATTGGACTCTGCACCCACAGGCGAAGAGCCAGGACTGAAAGATGCTGCTGGATCTCTTCTGTACGTGGTAAGCTTTGCAACGGTGCCACCTGCATTGGTCTCACTGCTTGTTTTCCCACCTCAAAGTGCTTTTGAATACATCCTTGATGCCTGCTCCAGGCTGGCCGGCTGCCCAGTTTTCAGTGCACGAATGATTGGACTCTGCTCCCACAGGCGAAGAGCCAGGACTGAAAGATGCTGCTGGATCTCTTCTGCTCACGGTAAGCTTTGCAACGGTGCCACCTGCATTGGTCTCACTGCTTGTTTTCCCACCTCAAAGTGCATTTGAACACATCCTTGATGCCTGCTCCAGGCTGGCCGGCTGCCCAGTTTTCAGGGCACGAATGATTGGACTCTGCTCCCACAGGCGAAGAGCCAGGACTGAAAGATGCTGCTGGATCTCTTCTGCACGTGGTAAGCTTTGCAACGGTGCCACCTGCATTGGTCTCACTGCTTGTTTTCCCACCTCAAGTGCATTTGAATAGTTCCTTGATGCCTGCTCCAGGCTGGCCGGCTGCCCAGTTTTCAGTGCACGAATGATTGGACTCTGCTCCCACAGGCGAAGAGCCAGGACTGAAAGATGCTGCTGGATCTCTTCTGCTCACGGTAAGCTTTGCAACGGTGTCACCTGCATTGGTCTCACTGCTTGTTTTCCCACCTCAAAGTGCATTTGAATAGTTCCTTGATGCCTGCTCCAGGCTGGCCGGCTGCCCAGTTCTCAGTGCACGAATGATTGGACTCTGCTCCCACAGGCGAAGAGCCAGGACTGAAAGATGCTGCTGGATCTCTTCTGCTCACGGTAAGCTTTGCAACGGTGCCACCTGCATTGGTCTCACTGCTTGTTTTCCCACCTCAAAGTGCATTTGAATAGTTCCTTGATGCCTGCTCCAGGCTGGCCTGCTGCCCAGTTGTCAGTGCACGAATGATTGGACTCTGCTCCCACAGTCGAAGAGCCAGGACTGAAAGATGCTGCTGGATCTCTTCTGCTCACGGTAAGCTTTGCAACGGTGTCACCTGCATTGGTCTCACTGCTTGTTTTCCCACCTCAAAGTGCATTTGAATAGTTCCTTGATGCCTGCTCCAGGCTGGCCGGCTGCCCAGTTGTCAGTGCACGAATGATTGGACTCTGCTCCCACAGGCGAAGAGCCAGGACTGAAAGATGCTGCTGGATCTCTTCTGCACGTGGTAAGCTTTGCAACGGTGCCACCTGCATTGGTCTCACTGCTTGTTTTCCCACCTCAAAGTGCATTTGAATAGTTCCTTGATGCCTGCTCCAGGCTGGCCGGCTGCCCAGTCCTCAGTGCACGAATGATTGGACTCTGCTCCCACAGGCGAAGAGCCAGGACTGAAAGATGCTGCTGGATCTCTTCTGCTCACGGTAAGCTTTGCAACAGTGTCACCTGCATTGGCCTCACTGCTTGTTTTCCCACCTCAAAGTGCATTTGAATACATCCTTGATGCCTGCTCCAGGCTGGCCGGCTGCCCAGTTTTCAGGGCACGAATGATTGGACTCTGCTCCCACAGGCGAAGAGCCAGGACTGAAAGATGCTGCTGGATCTCTTCTGCACGTGGTAAGCTTTGCAACGGTGCCACCTGCATTGGTCTCACTGCTTGTTTTCCCACCTCAAAGTGCATTTGAATACATCCTTGATGCCTGCTCCAGGCTGGCCGGCTGCCCAGTTGTCATTGCACGAATGATTGGACTCTGCTCCCACAGGCGAAGAGCCGGGACTGAAAGATGCTGCTGGATCTCTTCTGCTCACGGTAAGCTTTGCAACGGTGCCACCTGCATTGGTCTCACTGCTTGTTTTCCCACCTCAAAGTGCATTTGAATACATCCTTGATGCCTGCTCCAGGCTGGCCGGCTGCCCAGTTGTCAGTGCACGAATGATTGGACTCTGCTCCCACAGGCGAAGAGCCAGGACTGAAAGATGCTGCTGGATCTCTTCTGCGCGTGGTAAGCTTTGCAACGGTGCCACCTGCATTGGTCTCACTGCTTGTTTTCCCACCTCAAAGTGCATTTGAACACATCCTTGATGCCTGCTCCAGGCTGGCCGGCTGCCCAGTTCTCAGTGCACGAATGATTGGACTCTGCTCCCACAGGCGAAGAGCCAGGACTGAAAGATGCTGCTGGATCTCTTCTGCACGTGGTAAGCTTTGCAACGGTGCCACCTGCATTGGTCTCACTGCTTGTTTTCCCACCTCAAAGTGCATTTGAATAGTTCCTTGATGCCTGCTCCAGGCTGGCCGGCTGCCCAGTTGTCAGTGCACGAATGATTGGACTCTGCTCCCACAGGCGAAGAGCCAGGACTGAAAGATGCTGCTGGATCTCTTCTGCACGTGGTAAGCTTTGCAACGGTGCCACCTGCATTGGTCTCACTGCTTGTTTTCCCACCTCAAAGTGCATTTGAATAGTTCCTTGATGCCTGCTCCAGGCTGGCCGGCTGCCCAGTCCTCAGTGCACGAATGATTGGACTCTGCTCCCACAGGCGAAGAGCCAGGACTGAAAGATGCTGCTGGATCTCTTCTGCTCACGGTAAGCTTTGCAACAGTGTCACCTGCATTGGCCTCACTGCTTGTTTTCCCACCTCAAAGTGCATTTGAATACATCCTTGATGCCTGCTCCAGGCTGGCCGGCTGCCCAGTTTTCAGGGCACGAATGATTGGACTCTGCACCCACAGGCGAAGAGCCAGGACTGAAAGATGCTGCTGGATCTCTTCTGCTCACGGTAAGCTTTGCAACGGTGCCACCTGCATTGGTCTCACTGCTTGTTTTCCCACCTCAAAGTGCATTTGAATACATCCTTGATGCCTGCTCCAGGCTGGCCGGCTGCCCAGTTGTCAGTGCACGAATGATTGGACTCTGCTCCCACAGGCGAAGAGTTAGGACTGAAAGATGCTGCTGGATCTCTTCTGCGCGTGGTAAGCTTTGCAACGGTGCCACCTGCATTGGTCTCACTGCTTGTTTTCCCACCTCAAAGTGCATTTGAACACATCCTTGATGCCTGCTCCAGGCTGGCCGGCTGCCCAGTTCTCAGTGCACGAATGATTGGACTCTGCTCCCACAGGCGAAGAGCCAGGACTGAAAGATGCTGCTGGATCTCTTCTGCACGTGGTAAGCTTTGCAACGGTGCCACCTGCATTGGTCTCACTGCTTGTTTTCACACCTCAAAGTGCATTTGAATAGTTCCTTGATGCCTGCTCCAGACTGGCCGGCTGCCCAGTTTTCAGTGCACGAATGATTGGACTCTGCTCCCACAGGCGAAGAGCCAGGACTGAAAGATGCTGCTGGATCTCTTATGCACGTGGTAAGCTTTGCAACGGTGCCACCTGCATTGGTCTCACTGCTTGTTTTCCCACCTCAAAGTGCATTTGAACACATCCTTGATGCCTGCTGCAGGCTGGCCGGCTGCCCAGTTTTCAGGGCACGAATGATTGGACTCTGCTCCCACAGGCGAAGAGCCAGGACTGAAAGATGCTGCTGGATCTCTTCTGCACGTGGTAAGCTTTGCAACGGTGCCACCTGCATTGGTCTCACTGCTTGTTTTCCCACTTCAAAGTGCATTTGAATGCATCCTTGATGCCTGCTCTAGGCTGGCCGGCTGCCCAGTTGTCAGTGCATGAATGATTGGACTCTGCTCCCACAGGCGAAGAGCCAGGACTGAAAGATGCTGCTGGATCTCTTCTGCTCACGGTAAGCTTTGCAACGGTGTCACCTGCATTGGCCTCGCTGCTTGTTTTCCCACCTCAAAGTGCATTTGAATACATCCTTGATGCCTGCTCCAGGCTGGCCGGCTGCCCAGTTGTCAGTGCACGAATGATTGGACTCTGCTCCCACAGGCGAAGAGCCAGGACTGAAAGATGCTGCTGGATCTCTTCTGCTCACGGTAAGCTTTGCAACGGTGCCACCTGCATTGGTCTCACTGCTTGTTTTCCCACCTCAAAGTGCATTTGAATAGTTCCTTGATGCCTGCTCCAGGCTGGCCGGCTGCCCAGTTGTCAGTGCACGAATGATTGGACTCTGCTCCCACAGGCGAAGAGCCAGGACTGAAAGATGCTGCTGGGTCTCTTCTGCTCACGGTAAGCTTTGCAACGGTGTCACCTGCATTGGTCTCACTGCTTGTTTTCCCACCTCAAAGTGCATTTGAATACATCCTTGATGCCTGCTGCAGGCTGGCCGGCTGCCCAGTTTTCAGGGCACGAATGATTGGACTCTGCACCCACAGGCGAAGAGCCAGGACTGAAAGATGCTGCTGGATCTCTTCTGCACGTGGTAAGCTTTGCAACGGTGCTTCCTGCATTGGTCTCACTGCTTGTTTTCCCACCTCAAAGTGCATTTGAATAGTTCCTTGATGCCTGCTCCAGGCTGGCCGGCTGCCCAGTTGTCAGTGCACGAATGATTGGACTCTGCTCCCACAGGCGAAGAGCCAGAACTGAAAGATGCTGCTGGATGTCTTCTGCACGTGGTAAGCTTTGCAACGGTGCCACCTGCATTGGTCTCACTGCTTGTTTTCCCACCTCAAAGTGCATTTGAATAGTTCCTTGATGCCTGCTCCAGGCGGGCCGGCTGCCCAGTTGTCAGTACACGAATCATTGGACTCTGCTCCCACAGGCAAAGAGCCAGGACTGAAAGATGCTGCTGGATCTCTTCTGCTCACGGTAAGCTTTGCAACGGTGTCACCTGCATTGGCCTCACTGCTTGTTTTCCCACCTCAAAGTGCATTTGAATAGTTCCTTGATGCCTGCTCCAGGCTGGCCGGCTGCCCAGTTCTCAGTGCACGAATGATTGGACTCTGCACCCACAGGCGAAGAGCCAGGACTGAAAGATGCTGCTGGATCTCTTCTGTACGTGGTAAGCTTTGCAACGGTGCCACCTGCATTGGTCTCACTGCTTGTTTTCCCACCTCAAAGTGCATTTGAATAGTTCCTTGATGCCTGCTCCAGGCTGGCCGGCTGCCCAGTTCTCAGTGCACGAATGATTGGACTCTGCACCCACAGGCGAAGAGCCAGGACTGAAAGATGCTGCTGCATCTCTTCTGCGCGTGGTAAGCTTTGCAACGGTGCTTCCTGCATTGGTCTCACTGCTTGTTTTCCCTCCTCAAAGTGCATTTGAATACATCCTTGATGCCTGCTCCAGGCTGGCCGGCTGCCCAGTTGTCAGTGCACGAATGATTGGACTCTGCTCCCACAGGCAAAGAGCCAGGACTGAAAGATGCTGCTGGATCTCTTCTGCTCACGGTAAGCTTTGCAACGGTGTCACCTGCATTGGTCTCACTGCTTGTTTTCCCACCTCAAAGTGCATTTGAATACATCCTTGATGCCTGCTGCAGGCTGGCCGGCTGCCCAGTTTTCAGGGCACGAATGATTGGACTCTGCTCCCACAGGCGAAGAGCCAGGACTGAAAGATGCTGCTGGATCTCTTCTGCACGTGGTAAGCTTTGCAACGGTGCTTCCTGCATTGGTCTCACTGCTTGTTTTCCCACCTCAAAGTGCATTTGAGTAGTTCCTTGATGCCTGCTCCAGGCTGGCCGGCTGCCCAGTTGTCAGTGCACGAATGATTGGACTCTGCTCCCACAGGCGAAGAGCCAGGACTGAAAGATGCTGCTGGATCTCTTCTGCACGTGGTAAGCTTTGCAACGGTGCCACCTGCATTGGTCTCACTGCTTGTTTTCCCACCTCAAAGTGCATTTGAATAGTTCCTTGATGCCTGCTCCAGGCGGGCCGGCTGCCCAGTTTTCAGTGCACGAATGATTGGACTCTGCTCCCACAGGCAAAGAGCCAGGACTGAAAGATGCTGCTGGATCTCTTCTGCTCACGGTAAGCTTTGCAACGGTGTCACCTGCATTGGCCTCACTGCTTGTTTTCCCACCTCAAAGTGCATTTGAATAGTTCCTTGATGCCTGCTCCAGGCTGGCCGGCTGCCCAGTTCTCAGGGCACGAATGATTGGACTCTGCTCCCACAGGCGAAGAGCCAGGACTGAAAGATGCTGCTGGATCTCTTCTGCACGTGGTAAGCTTTGCAACGGTGCCACCTGCATTGGTCTCACTGCTTGTTTTCCCACCTCAAAGTGCATTTGAATACATCCTTGATGCCTGCTCCAGGCTGGCCGGCTGCCCAGTTGTCATTGCACGAATGATTGGACTCTGCTCCCACAGGCGAAGAGCCGGGACTGAAAGATGCTGCTGGATCTCTTCTGCTCACGGTAAGCTTTGCAACGGTGCCACCTGCATTGGTCTCACTGCTTGTTTTCCCACCTCAAAGTGCATTTGAATACATCCTTGATGCCTGCTCCAGGCTGGCCGGCTGCCCAGTTGTCAGTGCACGAATGATTGGACTCTGCTCCCACAGGCGAAGAGCCAGGACTGAAAGATGCTGCTGGATCTCTTCTGCGCGTGGTAAGCTTTGCAACGGTGCCACCTGCATTGGTCTCACTGCTTGTTTTCCCACCTCAAAGTGCATTTGAACACATCCTTGATGCCTGCTCCAGGCTGGCCGGCTGCCCAGTTGTCAGTGCACGAATGATTGGACTCTGCTCCCACAGGCGAAGAGCCAGGACTGAAAGATGCTGCTGGATCTCTTCTGCACGTGGTAAGCTTTGCAACGGTGCCACCTGCATTGGTCTCACTGCTTGTTTTCACACCTCAAAGTGCATTTGAATAGTTCCTTGATGCCTGCTCCAGGCTGGCCGGCTGCCCAGTTCTCAGTGCACGAATGATTGGACTCTGCTCCCACAGGCGAAGAGCCAGGACTGAAAGATGCTGCTGGATCTCTTCTGCTCACGGTAAGCTTTGCAACGGTGCCACCTGCATTGGTCTCACTGCTTGTTTTCCCACCTCAAAGTGCATTTGAATAGTTCCTTGATGCCTGCTCCAGGCTGGCCTGCTGCCCAGTTGTCAGTGCACGAATGATTGGACTCTGCTCCCACAGGCGAAGAGCCAGGACTGAAAGATGCTGCTGGATCTCTTCTGCTCACGGTAAGCTTTGCAACGGTGTCACCTGCATTGGTCTCACTGCTTGTTTTCCCACCTCAAAGTGCATTTGAATAGTTCCTTGATGCCTGCTCCAGGCTGGCCGGCTGCCCAGTTGTCAGTGCACGAATGATTGGACTCTGCTCCCACAGGCGAAGAGCCAGGACTGAAAGATGCTGCTGGATCTCTTCTGCACGTGGTAAGCTTTGCAACGGTGCCACCTGCATTGGTCTCACTGCTTGTTTTCCCACCTCAAAGTGCATTTGAATAGTTCCTTGATGCCTGCTCCAGGCTGGCCGGCTGCCCAGTCCTCAGTGCACGAATGATTGGACTCTGCTCCCACAGGCGAAGAGCCAGGACTGAAAGATGCTGCTGGATCTCTTCTGCTCACGGTAAGCTTTGCAACAGTGTCACCTGCATTGGCCTCACTGCTTGTTTTCCCACCTCAAAGTGCATTTGAATACATCCTTGATGCCTGCTCCAGGCTGGCCGGCTGCCCAGTTTTCAGGGCACGAATGATTGGACTCTGCTCCCACAGGCGAAGAGCCAGGACTGAAAGATGCTGCTGGATCTCTTCTGCTCACGGTAAGCTTTGCAACGGTGCCACCTGCATTGGTCTCACTGCTTGTTTTCCCACCTCAAAGTGCATTTGAATACATCCTTGATGCCTGCTCCAGGCTGGCCGGCTGCCCAGTTGTCAGTGCACGAATGATTGGACTCTGCTCCCACAGGCGAAGAGTTAGGACTGAAAGATGCTGCTGGATCTCTTCTGCGCGTGGTAAGCTTTGCAACGGTGCCACCTGCATTGGTCTCACTGCTTGTTTTCCCACCTCAAAGTGCATTTGAACACATCCTTGATGCCTGCTCCAGACTGGCCGGCTGCCCAGTTTTCAGTGCACGAATGATTGGACTCTGCTCCCACAGGCGAAGAGCCAGGACTGAAAGATGCTGCTGGATCTCTTATGCACGTGGTAAGCTTTGCAACGGTGCCACCTGCATTGGTCTCACTGCTTGTTTTCCCACCTCAAAGTGCATTTGAATAGTTCCTTGATGCCTGCTGCAGGCTGGCCGGCTGCCCAGTTTTCAGGGCACGAATGATTGGACTCTGCTCCCACAGGCGAAGAGCCAGGACTGAAAGATGCTGCTGGATCTCTTCTGCACGTGGTAAGCTTTGCAACGGTGCCACCTGCATTGGTCTCACTGCTTGTTTTCCCACTTCAAAGTGCATTTGAATGCATCCTTGATGCCTGCTCTAGGCTGGCCGGCTGCCCAGTTGTCAGTGCATGAATGATTGGACTCTGCTCCCACAGGCGAAGAGCCAGGACTGAAAGATGCTGCTGGATCTCTTCTGCTCACGGTAAGCTTTGCAACGGTGCCACCTGCATTGGTCTCACTGCTTGTTTTCCCACCTCAAAGTGCATTTGAATAGTTCCTTGATGCCTGTTCCAGGCTGGCCGGCTGCCCAGTTGTCAGTGCACGAATGATTGGACTCTGCTCCCACAGGCGAAGAGCCAGGACTGAAAGATGCTGCTGGGTCTCTTCTGCTCACGGTAAGCTTTGCAACGGTGTCACCTGCATTGGTCTCACTGCTTGTTTTCCCACCTCAAAGTGCATTTGAATACATCCTTGATGCCTGCTCCAGACTGGCCGGCTGCCCAGTTTTCAGTGCACGAATGATTGGACTCTGCTCCCACAGGCAAAGAGCCAGGACTGAAAGATGCTGCTGGATCTCTTATGCACGTGGTAAGCTTTGCAACGGTGCCACCTGCATTGGTCTCACTGCTTGTTTTCCCACCTCAAAGTGCATTTGAATAGTTCCTTGATGCCTGCTCCAGGCTGGCCGGCTGCCCAGTTGTCAGTGCACGAATGATTGGACTCTGCTCCCACAGGCGAAGAGCCTGGACTGAAAGATGCTGCTGGATCTCTTCTGCACGTGGTAAGCTTTGCAACGGTGCCACCTGCATTGGTCTCACTGCTTGTTTTCCCACCTCAAAGTGCATTTGAACAGTTCCTTGATGCCTGCTCCAGGCTGGCCGGCTGCCCAGTTTTCAGTGCACGAATGATTGGACTCTGCTCCCACAGGCGAAGAGCCAGGACTGAAAGATGCTGCTGGATCTCTTCTGCTCACGGTAAGCTTTGCAACGGTGCCACCTGCATTGGTCTCACTGCTTGTTTTCCCACCTCAAAGTGCATTTGAATAGTTCCTTGATACCTGCTCCAGGCTGGCCTGCTGCCCAGTTGTCAGTGCACGAATGATTGGACTCTGCTCCCACAGGCGAAGAGCCAGGACTGAAAGATGCTGCTGGATCTCTTCTGCTCACGGTAAGCTTTGCAACGGTGTCACCTGCATTGGTCTCACTGCTTGTTTTCCCACCTCAAAGTGCATTTGAATAGTTCCTTGATGCCTGCTCCAGGCTGGCCGGCTGCCCAGTTGTCAGTGCACGAATGATTGGACTCTGCTCCCACAGGCGAAGAGCCAGGACTGAAAGATGCTGCTGGATCTCTTCTGCTCACGGTAAGCTTTGCAACGGTGCCACCTGCATTGGTCTCACTGCTTGTTTTCCCACCTCAAAGTGCATTTGAATAGTTCCTTGATGCCTGCTCCAGGCTGGCCGGCTGCCCAGTTGTCAGTGCACGAATGATTGGACTCTGCTCCCACAGGCAAAGAGCCAGGACTGAAAGATGCTGCTGGATCTCTTCTGCACGTGGTAAGCTTTGCAACGGTGCTTCCTGCATTGGTCTCACTGCTTGTTTTCCCACCTCAAAGTGCATTTGAGTAGTTCCTTGATGCCTGCTCCAGGCTGGCTGGCTGCCCAGTTGTCAGTGCACGAATGATTGGACTCTGCTCCCACAGGCGAAGAGCCAGGACTGAAAGATGCTGCTGGATCTCTTCTGCATGTGGTAAGCTTTGCAACGGTGCCACCTGCATTGGTCTCACTGCTTGTTTTCCCACCTCAAAGTGCATTTGAATACATCCTTGATGCCTGCTGCAGGCTGGCCGGCTGCCCAGTTTTCAGGGCACGAATGATTGGACTCTGCTCCCACAGGCGAAGAGCCAGGACTGAAAGATGCTGCTGGATCTCTTCTGCACGTGGTAAGCTTTGCAACGGTGCTTCCTGCATTGGTCTCACTGCTTGTTTTCCCACCTCAAAGTGCATTTGAATAGTTCCTTGATGCCTGCTCCAGGCTGGCCGGCTGCCCAGTTGTCAGTGCACGAATGATTGGACTCTGCTCCCACAGGCGAAGAGCCAGGACTGAAAGATGCTGCTGGATGTCTTCTGCACGTGGTAAGCTTTGCAACGGTGCCACCTGCATTGGTCTCACTGCTTGTTTTCCCACCTCAAAGTGCATTTGAATAGTTCCTTGATGCCTGCTCCAGGCGGGCCGGCTGCCCAGTTGTCAGTACACGAATCATTGGACTCTGCTCCCACAGGCAAAGAGCCAGGACTGAAAGATGCTGCTGGATCTCTTCTGCTCACGGTAAGCTTTGCAACGGTGTCACCTGCATTGGTCTCACTGCTTGTTTTCCCACCTCAAAGTGCATTTGAATAGTTCCTTGATGCCTGCTCCAGGCTGGCCGGCTGCCCAGTTCTCAGTGCACGAATGATTGGACTCTGCACCCACAGGCGAAGAGCCAGGACTGAAAGATGCTGCTGGATCTCTTCTGTACGTGGTAAGCTTTGCAACGGTGCCACCTGCATTGGTCTCACTGCTTGTTTTCCCACCTCAAAGTGCATTTGAATAGTTCCTTGATGCCTGCTCCAGGCTGGCCGGCTGCCCAGTTCTCAGTGCACGAATGATTGGACTCTGCACCCACAGGCGAAGAGCCAGGACTGAAAGATGCTGCTGGATCTCTTCTGCGCGTGGTAAGCTTTGCAACGGTGCCACCTGCATTGGTCTCACTGCTTGTTTTCCCTCCTCAAAGTGCATTTGAATACATCCTTGATGCCTGCTCCAGGCTGGCCGGCTGCCCAGTTGTCAGTGCACGAATGATTGGACTCTGCTCCCACAGGCAAAGAGCCAGGACTGAAAGATGCTGCTGGATCTCTTCTGCTCACGGTAAGCTTTGCAACGGTGCCACCTGCATTGGTCTCACTGCTTGTTTTCCCACCTCAAAGTGCATTTGAATACATCCTTGATGCCTGCTGCAGGCTGGCCGGCTGCCCAGTTTTCAGGGCATGAATGATTGGACTCTGCTCCCACAGGCGAAGAGCCAGGACTGAAAGATGCTGCTGGATCTCTTCTGCACGTGGTAAGCTTTGCAACGGTGCCACCTGCATTGGTCTCACTGCTTGTTTTCCCACCTCAAAGTGCATTTGAGTAGTTCCTTGATGCCTGCTCCAGGCTGGCCGGCTGCCCAGTTGTCAGTGCACGAATGATTGGACTCTGCTCCCACAGGCGAAGAGCCAGAACTGAAAGATGCTGCTGGATGTCTTCTGCACGTGGTAAGCTTTGCAACGGTGCCACCTGCATTGGTCTCACTGCTTGTTTTCCCACCTCAAAGTGCATTTGAATAGTTCCTTGATGCCTGCTCCAGGCGGGCCGGCTGCCCAGTTGTCAGTGCACGAATGATTGGACTCTGCTCCCACAGGCAAAGAGCCAGGACTGAAAGATGCTGCTGGATCTCTTCTGCTCACGGTAAGCTTTGCAACGGTGTCACCTGCATTGGCCTCACTGCTTGTTTTCCCACCTCAAAGTGCATTTGAATAGTTCCTTGATGCCTGCTCCAGGCTGGCCGGCTGCCCAGTTCTCAGTGCACGAATGATTGGACTCTGCACCCACAGGCGAAGAGCCAGGACTGAAAGATGCTGCTGGATCTCTTCTGTACGTGGTAAGCTTTGCAACGGTGCCACCTGCATTGGTCTCACTGCTTGTTTTCCCACCTCAAAGTGCATTTGAATAGTTCCTTGATGCCTGCTCCAGGCTGGCCGGCTGCCCAGTTCTCAGTGCACGAATGATTGGACTCTGCTCCCACAGGCGAAGAGCCAGGACTGAAAGATGCTGCTGGATCTCTTCTGCTCACGGTAAGCTTTGCAACGGTGTCACCTGCATTGGTCTCACTGCTTGTTTTCCCACCTCAAAGTGCATTTGAATACATCCTTGATGCCTGCTCCAGGCTGGCCGGCTGCCCAGTTTTCAGGGCACGAATGATTGGACTCTGCTCCCACAGGCGAAGAGCCAGGACTGAAAGATGCTGCTGGATCTCTTCTGCACGTGGTAAGCTTTGCAACGGTGCTTCCTGCATTGGTCTCACTGCTTGTTTTCCCACCTCAAAGTGCATTTGAGTAGTTCCTTGATGCCTGCTCCAGGCTGGCCGGCTGCCCAGTTGTCAGTGCACGAATGATTGGACTCTGCTCCCACAGGCGAAGAGGCAGAACTGAAAGATGCTGCTGGATCTCTTCTGCACGTGGTAAGCTTTGCAACGGTGCCACCTGCATTGGTCTCACTGCTTGTTTTCCCACCTCAAAGTGCATTTGAATAGTTCCTTGATGCCTGCTCCAGGCGGGCCGGCTGCCCAGTTGTCAGTGCACGAATGATTGGACTCTGCTCCCACAGGCAAAGAGCCAGGACTGAAAGATGCTGCTGGATCTCTTCTGCTCACGGTAAGCTTTGCAACGGTGTCACCTGCATTGGCCTCACTGCTTGTTTTCCCACCTCAAAGTGCATTTGAATAGTTCCTTGATGCCTGCTCCAGGCTGGCCGGCTGCCCAGTTCTCAGTGCACGAATGATTGGACTCTGCACCCACAGGTGAAGAGCCAGGACTGAAAGATGCTGCTGGATCTCTTCTGTACGTGGTAAGCTTTGCAACGGTGCCACCTGCATTGGTCTCACTGCTTGTTTTCCCACCTCAAAGTGCATTTGAACACATCCTTGATGCCTGCTCCAGGCTGGCCGGCTGCCCAGTTCTCAGTGCACGAATGATTGGACTCTGCTCCCACAGGCGAAGAGCCAGGACTGAAAGATGCTGCTGGATCTCTTCTGCACGTGGTAAGCTTTGCAACGGTGCTTCCTGCATTGGTCTCACTGCTTGTTTTCCCACCTCAAAGTGCTTTTGAATACATCCTTGATGCCTGCTCCAGGCTGGCCGGCTGCCCAGTTTTCAGGGCACGAATGATTGGACTCTGCTCCCACAGGCGAAGAGCCAGGACTGAAAGATGCTGCTGGATCTCTTCTGCACGTGGTAAGCTTTGCAACGGTGCCACCTGCATTGGTCTCACTGCTTGTTTTCCCACCTCAAAGTGCATTTGAATAGTTCCTTGATGCCTGCTCCAGGCTGGCCTGCTGCCCAGTTGTCAGTGCATGAATGATTGGACTCTGCTCCCACAGGCGAAGAGCCAGGACTGAAAGATGCTGCTGGATCTCTTCTGCTCACGGTAAGCTTTGCAACGGTGTCACCTGCATTGGTCTCACTGCTTGTTTTCCCACCTCAAAGTGCATTTGAATAGTTCCTTGATGCCTGCTCCAGGCTGGCCGGCTGCCCAGTTGTCAGTGCACGAATGATTGGACTCTGCTCCCACAGGCGAAGAGCCAGGACTGAAAGATGCTGCTGGATCTCTTCTGCTCACGGTAAGCTTTGCAACGGTGCCACCTGCATTGGTCTCACTGCTTGTTTTCCCACCTCAAAGTGCATTTGAATAGTTCCTTGATGCCTGCTCCAGGCTGGCCGGCTGCCCAGTTGTCAGTGCACGAATGATTTTACTCTGCTCCCAAAGCAAAGAACCAGGACTGAAAGATGCTGCTGGATCTCTTCTGCTCACGGTAAGCTTTGCAACGGTGCCACCTGCATTGGTCTCACTGCTTGTTTTCCCACCTCAAAGTGCATTTGAACAGTTCCTTGATGCCTGCTCCAGGCTGGCCGGCTGCCCAGTTTTCAGTGCACGAATGATTGGACTCTGCTCCCACAGGCGAAGAGCCAGGACTGAAAGATGCTGCTGGATCTCTTCTGCTCACGGTAAGCTTTGCAACCGTGTCACCTGCATTGGCCTCACTGCTTGTTTTCCCACCTCAAAGTGCATTTGAATAGTTCCTTGATGCCTCCTCCAGGCTGGCCGGCTGCCCAGTTCTCAGTGCACGAATGATTGGACTCTGCTCCCACAGGCAAAGAGCCAGGACTGAAAGATGCTGCTGGATCTCTTCTGTACGTGGTAAGCTTTGCAACGGTGCCACCTGTATTGGTCTCACTGCTTGTTTTCCCACCTCAAAGTGCATTTGAATAGTTCCTTGATGCCTGCTCCAGGCTGGCCGGCTGCCCAGTTGTCATTGCACGAATGATTGGACTCTGCTCCCACAGGCGAAGAGCCAGGACTGAAAGATGCTGCTGGATCTCTTCTGCTCACGGTAAGCTTTGCAACGGTGCCACCTGCATTGGTCTCACTGCTTGTTTTCCCACCTCAAAGTGCATTTGAATACATCCTTGATGCCTGCTCCAGGCTGGCCGGCTGCCCAGTTGTCAGTGCACGAATGATTGGACTCTGCTCCCACAGGCGAAGAGCCAGGACTGAAAGATGCTGCTGGATCTCTTCTGCACGTGGTAAGCTTTGCAACGGTGCCACCTGCATTGGTCTCACTGCTTGTTTTCCCACCTCAAAGTGCATTTGAATAGTTCCTTGATGCCTGCTCCAGGCTGGCCGGCTGCCCAGTTGTCAGTGCACGAATGATTGGACTCTGCTCCCACAGGCGAAGAGCCAGGACTGAAAGATGCTGCTGGATCTCTTCTGCTCACGGTAAGCTTTGCAACAGTGTCACCTGCATTGGCCTCACTGCTTGTTTTCCCACCTCAAAGTGCATTTGAATACATCCTTGATGCCTGCTCCAGGCTGGCCGGCTGCCCAGTTTTCAGGGCACGAATGATTGGACTCTGCTCCCACAGGCGAAGAGCCAGGACTGAAAGATGCTGCTGGATCTCTTCTGCACGTGGTAAGCTTTGCAACGGTGCCACCTGCATTGGTCTCACTGCTTGTTTTCCCACCTCAAAGTGCATTTGAATACATCCTTGATGCCTGCTCCAGGCTGGCCGGCTGCCCAGTTGTCATTGCACGAATGATTGGACTCTGCTCCCACAGGCGAAGAGCCAGGACTGAAAGATGCTGCTGGATCTCTTCTGCACGTGGTAAGCTTTGCAACGGTGCCACCTGCATTGGTCTCACTGCTTGTTTTCCCACCTCAAAGTGCATTTGAATAGTTCCTTGATGCCTGCTCTAGACTGGCCGGCTGCCCAGTTTTCAGTGCACGAATGATTGGACTCTGCTCCCACAGGCGAAGAGCCAGGACTGAAAGATGCTGCTGGATCTCTTATGCACGTGGTAAGCTTTGCAACGGTGCCACCTGCATTGGTCTCACTGCTTGTTTTCCCACCTCAAAGTGCATTTGAACACATCCTTGATGCCTGCTCCAGGCTGGCCGGCTGCCCAGTTTTCAGGGCACGAATGATTGGACTCTGCTCCCACAGGCGAAGAGCCAGGACTGAAAGATGCTGCTGGATCTCTTCTGCACGTGGTAAGCTTTGCAACGGTGCCACCTGCATTGGTCTCACTGCTTGTTTTCCCACCTCAAAGTGCATTTGAATGCATCCTTGATGCCTGCTCCAGGCTGGCCGGCTGCCCAGTTGTCAGTGCACGAATGATTGGACTCTGCTCCCACAGGCGAAGAGCCAGGACTGAAAGATGCTGCTGGATCTCTTCTGCTCACGGTAAGCTTTGCAACGGTGCCACCTGCATTGGTCTCACTGCTTGTTTTCCCACCTCAAAGTGCATTTGAATAGTTCCTTGATGCCTGCTCCAGGCTGGCCGGCTGCCCAGTTGTCATTGCACGAATGATTGGACTCTGCTCCCACAGGCGAAGAGCCAGGACTGAAAGATGCTGCTGGATCTCTTCTGCTCACGGTAAGCTTTGCAACGGTGCCACCTGCATTGGTCTCACTGCTTGTTTTCCCACCTCAAAGTGCATTTGAATACATCCTTGATGCCTGCTCCAGGCTGGCCGGCTGCCCAGTTGTCAGTGCACGAATGATTGGACTCTGCTCCCACAGGCGAAGAGCCAGGACTGAAAGATGCTGCTGGATCTCTTCTGCTCACGGTAAGCTTTGCAACGGTGTCACCTGCATTGGTCTCACTGCTTGTTTTCCCACCTCAAAGTGCATTTGAATAGTTCCTTGATTCCTGCTCCAGACTGGCCGGCTGCCCAGTTTTCAGTGCACGAATGATTGGACTCTGCTCCCACAGGCAAAGAGCCAGGACTGAAAGATGCTGCTGGATCTCTTATGCACGTGGTAAGCTTTGCAACGGTGCCACCTGCATTGGTCTCACTGCTTGTTTTCCCACCTCAAAGTGCATTTGAATAGTTCCTTGATGCCTGCTCCAGGCTGGCCGGCTGCCCAGTTGTCAGTGCACGAATGATTGGACTCTGCTCCCACAGGCGAAGAGCCAGGACTGAAAGATGCTGCTGGATCTCTTCTGCACGTGGTAAGCTTTGCAACGGTGCCACCTGCATTGGTCTCACTGCTTGTTTTCCCACCTCAAAGTGCATTTGAATAGTTCCTTGATGCCTGCTCCAGGCTGGCCGGCTGCCCAGTTGTCAGTGCACGAATGATTGGACTCTGCTCCCACAGGCGAAGAGCCAGGACTGAAAGATGCTGCTGGATCTCTTCTGCTCACGGTAAGCTTTGCAACGGTGCCACCTGCATTGGTCTCACTGCTTGTTTTCCCACCTCAAAGTGCATTTGAATAGTTCCTTGATGCCTGCTCCAGGCTGGCCGGCTGCCCAGTTGTCATTGCACGAATGATTGGACTCTGCTCCCACAGGCGAAGAGCCAGGACTGAAAGATGCTGCTGGATCTCTTCTGCTCACGGTAAGCTTTGCAACGGTGCCACCTGCATTGGTCTCACTGCTTGTTTTCCCACCTCAAAGTGCATTTGAATACATCCTTGATGCCTGCTCCAGGCTGGCCGGCTGCCCAGTTGTCAGTGCACGAATGATTGGACTCTGCTCCCACAGGCGAAGAGCCAGGACTGAAAGATGCTGCTGGATCTCTTCTGCTCACGGTAAGCTTTGCAACGGTGTCACCTGCATTGGTCTCACTGCTTGTTTTCCCACCTCAAAGTGCATTTGAATAGTTCCTTGATTCCTGCTCCAGACTGGCCGGCTGCCCAGTTTTCAGTGCACGAATGATTGGACTCTGCTCCCACAGGCAAAGAGCCAGGACTGAAAGATGCTGCTGGATCTCTTATGCACGTGGTAAGCTTTGCAACGGTGCCACCTGCATTGGTCTCACTGCTTGTTTTCCCACCTCAAAGTGCATTTGAATAGTTCCTTGATGCCTGCTCCAGGCTGGCCGGCTGCCCAGTTGTCAGTGCACGAATGATTGGACTCTGCTCCCACAGGCGAAGAGCCAGGACTGAAAGATGCTGCTGGATCTCTTCTGCACGTGGTAAGCTTTGCAACGGTGCCACCTGCATTGGTCTCACTGCTTGTTTTCCCACCTCAAAGTGCATTTGAATAGTTCCTTGATGCCTGCTCCAGGCGGGCCGGCTGCCCAGTCCTCAGTGCACGAATGATTGGACTCTGCTCCCACAGGCGAAGAGCCAGGACTGAAAGATGCTGCTGGATCTCTTCTGCTCACGGTAAGCTTTGCAACAGTGTCACCTGCATTGGCCTCACTGCTTGTTTTCCCACCTCAAAGTGCATTTGAATACATCCTTGATGCCTGCTCCAGGCTGGCCGGCTGCCCAGTTTTCAGGGCACGAATGATTGGACTCTGCTCCCACAGGCGAAGAGCCAGGACTGAAAGATGCTGCTGGATCTCTTCTGCACGTGGTAAGCTTTGCAACGGTGCCACCTGCATTGGTCTCACTGCTTGTTTTCCCACCTCAAAGTGCATTTGAATAGTTCCTTGATGCCTGCTCCAGGCTGGCCGGCTGCCCAGTTGTCATTGCACGAATGATTGGACTCTGCTCCCACAGGCGAAGAGCCAGGACTGAAAGATGCTGCTGGATCTCTTCTGCTCACGGTAAGCTTTGCAACGGTGCCACCTGCATTGGTCTCACTGCTTGTTTTCCCACCTCAAAGTGCATTTGAATAGTTCCTTGATGCCTGCTCCAGGCTGGCCGGCTGCCCAGTTGTCATTGCACGAATGATTGGACTCTGCTCCCACAGGCGAAGAGCCAGGACTGAAAGATGCTGCTGGATCTCTTCTGCTCACGGTAAGCTTTGCAACGGTGCCACCTGCATTGGTCTCACTGCTTGTTTTCCCACCTCAAAGTGCATTTGAGTAGTTCCTTGATGCCTGCTCCAGGCTGGCCGGCTGCCCAGTTGTCAGTGCACGAATGATTGGACTCTGCTCCCACAGGCGAAGAGCCAGGACTGAAAGATGCTGCTGGATCTCTTATGCACGTGGTAAGCTTTGCAACGGTGCCACCTGCATTGGTCTCACTGCTTGTTTTCCCACCTCAAAGTGCATTTGAATAGTTCCTTGATGCCTGCTCCAGGCTGGCCAGCTGCCCAGTTTTCAGGGCACGAATGATTGGACTCTGCTCCCACAGGCGAAGAGCCAGGACTGAAAGATGCTGCTGGATCTCTTCTGCACGTGGTAAGCTTTGCAACGGTGCCACCTGCATTGGTCTCACTGCTTGTTTTCCCACCTCAAAGTGCATTTGAATAGTTCCTTGTTGCCTGCTCCAGGCTGGCCGGCTGCCCAGTTGTCAGTGCACGAATGATTGGACTCTGCTCCCACAGGCGAAGAGCCTGGACTGAAAGATGCTGCTGGATCTCTTCTGCACGTGGTAAGCTTTGCAACGGTGCCACCTGCATTGGTCTCACTGCTTGTTTTCCCACCTCAAAGTGCATTTGAACACATCCTTGATGCCTGCTCCAGGCTGGCCGGCTGCCCAGTTCTCAGTGCACGAATGATTGGACTCTGCACCCACAGGCGAAGAGCCAGGACTGAAAGATGCTGCTGGATCTCTTCTGTACGTGGTAAGCTTTGCAACGGTGCCACCTGCATTGGTCTCACTGCTTGTTTTCCCACCTCAAAGTGCATTTGAATAGTTCCTTGATGCCTGCTCCAGGCTGGCCGGCTGCCCAGTTCTCAGTGCACGAATGATTGGACTCTGCTCCCACAGGCGAAGAGCCAGGACTGAAAGATGCTGCTGGATCTCTTCTGCTCACGGTAAGCTTTGCAACGGTGTCACCTGCATTGGTCTCACTGCTTGTTTTCCCACCTCAAAGTGCATTTGAATACATCCTTGATGCCTGCTCCAGGCTGGCCGGCTGCCCAGTTTTCAGGGCACGAATGATTGGACTCTGCTCCCACAGGCGAAGAGCCAGGACTGAAAGATGCTGCTGGATCTCTTCTGCACGTGGTAAGCTTTGCAACGGTGCTTCCTGCATTGGTCTCACTGCTTGTTTTCCCACCTCAAAGTGCATTTGAGTAGTTCCTTGATGCCTGCTCCAGGCTGGCCGGCTGCCCAGTTGTCAGTGCACGAATGATTGGACTCTGCTCCCACAGGCGAAGAGGCAGAACTGAAAGATGCTGCTGGATCTCTTCTGCACGTGGTAAGCTTTGCAACGGTGCCACCTGCATTGGTCTCACTGCTTGTTTTCCCACCTCAAAGTGCATTTGAATAGTTCCTTGATGCCTGCTCCAGACGGGCCGGCTGCCCAGTTGTCAGTGCACGAATGATTGGACTCTGCTCCCACAGGCAAAGAGCCAGGACTGAAAGATGCTGCTGGATCTCTTCTGCTCACGGTAAGCTTTGCAACGGTGTCACCTGCATTGGCCTCACTGCTTGTTTTCCCACCTCAAAGTGCATTTGAATAGTTCCTTGATGCCTGCTCCAGGCTGGCCGGCTGCCCAGTTCTCAGTGCACGAATGATTGGACTCTGCTCCCACAGGTGAAGAGCCAGGACTGAAAGATGCTGCTGGATCTCTTATGCACGTGGTAAGCTTTGCAACGGTGCCACCTGCATTGGTCTCACTGCTTGTTTTCCCACCTCAAAGTGCATTTGAACACATCCTTGATGCCTGCTCCAGGCTGGCCGGCTGCCCAGTTTTCAGGGCACGAATGATTGGACTCTGCTCCCACAGGCGAAGAGCCAGGACTGAAAGATGCTGCTGGATCTCTTCTGCTCACGGTAAGCTTTGCAACGGTGTCACCTGCATTGGCCTCGCTGCTTGTTTTCCCACCTCAAAGTGCATTTGAATACATCCTTGATGCCTGCTCCAGGCTGGCCGGCTGCCCAGTTGTCAGTGCACGAATGATTGGACTCTGCTCCCACAGGCGAAGAGCCAGGACTGAAAGATGCTGCTGGATCTCTTCTGCTCACGGTAAGCTTTGCAACGGTGCCACCTGCATTGGTCTCACTGCTTGTTTTCCCACCTCAAAGTGCATTTGAATAGTTCCTTGATGCCTGCTCCAGGCTGGCCGGCTGCCCAGTTGTCATTGCACGAATGATTGGACTCTGCTCCCACAGGCGAAGAGCCAGGACTGAAAGATGCTGCTGGATCTCTTCTGCTCACGGTAAGCTTTGCAACGGTGCCACCTGCATTGGTCTCACTGCTTGTTTTCCCACCTCAAAGTGCATTTGAATACATCCTTGATGCCTGCTCCAGGCTGGCCGGCTGCCCAGTTGTCAGTGCACGAATGATTGGACTCTGCTCCCACAGGCGAAGAGCCAGGACTGAAAGATGCTGCTGGATCTCTTCTGCTCACGGTAAGCTTTGCAACGGTGTCACCTGCATTGGTCTCACTGCTTGTTTTCCCACCTCAAAGTGCATTTGAATAGTTCCTTGATTCCTGCTCCAGACTGGCCGGCTGCCCAGTTTTCAGTGCACGAATGATTGGACTCTGCTCCCACAGGCAAAGAGCCAGGACTGAAAGATGCTGCTGGATCTCTTATGCACGTGGTAAGCTTTGCAACGGTGCCACCTGCATTGGTCTCACTGCTTGTTTTCCCACCTCAAAGTGCATTTGAATAGTTCCTTGATGCCTGCTCCAGGCTGGCCGGCTGCCCAGTTGTCAGTGCACGAATGATTGGACTCTGCTCCCACAGGCGAAGAGCCAGGACTGAAAGATGCTGCTGGATCTCTTCTGCACGTGGTAAGCTTTGCAACGGTGCCACCTGCATTGGTCTCACTGCTTGTTTTCCCACCTCAAAGGGCATTTGAATAGTTCCTTGATGCCTGCTCCAGGCTGGCCGGCTGCCCAGTTGTCAGTGCACGAATGATTGGACTCTGCTCCCACAGGCGAAGAGCCAGGACTGAAAGATGCTGCTGGATCTCTTCTGCTCACGGTAAGCTTTGCAACGGTGCCACCTGCATTGGTCTCACTGCTTGTTTTCCCACCTCAAAGTGCATTTGAATAGTTCCTTGATGCCTGCTCCAGGCTGGCCGGCTGCCCAGTTGTCATTGCACGAATGATTGGACTCTGCTCCCACAGGCGAAGAGCCAGGACTGAAAGATGCTGCTGGATCTCTTCTGCTCACGGTAAGCTTTGCAACGGTGCCACCTGCATTGGTCTCACTGCTTGTTTTCCCACCTCAAAGTGCATTTGAATACATCCTTGATGCCTGCTCCAGGCTGGCCGGCTGCCCAGTTGTCAGTGCACGAATGATTGGACTCTGCTCCCACAGGCGAAGAGCCAGGACTGAAAGATGCTGCTGGATCTCTTCTGCTCACGGTAAGCTTTGCAACGGTGTCACCTGCATTGGTCTCACTGCTTGTTTTCCCACCTCAAAGTGCATTTGAATAGTTCCTTGATTCCTGCTCCAGACTGGCCGGCTGCCCAGTTTTCAGTGCACGAATGATTGGACTCTGCTCCCACAGGCAAAGAGCCAGGACTGAAAGATGCTGCTGGATCTCTTCTGCTCACGGTAAGCTTTGCAACGGTGCCACCTGCATTGGTCTCACTGCTTGTTTTCCCACCTCAAAGTGCATTTGAATACATCCTTGATGCCTGCTCCAGGCTGGCCGGCTGCCCAGTTTTCAGGGCACGAATGATTGGACTCTGCTCCCACAGGCGACGAGCCAGGACTGAAAGATGCTGCTGGATCTCTTCTGCACGTGGTAAGCTTTGCAACGGTGCCACCTGCATTGGTCTCACTGCTTGTTTTCCCACCTCAAAGTGCATTTGAATAGTTCCTTGATGCCTGCTCCAGGCTGGCCGGCTGCCCAGTTGTCATTGCACGAATGATTGGACTCTGCTCCCACAGGCGAAGAGCCAGGACTGAAAGATGCTGCTGGATCTCTTCTGCTCACGGTAAGCTTTGCAACGGTGCCACCTGCATTGGTCTCACTGCTTGTTTTCCCACCTCAAAGTGCATTTGAATACATCCTTGATGCCTGCTCCAGGCTGGCCGGCTGCCCAGTTGTCAGTGCACGAATGATTGGACTCTGCTCCCACAGGCGAAGAGCCAGGACTGAAAGATGCTGCTGGATCTCTTCTGCACGTGGTAAGCTTTGCAACGGTGCCACCTGCATTGGTCTCACTGCTTGTTTTCCCACCTCAAAGTGCATTTGAACACATCCTTGATGCCTGCTCCAGGCTGGCCGGCTGCCCAGTTCTCAGTGCACGAATGATTGGACTCTGCTCCCACAGGCGAAGAGCCAGGACTGAAAGATGCTGCTGGATCTCTTCTGCTCACGGTAAGCTTTGCAACAGTGTCTCCTGCATTGGCCTCGCTGCTTGTTTTCCCACCTCAAAGTGCATTTGAATACATCCTTGATGCCTGCTCCAGGCTGGCCGGCTGCCCAGTTTTCAGGGCACGAATGATTGGACTCTGCTCCCACAGGCGAAGAGCCAGGACTGAAAGATGCTGCTGGATCTCTTCTGCTCACGGTAAGCTTTGCAACGGTGTCACCTGCATTGGCCTCGCTGCTTGTTTTCCCACCTCAAAGTGCATTTGAATAGTTCCTTGATGCCTGCTCCAGGCTGGCCGGCTGCCCAGTTGTCATTGCACGAATGATTGGACTCTGCTCCCACAGGCGAAGAGCCAGGACTGAAAGATGCTGCTGGATCTCTTCTGCTCACGGTAAGCTTTGCAACGGTGCCACCTGCATTGGTCTCACTGCTTGTTTTCCCACCTCAAAGTGCATTTGAATACATCCTTGATGCCTGCTCCAGGCTGGCCGGCTGCCCAGTTGTCAGTGCACGAATGATTGGACTCTGCTCCCACAGGCGAAGAGCCAGGACTGAAAGATGCTGCTGGATCTCTTATGCACGTGGTAAGCTTTGCAACGGTGCCACCTGCATTGGTCTCACTGCTTGTTTTCCCACCTCAAAGTGCATTTGAATAGTTCCTTGATGCCTGCTCCAGGCTGGCCAGCTGCCCAGTTTTCAGGGCACGAATGATTGGACTCTGCTCCCACAGGCGAAGAGCCAGGACTGAAAGATGCTGCTGGATCTCTTCTGCACGTGGTAAGCTTTGCAACGGTGCCACCTGCATTGGTCTCACTGCTTGTTTTCCCACCTCAAAGTGCATTTGAATAGTTCCTTGATGCCTGCTCTAGGCTGGCCGGCTGCCCAGTTGTCAGTGCATGAATGATTGGACTCTGCTCCCACAGGCGAAGAGCCAGGACTGAAAGATGCTGCTGGATCTCTTCTGCTCACGGTAAGCTTTGCAACGGTGTCACCTGCATTGGCCTCGCTGCTTGTTTTCCCACCTCAAAGTGCATTTGAATACATCCTTGATGCCTGCTCCAGGCTGGCCGGCTGCCCAGTTGTCAGTGCACGAATGATTGGACTCTGCTCCCACAGGCGAAGAGCCAGGACTGAAAGATGCTGCTGGATCTCTTCTGCTCACGGTATGCTTTGAAACGGTGCCACATGCATTGGTCTCACTGCTTGTTTTCCCACCTCAAAGTGCATTTGAATAGTTCCTTGATGCCTGCTCCAGGCTGGCCGGCTGCCCAGTTGTCATTGCACGAATGATTGGACTCTGCTCCCACAGGCGAAGAGCCAGGACTGAAAGATGCTGCTGGATCTCTTCTGCTCACGGTAAGCTTTGCAACGGTGCCACCTGCATTGGTCTCACTGCTTGTTTTCCCACCTCAAAGTGCATTTGAATACATCCTTGATGCCTGCTCCAGGCTGGCCGGCTGCCCAGTTGTCAGTGCACGAATGATTGGACTCTGCTCCCACAGGCGAAGAGCCAGGACTGAAAGATGCTGCTGGATCTCTTCTGCACGTGGTAAGCTTTGCAACGGTGCCACCTGCATTGGTCTCACTGCTTGTTTTCCCACCTCAAAGTGCATTTGAATGCATCCTTGATGCCTGCTCCAGGCTGGCCGGCTGCCCAGTTTTCAGGGCACGAATGATTGGTCTCTGCTCCCACAGGCGAAGAGCCAGGACTGAAAGATGCTGCTGGATCTCTTCTGCACGTGGTAAGCTTTGCAACGGTGCCACCTGCATTGGTCTCACTGCTTGTTTTCCCACCTCAAAGTGCATTTGAATACATCCTTGATGCCTGCTCCAGGCTGGCTGGCTGCCCAGTTTTCAGTGCACGAATGATTGGACTCTGCTCCCACACGCGAAGTGCCAGGACTGCAAGATGCTGCTGGATCTCTTCTGCACGTTGTAAGATTTGCAACGGTGCCACCTGCATTGGTCTCACTGCTTGTTTTCCCACCTCAAAGTGCATTTGAATAGTTCCTTGATGCCTGCTCCAGGCTGGCCGGCTGCCCAGTTTTCAGTGCACGAATGATTGGACTCTGCTCCCACAGGCGAAGAGCCAGGACTGAAAGATGCTGCTGGATCTCTTCTGCTCACGGTAAGCTTTGCAACGGTGCCACCTGCATTGGTCTCACTGCTTGTTTTCCCACCTCAAAGTGCATTTGAATAGTTCCTTGATGCCTGCTCCAGGCTGGCCGGCTGCCCAGTTGTCAGTGCACGAATGATTGGACTCTGCTCCCACAGGCGAAGAGCCAGGACTGAAAGATGCTGCTGGATCTCTTCTGCTCACGGTAAGCTTTGCAACGGTGTCACCTGCATTGGTCTCACTGCTTGTTTTCCCACCTCAAAGTGCATTTGAATAGTTCCTTGATGCCTGCTCCAGGCTGGCCGGCTGCCCAGTTGTCAGTGCACGAATGATTTTACTCTGCTCCCAAAGGCAAAGAACCAGGACTGAAAGATGCTGCTGGATCTCTTCTGCTCACGGTAAGCTTTGCAACGGTGCCACCTGCATTGGTCTCACTGCTTGTTTTCCCACCTCAAAGTGCATTTGAATAGTTCCTTGATGCCTGCTCCAGGCTGGCCGGCTGCCCAGTTGTCAGTGCACGAATGATTGGACTCTGCTCCCACAGGCGAAGAGCCAGGACTGAAAGATGCTGCTGGATCTCTTCTGTACGTGGTAAGCTTTGTAGCGGTGCCACCTGCATTGGTCTCACTGCTTGTTTTCCCACCTCAAAGTGCATTTGAATAGTTCCTTGATGCCTGCTCCAGGCTGGCCGGCTGCCCAGTTTTCAGGGCACGAATGATTGGACTCTGCTCCCACAGGCGAAGAGCCAGGACTGAAAGATGCTGCTGGATCTCTTCTGCACGTGGTAAGCTTTGCAACGGTGCCACCTGCATTGGTCTCACTGCTTGTTTTCCCACCTCAAAGTGCATTTGAATAGTTCCTTGATGCCTGCTCCAGGCTGGCCGGCTGCCCAGTTGTCAGTGCACGAATGATTGGACTCTGCTCCCACAGGCGAAGAGCCAGGACTGAAAGATGCTGCTGGATCTCTTCTGCTCACGGTAAGCTTTGCAACAGTGTCTCCTGCATTGGCCTCGCTGCTTGTTTTCCCACCTCAAAGTGCATTTGAATACATCCTTGATGCCTGCTCCAGGCTGGCCGGCTGCCCAGTTTTCAGGGCACGAATGATTGGACTCTGCTCCCACAGGCGAAGAGCCAGGACTGAAAGATGCTGCTGGATCTCTTCTGCTCACGGTAAGCTTTGCAACGGTGCCACCTGCATTGGTCTCACTGCTTGTTTTCCCACCTCAAAGTGCATTTGAATAGTTCCTTGATGCCTGCTCCAGGCTGGCCGGCTGCCCAGTTTTCAGGGCACGAATGATTGGACTCTGCTCCCACAGGCGAAGAGCCAGGACTGAACGATGCTGCTGGATCTCTTCTGCTCACGGTAAGCTTTGCAACGGTGTCACCTGCATTGGTCTCACTGCTTGTTTTCCCACCTCAAAGTGCATTTGAATAGTTCCTTGATGCCTGCTCCAGGCTGGCCGGCTGCCCAGTTCTCAGTGCACGAATGATTGGACTCTGTTCCCACAGGCGAAGAGCCAGGACTGAAAGATGCTGCTGGATGTCTTCTGCACGTGGTAAGCTTTGCAACGGTGCCACCTGCATTGGTCTCACTGCTTGTTTTCCCACCTCAAAGTGCATTTGAATTGTTCCTTAATGCCTGCTCCAGGCTGGCCGGCTGCCCAGTTGTCATTGCACGAATGATTGGACTCTGCTCCCACAGGCGAAGAGCCAGGACTGAAAGATGCTGCTGGATCTCTTCTGCTCACGGTAAGCTTTGCAACGGTGCCACCTGCATTGGTCTCACTGCTTGTTTTCCCACCTCAAAGTGCATTTGAATAGTTCCTTGATGCCTGCTCCAGGCTGGCCGGCTGCCCAGTTCTCAGTGCACGAATGATTGGACTCTGTTCCCACAGGCGAAGAGCCAGGACTGAAAGATGCTGCTGGATGTCTTCTGCACGTGGTAAGCTTTGCAACGGTGCCACCTGCATTGGTCTCACTGCTTGTTTTCCCACCTCAAAGTGCATTTGAATAGTTCCTTGATGCCTGCTCCAGGCTGGCAGGCTGCCCAGTTGTCAGTGCACGAATGATTGGACTCTGCTCACACTGGCGAAGAGCCAGGACTGAAAGATGCTGCTGGATCTCTTCTGCACGTGGTAAGCTTTGCAACGGTGCCACCTGCATTGGTCTCACTGCTTGTTTTCCCACCTCAAAGTGCATTTGAATAGTTCCTTGATGCCTGCTCCAGGCTGGCCGGCTGCCCAGTTGTCAGTGCACGAATGATTTTACTCTGCTCCCAAAGGCAAAGAACCAGGACTGAAAGATGCTGCTGGATCTCTTCTGCTCACGGTAAGCTTTGCAACGGTGCCACCTGCATTGGTCTCACTGCTTGTTTTCCCACCTCAAAGTGCATTTGAATAGTTCCTTGATGCCTGCTCCAGGCTGGCCGGCTGCCCAGTTCTCAGTGCACGAATGATTGGACTCTGCTCCCACAGGCGAAGAGCCAGGACTGAAAGATGCTGCTGGATCTCTTCTGCATGTGGTAAGCTTTCCAACGGTGCCACCTGCATTGGTCTCACTGCTTGTTTTCCCACCTCAAAGTGCATTTGAATAGTTCCTTGATGCCTGCTCCAGGCTGGCCGGCTGCCCAGTTGTCAGTGCACGAATGATTGGACTCTGCTCCCGCAGGCGAAGAGCCAGGACTGAAAGACGCTGCTGGATCTCTTCTGCACGTGGTAAGCTTTGCAACGGTGCCACCTGCATTGGCCTCACTGCTTGTTTTCCCACCTCAAAGTGCATTTGAATAGTTCCTTGATGCCTGCTCCAGGCTGGCCGGCTGCCCAGTTGTCAGTGCACGAATGATTGGACTCTACTCCCACAGGCGAAGAGCCAGGACTGAAAGATGCTGCTGGATCTCTTCTGCTCACGGTAAGCTTTGTAACGGGGCCACCTGCATTGGTCTCACTGCTTGTTTTCCCACCTCAAAGTGCATTTGAATAGTTCCTTGATGCCTGCTCCAGGCTGGCCGGCTGCCCAGTCCTCAGTGCACGAATGATTGGACTCTGCTCCCACAGGCGAAGAGCCAGGACTGAAAGATGCTGCTGGATCTCTTCTGCATGTGGTAAGCTTTGCAACGGTGCCACCTGCATTGGTCTCACTGCTTGTTTTCCCACCTCAAAGTGCATTTGAATACATCCTTGATGCCTGCTCCAGGCTGGCCGGCTGCCCAGTTTTCAGGGCACGAATGATTGGACTGTGCTCCCACAGGCGAAGAGCCAGGACTGAAAGATGCTGCTGGATCTCTTCTGCACGTGGTAAGCTTTGCAACGGTGCCACCTGCATTGGTCTCACTGCTTGTTTTCCCACCTCAAAGTGCATTTGAATAGTTCCTTGATGCCTGCTCCAGGCTGGCCGGCTGCCCAGTTGTCAGTGCACGAATGATTGGACTCTGATCCCACAGGCGAAGAGCCAGGACTGAAAGATGCTGCTGGATCTCTTCTGCTCACGGTAAGCTTTGCAACAGTGTCACCTGCATTGGCCTCACTTCTTGTTTTCCCACCTCAAAGTGCATTTGAATAGTTCCTTGATGCCTGCTCCAGGCTGGCCGGCTGCCCAGTTGTCAGTGCACGAATGATTGGACTCTGCTCCCACAGGCGAAGAGCCAGGACTGAAAGATGCTGCTGGATCTCTTCTGCACGTGGTAAGCTTTGCAACGGTGCCACCTGCATTGGTCTCACTGCTTGTTTTCCCACCTCAAAGTGCATTTGAATAGTTCCTTGATGCCTGCTCCAGGCTGGCCGGCTGCCCAGTTGTCAGTGCACGAATGATTGGACTCTGCTCCCACAGGCGAAGAGCCAGGACTGAAAGATGCTGCTGGATCTCTTCTGCTCACGGTAAGCTTTGCAACGGTGCCACCTGCATTGGTCTCACTGCTTGTTTTCCCACCTCAAAGTGCATTTGAATACATCCTTGATGCCTGCTCCAGGCTGGCCGGCTGCCCAGTTTTCAGGGCACGAATGATTGGACTCTGCTCCCACAGGCTAAGAGCCAGGACTGAAAGATGCTGCTGGATCTCTTCTGTACGTGGTAAGCTTTGCAACGGTGCCACCTGCATTGGTCTCACTGCTTGTTTTCCCACCTCAAAGTGCATTTGAATACATCCTTGATGCCTGCTCCAGGCTGGCCAGCTGCCCAGTTTTCAGGGCACGAATGATTGGACTCTGCTCCCACAGGCGAAGAGCCAGGACTGAAAGATGCTGCTGGATCTCTTCTGCTCACGGTAAGCTTTGCAACGGTGTCACCTGCATTGGACTCACTGCTTGTTTTCCCACCTCAAAGTGCATTTGAATAGTTCCTTGATGCCTGCTCCAGGCTGGATGGCTGCCCACTTTTCAGTGCATCAATGATTGGACTCTGCTCCCACAGGTGAAGAGCCAGGACTGAAAGATGCTGCTGGATCTCTTCTGCACATGGTAAACTTTGCAACGGTGCCACCTGCATTGGTCTCACTGCTTGTTTTCCCACCTCAAAGTGCATTTGAATAGTTCCTTGATGCCTGCTCCAGGCTGACTGGCTGCCCAGTTGTCAGTGCACGAATGATTGGACTCTTCTCCCACCGGCGAAGAGCCAGGACTGAAAGTTGCTGCTGGATCTCTTCTGTACGTGGTAAGCTTTGCAACGGTGCCACCTGCATTGGTCTCACTGCTTGTTTTCCCACCTCAAAGTGCATTTGAATACATCCTTGATGCCTGCTCCAGGCTGGCCGGCTGCCCAGTTGTCAGTGCACGAATGATTGGACTCTGCTCCCACAGGCGAAGAGCCAGGACTGAAAGATGCTGCTGGATCTCTTCTGCATGTGGTAAGCTTTGCAACGGTGCCACCTGCATTGGTCTCACTGCTTGTTTTCCCACCTCAAAGTGCATTTGAATAGTTCCTTGATGCCTGCTCCAGGCTGGCCGGCTGCCCAGTTGTCAGTGCACGAATGATTGGACTCTGCTCCCACAGGCGAAGAGCCAGGATTGAAAGATGCTGCTGGATCTCTTCTGCACGTGGTAAGCTTTGCAACGGTGCCACCTGCATTGGTCTCACTGCTTGATTTCCCACCTCAAAGTGCATTTGAATAGTTCCTTGATGCCTGCTCCAGGCTGACCGACTGCCCAGTTGTCAGTGCACGAATGATTGGACTCTGCTCCCACAGGCGAAGAGCCAGGACTGAAAGATGCTGCTGGATCTCTTCTGCTCACGGTAAGCTTTGCAACGGTGCCACCTGCATTGGTCTCACTGCTTGTTTTCCCACCTCAAAGTGCATTTGAATAGTTCCTTGATGCCTGCTCCAGGCTGGCCGGCTGCCCACTTGTCAGTGCACGAATGATTGGACTCTGCTCCCACAGGCGAAGAGCCAGGACTGAAAGATGCTGCTGGATCTCTTCTGCATGTGGTAAGCTTTGCAACGGTGCCACCTGCTTTGGTCTCACTGCTTGTTTTCCCACCTCAAAGTGCATTTGAATAGTTCCTTGATGCCTGCTCCAGTTTGGCCGGCTGCCCAGTTGTCAGTGCACGAATGATTGGACTCTGCTCCCACAGGCGAAGAGCCAGGACTGAAAGATGCTGCTGGATCTCTTCTGCTCACGGTAAGCTTTGCAACGGTGTCACCTGCATTGGCCTCACTGCTTGTTTTCCCACCTCAAAGTGCATTTGAATAGTTCCTTGATGCCTGCTCCAGGCTGGCCGGCTGCCCAGTTGTCAGTGCACGAATGATTGGACTCTACTCCCACAGGCGAAGAGCCAGGACTGAAAGATGCTGCTGGATCTCTTCTGCTCACGGTAAGCTTTGCAACGGTGTCACCTGCATTGGCCTCACTGCTTGTTTTCCCACCTCAAAGTGCGTTTGAATAGTTCCTTGATGCCTGCTCCAGGCTGGCCGGCTGCCCAGTTTTCAGTGCACGAATGATTGGACTCTGATCCCACAGGCGAAGAGCCAGGACTGAAAAATGCTGCTGGATCTCTTCTGCATGTGGTAAGCTTTGCAACGGTGCCACCTGCATTGGTCTCACTGCTTGTTTTCCCACCTCAAAGTGCATTTGAATAGTTCCTTGATGCCTGCTCCAGGCTGGCCGGCTGCCCAGTTGTCAGTGCACGAATGATTGGACTCTGCTCCCACAGGCGAAGAGCCAGGACTGAAAGATGCTGCTGGATCTCTTCTGCACGTGGTAAGCTTTGCAACGGTGCCACCTGCATTGGTCTCACTGCTTGTTTTCCCACCTCAAAGTGCATTTGAATAGTTCCTTGATGCCTGCTCCAGGCTGGCCGGCTGCCCAGTTGTCAGTGCACGAATGATTGGACTCTGCTCCCACAGGCGAAGAGCCAGGACTGAAAGATGCTGCTGGATCTCTTCTGCTCACGGTAAGCTTTGCAACGGTGTCACCTGCATTGGCCTCACTGCTTGTTTTCCCACCTCAAAGTGCGTTTGAATAGTTCCTTGATGCCTGCTCCAGGCTTGCCGGCTGCCCAGTTTTCAGTGCACGAATGATTGGACTCTGATCCCACAGGCGAAGAGCCAGGACTGAAAAATGCTGCTGGATCTCTTCTGCATGTGGTAAGCTTTGCAACGGTGCCACTTGCACTGGTCTCACTGCTTGTTTTCCCACCTCAAAGTGCATTTGAATAGTTCCTTGATGCCTGCTCCAGGCTGGCCGGCTGCCCAGTTGTCAGTGCACGAATGATTGGACTCTGCTCCCACAGGCGAAGAGCCAGGACTGAAAGATGCTGCGGGATCTCTTCTGCACGTGGTAAGCTTTGCAACGGTGCCACCTGCATTGGTCTCACTGCTTGTTTTCCCACTTCAAAATGCATTTGAATAGTTCCTTGATGCCTGCTCCAGGCTGGCCGGCTGCCCAGTTGTCAGTGCACGAATGATTGGACTCTGCTCCCACAGGCGAAGAGCCAGGACTGAAAGACGCTGCTGGATCTCTTCTGCACGTGGTAAGCTTTCAAACGGTGCCACCTGCATTGGTCTCACTGCTTGTTTTCCCACCTCAAAGTGCATTTGAATACATCCTTGATGCCTGCTCCAGGCTGGCCGGCTGCCCAGTTGTCAGTGCACGAATGATTGGACTCTGCTCCCACAGGCGAAGAGCCAGGACTGAAAGATGCTGCTGGATCTCTTCTGCACGTGATAAGGTTTGCAACGGTGCCACCTGCATTGGTCTCACTGCTTGTTTTCCCACCTCAAAGTGCATTTGAATAGTTCCTTGATGCCTGCTCCAGGCTGGCCGGCTGCCCAGTTTTCAGGGCATGAATGATTGGACTCTGCTCCCACAGGCGATGAGCCAGGATTGAAAGATGCTGCTGGATCTGTTCTGCACGTGGTAAGCTTTGCAACGGTGCCACCTGCATTGGTCTCACTGCTTGTTTTCCCACCTCAAAGTGCATTTGAATAGTTCCTTGATGCCTGCTCCAGGCTGGCCGGCTGCCCAGTTGTCAGTGCACGAATGATTGGACTCTGCTCCCACAGGTGAAGGGCCGGGACTGAAAGATGCTGCTGGATCTCTTCTGCTCACGGTAAGCTTTGCAACGGTGCCACCTGCATTGGTCTCACTGCTTGTTTTCCCACCTGAAAGTGCATTTGAATAGTACCTTGATGCTTGCTCCAGGCTGGCCGGCTGCCCAGTTGTCAGTGCACGAATGATTGGACTCTGCTCCCACAGGCGAAGAGCCAGGACTGAAAGATGCTGCTGGATCTCTTCTGCATGTGGTAAGCTTTGCAACGGTGCCACCTGCATTGGTCTCACTGCTTGTTTTCCCACCTCAAAGTGCATTTGAATAGTTCCTTGATGCCTGCTCCAGGCTGGCCGGCTGCCCAGTTGTCAGTGCACGAATGATTGGACTCTGCTCCCGCAGGCGAAGAGCCAGGACTGAAAGACGCTGCTGGATCTCTTCTGCACGTGGTAAGCTTTGCAACGGTGCCACCTGCATTGGTCTCACTGCTTGTTTTCCCACCTCAAAGTGCATTTGAATAGTTCCTTGATGCCTGTTCCAGGCTGGCCGGCTGCCCAGTTGTCAGTGCACGAATGATTGGACCCTGCTCCCACAGGCGAAGAGCCAGGACTGAAAGATGCTGCTGGATCTCTTCTGCACGTGCTAAGCTTTGCAACGGTGCCACCTGCATTGGTCTCACTGCTTGTTTTCCCACCTCAAAGTGCATTTGAATAGTTCCTTGATGCCTGCTCCAGGCTGGCCGGCTGCCCAGTTGTCAGTGCACGAATGATTGGACTCTGCTCCCACAGGCGAAGAGCCAGGACTGAAAGATGCTGCTGGATCTCTTCTGCATGTGGTAAGCTTTGCAACGGTGCCACCTGCATTGCTGTCACTGCTTGTTTTCCCACCTCAAAGTGCATTTGAATAGTTCCTTGATGCCTGCTCCAGGCTGGCCGGCTGCCCAGTTGTCAGTGCACGAATGATTGGACTCTGCTCCCACAGGCGAAGAGCCAGGACTGAAAGATGCTGCTGGATCTCTTCTGCTCACGGTATGCTTTGCAACAGTGTCACCTGCATTGGTCTCACTGCTTGTTTTCCCACCTCAAAGTGCATTTGAATACATCCTTGATGCCTGCTCCAGGCTGGATGGCTGCCCACTTTTCAGTGCATGAATGATTGGACTCTACTCCCACAGGCGAAGAGCCAGGACTGAAAGATGCTGCTGGATCTCTTCTGCACATGGTGAGCTTTGCAACGGTGCCACCTGCATTGGTCTCACTGCTTGTTTTCCCACCTCAAAGTGCATTTGAATAGTTCCTTGATGCCTGCTCCAGGCTGGCCGGCTGCCCAGTTGTCAGGGCACGAATGATTGGACTCTGCTCCCACAGGCGAAGAGCCAGGACTGAAAGATGCTGCTGGATCTCTTCTGCACGTGGTAAGCTTTGCAACGGTGCCACCTGCATTGGTCTCACTGCTTGTTTTCCCACCTCAAAGTGCATTTGAATAGTTCCTTGATTCCTGCTCCAGGCTGGCCGGCTGCCCAGTTGTCAGTGCACGAATGATTGGACTCTGCTCCCACGGGGGAAGAGCCAGGACTGAAAGATGCTGCTGGATCTCTTCTGCACCTGGTAAGCTTTCCAACGTTGCCACCTGTATTGCTCTCACTCCTTGCTTTCCCACCTCAAAGTGAATTTGAATACATCCTTGATGCCTGCTCCAGGCTGGCCGGCTGCCCAGTTTCCAATGCACGAATGATTACACTCTGCTCCCACAGGCAAAGAGCCAGGACTGAAGGATGCTGCTGGATCTCTTCTGCACATGGTAAGCTTCGCAACGGTGTCACCTTCATTGGTCTCACTCCTTGCTTTCCCACCTCAAAGTGTATTTGAATACATCCTTGATGCCTGCTCCAGGCTGGCCGGCTGCCCAGTTTCCAATGCACGAATGATCGGTCCCTGCTCGCACAAGCGAAGAGCCAGGACTGAAAGATGCTGCTGGATCTCTTCTGCACATGGTAAGCTTCACAACGGTGCCACCTGTATTGCTCTCAGTCCTTGCTTTCTCACCTCAAAGTGCATTTGAATACCTCCTTGATGCCTGCTCCAGGCTGGCCGGCTGCCCTGTTGTCAGTAATGGAACTTATGGGAGCTTTACAACCTGGCTTACCCTTGTCAGTAATGTTACCAGAAAATTGGGAGTTAATAATCATCGATCAAAAAGACTGCTTTTTTACCATTCCTTTGCATCCAGATGACGCAGAGAAATTTGCTTTCTCTGTGCCGTCCATTAATAAAGCTGAACCAGCTAAACGTTATCATTGGGTGTTGTTGCCTCAAGGGATGAAAAATTCTCCTACCATGTGTCAGATATTTGTTGCTTGGGCATTAGACCCTATTCGTAAGAAATTTCCACAGCTAATTATTTATCATTACACGGATGACATTTTAATTGCAGGCGAAACCTTACAAAAATCACACGTATTGGCTATTATACAGTCTGAATTGAAGTACCGAGGCCTTAAAATCGCCCCGGAAAAGATCCAGCAACAAGCTCCATGGAAATATCTTGGCTGGGTTATTACCTCCAGCGCTATCAAACCCCAAAAAATACAGTTAACTACTGAGATCAAAACACTCAATGATGTTCAGAAATTGGTCGGAGATATTCAATGGGTAAGAAACCTTTGCGGAATAACAAATGATGATCTGAAACCCCTTGTAGAATTATTGGGAACTACAACTCAAGTCAAGGCAACCCGAACTTTAGGGCCCCGTCAGAAGCAAGCCTTACAGCTCATTAGTGACAAAATCATCAGAGCACATGCACAATGATTATTATTGTCCCATCCTATAATGCTAATCATTATCAATTCCGGCTCTGACAGACATTACCGGTTTGGCCTGCTTGCTCAATGGGTACTGTCTCAACATAACCCCCTTCGCATTTTAGAGTGGGTTTTTACTCCCATGCGACAAAAAAGAACTGTTACAACAAAGAGAGAAATTCTTTCTCAGATAATTGTGAAGGGTCGCTCTCGCCTCCAGGAAATTTCAGGCAGAGACCCTGACACAATTCTCATTCCCTTAGTTCAGGATTACCTTGAATGGCTCTTGCATGTCTCACTTCCTCTACAGATAGCGTTGGAAGATTTTTCAGGACAGATAACAAATGCCTATCCGGCACACAAATTATTCCCATTAGTATCGACTCAAAAGATAGAAGCTTTTCCCATCTGGTCTGAGACTCCTGTTAAAGGCCCAACTGTATTTACAGACGCAGGGAAACAATCTAAGCGTGCTGTCTGCACATGGCTAGCAGGCAGTAGCTGGCAGAACCATATCATACCAGGAGAGCCGAAAGACTCCTTACAAACCTCGGAATTAAAGGCCGTCCTTTGGGCCTTTGAACATTGGCATGACCAACCATTTAATGCAGTATCTGATTCGCTTTATGGTGTCGGTCTAATCAACAGAATGGAAAATGCACTGCTCAAAGAAATCGCTAATGTCTACCTGTATACACTGTTACAAACTCTGCTACAAACTCTGCAGTTACGAGAACATCCATATTTTATTACTCATATTCGTAGTCACCTTATGACTCATGATTTGGCCATTGGAAATGAAACAGCTGACCAACTGGCTGCGCCAATTTGATGCGGGCCACCAGTCAATATGTTTGAACAAGCCCGTAACTCACATTCCTTTTTTCATCAGTCAGCAAAAATGGTCACTCGGCAATTTGCCATTCCCTTGACTGATGCTCAAGGCATCATTAAGTCTTGTCCAGCCTGTCAAAAAATTGGTTTTGGGTTAGGATCCGGAGTCAATCCTAAAGGTATCCAACCTCTCCAGATTTGGCAAATGGATGTTACTCATATTGCAGAATTTGGGCGACTTAAATATGTGCATGTATCTGTTGATACCTATTCAATGGCAATCTGGGCATCAGCTCAGATGGGTGAAACTTCCAAGCATGTTGAAAAACATTTGTATATGTCTTTCGCAGTTTTAGGCGTTCCACAAACTGTCAAGACAGACAATGGACCAGCATATACTTCTAAGCGTTTTTCTGGTTTTTGTAATCAGTGGGGAATTCGTCATATCACCGGTATTCCTCACTCCCCTACAGGACAAGCCTTGGTGGAACGTGTTCACCTAACTCTGAAAACTCTCCTCGAAAAACAAAAGACGAGGGAACCTATCCCTCCGGCAGAACGTTTAGCTAAAGCATTATATGTTTTAAATTTTTTATGCCTAACGGGATAGGACTGAACCTCCAATAGTTATCCACAATGCCGCCATGCAATCTGGCCTCAAAGACAGAGACCAACAGAGAATTTTAGTCCAGTATAAAAGTCTTGATACCGGACAGTGGGAAGGTCCAGCTGAAGTCAGACTAACAGGTAGAGGATCTATGTGTTTACTTACAGATTGCGGAATCCGGTGGGTACCAGCTCGCTGGATACGACCGTGGAAGAAAGATGACACGCAGCATGCAAACTATGACCCCGTTTGAATCATCTAGTCTCTTCCTGATATTGCTACCGCTGATCATGGAAGGTCTCTAGTATGCTCTTATCAAAAGATATTAAGCAAATGGTAACAGACCATAGATTTTATATAGTCTCTCTGTAATTTTTATGTACTAGAGGTTTATAAATATAGGTATGTTCATGTTTCTATTGACCCCTGCAGACCTTTATAGATACTGTTGGCCACTTCTTCCGGTGTAGGCTGGCCACCTGCGTCGGAATGAGTGTGCATTTTGGTCAGTTCAGAAGCCCAAGCCTCATACAATGTGAGGGAGGCAGAGCCTCTGTGGGGACGCCCGCTGAGATTGAGCCTGCCACCTTACATTGCGATGACACTGTTTGGAGCTGGTTTCTTGATTGTCTTCATAGGGTCAGTGTACCACATTTGTCTACATTTTGTGTTTTAAATTTTGTATTTGTGCGAAATCTGTTTATGGGATCCCATGTGTATGCATGTGTATGTATGTGTGCGTATGTGTGTTGACGGCAGACACTGTTCTGTGTATTTTTTTTGTTATTAGATTCATGTAAAAGTTTTAAATGTGTAACAGATTAACATTTTGGGCAAGAAAAGGTTAATACAGATGTGATGTTGCTGATAGATGTTTATGGTTGCTGCTTGGCAAGGTTGAATTATTGAAGGCCACGAATCAAATCTGGATTGCTCAAAAACAGAAAGGGGCATTTGTGGAGAGTTATTGGCTGAGAATGGCCACGTGAGCAATCCAGACAGTTACTTGACATTAGTGAAGTAGTGAACCAAAGGCTTTGAGGCCTTGCCTGAAGGTTACTAGAGGACGCGTACGTGCAAGAGTTTGAGGGAGTTGGCAGAAGAAACTACGAAATCAGGATGCTCAGGGAGGAACGGATAACTGCAACCTTGGAATGTATGCTATTACAGTTAATCAATCATTAAGTTGTTACTAACACTTGGCTAAGAAACACTGACCGATCATATCTTGCCAACCGTGTCTTAACACTCTATAAAAGCTGCTTGTGAGAGCTAATAAAGCTGTCAGCACTTTGATCATATTGGTCTGTTCTTGTTGTCCATAGATGTCCCCCACCTGCCCTGCCCTGCACCTACAGCTTTCCTTTCCCCACAGGCATCGCCGCACTCCCAGACACAGGAGCAGCCCAACAGCAACGACCATTCCGCTTCAGGAGGGCGCTGAATACTCTGCACGGGGCTTTCCACTTCTCCTGCATCAGCCCACAAGTAGAGGAGTAGTGCCCCACTGCCAGCTCCAGGCCCAAGGGTGCTGCACTGAGGACATCGTGCTTGGACAAGGCCTGTAGGGACAGACCAAGGGGGAATGGCTTTAACCGGCCAGAGGGGAGATTGAGATGAGCCCTTAGGCAGAAGTTCTTGCCTTGAGGGTGCTGAGGCGCTGGCACAGGGTGCCCAGAGAAGCTGTGGCTGCCCCATCCCTGGCAGTGCTCAGGGCCAAGCTTGGATGGGGCTTGGAGCAAGCTGCTCTAGTGGAAGGCGTCCCTGCCTGTGGCAGGGGCCTGGAATCAGATGAGCTTTCAAGTCCCTTCAACCCAAACTAGTCTGGGATTCTAGGATTAGTTATACACTAACGGTTAACAGCTGGACCAGATGATCCTTGAGGTCCCTTCCAACCTGGTGTTCTATGGTGCTTGTCCAGTTTTAAGCATGTATGTTTTTCAAGAGAGGGCCTAGCCCGTTACACATCCCCATTGCTCTCAGAAGCAGCAACAGAGAATTTGCGCTTGGTTTCAGAGGAGGTGAGGCACAGCATGCCCAACCTTGCCAGGACCAGCCTCTGCTTCTTGGAGGCCATAAGGAGTAGTCGGAGCTTGGAGTCGGATCTGGAAGTTCCAAGCAGCCAAGTTCCCAGAACCCAGCAGTGGGCAGCAGGTCAGTGTGAAGGTCCTCTATGTGCACCCCTGCAGCTGGTTCCCTTCTGTCTGTCTAGCAACCCGAAGGACACCCTAGGAGGCTTGGGATCCTGAATTGTTCTTAAACTGCCTTTGCCACCTGGGTTAGTCTTCCTTTTGTTGCTGCGTTCCTAGGTCTGGCTCCCAGTAAGCTCAGGTATTCCTCCAGTGCTGGGCAGTCTCCGTTGACAGTGCGACAGCTGATGAGGACAAGGTCATGCTCAAACTCTCTCTTCACACCCAGGCAGCCAGTGAAAGCCTGCAGTGACACAGGTCCTGTCAATAGAGTTTGAAAGCCACAGGCATCTTCATAGCTCCATACAGGCTCTTACAGCAGCACTGGCACTACCAGAAGCAGTAACATGGTCACTGTGGTGAAAACCTCACCCTTCAAAGCCCGCACGTCTGTTGTGGGGATCTCGGTGCCCAAGAACAAGCCAACGCCACCATCCAGGAGGTAAATGTGAGGCTCCAAACCTCACGCACTTGAACATGTGCCTTTTGGTTTACAGGTTAAACCACTTGATTAAAAAGTTATGTTCATCTCCAACCTTAAAGCATGACGTGGGTATAGAGTTGGGTCACAGCTACTGACTAACTGTAGATGTAGGGTTGTGGTTGGGGAGCCCTTAAAAGAAAGAGTAGTACTTAGCTGGGAGATGGATGATACAGGGGTGCAGTCCCCCTGCGTGAATGTCTTTGGGAACTGCCTGGCTGGGACTCAGCAGCTTCTGGGTGAGATGCCCCTTTTTACCACGTTAGCAGTGACCAAACCACTCAGTCTTTCAGTGTTCCATCTGCTTAAAAAAGCGTGTTATTAAAACCAAGCTGATTATCCGACAAAGTGAAAAGCCACAGGATCAAACTTCTTTCTGTAAGAAATGAACATTATGGCACATACTTATTTGGTGGGAAGGGGAAAACCTCCTCCAAAGGTCCAATAAACTCTTAATTGTTCATGTAATAATCTTCCCAGATGACCTACTTTGGTGCTTCTTAACTTTGCTACGGGTGAATAGTGTTGCTGTGGTTTTTCTTCTTCCTGTGGATACCTGAAGTTTGTAGATAGTCTAAAGCAGCAGTTCTTTAGTTAGGACATGTTAAATCCTTTTAAAGAATAAGGCCTCTAAGACATGTTAACACATACCTGCACAACTGCTTTGTGCACTGGAGCAAAGCATGCGCTCATCCCATCATCCTGAGACATCTGCTGTGCTTCTCTGTGTGATAAATTGCCAAAAGCTGTGTTTTTACAGCTCTTTTTGATACAGTTGTAGCATGAACTTTTATGAAGGAGGGAAATGAAGTTGATTTGGTATCAGGCTAATACACAGTAAGTGCTTGTTGGTTTTTAATGTCCCACTGTAGCCTTCAATTGAAATGCATCTGTTTAAAACCTCCCATCTGAATATTAATTTAAAATCAGTGTCTTACTTTGCAGTAATGCACAACAAAACCTGGTTATTTTTCAGGTGTTCAGTCATATTTGCAGGGAAAATATTCCTCCAGGACTCAGTCACAGGGAAAATCTACACCAGTGTTAAGAGCAGGGTAGGATAAATGTCACTTAAGTCTCTGCACTGCCTGGAATTGGTGCTGCTGCGTCTGTTCCTCTGGCACATGTGAGGCTGCAGCAGTTTGCTGAAGGCCATCAATAGATGTGAAGCCTCAAACAAGCATTCCCTGTGCTCAGCAAATTTCTGGGATCTTCCTCCTTCATGGAGCTCTTTGTTAGTGACCTTTTCTTGTTTGTCTCTCAACCCAGGTTTCTACAGTCAGCACAACCACGGAGGACGATTCCTGGAAGGATGGGTGCTGCTGACAGCCTACACCCCCAGCTGGCTGGGCATGCAGTGGAACTCCAGAGATCCCTCACATTGCAGACTGATGTATAGCACCTCTCCTTTTGACACAGACTGTCCTCACCCTGTCAGCTGCCAAGAGCTGGACCTCACATCAGTGGAACAGACAACTCCTTTGCTGTGTTTCTACTGCTCTAAATGTTACTGCAACACGAGTCTTCACAGGAAGACTGAAAATAGCCTTATCTCCTTTAAACCTCCACTGCAGCCCTCTGGGACCGGCTCTTTAGGGTGCTGCTTCAGCAGGCTGCTGGGAGTTCAAGGTGCAGCTTGGAGCTGTTGCTGTGTTGTTCCACAGCAGCAGCGCAGCTTGGGGACACTAGAACTAGTTACAGAGATGTTAGAAATGGCCTTTCAAACTCATCCTCATGTTCTCTCAACTGTCTGAAACTCAACTGGTTTTCGGTTTGATTTTTTTCTTACTTCAGTATAGAATGTGTTCCTGCTCCTTTTTGTTGTTTGTTGTAGAAGACAAAGCAGGTTTTCGTAACTGTAGTAACACCGCAAGCTGTTCCGGTCAATGTGTGTCGCCCTTCACAAGTGGAGGAACAGTACACAATATTGGTGTGGGTTTGTGAACAGGCAGTTGCAGGGACGGGCTGCTATTTAAAACCTGCTGTTCAGCAGCATCTTAACTCAGATGAAAAGTTAAATACCAGTTAAAAGTGAGTTTTTTAACAATAGCCCTCCCTGCTTGATCTGACTTGAAGTGTTCCCTCTTCCAGCCAGCTCCCACCTGCCCTGGCTTTTGTAGCAGAGTTTTCTACTGTCTCTTTGGTTATGAAGGATTCTGTTCCAGTGTCCTTTTCCTCAGCAAGTGCTGGATGCTCTGAATGCAGTCTTAGTACAGGAAATATGCACTGATAGCAATCTTCCCCCTGCCATCAATGTGATTTTGATAGCGTAGTTGAATAAAATGTTAGGGTGCTTTATTCAAACTGAGCCTGACTCTGGACTGGGTTTGTGCCAGGAATGAGCAGCAGCTCCCAGGCTGCAGGAGTTGTCTTCTTCACTTCACCTCTACCACTCCGCACAGGTAAACAGGGCTCAGAGGAAGTCTTATGTGCTGCAAGTGCTGATATTTACCTATAATCTCCTTGGATTTCATCAGGATGAGGTGGGGGTAGCAAAGGAAAATTCCATTCACAGCCCTCTCTTCTTGGCTTTTGTAAGAAGAACATCCACAAGTGGCCCAACCACAACAAAATAGAGGAAACACCACTGGCAAAGAGGAAGCTTTACAGCAGCTCGTTCTCAGAGCACAAACCCCTCTTTGCTCCATGTGAGTGTGTCACAGACGACTCTACACCAACAGGCTTCTCTCTACCCCCTGATAAAGCTTTGCAGGTTTACAGCACTGCACCGTTCAAGCTTTTCCTTTATGGAGAAGGTTCTTTTTCAGAACCTGGTCTTGGGGTAAAGCTGGAACCTGGGTCGTAGGGAACTTACTTATTTACCTTACCCCTGTACAGAACAAAGACAGAGCAGCAGATCTCAGGGGGTTGATCTTCCTATTGAGTTGTCTTACCTTTGGACTGCAGCCCCCAGTAAAGAGCACAGCATTTCCCTGCAGGCTCCTGAGTCGAGACTGCTCCTGCTATTTGATGGCTGCTGAACATCTATTTAATAGTAGATAAAGAACAAAATCTGTCTGGAAGAGTTCAGTGTTTAACTGTTTTAAGGTTGTCTCCCAGCTGAGTGCATCAGACTGTGATACTGCTGCTGTGAAGAACCAAGGTACTGATGTCTACAGCAGTACTGACCCTGCTACATATTTCTAGACAGACGAGAGGCTTAAGAGAAGCAGCAAAGAGGTGACCAGGGCCTCATTCTGCTTGAATTCGTGGGCATTTAAAATACAAATCCCATATGGCCAAGCACCTGGAGGGCTGTCCCACTTCAGGACGGGGCCATCGCCGCAGATGAGGGACATTAGAGGACAAACCCAAACTCTCTAAGAGATTAAAGTCTCATTAAAGCAATGGTTAAATTTTATCCTTTCAATTTCCTATGCTGTTCTCACACTAAGTGAGTTCCTTCAGATATTTATATTGTGTCCTCCCCCCCCAGCCCCAGCCTCAGCCTGGGGCACTCACACGTGCCCCAAGTTGACAACATGGAGAAGTGGATTCTTTCCACCCCCAGACATCAACCCCCATCAGGTCAGGACCGGCTCAGGCACCTGCATCAACACAAGTCTCCTGGGTTCAGCAGCAGCAGTCATTTCTCTTCTTCTTCGTAGCACGAGCACTGGTCCAGGGCAGTGCACAGCTCCCATGCATTGCCATGAAGACGGAAGCATCTTGACGCTTTCCCAGTAGTGACCTTTGCTAACGCCAACAGGAGCAGAATCCCAAACACTGAAGAGCCATTGTCCTCTCCTATGGACAAGCAGAAGAGCCAGGACCTGCTAACGTTCATGAGACAGATACCAGTTACAGGCACAGGGGAATGCTTTTACCTTAGTTACCCTCCTGAGCCCAAGTGGGAATCATCTCTTCTTATGCTCCAAGGCCAGGTTCAGTCACTCCTGCATTAGCCTTAAATAATTCAAAACCAGTCTCAGATCTGCACTGTATTAATATCGCCACAAGCAGACAGGAAGGAATTCGTCCCATCTCTGGACATGGCCATCACTTGCTGCACTTCTCTGACAGTGACTTCCTTCTCCTCTGGTAGAGCTTCCTTCCTTTTCCTTCCAGACATCATCTATTAAATCCAGCGTCATAAACTTTGACCAAGTGTGAGAGAAGAGAGCTGAGGTATCAGCAGGAAACAAGGCTCCCTTAAAGCACTTTTATTGCACTGGCATGCAATGGCACTTTCCCATCCCCAGGAGGTCTCCCTTAAGCTACACCTGTGACCAGGACTAGCAGCTTTCAGCTCAACTAGAAAGTGACAGCTATCAGAAAGGTGTTTTTAGCTGCTCACAGAAATGCGAATGCAAAGCCAGCTCCTTGCTGCCTAGCTCCTGTTGCCCTTCACAGGAAGAGCTCTACAGTCAAAGGCATGCACATCCTTCCCTTGTTTCTCCACTCAGAAAGAGTGGTCCTTGCAGCTCAGCTCGGCTCAGTCCAACAAACATGTAACTGGTGCACAGCATTGCCTGAATGCCAGAGGAAGTGACCAGCAGGGCAATGACCTGCTGGGTTTCATGACCTTTTTAAAAAGCTCCAAGTGATGCAGCAACTTTCAGCATGAGGAAATCAGTCCAGGCAGGAGCTAAAGGCCTGTGAACACAAACCACCGCCAGCCTGTCAGCAAGATCAAGCCTATCAATTTCTATTTGAAAGGGCGATTTTTTAGAGTAGACCTGACACTTTACATTCTCTCTCGTATTCCTATATATGTTAATAAAACGTGGTGCTGTCTGGAAGGAGTCTGTCCTGGGTGTTTCTCATTAAGCAGCAATCTCTCCCCTGTCAGTTTAAAGCCATTTCCCCTTGTCCTGTCCCTACATTGCCTTGTAAAAAGCTCCTCCCCAGGTTTCTCAGGCTCTCTCACCCTGTCTCCAGAACCCTCACAGCATTTCTGTGGCCTCCTCTGGACTCACTCCAGCAGCTCCATGTCCCTTTTGGGTTGTTGCCCTAGAGCTGGATCAGGAGTGCAGGGGGGCCTCCCCAGAGTGCAGCAGAGGGGGAGAATCCCCTCCCTTGACTGCTGCTCATGCTCTGGGGATGCAGCCCACCACGCGGGGGGGAGGGGGGAAGGGTCTGGGCTGCAAGAGAATAATGATGTGTTTAACAAGGAAGGCCAGCTGTACCTGTGGAAGACAACTGCAGTGGTGCCTGCAACAGAAAGACTGAAACAGGGAGAGGACGCTGCCTCTCTGAAAGCTGGATTTTGCACAGTGCTGAGCCCCTCTGATCGCTGTGGACGTGGGCAGTCTAGTTATGTGCACAAGGCTACCTGACAACTGGTCTGAAACCCTGGGCAGGAAAGAACAACGACTCTTGGAGAGGGAAAGAAATAAAACAGACAAATGGAAGAACTGCCTAAGCGTTCAAAGACTAAGACGAGTCTTCTAAGACTAAGACCAGCCTTCTAACACCAAGACCAGAATTCTAACACTAAGACAAGCATTCTGAGACTAAGACCAGCATTCTGAGAATAAGGCAAGCATTCTAAGACTAAGACCACTATCAAAGACAAAGACCACTATTCTGAGTCAAAGACCAGCATTCTGAGACTACGACAAGCATTCAAAGACTAAGACCACAATTCTGACAGCGGGACCATCATTCTGGGACTTATACCACCATTCTGAGACTAAGACCAACATTCTCAGAAAAAGAACAGCATTATAAGACCAAGATCAGCATTCTAAGACTAAGACCAGGCTTTTTAAGACCAAAACCACCATTCTAAGAATTAGACAGGCACTTTGAGACTAAGACCACCATTCTGAGACTAAAACCAGAATTCTGAGGCTAAGACCAGCATTCCAAGACTAACATCAGCCTTCTAACACCAAGACCAGCCCTGTAAGACTATAACCAGCATTCTGAGAATAATATCACCATTCTGAGTCTAAGACCAGCATTCTGAGACTAAGACCAGCATTCTGAGACTATGACCAGCACTCTGAAACAAAGACCACTATTCTGGGTCTAAGACCAGCATTCTGAGACTAAGACAAGTGTCCTGAGAATAAGAGGAGCATTCTGAGACTAAGACCACCATTCTAAGACTAAGACCAGGCTTTTAAGACCAAGACCACCGTTCTAGGAGTAAGACAAGCACACTGAGACTAAGACCACCATTCTGAGACTAAAACCAGAATTCCATGACTAAGACCAGCATTCTAAGACTAACATCAGCCTTCTAACACCAAGACCAGCCCTGTAAGACTATAACCAGCATTCTGAGGCTAATACCACCATACTGAGTCCAAGACCAGCATTCTAAGACTAAGACCACCATTCTAAGTCTAAGGTCAGCATTCTAACACCAAAACCAGCATTCTAAGACAAAAGCCAGTATTCTGAGACTAAGAACAGCATTCTGAGAATAAGACCACCATTCTGAGACGAAGACCAGCATTCTGCGACTGAAACCAGCACTCTGAAACTAAGACCAGCATTCTGAGACTAAGACAAGCGTTCATAGAATAAGACCAGCATTCTGAGACTAAGATAAGCAGTCCAAGACTAAGATCAGCATTCCAAGACTAAGATCAGCATTCTAAGACTAAGATATGCATTCTAAGACTAAGATCAGCATTCTAAGACTATGTCCTGCATTCAAATACTAAGACCAGCATTGGAAGACTAAGATATGCATTCTAAAACTAAGACCAGCATTCTAAGGCAAAGGCCAGCATTCAAAGACCAAAATCAGCATTCTAAGACTAAGATCAGCATCCTAAGGCAAAGACCTGATTGCAAAGACTAAGGTCAGTATTCTAAAAATAGGAAAAGCTTTCTGAGATTAAGACCACCACTCTGAGACTAAGATTAGCATTCTGTGACTAAGACCAGCATTCTATAACTAACATCATCCCTCTAACACCAATACCAGCATTCTAAAACTAAGATCAGCTTTCTAAGACTATGAAAAGATTCCAAAGACTAAGTTCAGCATTCTCAGAAGATCAGCATTCTGAGACTAAGACCAGCTTTCTGACACTAAGACCCGCATTCAAAGACTAATATCAGCATTCTTAGACTAAGACCAGCATTCTAAGACTAAGACCAGGCTTTTAAGACCAAGATCACCATTCTAAGAATAAGACAAGTGCTCTGAGACAAAGACCACCATTCTGAGACTAAACCCAGATTTCTGTAACTAAGACCAGCATTCTAAGACTAACATCAGCCTTCTAACACCAAGACCAGCCCTGTAAGACTATAACTAGCATTCTGAGACTAATACCACCATTCTGAGTCCAAGACCAGCATTCTAAGACTAAGACTACCATTCTAAGTCTAAGGTCAGCATTCTAACACCAAAACCAGCATTCTAAGACAAAAGCCAGCATTATGAAAATAAGCCCAGCATTCTGAGACTAAGACCACCATTCTGAGACTGAAACCAGCACTCTGACACTAAGACCAGCATTCTGAGATTAAGACAAGCATCCTGAGACTAAGAGCAGCATTATGAAAATAAGACCAGCATTCTGACACTAAGACCAGAATTCTGAGACTAAGATCAGCATTTTAAGACAAAGATCAGATTTCTAAGACTAAGGCCAGCATTCGAAGAGTAAGATATGCATTCTAAAACTAAGATCAGCATTCTAAGAGAAAGACCAGCTTTCAAAGACCAAGATCAGCATTCTAAGAGTAAAGACAGCATTCTAAGGCAAAGACCAGCTTTCAAAGACTAAGGTCAGCATTCTAAAACTAGGATAAGCATTCTGAGATGAAGACTACCATTCTTAGACTAAGTACCAGTACTCTTTCACTGAGGCCAGCATTCTGAGACTAAAACCAGCATTCTGAAACAAATACCACTATTCTGAGTCTAAGACCAGCATTCTGAGACTAAGACATGCATCCAGAGAATAAGAGGAGCATTCTGAGACTAAGACCAGCATTCTGAGACTAAGATAAGTATTCGAAGACAAAGATCAACATTCTTAGACTAAGACCAGGCTTTAAGATGAAGACCAGCATTCTAAGAAGAAGACAAGCACTCTGAGACTAAGACCACCATTCTGAGACCATTCTGTTGCGTTAAATGGAGAGGGGGGAACAAACCCCTGGTTTTATATAAAGAGAGCCAGGAACAGCCCCAATACACAACTATCAGTCCGAGCGTGTCTGGTATCGGATTCATTGACAATAACTGTCAGTCCAAGCACGTCTGGTATCGGATTCACTGATAATGCACCACACTATGCTCACAGTTATACTGAATTTATTAATGCAACAGGTACAGGTTCTTGTGGATTGCCGGTGATAAATACTGTCTGCAAAAGCACGTGCATATAATGGTTACATGAATACAAGCGCTTAATAAAGTTGACACAGCTTAGCTCTAGAATATACAGGTGACAATAAGAGTGACTCTATAGAGATTCTAAGTTTTCCTAGGAAAGCACTGGATACGGTGCGAGTCTTACCCACAGGCGTCCCTATGGGGGGGGAAGAGAGGTCCAGCCCATCGACTGGTCCCAGGAGTCGGTTGATGTTATCTTCCGTGACTCGTCCGCAATGGTATCTTCCCTAAAATCCCCCTTTCTCTTGGGCTATTTTATATTATTTTTGCCTTCAAGGTGGAGCTTGAGTGACTCTAGTCATACATACCTTTATTACCATTGGCAAAAATGTCTCTCGCCTCCATTTAAAGGTATATGAGACTAAAAATTCAGAGAACATGCTCAGAGAGAGGTGGTCTTATTTCGGGGGGGGGGGTCGCACTGGAGAGGGGTGTGTATTTTAATATTATAATGAAGCAAAGTTCACACTAGGACAGTATTTTGTCAAAAAGATGACAGGCCGCTGGCTCAGGGTAGCAAGTATGCAGCTTATCAGTTTCTTGTACCACCTAGTTCCCGTTTTATCTGCTGAAGTTAGGACAGAGCATAACCGCAAGATCTCCACCTCGCTCTATCCTCCGCCTGTTACGGGAACCGCTGTGGAGTGCACATTCCTGGCATACCAGGTATGGCTGCATCTTAGCCCGAGAGCCCTGACAGTCCGTTTTTCTCTTATGTGTGGACAATGCTACATTTTGAATATAGATTTAATTCCCAATTATCCCAAATTTCCTAATTATTCCACATAATGTCAGCATTCTAACACCAAGACCAACATTCTAAGACAAAAGTCAGCATTATGAAAATAAGACCAGCATTCTGAGATGAAGACCAGTATTCTGAGACTGAAACCAGCACTCTGACACTAAGATCAGCATTCTGAGATTAAGACAAGATTCCTGAGTCTAAGAGGAGCATTCTGAAAATACGACCAGCATTCTGACACTAAGACCAGAATTCTGAAACTAAGATCAGCATTCTAAGACAAAGATCAGAATTCTAAGACCAGCATTCAAATACTCAGACCAGCATTCGAAGACCAAGATCAGCATTCTAAGACTAAGATCAGCATTCTAAGAGAAAGACTGGCTTTCAAAGACCAAGATTATCATTCTAAGGCAAAGACCAGCATTCAAAGACTAAGGTCAGCATTCTGAAACTAGGACAAGCATTCTGAGACTAAGACCACCATTCTGAGACCAAGACCACCATTCTGAGACCAATACCAGTATTCTGAGACTAAGACCAGTATTCTAACACCAAGACCACCATTCTCAGACTACGACCAGCATTCTGAGACTAAGACCAGCATTCTGTCACTAAGACCACCATTCTCAGACTAAGACCAGAATTCTGAGACTAAGATCAGCATTCTAAGACAAAGATCAGCATTCTAAGACCAGCATTCTAACACCGAGACCAGCATTCTGAAACTAAGATCAGTATTCTTAGACTAAGACCAGCATTCTGACACTAAGACCGGCATTCAAATACTAAGACCGACATTTGAAGACTAAGATATGCATTCTAAAACTGGGATCAGTGCCGCGATGGACTCAGTCAGAAATCAATATGGTTAGACAAAAGCCGTTTATTGCTTGTGAAGCTACTGTTTATATACTTTAGGCTTACAGCTCTAACATTACATGTCTTTCTACGATTGGTTACATACACTTAGCAACAGGCATTCTATTGGTTAATATGTTTCGTGAGAACCTAAAGTGTGGTTTTTGTAAGCAAGCAAGATTTACAGTGCAATTTAGCAACCTCCTTATCTTAGTTCCTTCTTATCTTCCAGGCCTGCATTCTTGTTTCATTAGCTATCCGGGAGTTACTTCTTTTCCACGGTCGGCTGCAGAGAGGTAATCAGGAGTTACCTCTGCTACATGGCCAGCTGCATGTAGTTGCTTTCATTCAGGGTAGGCATATGTCCATTCTCTAACAAGAAAACATCCACATCTCCCCCTTTCTTTTCTTGAACAAGCCAAAGCTGTTTTACCGAGTTTTCAATCATACCACGGACACATTGCAAAATACAATGTAGAATCATAACTATGCTAAAGACTATTACTAAAATCTTTCCAATACCTTTAATCACAGATGGGAGCCAACCATTAAAACCCCAAGATGTAAGAAGGGCATCTAACCAAGAAATTTTATCGCTCCGTTGCGTATAATTTACCAATTTAGTTAACATAGTCACATACGTATTACCATTAAAACAGCCAAACAAACTTCCACTGGGATCGTTTTGCACACTTTGCTTTAGTCTTTTCCCACTCTTCAGGGAGAACTTCCCATATATATAGCACTAATAACAGTCGGGAGCATTCATATGCAATCACATTACATCCTTTGTTGCGTTCTATAACTTGATTATACAAATCTTCCTCAGCTGCGTAATACCTTTGCGTTCCCAAATATTCGTGACCTGTAATTACTAAAATACGAGCAAGCGCACTAACGTTCCAAAAAGCCTTTCTATAACATATCTCACAATATAATTGACAAAACACTGAACGTTTCCAAACTCGTTTTCCGCAATCTTCGCATTCAGTCAAAACCCACGGTTCACAAGTCCCACAACGAGGACATAGCAAACACAATCTGTCCAACTGATTCATGGAGCAAGACTGTTATTCATGTTGAGAGATTCTGAAGTTGGTCGATGATCCAATGGCGTAGGCGAATTCTTCCACGGTCTCACCCATCGCACGGGGATCCATCAGGGTCCTTGTTCTATAGAGACACAAGCATAGCCTCTTCCCCAAGTTATTAACCTAAAAGGACCTTCCCAGTTATGATTTTCCAAAGACTTTACCATTACCATAACAGGTTCTTTCTCTGGTATCGGATCTGGGCCTACATGGGTTAGTGCAGAAAAATGCCTCATCATTGGAGGGACATTCATGCCTGTGTACAAATCAGAACCGGATAACGTTAAAAAATTTAAGACAAACAATACTTTGTTGATTCGTGCATTTGGGGTCTCCCCTATCAGTCCCCCTTTTTGTTGTACTAGCATGTTTTTTACAATTTCCTGTGTCCACTCTATCACTGCTTGACCTGCATAATTAACATAACAACCTACTACTCCAGGCAGCATTATTTCAGTAAGATTAGTCTGATTTGAAGTCACATCACACATAATCAAACAGATATTACAAAGAATTGTCATTGTCGTGTCTTTATGTTGTCGAGTTCTGGGGCTTTATACGTTTCGCTGGCAGCCAGTGTGGTCCTGTCACTAGCTGTACACAGCCGTATCCTTGACCCCATGTCAGCAATGGCTCTGGTCCTTTCCACTCATAATCATGTAGGTCTTTATATAGAACTGGTGGTTTGGCAAGGAATCGTCCGTCAGATGTCACAAACCATGTATTGGGGAAAGAGAATCAAAACTAGACAAATTAAAAACATTTAGTACAAATTGTGCTTTTGCCAACTGTTTGTGTGGAGAAAATCCTTACATTTCCTTTTTTTTTTTTTGTTTTATGTATAATACCTGCTTTAGATGACCCCACTTGAGCAGGGGATTTGGACTAGATCATACCTCTAGCATTTGCCAACCACAGGCTGCTTGGCCTGCCCTTCTCTCCTGGATAGCTCTCTGATAACAGGGGACGCCATCCCTCACATCAAGGTCTGGCATGGCATGTGTCCCCACTGCTCAACGCCTGCTGGGTTGCAGCCAACAGCGGGGCTAAAGGTTCTTCTTGGTGGCAAACACAGAGGCCAACCCAGTCTTGCCCTTGACTGTGGTAGGAGGCATTTGGCCAACCTCAGTCCTTGCATCTTGTTGTTAATGCAGAGTTTCACCTGCTTCATCCAGTAACAAATCACTACGATGGCAAAACACATACAGATTAACATTAGCGGTATGTATACTACAGGGTGCAGCAGCATGTTGAAGATGCTAGTGGCAGTGAGGGACCAGCCAAAGAAATTTCTTATCAGTGGAGTTCTCTCACCCTCCTAATTTGCTCCATTGTCTGCTTTATAATGCTATCATTGTATCAGAATCTTTCTACCTTTTGCCTCAGCATTTTCTAGCAGCTGCTGCAAATTTGCATGCTCTAACATCTGTTTTACAAGTGACAAATCCATACAATACAAGGTGTAGTTTCTTATTAGCAACTGGCTAGTAAGTACAGGTGGTTTTATACACAAGATCACAGCCTCTAATAATAGCTACTTTACAAGCACACGTATTCAAGCCATTACTTTTCAGTTGCTCCCAAGTGATGTTTTGCAGTCATTCGTTTCTCTCTTCCTCTGTCTCCTTCTGCTCAGGACATTCACGGTCAGCTCCTGTAGCTGAGGCAGTGGGTTTTTCCACTCGTCTGTCCAGCTCATGGCAAGGTTTGAGAAACTTTGCAGGCAGCTGTCATGGACCAGTAGGTAGGAGAACACAAATATACCCCCTCCCCCAGGTTATCAGTTCTTGAGAAGTAAGACAGGTTAAAGGGTTTCCTTAAAGCAAGGGCATTCTGTTGAAACAGGAATGTGAAGCAGCTGCAGAAGCAAACTGCATATTACCCTACATTAGAGCCATTGAGGTGCTGCAGTGGGACCAGAGAAGGGCAACGGAGCTGGTGAAGGGCCTGGAGCACAGGTGTAATGAGGAACGGTTGAGGGACCTGCAGGAGCTTAGTCTGGAGAAGAGTTCAGGGTGAAGGCTCAGGAGAGAACTTATTACCCTCTACAGCTACCTGAGAGGAGGCTGGAGCAAGGAGATGCCTGGTCTCCTCTCCTGAAGAATAAGGGATAGAACAAGGAGAAATGGCCTCAAGCTGAGGAGAGCAGGTATAGACTGGAGATTAGGAAGCATTTCTTCACTTCAGGTGTAGTCAGGCATTGAAAGAGGCTGTCCAGGGCAGTGCTGGAGTCACCGTCCCTGGAAGAGTTCACAAACCGTGTAGACAAGGCCCTCTGTGACATGGGTTAGTGGTGGCCTTGGCAGTGCTGGGGAACGTTTGGATTTGATGACCTGAAAGGTCTTTTCCAACCTGGCTGACTCTATAACTGCCAAGAGCAGCTTTGGTGTGCCCAGTGGCCATGGACACAATGGCACCAACATCACAAAGCCTCAGTGGCTGCTATGGAGATGCCCATCACCGGTTGGGACTGGTTGGGAACAGTCACAGGCGTGGGCATCTCCATGGCAACCGCCAGGGCTTTGTGATGTAAGGGGGCTCCTCGTGCCCAGAGACCACTGTGATGAGGGGGCGACGCTGTGTTGACAGTGGGGTATATAAGGAGCGAGAGCCCTGGAGTACCTCAGTCCAGAGGAGCAGCCTCCCTCAGGAGGCAGCAATTCCCCTGGAAGCCCACGGCAGTTCAGCGTCCCAGGACGTGGAAGATGCCCGTGGGTAAAGAAGCGAACGCCCGTTCCCAGCCCGCTGAGGGCAGTCCAAGCATGCAGAGAAGGCGCCAGGTGAGGGCCGGGGCAGGAGGGAGAGGCCAGTGGTGGGAAGGGGCTGCTCAGAGCTGCCTCGGTGCCAGGGCTGGGCTTGCCAGCACTGCGGGGGCTGCGGTGCCAAGGCAGCCGCCTCCATCACACACCTCTTCCTCCTCCTCCTGCCTGCAGGTGGCCCGCAGGCAGCCTGAGGAAGCAGCCCAGGGCAGCCCGCGCCAGGCGTCGTCCCACCATGGGATCAAGCTGCCACAAGTGCGCTACCCAGAGAGGTTTTGGCCTCTCCTCATCCAGCAGGCACAGGTAGGGAGCCCCAGGGAGATGGGGCCGAACGTCTTCCTGACCCCGGGGGGTGCTGATGGGCAGGTGGGAGGTGCAGGAGGGAGCAAGCTGAGCCCCCGTGCCGTGCCCCGCAGGCTGCCTGCACATGCCGGGGGTGCTCTGGGCAGTGGCCATGGGCAGTGGGTGGCCAGCCCCTCTCCCCAGCAGGCTCTATGAGCAGGCAGCAGCTGCCTGCGGGACTGAGCCTTGCCCTGGGGCTGGCAGGGGGACCCAACTGCCCGAGCTCAGCCAGCTGGGATGTGGGCACAAGGGACATCATCACACAGCCTCTCTCCTTGGCTTCTCTTGCAGATGGGCAGACTGCGGCACCAAGTGGTGCTGCCCTGCCCCAGCGAGTTGAGACAGGAGCACACACTCCCTCTGCCACCAATGGTGACAATGGCACCCCGGCCATCACCTCGCTCAGCGAGGGCAGTCAGCGACTGCTGCCGGCTGCCACCTCTGACAACAGCAGCCTCTTCAGCTTCTGGCAGTGACGCCATCATGAACGTCAGCAGCGCAGGCACCAGCCAACAGCAGCTTCACACAGCTGCTGCCCACGTGCGGCGTGTCCCCGGTTATGGGAGCACACTTGCTTGGCCAGAGACCACTCAATCTGCCCCACGCAGGTCCACTGCCTCTGCCTCTGCCATGAAAAGCACGAACAGCGTAAGCGCAGTCCTGCGCAAGAACAGCATGTGGAGCCAGGGACCCTGCAAGCAGCCAGTGGCACGGCAGGGCACAGCACAAAGCAGGGCTGCAGGGACACAAATGAAAAGAGACACCTTCCTGGCAGCCAACAGCAGCAAGGCCCCCACCACTCAGCCCACACTGAGGAACGCTGGGCAAGCGGCAGAGCACCATCTGGCAATGCCAGCAGCAGGAATCAATTCCCGCATCAACACCAAGCTCCTCAGTGAGCGCCACAGGCCTGTTGCACTGCGCCTGCCCCCCCTGCCCACCACGGTCAAGACTTTGGAGCTGCCAAAGAGGAGCTGTCCGGACAGAGCTCCTGAGAAACAGAAGCACCAGGCACCTCTCCCTCCTGTGACACCGGCACAAGCCTCCCCTGACCTTGAGAAGTGGGAGGCACCAACACATGCATGGAAACAGGCACCTGCCCTGCAGAGCACCAAAGTAGACACAGTTCCGCAGGTGACAGCCATGTGGAATGATGAGAAGCCTCTGGGCCAATCTGTAGCTGTGGTCCAGAAAACCAACGAGCAGCAAGTGAAACATCAGGGATCAACCAAAAGCTCTCAGGTGGCAATGTCGCCTGCAAGAGCTGACTCTCCTGTGGGTGCAGTACCTCAGGGAGAGCACAGCAGAGCCCCTGTCTTCCCAGGAGCACATGAGGAAGAAGGGGAAGCTGCACTGATGGAGATCCCTGGGACAGAAGTTGGGACACCCCACCTTACCCCAGGAGCAGACAGTGGAAATGCAGCCGCTTCTCCTTTGGCTAAGTACACTCAGCAGCCAGTGACTGAGGCACATGTGGCCAGCACCAAGGGGCTTGAGGCAGCGGAGGCAGACGTAGATTTTCACATGCATACGGAAGCGACACTGCCGGTGTTCCTGAATCCTCTGGAGGAGCAGCACAGTGGAAGCCCATGCTGCACCGAGCCCAGGGTGGCCAAGGAAAGGAGACCCACGGTCCATATGTCAGCAAACTACCCTTTGGAGAGGGAGCTCTTCCACTGTAATAGACACATCCAGCGCCCCCAACGGATGCGAACATTGATTGATCAAGTCAGATGCAGTCTGGTGAGTGCCAAGGACAGGATGGGATGGGACAGGGGCATGAGCCTCCCTCTGCCTGGGGAAAGCCGCTGTGCTGCCAAGCTGCAGCACACTCATTCCCTGTGTCCTGCTTGTGTGATTGCAGGAGAAACTGGGGGTCTCGATCGAGGAGGAGGAGGAGGATAAGAAAGAGGAGGATGAGAAAGATGCCAGCGACAAAAGGCAGGAGGAAGAGGCCACAACAGAAGACATCTGCTCAGCTGCTGAGAAAGAGAAGCACCACGCACCTCTCACTGCAGCAGCACAAGAGGAGAAGGCACTGATTGTGGCAGAGAGATTCGTGGTGCCCCCCCTAACAGAGCTTCTGAAGGAGCAGGTAAGTGCCAAGAACAGGATGGAACAGCACAGGGGGATGAGCTTCCATCTGCCTGGGGACAGCTGCTGTGCTGCTGAGCTGCAGCACGCTCATCCCCTGCATCCCGCTTGTGTCATTACAGGAGGATCTGGGGACTGAGAAGGAGGAAGTAAAGCAGGAGGAAAAGGAGAAAGAGCAGGAATGGGAAAAGGACATAGACCAAGAGCTGTCCCAGCTGAAGGAACTGGAACAGGTCACCAACTGCAACATCTCGATCAAAGCCTTGGTCCGCAAACTGGACGTTTCAACCGTCCAGGACATTAATGTTAACCCTTGGGTGCCCAAGCTCTCCCAGGCTCCCCTCACGAGTTCTCAGGAGGGGTCCATCTGCCCCAGCAGCATGGGCACGGACGTGGCAGGAGAGGCAGATGGAGACCTGCCAAGTGTTTCTCCTGCTTTGTCTGGTTCCACCTGCACCGAGCCGGCAGCTCCGACCCTGGCTGAAGCTGCTGAGGAAGAGCAGCACCGTGCACCTCTCACTGCAGCAGCACAAGAGGAGAAGGCACTGATTGTGGCAGAGAGATTCGTGGTGCCCCCCCTAACAGAGCTTCTGAAGGAGCAGGTAAGTGCCAAGAACAGGATGGAACAGCACAGGGGGATGAGCTTCCATCTGCCTGGGGACAGCTGCTGTGCTGCTGAGCTGCAGCACGCTCATCCCCTGCATCCCGCTTGTGTCATTACAGGAGGATCTGGGGACTGAGAAGGAGGAAGTAAAGCAGGAGGAAAAGGAGAAAGAGCAGGAATGGGAAAAGGACATAGACCAAGAGCTGTCCCAGCTGAAGGAACTGGAACAGGTCACCAACTGCAACATCTCGATCAAAGCCTTGGTCCGCAAACTGGACGTTTCAACCGTCCAGGACATTAATGTTAACCCTTGGGTGCCCAAGCTCTCCCAGGCTCCCCTCACGAGTTCTCAGGAGGGGTCCATCTGCCCCAGCAGCATGGGCACGGACGTGGCAGGAGAGGCAGATGGAGACCTGCCAAGTGTTTCTCCTGCTTTGTCTGGTTCCACCTGCACCGAGCCGGCAGCTCCGACCCTGGCTGAAGCTGCTGAGGAAGAGCAGCACCGTGCACCTCATGCTGCTGTGGCACAAGAAGAAGAGGAAGCACCGGCACCAGCTTCCCATGGCTTTGATGAGCAGGAGGCCGAAGCAGAGGCACAGAGAAAGGCATTTGACTTGCTCAGTCCCACTGCCTCTGAGCTGGCTCAACAAGAAATAGCCAGTCGCTTAGTGAGGGACGTCCTGCGCAAGGCTTTGGCTGTCATCCAGGAAACGGAGGAGCAGCCTCTGGAACAGGAGGACGTGGCCCAAAGCCATGTGGATGCGACAACGGCACCAATAAGGCCTGCAGCAGTTCAGGACATAGAGACCTCTGTGGCTGCAGAGCCTCTGGCAGAAGCCAGCATGACTGAGCAGCAGACACTAGTACAGGCCCAGACAGAGGCACCTGCCCCACAGTGGGTCGCAGTAGTTGACACACCTGTGCAGGCTGTAGACAAGCAGCAAGTGAGGAGAGCACCTAAAAAACACCAGGGAGAGGCCAGCACAGCTGTTGCCTCCCCACCATCGCACGAGGATGAACGGGCAGGGTCACCTGCCAGTGTTCAGGCACCATCTTCCCTTGGCTTTGTTGAGCAGCAGACAACAGCACAAGCCCAGAGAGAAGCACCTGCCTTACAGAGGGTCACAATACTCAGCAAAACTGTGCAGGTGTCACTCAGTCGCAAAGTGAGGAGAGCACCTGGAAAGCATCACAGAAAGGCCAGCACAGCCATTGCCTCCCCACCATTACATGAGGATGAACAGACAGTGTCTCCTGCAGCCGTTCAGGGCACCCAGGATGAGGCAGGTACGTCCCTGAGTCGAGTGGCACCCAGACCAGATCAGCAGCAGTGTGTGCATGAGTTCGGCTGTGCCCCAACCCCCCTTCCCTGGATGAGGGCTTAAAGCCATTCATGGGAAGCCCTCAGTGGCGGCTGGCAGCAGGAGCTTGCCCGGTGCCTGCCCGGCCCTGCACCTACAGCTCTCCTTTCCCCACAGGCATCGCCGCCCTCCCGGACACAGAAGCAGTCCAAAAGCGACGACCATCCCGCTTCAGGAGGGCGCTGAAGGCTCTGCGCAGGGCTTTCCGCTTCTGCTGCATCAGCCTACAAGTGGAGGAGTAGTGCCCCACTGCCAGCTCCAGACCAGAGGCAGCTGCGCTGAGGACATCGTGCTGCAGCCTGCGCTCACTGTGGACTCTTTCTCGGGCCAATAAACCATGTCCTTTTCTCTCCACTGCTCGCCTCTGCCTGCTCCTCCTTTTCCCTTGTGTCAGTAGCAGAGAAGCCTGCGGAGCGACCTCTTTCCTTGAGCACTTCCCAGCTGCTGAGCTTGCAGTCCTGTTGGCTCTTGGCAGCACGTGCTGCCCATGTAGGAAAAGTGCAACCCGATGGGATCATACAGTGTGTGATGCAGTGGCTTCCGTGTCAGTTGGCTTTTGAAACCCGGTGCGTGCTGCAGCCCGGTGACCGGAATGAGAGGGGTGTAAAAAGGATGGGAGGAACAAAGAGTGAGGGTTGGTGTTGTTGAGGCCAGAGATAAGAGACAAGGGACTGCAATTCTTTTGCTCCTTTTGCACACGCAAGCACTGGAACAATGCAGTGAGAAGCTGGCAGTGTTTCAGGCAGGAGCTAAAGGCCTGTGAACACAAACCCCCGCCAGCCTGTCAGTAAGACCAAGCCTATCAATTTCTATTTGAAAGAGTGGTTTTCTAGAGAAGACCTGACACTTTACATCCTCCTGTGAGAACTGGTCTCTAGATAAAAACTTAAGCTCAGGGTAGGCACAGCAGTGAAGCAGCAACTTATTAATGTGTTTGCAAATACGGGTGTCCTGGCAAGCAGGCACACAGGGCAAAATTAGAACTATTATATTTATTTCTTATGCTGTCCGCAAGTTCCCTCCCTTGTTTCCCCATAGGGTGGGTACTCCAAGGTTTGCAGCCTACCCGCCGTGTATAATCTACATGCCAAATGTCCCACCTCTGTTTACACCCTTCCTCTCTTCTATTTATCTCCTTTTATGGTTCGATTTCGTAACTCTCTGCCAGGCTTGTGGTACCCTGGCTTATGCTTAATCAACCTCCACCTGCTTAGTTTTATAAGCTTTACAAAGACAGCAGTATTCTTTTTAACCACAGAGTGTATCTTTCGTCCAGAGAGGACACTGTCTTTAACCACAGTGTGTCTTTCTAAGTTATGGTATCTCAAACCCTTTGTTTTGTTCCCTTAGTAACTAAGCCCCAGCCCCAATATTGAAAAATCTTAATATTGCAAAGCCTTAATATTGATCTCAAAGCTCTAATATTACACAGCCTTAATATTGCAAAGCCCCATCCCCAATTACGCAAAACCAACACTGTTTCTCTCACAAATGTCCCTTTCTCTTATTTATACTATTGTTGCTCTTCACACTTCTTTAAAAAATTTTCCCATATGTCACTTGCAGTCTGGATAACATAATTGCACATTTTCCCTCTGAAGATCAGTCCTTTGAATCATCTTCATTTCTCTTATTTTCTTTTTTTTTTTTTTTTTTAATTATCTATAGCATTTTATTTTTGTAGGGCGTTGATCCTGGTTGCAATTTTTTGACAAAGGTTTTCAATCAGTCGTTGTGCATGTCTTCCTATATCTGGAATTATGCAGCACCTTATCTCTATTATTCTTGGAGGCCATAAGGAGTAGTCGGAGCTTGGAGTCGGATCTGGAGGTTCCAAGCAGCCAAATTCCCAGAACCCAGCAGTGGGCAGGAGGTCAGTGTGAAGGTCCTCTATGTGCACCCCTGCAGCTGGTTCCCTTCTGTCTGTCTAACAACCCGAAGGACGCCCTAGGAGGCTTGGGATCCTGAATTGTTCTTAAACTGCCTTTGCCACCTGGGTTAGTCTTCCTTTTGTTGCTGCGTTCCTAGGTCTGGCTCCCAGTAAGCTCAGGTATTCCTCCAGTGCTGGGCAGTCTCCGTTGACAGTGCGACAGCTGATGAGGACAAGGTCATGCTCAAACTCTCTCTTCACACCCAGGCAGCCAGTGAAAGCCTGCAGTGACACAGGTCCTGTCAGTAGAGTTTGAAAGCCACAGGCATCTTCATAGCTCCACACAGGCTCTTACAGCAGCACTGGCACTACCAGAAGCAGTAACATGGTCTCTGTGGTGAAAACCTCACCCTTCAAAGCCCGCACGTCTGTTGTGGGGATCTCGGTGCCCAAGAACAAGCCAACGCCACCATCCAGGAGGTAAATGTGAGGCTCCAAACCTCACGCACTTGAACATGTGCCTTTTGGTTTACAGGTTAAACCACTTGATTAAAAAGTTATGTTCATCTCCAACCTTAAAGCATGACGTGGGTATAGAGTTGGGTCACAGCTACTGACTAACTGTAGATGTAGGGTTGTGGTTGGGGAGCCCTTAAAAGAAAGAGTAGTACTTAGCCGGGAGATGGATGATACAGGGGTGCAGTCCGCCTGCGTGAATGTCTTTGGGAACTGCCTGGCTGGGACTCAGCAGCTTCTGGGTGAGATGCCCCTTTTTACCACGTTAGCAGTGACCAAACCACTCAGTCTTTCAGTGTTCCATCTGCTTAAAAAAGCGTGTTATTAAAACCAAGCTGATTATGCAACAGATTGAAAAGCCACAGGATCAAACTTCTTTCTGTAAGAAATGAACATTATGGCACATACTTATTTGGTGGGAAGGGGAAAATCTCCTCCAAAGGTCCAATAAACTCTTAATTGTTCATGTAATAATCTTCCCAGATGACCTACTTTGGTGCTTCTTAACTTTGCTACGGGTGAATAGTGTTGCTGTGGTTTTTCTTCTTCCTGTGGATACCTGAAGTTTGTAGATAGTCTAAATCAGCAGTTCTTTAGTTAGGACATGTTAAATCCTTTTAAACAATAAGGCCTCTAAGACATGTTATCACATACCTGCACAACTGCTTTGTGCACTGGAGCAAAGCATGCGTTCATCCCATCATCCTGAGACATCTGCTGTGCTTCTCTGTGTGATAAATTGCCAAAAGCTGTGTTTTTACAGCTCTTTTTGATACAGTTGTAGCCTGAACTTTTATGAAGGAGGGAAATGAAGTTGATTTGGTATCAGGCTAATACACAGTAAGTGGTTGTTGGTTTGTAATGTCCCACTTAGCCTTCAATTGAAATGCATCTGTTTAAAACCTCCCATCTGAACATTAATTTAAAATCAGTGTCTTACTTTGCAGTAATGCAGGACAAAACCTGGTTATTTTTTAGGTGTTCAGTCATATTTGCAGGGAAAATATTCCTCCAGGACTCAGTCACAGGGAAAATCTACACCAGTGTTAAGAGCAGGGTAGGATAAATGTCACTTAAGTCCCTGCACTGCCTGGAATTGGTGCTGCTGCGTCTGTTCCTCTGGCACATGTGAGGCTGCAGCAGTTTGCTGAAGGCCATCAATAGATGTGAAGCCTCAAACAAGCATTCCCTGTGCTCAGCAGATTTCTGGGATCTTCCTCCTTCATGCAGCTCTTTGTTAGTGACCTTTTCTTGTTTGTCTCTCAACCCAGGTTTCTACAGTCAGCACAACCACGGAGCACGATTCCTGGAAGGATGGGTGCTGCTGACAGCCTACACCCCCAGCTGGCTGGGCATGCAGTGGAACTCCAGAGATCCCTCACATTGCAGACTGATGTATAGCACCTCTCCTTTTGACACAGACTGTCCTCACCCTGTCAGCTGCCAAGAGCTGGACCTCACATCAGTGGAACAGACAACTCCTTTGCTGTGTTTCTACTGCTCTAAATGTTACTGCAACACGAGTCTTCACAGGAAGACTGAAAATAGCCTTATCTCCTTTAAACCTCCACTGCAGCCCTCTGGGACCTGATCTTCAGGGTGCTGGCTTCAGCAGGCTGCTGGGAGTTCAAGGTGCAGCTTGGAGCTGTTGCTGTGTTGTTCCACAGCAGCAGCGCAGCTTGGGGACACTAGAACTAGTTACAGAGATGTTAGAAATGGCCTTTCAGACTCATCCTCATGTTCTCTCAACTGTCTGAAACTCAACTGGTTTTCGGTTTGATTTTTTTTCTTACTTCAGTATAGAATGTGTTCCTGCTCCTTTTTGTTGTTTGTTGTAGAAGACAAAGCAGGTTTTCGTAACTGTAGTAACACCGCAAGCTGTTGCGGTCAATGCGTGTCGCCGTTCACAAGTGGAGGAACAGTACACAGTATTTGTGTGGGTTTGTGAACAGGCAGTTGCAGGGACGGGCTGCTATTTAAAACCTGCTGTTCAGCAGCATCTTAACTCAGATGAAAAGTTAAATACCAGTTAAAAGTGAGTTTTTTAACAATAGCCCTCCCTGCTTGATCTGACTTGAAGTGTTCCCTCTTCCAGCCAGCTCCCACCTGCCCTGGCTTTTGTAGCAGAGTTTTCTACTGTCTCTTTGGTTATGAAGGATTCTGTTCCAGTGTCCTTTTCCTCAGCAAGTGCTGGATGCTCTGAATGCAGTCTTAGTACAGGAAATATGCACTGATAGCAATCTTCCCCCTGCCATCAATGTGATTTTGATAGCGTAGTTTAATAAAATGTTAGGGTGCTTTATTCAAACTGAGCCTGACTCTGGACTGGGTTTGTGCCAGGAATGAGCAGCAGCTCCCAGGCTGCAGGAGTTGTCTTCTTCACTTCACCTCTACCACTCTGCACAGGTAAACAGGGCTCAGAGGAAGTCTTATGTGCTGCAAGTGCTGATATTTACCTATAATCTCCTTGGATTTCATCAGGATGAGGTGGGGGTAGCAAAGGAAAATTCCATTCACAGCCCTCTCTTCTTGGCTTTTGTAAGAAGAACATCCACAAGTGGCCCAACCACAACAAAATAGAGGAAACACCACTGGCAAAGAGGAAGCTTTACAGCAGCTCGTTCTCAGAGCACAAACCCCTCTTTGCTCCATGTGAGTGTGTCACAGACAACTCTACACCAACAGGCTTCTCTCTACCCTCTGATAAAGCTCTGCAGGTTTACAGCACTGCACCGTTCAAGCTTTTCCTTTATGGAGAAGGTTCTTTTTCAGAACCTGGTCTTGGGGTAAAGCTGGAACCTGGGTCGTAGGGAACTTATTTATTTACCTTACCCCTGTACAGAACAAAGACAGAGCAGCAGATCTCAGGGGGTTGATCTTCCTATTGAGTTGTCTTACCTTTGGACTGCAGCCCCCACTGAAGAGCACAGCATTTCCCTGCAGGCTCCTGAGTCGAGACTGCTCCTGCTATTTAATGGCTGCTGAACATCTATTTAATAGCAGATAAAGAACAAAATCTCTCTGGGAGAGTTCAGTGTTTAACTATTTTAAGGTTGTCTCCCAGCTGAGTGCATCAGACTGTGATACTGCTGCTGTGAAGAACCAAGGTACTGATGTCTACAGCAGTACTGACCCTGCTACATATTTCTAGACAGACAAGAGGCTTAAGAGAAGCAGCAAAGAGGTGACCAGGGCCTCATTCTGCTTGAATTCGTGGGCATTTAAAATACAAATCCCATATGGCCAAGCACCTGGAGGGCTGTCCCACTTCAGGACGGGGCCATCGCCGCAGATGAGGGACATTAGAGGACAAACCCAAACTCTCTAAGAGATTAAAGTCTCATTAAAGCAATGGTTAAATTTTATCCTTTCAATTTCCTATGCTGTTCTCACACTAAGTGAGTTCCTTCAGATATTTATATTGTGTCCTCCCCCCCCAGCCTCAGCCTGGGGCACTCACACGTGCCCCAAGTTGACAACATGGAGAAGTGGATTCTTTCCACCCCCAGACATCAGCCCCCATCAGGTCAGGACCGGCTCAGGCACCTGCATCAACACAAGTCTCCTGGGTTCAGCAGCAGCAGTCATTTTTCTTCTTCTTAGTAGCACGAGCACTGGTCCAGGGCAGTGCACAGCTCCCATGCATTGCCATGAAGACGGAAGCATCTTGACGCTTTCCCAGTAGTGACCTTTGCTAACGCCAACAGGAACAGAATCCCAAACACTGAAGAGCCATTATCCTCTCCTATGGACAAGCAGAAGAGCCAGGACCTGCTAACGTTCATGAGACAGATACCAGTTACAGGCACAGGGGAATGCTTTTACCTTAGTTACCCTCCTGAGCCCAAGTGGGTATTGTCTCTACTTATGCTCCAAGGCCAGGTTCAATCACTCCTGCATTAGCACCTATGCTCAGAAGAACAGTTTAGCCTTAAATAATTCAAAACCAGTCTCAGATCTGCACTGTATTAATATTGCCACAAGCAGACAGGAAGGAATTCGTCCCATCTCTGGACATGGCCATCACTTGCTGCACATCTCTGACAGTGACTTCCTTCTCCTCTGGTAGAGCTTCCTTCCTTTTCCTTCCAGACATCATCTATTAAATCCAGCGTCATAAACTTTGACCAAGTGTGAGAGAAGAGAGCTGAGGTATCAGCAGGAAACAAGGCTCCCTTAAAGCACTTTTATTGCACTGGCATGCAATGGCACTTTCCCATCCCCAGGAGGTCTCCCTTAAGCTACACCTGTGACCAGGACTAGCAGCTTTCAGCTCAACTAGAAAGTGACAGCTATCAGAAAGGTGTTTTTAGCTGCTCACAGAAATGCGAATGCAAAGCCAGCTCCTTGCTGCCTAGCTCCTGTTGCCCTTCACAGGAAGAGCTCTACAGTCAAAGGCATGCACATCCTTCCCTTGTTTCTCCACTCAGAAAGAGTGGTCCTTGCAGCTCAGCTCGGCTCAGCTCGGCTCAGTCCAACAAACATGTAACTGGTGCACAGCATTGCCTGAATGCCAGAGGAAGTGACCAGCAGGGCAATGACCTGCTGGGTTTCATGACCTTTTTAAAAAGCTCCAAGTGATGCAGCAACTTTCAGCATGAGGAAATCAGTCCAGGCAGGAGCTAAAGGCCTGTGAACACAAACCACCGCCAGCCTGTCAGCAAGATCAAGCCTATCAATTTCTATTTGAAAGGGCGATTTTTTAGAGTAGACCTGACACTTTACATTCTCTCTCGTATTCCTATATATGTTAATAAAACGTGGTGCTGTCTGGAAGGAGTCTGTCCTGGGTGTTTCTCATTAAGCAGCAATCTCTCCCCTGTCAGTTTAAAGCCGTTTCCCCTTGTCCTGTCCCTACATTGCCTTGTAAAAAGCTCCTCCCCAGGTTTCTCAGGCTCTCTCACCCTGTCTCCAGAACCCTCACAGCATTTCTGTGGCCTCCTCTGGACTCACTCCAGCAGCTCCATGTCCCTTTTGGGTTGTTGCCCTAGAGCTGGATCAGGAGTGCAGGGGGGCCTCCCCAGAGTGCAGCAGAGGGGGAGAATCCCCTCCCTTGACTGCTGCTCATGCTCTGGGGATGCAGCCCACCACGCGGGGGGGAGGGGAGAAGGGTCTGGGCTGCAAGAGAATAATGATGTGTTTAACAAGGAAGGCCAGCTGTACCTGTGGAAGACAACTGCAGTGGTGCCTGCAACAGAAAGACTGAAACAGGGAGAGGACGCTGCCTCTCTGAAAGCTGGATTTTGCACAGTGCTGAGCCCCTCTGATCGCTGTGGACGTGGGCAGTCTAGTTATGTGCACAAGGCTACCTGACAACTGATCTGAAACCCTGGGCAGGAAAGAACAACGACTCTTGGAGAGGGAAAGAAATAAAACAGACAAATGGAAGAACTGCCTAAGCGTTCAAAGACTAAGACGAGTCTTCTAAGACTAAGACCAGCCTTCTAACACCAAGACCAGAATTCTAACACTAAGACAAGCATTCTGAGACTAAGACCAGCATTCTGAGAATAAGGCAAGCATTCTAAGACTAAGACCACTATCAAAGACAAAGACCACTATTCTGAGTCAAAGACCAGCATTCTGAGACTACGACAAGCATTCAAAGACTAAGACCACAATTCTGACAGCGGGACCATCATTCTGGGACTTATACCACCATTCTGAGACTAAGACCAACATTCTCAGAAAAAGAACAGCATTATAAGACCAAGATCAGCATTCTAAGACTAAGACCAGGCTTTTTAAGACCAAAACCACCATTCTAAGAATTAGACAGGCACTTTGAGACTAAGACCACCATTCTGAGACTAAAACCAGAATTCTGAGGCTAAGACCAGCATTCCAAGACTAACATCAGCCTTCTAACACCAAGACCAGCCCTGTAAGACTATAACCAGCATTCTGAGAATAATATCACCATTCTAAGACCAGCATTCTGAGACTAAGACCAGCATTCTGAGACTATGACCAGCACTCTGAAACAAAGACCACTATTCTGAGTCTAAGACCAGCATTCTGAGACTAAGACAAGTGTCCTGAGAATAAGAGGAGCATTCTGAGACTAAGACCACCATTCTGAGACTAAGACCAGGCTTTTAAGACCAAGACCACCGTTCTAGGAGTAAGACAAGCACACTGAGACTAAGACCACCATTCTGAGACTAAAACCAGAATTCCATGGCTAAGACCAGCATTCTAAGACTAACATCAGCCTTCTAACACCAAGACCAGCCCTGTAAGACTATAACCAGCATTCTGAGGCTAATACCACCATACTGAGTCCAAGACCAGCATTCTAAGACTAAGACTACCATTCTAAGTCTAAGGTCAGCATTCTAACACCAAAACCAGCATTCTAAGACAAAAGCCAGTATTCTGAGACTAAGAACAGCATTCTGAGAATAAGACCACCATTCTGAGACGAAGACCAGCATTCTGCGACTGAAACCAGCACTCTGAAACTAAGACCAGCATTCTGAGACTAAGACAAGCGTTCTGAGAATAAGACCAGCATTCTGAGACTAAGATAAGCAGTCCAAGACTAAGATCAGCATTCCAAGACTAAGATCAGCATTCTAAGACTAAGATATGCATTCTAAGACTAAGATCAGCATTCTAAGACTATGTCCTGCATTCAAATACTAAGACCAGCATTGGAAGACTAAGATATGCATTCTAAAACTAAGACCAGCATTCTAAGGCAAAGGCCAGCATTCAAAGACCAAAATCAGCATTCTAAGACTAAGATCAGCATCCTAAGGCAAAGACCTGATTGCAAAGACTAAGGTCAGCATTCTAAAAATAGGAAAAGCATTCTGAGATTCAGACCACCACTCTGAGACTAAGATTAGCATTCTGTGACTAAGCCCAGCATTCTATAACTAACATCATCCCTCTAACACCAATACCAGCATTCTAAAACTAAGATCAGCTTTCTAAGACTATGAAAAGATTCCAAAGACTAAGTTCAGCATTCTCAGAAGATCAGCATTCTGAGACTAAGACCAGCTTTCTGACACTAAGACCCGCATTCAAAGACTAATATCAGCATTCTTAGACTAAGACCAGCATTCTAAGACTAAGACCAGGCTTTTAAGACCAAGATCACCATTCTAAGAATAAGACAAGTGCTCTGAGACAAAGACCACCATTCTGAGACTAAACCCAGATTTCTGTAACTAAGACCAGCATTCTAAGACTAACATCAGCCTTCTAACACCAAGACCAGCCCTGTAAGACTATAACTAGCATTCTGAGACTAATACCACCATTCTGAGTCCAAGACCAGCATTCTAAGACTAAGACTACCATTCTAAGTCTAAGGTCAGCATTCTAACACCAAAACCAGCATTCTAAGACAAAAGCCAGCATTATGAAAATAAGCCCAGCATTCTGAGACTAAGACCACCATTCTGAGACTGAAACCAGCACTCTGACACTAAGACCAGCATTCTGAGATTAAGACAAGCGTCCTGAGACTAAGAGCAGCATCATGAAAATAAGACCAGCATTCTGACACTAAGACCAGAATTCTGAGACTAAGATCAGCATTCTAAGACAAAGATCAGATTTCTAAGACTAAGGCCAGCATTCGAAGAGTAAGATATGCATTCTAAAACTAAGATCAGCATTCTAAGAGAAAGACCAGCTTTCAAAGACCAAGATCAGCATTCTAAGAGTAAAGACAGCATTCTAAGGCAAAGACCAGCTTTCAGAGACTAAGGTCAGCATTCTAAAACTAGGATAAGCATTCTGAGATGAAGACTACCATTCTTAGACTAAGTACCAGTACTCTTTCACTAAGGCCAGCATTCTGAGACTAAAACCAGCATTCTGAAACAAATACCACTATTCTGAGTCTAAGACCAGCATTCTGAGACTAAGACAAGCGTCCGGAGAATAAGAGGAGCATTCTGAGACTAAGACCAGCATTCTGACACTAAGACCAGAATTCTGAGACTAAGATAAGTATTCGAAGACAAAGATCAGCATTCTTAGACTAAGACCAGGCTTTAAGATGAAGACCAGCATTCTAAGAAGAAGACAAGCACTCTGAGACTAAGACCACCATTCTGAGACTAAGGTCAGCATTCTAACACCAAGACCAACATTCTAAGACAAAAGCCAGCATTATGAAAATAAGACTAGCATTCTGAGACTAAGACCAGCATTCTGAAATGAAGACCAGCATTCTGAGACTGAAACCAGCACTCTGACACTAAGACCAGCATTCTGAGATTAAGACAAGATTCCTGAGACTAAGAGGAGCATTCTGAAAATACGACCAGCATTCTGACACTAAGACCAGAATTCTGAGACTAAGATCAGCATTCTAAGACAAAGATCAGAATTCTAAGACCAGCATTCAAATACTCAGACCAGCATTCGAAGACCAAGATCAGCATTCTAAGACTAAGATCAGCATTCTAAGACAAAGACTGGCTTTCAAAGACCAAGATTATCATTCTAAGGCAAAGACCAGCATTCAAAGACTAAGGTCAGCATTCTGAAACTAGGACAAGCATTCTGAGACTAAGACCACCATTCTGAGACCAATACCAGTATTCTGAGACTAAGACCAGTATTCTAACACCAAGACCACCATTCTCAGACTACGACCAGCATTCTGAGACTAAGACCAGCATTCTGTCACTAAGACCACCATTCTCAGACTAAGACCAGAATTCTGAGACTAAGATCAGCATTCTAAGACAAAGATCAGCATTCTAAGACCAGCATTCTAACACCGAGACCAGCATTCTGAAACTAAGATCAGTATTCTTAGACTAAGACCAGCATTCTGACACTAAGACCGACATTCAAATACTAAGACCGACATTTGAAGACTAAGATATGCATTCTAAAACTGGGATCAGTGCCGCGATGGACTCAGTCAGAAATCAATATGGTTAGACAAAAGCCGTTTATTGCTTGTGAAGCTACTGTTTATATACTTTAGGCTTACAGCTCTAACATTACATGTCTTTCTACGATTGGTTACATACACTTAGCAACAGGCATTCTATTGGTTAATATGTTTCGTGAGAACCTAAAGTGTGGTTTTTGTAAGCAAGCAAGATTTACAGTGCAATTTAGCAACCTCCTTATCTTAGTTCCTTCTTATCTTCCAGGCCTGCATTCTTGTTTCATTAGCTATCCGGGAGTTACTTCTTTTCCACGGTCGGCTGCAGAGAGGTAATCAGGAGTTACCTCTGCTACATGGCCAGCTGCATGTAGTTGCTTTCATTCAGGGTAGGCATATGTCCATTCTCTAACAAGAAAACATCCACATCTCCCCCTTTCTTTTCTTGAACAAGCCAAAGCTGTTTTACCGAGTTTTCAATCATACCACGGACACATTGCAAAATACAATGTAGAATCATAACTATGCTAAAGACTATTACTAAAATCTTTCCAATACCTTTAATCACAGATGGGAGCCAACCATTAAAACCCCAAGATGTAAGAAGGGCATCTAACCAAGAAATTTTATCGCTCCGTTGCGTATAATTTACCAATTTAGTTAACATAGTCACATACGTATTACCATTAAAAACAGCCAAACAAACTTCCACTGGGATCGTTTTGCACACTTTGCTTTAGTCTTTTCCCACTCTTCAGGGAGAACTTCCCATATATGTAGCACTAATAACAGTCGGGAGCATTCATATGCAATCACATTACATCCTTTGTTGCGTTCTATAACTTGATTATACAAATCTTCCTCAGCTGCGTAATACCTTTGCGTTCCCAAATATTCGTGACCTGTAATTACTAAAATACGAGCAAGCGCACTAACGTTCCAAAAAGCCTTTCTATAACATATCTCACAATATAATTGACAAAACACTGAACGTTTCCAAACTCGTTTTCCGCAATCTTCGCATTCAGTCAAAACCCACGGTTCACAAGTCCCACAACGAGGACATAGCAAACACAATCTGTCCAACTGATTCATGGAGCAAGACTGTTATTCATGTTGAGAGATTCTGAAGTTGGTCGATGATCCAATGGCGTAGGCGAATTCTTCCACGGTCTCACCCATCGCACGGGGATCCATCAGGGTCCTTGTTCTATAGAGACACAAGCATAGCCTCTTCCCCAAGTTATTAACCTAAAAGGACCTTCCCAGTTATGATTTTCCAAAGACTTTACCATTACCATAACAGGTTCTTTCTCTGGTATCGGATCTGGGCCTACATGGGTTAGTGCAGAAAAATGCCTCATCATTGGAGGGACATTCATGCCTGTGTACAAATCAGAACCGGATAATGTTAAAAAATTTAAGACAAACAATACTTTGTTGATTCGTGCATTTGGGGTCTCCCCTATCATTCCCCCTTTTTGTTGTACTAGCATGTTTTTTACAATTTCCTGTGTCCACTCTATCACTGCTTGACCTGCATAATTAACATAACAACCTACTACTCCAGGCAGCATTATTTCAGTAAGATTAGTCTGATTTGAAGTCACATCACATATAATCAAACAGATATTACAAAGAATTGTCATTGTCGTGTCTTTATGTTGTCGAGTTCTGGGGCTTTATACGTTTCGCTGGCAGCCAGTGTGGTCCTGTCACTAGCTGTACACAGCCGTATCCTTGACCCCATGTCAGCAATGGCTCTGGTCCTTTCCACTCATAATCATGTAGGTCTTTATATAGAACTGGTGGTTTGGCAAGGAATCGTCCGTCAGATGTCACAAACCATGTATTGGGGAAAGAGAATCAAAACTAGACAAATTAAAAACATTTAGTACAAATTGTGCTTTTGCCAACTGTTTGTGTGGAGAAAATCCTTACATTTCCTTTTTTTTTTTTTGTTTTATGTATAATACCTGCTTTAGATGACCCCACTTGAGCAGGGGATTTGGACTAGATCATACCTCTAGCATTTGCCAACCACAGGCTGCTTGGCCTGCCCTTCTCTCCTGGATAGCTCTCTGATAACAGGGGACGCCATCCCTCACATCAAGGTCTGGCATGGCATGTGTCCCCACTGCTCAACGCCTGCTGGGTTGCAGCCAACAGCGGGGCTAAAGGTTCTTCTTGGTGGCAAACACAGAGGCCAACCCAGTCTTGCCCTTGACTGTGGTAGGAGGCATTTGGCCAACCTCAGTCCTTGCATCTTGTTGTTAATGCAGAGTTTCACCTGCTTCATCCAGTAACAAATCACTACGATGGCAAAACACATACAGATTAACATTAGCGGTATGTATACTACAGGGTGCAGCAGCATGTTGAAGATGCTAGTGGCAGTGAGGGACCAGCCAAAGAAATTTCTTATCAGTGGAGTTCTCTCACCCTCCTAATTTGCTCCATTGTCTGCTTTATAATGCTATCATTGTATCAGAATCTTTCTACCTTTTGCCTCAGCATTTTCTAGCAGCTGCTGCAAATTTGCATGCTCTAACATCTGTTTTACAAGTGACAAATCCATACAATACAAGGTGTAGTTTCTTATTAGCAACTGGCTAGTAAGTACAGGTGGTTTTATACACAAGATCACAGCCTCTAATAATAGCTACTTTACAAGCACACGTATTCAAGCCATTACTTTTCAGTTGCTCCCAAGTGATGTTTTGCAGTCATTCGTTTCTCTCTTCCTCTGTCTCCTTCTGCTCAGGACATTCACGGTCAGCTCCTGTAGCTGAGGCAGTGGGTTTTTCCACTCGTCTGTCCAGCTCATGGCAAGGTTTGAGAAACTTTGCAGGCAGCTGTCATGGACCAGTAGGTAGGAGAACACAAATATACCCCCTCCCCCAGGTTATCAGTTCTTGAGAAGTAAGACAGGTTAAAGGGTTTCCTTAAAGCAAGGGCATTCTGTTGAAACAGGAATGTGAAGCAGCTGCAGAAGCAAACTGCATATTACCCTACATTAGAGCCATTGAGGTGCTGCAGTGGGACCAGAGAAGGGCAACGGAGCTGGTGAAGGGCCTGGAGCACAGGTGTAATGAGGAACGGTTGAGGGACCTGCAGGAGCTTAGTCTGGAGAAGAGTTCAGGGTGAAGGCTCAGGAGAGAACTTATTACCCTCTACAGCTACCTGAGAGGAGGCTGGAGCAAGGAGATGCCTGGTCTCCTCTCCTGAAGAATAAGGGATAGAACAAGGAGAAATGGCCTCAAGCTGAGGAGAGCAGGTATAGACTGGAGATTAGGAAGCATTTCTTCACTTCAGGTGTAGTCAGGCATTGAAAGAGGCTGTCCAGGGCAGTGCTGGAGTCACCGTCCCTGGAAGAGTTCACAAACCGTGTAGACAAGGCCCTCTGTGACATGGGTTAGTGGTGGCCTTGGCAGTGCTGGGGAACGTTTGGATTTGATGACCTGAAAGGTCTTTTCCAACCTGGCTGACTCTATAACTGCCAAGAGCAGCTTTGGTGTGCCCAGTGGCCATGGACACAATGGCACCAACATCACAAAGCCTCAGTGGCTGCTATGGAGATGCCCATCACCGGTTGGGACTGGTTGGGAACAGTCACAGGCGTGGGCATCTCCATGGCAACCGCCAGGGCTTTGTGATGTAAGGGGGCTCCTCGTGCCCAGAGACCATTGTGATGAGGGGGCGACGCTGTGTTGACAGTGGGGTATATAAGGAGCGAGAGCCCTGGAGTACCTCAGTCCAGAGGAGCAGCCTCCCTCAGGAGGCAGCAATTCCCCTGGAAGCCCACGGCAGTTCAGCGTCCCAGGACGTGGAAGATGCCCGTGGGTAAAGAAGCGAACGCCCGTTCCCAGCCCGCTGAGGGCAGTCCAAGCATGCAGAGAAGGCGCCAGGTGAGGGCCGGGGCAGGAGGGAGAGGCCAGTGGTGGGAAGGGGCTGCTCAGAGCTGCCTCGGTGCCAGGGCTGGGCTTGCCAGCACTGCGGGGGCTGCGGTGCCAAGGCAGCCGCCTCCATCACACACCTCTTCCTCCTCCTCCTGCCTGCAGGTGGCCCGCAGGCAGCCTGAGGAAGCAGCCCAGGGCAGCCCGCGCCAGCCGTCGTCCCACCATGGGATCAAGCTGCCACAAGTGCGCTACCCAGAGAGGTTTTGGCCTCTCCTCATCCAGCAGGCACAGGTAGGGAGCCCCAGGGAGATGGGGCCGAACGTCTTCCTGACCCCGGGGGGTGCTGATGGGCAGGTGGGAGGTGCAGGAGGGAGCAAGCTGAGCCCCCGTGCCGTGCCCCGCAGGCTGCCCGCGCATGCCGGGGGTGCTCTGGGCAGTGGCCATGGGCAGTGGGTGGCCAGTCCCTCTCCCCAGCAGGCTCTATGAGCAGGCAGCAGCTGCCTGCGGGACTGAGCCTTGCCCTGGGGCTGGCAGGGGGACCCAACTGCCCGAGCTCAGCCAGCTGGGATGTGGGCACAAGGGACATCATCACACAGCCTCTCTCCTTGGCTTCTCTTGCAGATGGGCAGACTGCGGCACCAAGTGGTGCTGCCCTGCCCCAGCGAGTTGAGACAGGAGCACACACTCCCTCTGCCACCAATGGTGACAATGGCACCCCGGCCATCACCTCGCTCAGCGAGGGCAGTCAGCGACTGCTGCCGGCTGCCACCTCTGACAACAGCAGCCTCTTCAGCTTCTGGCAGTGACGCCATCATGAACGTCAGCAGCGCAGGCACCAGCCAACAGCAGCTTCACACAGCTGCTGCCCACGTGCGGCGTGTCCCCGGTTATGGGAGCACACTTGCTTGGCCAGAGACCACTCAATCTGCCCCACGCAGGTCCACTGCCTCTGCCTCTGCCATGAAAAGCACGAACAGCGTAAGCGCAGTCCTGCGCAAGAACAGCATGTGGAGCCAGGGACCCTGCAAGCAGCCAGTGGCACGGCAGGGCACAGCACAAAGCAGGGCTGCAGGGACACAAATGAAAAGAGACACCTTCCTGGCAGCCAACAGCAGCAAGGCCCCCACCACTCAGCCCACACTGAGGAACGCTGGGCAAGCGGCAGAGCACCATCTGGCAATGCCAGCAGCAGGAATCAATTCCCGCATCAACACCAAGCTCCTCAGTGAGCGCCACAGGCCTGTTGCACTGCGCCTGCCCCCCCTGCCCACCACGGTCAAGACTTTGGAGCTGCCAAAGAGGAGCTGTCCGGACAGAGCTCCTGAGAAACAGAAGCACCAGGCACCTCTCCCTCCTGTGACACCGGCACAAGCCTCCCCTGACCTTGAGAAGTGGGAGGCACCAACACATGCATGGAAACAGGCACCTGCCCTGCAGAGCACCAAAGTAGACACAGTTCCGCAGGTGACAGCCATGTGGAATGATGAGAAGCCTCTGGGCCAATCTGTAGCTGTGGTCCAGAAAACCAACGAGCAGCAAGTGAAACATCAGGGATCAACCAAAAGCTCTCAGGTGGCAATGTCGCCTGCAAGAGCTGACTCTCCTGTGGGTGCAGTACCTCAGGGAGAGCACAGCAGAGCCCCTGTCTTCCCAGGAGCACATGAGGAAGAAGGGGAAGCTGCACTGATGGAGATCCCTGGGACAGAAGTTGGGACACCCCACCTTACCCCAGGAGCAGACAGTGGAAATGCAGCCGCTTCTCCTTTGGCTAAGTACACTCAGCAGCCAGTGACTGAGGCACATGTGGCCAGCACCAAGGGGCTTGAGGCAGCGGAGGCAGACGTAGATTTTCACATGCATACGGAAGCGACACTGCCGGTGTTCCTGAATCCTCTGGAGGAGCAGCACAGTGGAAGCCCATGCTGCACCGAGCCCAGGGTGGCCAAGGAAAGGAGACCCACGGTCCATATGTCAGCAAACTACCCTTTGGAGAGGGAGCTCTTCCACTGTAATAGACACATCCAGCGCCCCCAACGGATGCGAACATTGATTGATCAAGTCAGATGCAGTCTGGTGAGTGCCAAGGACAGGATGGGATGGGACAGGGGCATGAGCCTCCCTCTGCCTGGGGAAAGCCGCTGTGCTGCCAAGCTGCAGCACACTCATTCCCTGTGTCCTGCTTGTGTGATTGCAGGAGAAACTGGGGGTCTCGATCGAGGAGGAGGAGGAGGATAAGAAAGAGGAGGATGAGAAAGATGCCAGCGACAAAAGGCAGGAGGAAGAGGCCACAACAGAAGACATCTGCTCAGCTGCTGAGAAAGAGAAGCACCACGCACCTCTCACTGCAGCAGCACAAGAGGAGAAGGCACTGATTGTGGCAGAGAGATTCGTGGTGCCCCCCCTAACAGAGCTTCTGAAGGAGCAGGTAAGTGCCAAGAACAGGATGGAACAGCACAGGGGGATGAGCTTCCATCTGCCTGGGGACAGCTGCTGTGCTGCTGAGCTGCAGCACGCTCATCCCCTGCATCCCGCTTGTGTCATTACAGGAGGATCTGGGGACTGAGAAGGAGGAAGTAAAGCAGGAGGAAAAGGAGAAAGAGCAGGAATGGGAAAAGGACATAGACCAAGAGCTGTCCCAGCTGAAGGAACTGGAACAGGTCACCAACTGCAACATCTCGATCAAAGCCTTGGTCCGCAAACTGGACGTTTCAACCGTCCAGGACATTAATGTTAACCCTTGGGTGCCCAAGCTCTCCCAGGCTCCCCTCACGAGTTCTCAGGAGGGGTCCATCTGCCCCAGCAGCATGGGCACGGACGTGGCAGGAGAGGCAGATGGAGACCTGCCAAGTGTTTCTCCTGCTTTGTCTGGTTCCACCTGCACCGAGCCGGCAGCTCCGACCCTGGCTGAAGCTGCTGAGGAAGAGCAGCACCGTGCACCTCTCACTGCAGCAGCACAAGAGGAGAAGGCACTGATTGTGGCAGAGAGATTCGTGGTGCCCCCCCTAACAGAGCTTCTGAAGGAGCAGGTAAGTGCCAAGAACAGGATGGAACAGCACAGGGGGATGAGCTTCCATCTGCCTGGGGACAGCTGCTGTGCTGCTGAGCTGCAGCACGCTCATCCCCTGCATCCCGCTTGTGTCATTACAGGAGGATCTGGGGACTGAGAAGGAGGAAGTAAAGCAGGAGGAAAAGGAGAAAGAGCAGGAATGGGAAAAGGACATAGACCAAGAGCTGTCCCAGCTGAAGGAACTGGAACAGGTCACCAACTGCAACATCTCGATCAAAGCCTTGGTCCGCAAACTGGACGTTTCAACCGTCCAGGACATTAATGTTAACCCTTGGGTGCCCAAGCTCTCCCAGGCTCCCCTCACGAGTTCTCAGGAGGGGTCCATCTGCCCCAGCAGCATGGGCACGGACGTGGCAGGAGAGGCAGATGGAGACCTGCCAAGTGTTTCTCCTGCTTTGTCTGGTTCCACCTGCACCGAGCCGGCAGCTCCGACCCTGGCTGAAGCTGCTGAGGAAGAGCAGCACCGTGCACCTCATGCTGCTGTGGCACAAGAAGAAGAGGAAGCACCGGCACCAGCTTCCCATGGCTTTGATGAGCAGGAGGCCGAAGCAGAGGCACAGAGAAAGGCATTTGACTTGCTCAGTCCCACTGCCTCTGAGCTGGCTCAACAAGAAATAGCCAGTCGCTTAGTGAGGGACGTCCTGCGCAAGGCTTTGGCTGTCATCCAGGAAACGGAGGAGCAGCCTCTGGAACAGGAGGACGTGGCCCAAAGCCATGTGGATGCGCCAACGGCACCAATAAGGCCTGCAGCAGTTCAGGACATAGAGACCTCTGTGGCTGCAGAGCCTCTGGCAGAAGCCAGCATGACTGAGCAGCAGACACTAGTACAGGCCCAGACAGAGGCACCTGCCCCACAGTGGGTCGCAGTAGTTGACACACCTGTGCAGGCTGTAGACAAGCAGCAAGTGAGGAGAGCACCTAAAAAACACCAGGGAGAGGCCAGCACAGCTGTTGCCTCCCCACCATCGCACGAGGATGAACGGGCAGGGTCACCTGCCAGTGTTCAGGCACCATCTTCCCTTGGCTTTGTTGAGCAGCAGACAACAGCACAAGCCCAGAGAGAAGCACCTGCCTTACAGAGGGTCACAATACTCAGCAAAACTGTGCAGGTGTCACTCAGTCGCAAAGTGAGGAGAGCACCTGGAAAGCGTCACAGAAAGGCCAGCACAGCCATTGCCTCCCCACCATTACATGAGGATGAACAGACAGTGTCTCCTGCAGCCGTTCAGGACACCCAGGATGAGGCAGGTACGTCCCTGAGTCGAGTGGCACCCAGACCAGATCAGCAGCAGTGTGTGCATGAGTTCGGCTGTGCCCCAACCCCCCTTCCCTGGATGAGGGCTTAAAGCCATTCATGGGAAGCCCTCAGTGGCGGCTGGCAGCAGGAGCTTGCCCGATGCCTGCCCAGCCCTGCACCTACAGCTCTCCTTTCCCCACAGGCATCGCCGCCCTCCCGGACACAGAAGCAGTCCAAAAGCAACGACCATCCCGCTTCAGGAGGGCGCTGAAGGCTCTGCGCAGGGCTTTCCGCTTCTCCTGCATCAGCCCACAAGTGGAGGAGTAGTGCCCCACTGCCAGCTCCAGACCAGAGGGAGCTGCGCTGAGGACATCGTGCTGCAGCCTGCGCTCACTGTGGACTCTTTCTCGGGCCAATAAACCATGTCCTTTTCTCTCCACTGCTCGCCTCTGCCTGCTCCTCCTTTTCCCTTGTGTCAGTAGCAGAGAAGCCTGCGGAGCGACCTCTTTCCTTGAGCACTTCCCAGCTGCTGAGCTTGCAGTCCTGTTGGCTCTTGGCAGCACGTGCTGCCCATGTAGGAAAAGTGCAACCCGATGGGATCATACAGTGTGTGATGCAGTGGCTTCCGTGTCAGTTGGCTTTTGAAACCCGGTGCGTGCTGCAGCCCGGTGACCGGAATGAGAGGGGTGTAAAAAGGATGGGAGGAACAAAGAGTGAGGGTTGGTGTTGTTGAGGCCAGAGATAAGAGACAAGGGACTGCAATTCTTGTGCTCCTTTTGCACACGCAAGCACTGGAACAATGCAGTGAGAAGCTGGCAGTGTTTCAGGCAGGAGCTAAAGGCCTGTGAACACAAACCCCCGCCAGCCTGTCAGTAAGACCAAGCCTATCAATTTCTATTTGAAAGAGTGGTTTTCTAGAGAAGACCTGACACTTTACATCCTCCTGTGAGAATTGGTCTCTAGATAAAAACTTAAGCTCAGGGTAGGCACAGCAGTGAAGCAGCAACTTATTAATGTGTTTGCAAATACGGGTGTCCTGGCAAGCAGGCACACAGGGCAAAATTAGAACTATTATATTTATTTCTTATGCTGTCCGCAAGTTCCCTCCCTTGTTTCCCCATAGGGTGGGTACTCCAAGGTTTGCAGCCTACCCGCCGTGTATAATCTAAATGCCAAATGTCCCACCTCTGTTTACACCCTTCCTCTCTTCTATTTATCTCCTTTTATGGTTCGATTTCGTAACTCTCTGCCAGGCTTGTGGTACCCTGGCTTATGCTTAATCAACCTCCACCTGCTTAGTTTTATAAGCTTTACAAAGACAGTAGTATTCTTTTTAACCACAGAGTGTATCTTTCGTCCAGAGAGGACACTATCTTTAACCACAGAGTGTGTCTTTCTAAGTTATGGTATCTCAAACCCTTTGTTTTGTTCCCTTAGTAACTAAGCCCCAGCCCCAATATTGAAAAATCTTAATATTGCAAAGCCTTAATATTGATCTCAAAGCTCTAATATTGCACAGCCTTAATATTGATCTCAAAGCTCTAATATTGCACAGCCTTAATATTGCAAGGCCCCATCCCCAATTATGCAAAACCAACACTGTTTCTCTCACAGAAACCCCATGCTTTTATTTGTCCTCTTCCTCCTCTTTCTGTGTTTTTTTCTGGTACCAAGTTCCCAACCCACTGGATTAATGCCCTCCTTCCTTTCTGTTTGTGTGAGAGGGGGCGCTTGTGGTTCTTGCACATTTTGGGCTTGGAGCCAGCAGCTCAGCTCCCTCTCAGCTTCCCTGATGTCTCTTAGTCGCTTGTCTGTCTCCCACATCTCAGCCACGTGCTGCCGGAGCTCATGCCCAGCAGAGGTGTATTGTTCCCTGGCTTGGAAACTGGCTGGCTGGAGTCCCTGGAGCGGCGGTGAAGGCTGTCACATCTAGTTGCCATCTGGTCACTACTGGTGTCCCCTAGGACTTGGTGTTGGGGCCAGTGTTGCTTAATATCTTAATTAGAATCACAGAATCACAGAACCAGATCACTGATGATCTGGATGAGGGGATTGAGTGCACCCTCAGTAAGTTTGTGGATGACATCAGGTTGGGTGGGAGTGTTGACCTGCTGGAGGGCAGGAAAGTCTGCAGAGGGATCTGGACAGGCTGGATCAATGGGCAGTGATCAATGGCATGAGGTCCAACAAGGCAAAGTGCCGGGTCCTGCACTTGGGAGCATCCTGACTTCTATCAGCACTAGTGTGTCCAGCAGAACCAGGGCAATGATTGTCCCCCTGTACTGGGCAATGGTGTGGCCATCCCTCGAATCCTGTGTTCAGACCTGGAGCTGTCATGACGAGAGAAATATTGAGGTGTTGGAGCAGCTCCAGAGAACAGGAGATGGAAGAAGAGAAACCAGCCTCAAGCTGCGCCAGGGGAGGTGTAAGCTGGAGATTAGGAAGCATTTCTTCACTTCAGGTGTAGTCAGGCATTGAAACAGGCTGTCCAGGGCAGTGGTGGAGTCACCGTCCCTGGAAGAGTTCACACGCTGTGTAGACGAGGCCCTCAGTGACATGGGTCAGTGGTGGCCTTGGCAGTGCTGGGGAGCGGTTGGATTTGATGACGTGAAAGGTCCTTTCCAGCCTGGTTGACTCTATGACTGCCTGGATCAGCCCTGGTGGGCCCAGTAGCCATGGACACAATGGTGCCAACATCACAAAGCCTCAGTGGTTCCTATGGAGATGCCAGTCACTGGTTGGGACTGGTTGGGAACAATCAAGGGGACTGGGCATCTCTACAGCGACAGCCGGGGCATTGCGATGTAAGGGGGCTCCTCGTGCCCAGAAGCCATTGTGACCCAGAGGCCATTGTGACGAGGAGGCAAGGGACGCTGTGTTGACAGTGGCGTACATAAGGAGCGAGAGCCCTGGAGTACCTCAGTCCAGAGGAGCAGCCTCCCTCAGGAGGCAGCAATTCCCCTGGAAGCCTACGGCAGTTCAGCGTCCCAGGACGTGGAAGATGCCCGTGGGTAAAGGAGCGAACGCCCGTTCCCAGCCCGCTGAGGGCAGTCCAAGCTTGCAGAGAAGGCGCGAGGTGAGGGCCGGGGCAGGAGGGAGAGGCCAGTGGTGGGAAGGGGCTGCTCAGAGCTGCCTCGGTGCCAGGGCTGGGCTTGCCAGCACTGCGGGGGCTGTGGTGCCAAGGCAGCCGCCTCCATCACACACCTCTTCCTCCTCCTCCTGCCTGCAGGTGGCCCACAGGCAGCCTGAGGAAGCAGCCCAGGGCAGCCCGCGCCAGGCGTTGTCCCACCATGGGATCAAGCTGCCACCGGTGCGCTACCCAGAGAAGTTTCGGCCTCTCCTCATCCAGCAGGCACAGGTAGGGAGCCCCAGGGAGATGGGGCCGAACGTCTTCCCGACCCCGGGGGGTGCTGATGGGCAGGCGGGAGGTGCAGGAGGGAGCAAGCTGAGCCCCCCGTGCCGTGCCCCACAGGCTGCCCGCGCATGCCGGGGGTGCTCTGGGCAGTGGCCGTGGGCAGTGGGTGGCCAGTCCCTCTCCCCAGCAGGCTCTATGAGCAGGCAGCAGTTGCCTGCGGGACTGAGCCTTGCCCTGGGGCTGGCAGGGGGGCCTAACTGCCCGAGCTCAGCCAGCTGGGATGTGGGCACAAGGGACACCATCACACAGCCTCTCTCCTTGGCTTCTCTTGCAGATGGGCAGACTGCGGCACCAAGTGGTGCTGCCCTGCCCCAGCGAGGCGAGACAGGAGCACACACTCCCTCTGCCACCAATGGTGACAATGGCACCCCGGCCATCACCTCGCTCAGCGAGGGCAGTCAGCGACTGCTGCCGGCTGCCACCTCTGACAACAGCAGCCTCTTCAGCTTCTGGCAGTGACGCCATCATGAACGTCAGCAGCGCAGGCACCAGCCAACAGCAGCTTCACACAGCTGCTGCCCACGTGCGGCGTGTCCCCAGTTATGGGAGCACACTTGCTTGGCCAGAGACCACTCAATCTGCCCCACACAGGTCCACTGCCTCTGCCTCTGCCATGAAAAGCACGAACAGCGTAAGCGCAGTCCTGTGCAAGAACAGCATGTGGAGCCAGGGACCCTGCCAGCAGCCAGTGGCACGGCAGGGCACAGCACAAAGCAGGGCTGCAGGGACACAAATGAAAAGAGACACCTTCCTGGCAGCCAACAGCAGCAAGGCCCCCACCACTCAGCCCACACTGAGGAACGCTGGGCAAGCGGCAGAGCACCATCTGGCAATGCCAGCAGCAGGAATCAATTCCCGCATCAACACCAAGTTCCTCAGTGAGCGCCACAGGCCTGTTGCACTGCGCCTGCCCCCCCTGCCCACCACGGTCAAGACTTTGGAGCTGCCAAAGAGGAGTTGTCCGGACAGAGCTCCTGAGAAACAGAAGCACCAGGCACCTCTCCCTCCTGTGACACCGGCACAAGCCTCCCCTGACCTTGAGAAGTGGGAGGCACCAACACATGCATGGAAACAGGCACCTGCCCTGCAGAGCACCAAAGTAGACACAGTTCCGCAGGTGACAGCCATGTGGAATGATGAGAAGCCTCTGGGCCAATCTGTAGCTATGGTCCAGAAAACCAACGAGCAGCGAAACATCAGGGATCAACCAAAAGCTCTCAGGTGGCAATGTCGCCTGCAAGAGCTGACTCTCCTGTGGGTGCAGTACCTCAGGGAAAGCACAGCAGAGCCCCTGTCTTCCCAGGAGCACATGAGGAAGAAGGGGAAGCTGCACTGATGGAGATCCCTGGGACAGAAGTTGGAACACATCACCTTAGCCCAGGAGCAGACAGTGGAAATGCAGCCGCTTCTCCCTTGGCTAAGTACTCTCAGCAGCCAGTGACTGAGGCACGTGTGGCCAGCACCAAGGGGCTTGAGGCAGCGGAGGCAGACGTAGATTTTCACATGCATACGGAAGCGACACTGCCGGTGTTCCTGAATCCTCTGGAGGAGCAGCACAGTAGAAGGCCATGCTGCACCAAGCACAGGGTGGCCAAGGAAAGGAGACCCACGGTCCATTTGTCAGCAAACTACCCTTTGGACAGGAAGCTCTTCCACTGTAATAAGACACATCCAGCGCCCCCATCGGATGCTGACACTGATTCATCAAGTCAGATGCAGGCTGGTGAGTGCCAAGGACAGGATGGGATGGGACAGGGGCATGAGCCTCCCTCTGCCTGGGGAAAGCCGCTGTGCTGCCAAGCTGCAGCACACTCATTCCCTGTGTCCTGCTTGTGTGATTGCAGGAGAAACTGGGGGTCTCGATCGAGGAGGAGGAGGAGGAGGAGGAAGAGGAGGATGAGAAAGATGCCAGCGACAAAAGGCATGAGGAAGAGGCCACAACAGAAGACATCTGCTCAGCTGCCGGGAAAGAAAGACACCGCGCACCTCTCACTGCAGCAGCACAAGAGGAGAAGGCACTGACTGTGGCAGGGAGATTCATGGTGCTCCCCCTAACAGAGTTTCTGAAGGAGCAGGTAAGTGCCAAGAACAGGATGGAACAGCACAGGGGGATGAGCCTCCATCTGCCTGGGGACAGCTGCTGTGCTGCTGAGCTGCAGCACACTCATCCCCTGCATCCCGCTTGTGTCATTACAGGAGGATCTGGGGACTGAGAAGGAGGAAGTAAAGCAGGAGGAGAAGGAGGAAGTAAAGCAGGAGGAAAAGGAGAAAGAGCAGGAATGGGAAAAGGACATAGACCAAGAGCTGTCCCAGCTGAAGGAACTGGAACAGGTCACCAACTGCAACATCTCGATCAAAGCCTTGGTCCGCAAACTGGACGTTTCAACCGTCCAGGACATTAATGTTAACCCTTGGGTGCCCAAGCTCTCCCAGGCTCCCCTCACGAGTTCTCAGGAGGGGTCCATCTGCCCCAGCAGCATGCGCACGGACGTGGCAGGAGAGGCAGATGGAGACCTGCAAAGTGTTTCTCCTGCTTTGTCTGGTTCCACCTGCACCGAGCCGGCAGCTCCGACCCTGGCTGGAGCTGCTGAGGAAGAGCAGCACCGTGCACCTCATGCTGCTGTGGCACAAGAAGAGGAGGAAGCACCGGCATCAGCTTCCCATGGCTTTGATGAGCAGGAGGCCGAAGCAGAGGCACAGAGAAAGGCATTTGACTTGCCCAGACCCACTGCCTCTGAGCTGGCTCGACAAGAAATAGCCAGTCGCTTAGCGAGCGACGTCCTGCGTGAGGCTTTGGCTGTCATCCAGGAAACGGAGGAGCAGCCTCTGGAACAGGAGGACGTGGCCCAAAGCCATGTGGATGCGACAACGGCACCAATAAGGCCTGCAGCAGTTCAGGACATAGAGACCTCTGTGGCTGCAGAGCCTCTGGCAGAAGCCAGCATGACTGAGCAGCAGACACTAGTACAGGCCCAGACAGAGGCACCTGCCCCACAGTGGGTCACAGTAGTTGACACACCTGTGCAGGCTGTAGACAGGCAGCAAGTGAGGAGAGCGCCTAAAAAACACCAGGGAGAGGCCAGCACAGCTGTTGCCTCCCCACCATCGCACGAGGATGAACGGGCAGGGTCATCTGCCAGTGTTCAGGACACCCAGGATGAGCCAGGTACGTCCCTGAGTCAAGTGGCACCCACGCTAGGCCGGCAGCAGCATGTGCACTATTTCGGCCATGCCCCGGCCTCCCCTCTCTGGCCAAGCGCTCAAAGCCTTCAGTGGAAAGCCCCCAGGGGAAGCCCTCAGTGGCGGCTGGCAGCAGGAGCTTGCCCGGTGCCTGCCCAGCCCTGCACCTACAGCTCTCCTTTCCCCACAGGCATCGCCGCCCTCCCGGACACAGAAGCAGTCCAAAAGCAACGACCATCCCGCTTCAGGAGGGCGCTGAAGGCTCTGCGCAGGGCTTTCCGCTTCTGCTGCATCAGCCCACAAGTGGAGGAGTAGTGCCCCACTGCCAGCTCCAGACCAGAGGGAGCTGCGCTGAGGACATCGTGCTGCCGCCTGCGCTCACTGTGGACTCTTTCTCGGGCCAATAAACCATGTCCCTTTCTCTCCACTGCTCGCCTCTGCCTGCTCCTCCTTCTCCCTTGTGTCAGTAGCAGAGAAGCCTGCGGAGCGACCTCTTTCCTTGAGCACTTCCCAGCTGCTGAGCTTGCAGTCCTGTTGGCTCTTGGCAGCACGTGCTGCCCATGTAGGAAAAGTGCAACCCGATGGGATCAAGCAGTGTGTGATGCAGTGGCTTCCGTGTCAGTTGGCTTTTGAAACCCGGTGCGTGCTGCAGCCCGGTGACCGGAATGAGAGGGGTGTAAAAAGGATGGGAGGAACAAAGAGTGAGGGTTGGTGTTGCTGAGGCCAGAGATAAGAGACAAGGGACTGCAATTCTTGTGCTCCTTTTGCACACGCAAGCACTGGAACAATGCAGTGAGAAGCTGGCAGTGTTTCAGGCAGGAGCTAAAGGCCTGTGAACACAAACCCCCGCCAGCCTGTCAGTAAGACCAAGCCTACCAATTTCTATTTGAAAGGGTGGTTTTCTAGAGAAGACCTGACACTTTACATCCTCCTGTGAGAATTGGTCTCTAGATAAAAACTTAAGCTCAGGGTAGGCACAGCAGTGAAGCAGCAACTTATCAATGTGTTTGCAAATACGGGTGTCCTGGCAAGCAGGCACACAGGGCAAAATTAGAACTATTATATTTATTTCTTATGCCGTCCGCAAGTTCCCTCCCTTGTTTCCCCATAGGGTGGGTACTCCAGGGTTTGCAGCCTACCCGACATGTATAATCTAAATGCCAAATGTCCCACCTCTGTTTACACCCTTCCTCTAATCTATTTATCTCCTTTTATGGTTCGATTTCGTAACTCTCTGCCAGGCTTGTGGTACCCTGGCTTATGCTTAATCAACCTCCACCTGCTTAGTTTTATAAGCTTTACAAAGACAGTAGTATTCTTTTTAACCACAGAGTGTATCTTTCGTCCAGAGAGGACACTATCTTTAACCACAGAGTGTGTCTTTCTAAGTTATGGTATCTCAAACCCTTTGTTTTGTTCCCTTAGTAACTAAGCCCCAGCCCCAATATTGAAAAATCTTAATATTGCAAAGCCTTAATATTGATCTCAAAGCTCTAATATTGCACAGCCTTAATATTGATCTCAAAGCTCTAATATTGCACAGCCTTAATATTGCAAGGCCCCATCCCCAATTATGCAAAACCAACACTGTTTCTCTCACAGAAACCCCATGCTTTTATTTGTCCTCTTCCTCCTCTTTCTGTGTTTTTTTCTGGTACCAAGTTCCCAACCCACTGGATTAATGCCCTCCTTCCTTTCTGTTTGTGTGAGAGGGGGCGCTTGTGGTTCTTGCACATTTTGGGCTTGGAGCCAGCAGCTCAGCTCCCTCTCAGCTTCCCTGATGTCTCTTAGTCGCTTGTCTGTCTCCCACATCTCAGCCACGTGCTGCCGGAGCTCATGCCCAGCAGAGGTGTATTGTTCCCTGGCTTGGAAACTGGCTGGCTGGAGTCCCTGGAGCGGCGGTGAAGGCTGTCACATCTAGTTGCCATCTGGTCACTACTGGTGTCCCCTAGGACTTGGTGTTGGGGCCAGTGTTGCTTAATATCTTAATTAGAATCACAGAATCACAGAACCAGATCACTGATGATCTGGATGAGGGGATTGAGTGCACCCTCAGTAAGTTTGTGGATGACATCAGGTTGGGTGGGAGTGTTGACCTGCTGGAGGGCAGGAAAGTCTGCAGAGGGATCTGGACAGGCTGGATCAATGGGCAGTGATCAATGGCATGAGGTCCAACAAGGCAAAGTGCCGGGTCCTGCACTTGGGAGCATCCTGACTTCTATCAGCACTAGTGTGTCCAGCAGAACCAGGGCAATGATTGTCCCCCTGTACTGGGCACTGGTGTGGCCATCCCTCGAATCCTGTGTTCAGACCTGGAGCTGTCATGACGAGAGAAATATTGAGGTGTTGGAGCAGCTCCAGAGAACAGGAGATGGAAGAAGAGAAACCAGCCTCAAGCTGCGCCAGGGGAGGTGTAAGCTGGAGATTAGGAAGCATTTCTTCACTTCAGGTGTAGTCAGGCATTGAAACAGGCTGTCCAGGGCAGTGGTGGAGTCACCGTCCCTGGAAGAGTTCACACGCTGTGTAGACGAGGCCCTCAGTGACATGGGTCAGTGGTGGCCTTGGCAGTGCTGGGGAGCGGTTGGATTTGATGACGTGAAAGGTCCTTTCCAGCCTGGTTGACTCTATGACTGCCTGGATCAGCCCTGGTGGGCCCAGTAGCCATGGACACAATGGTGCCAACATCACAAAGCCTCAGTGGTTCCTATGGAGATGCCAGTCACTGGTTGGGACTGGTTGGGAACAATCACGGGGACTGGGCATCTCTACGGCGACAGCCGGGGCATTGCGATGTAAGGGGGCTCCTCGTGCCCAGAAGCCATTGTGACCCAGAGGCCATTGTGACGAGGAGGCAAGGGACGCTGTGTTGACAGTGGCGTACATAAGGAGCGAGAGCCCTGGAGTACCTCAGTCCAGAGGAGCAGCCTCCCTCAGGAGGCAGCAATTCCCCTGGAAGCCTACGGCAGTTCAGCGTCCCAGGACGTGGAAGATGCCCGTGGGTAAAGGAGTGAACGCCCGTTCCCAGCCCGCTGAGGGCAGTCCAAGCTTGCAGAGAAGGCGCGAGGTGAGGGCCGGGGCAGGAGGGAGAGGCCAGTGGTGGGAAGGGGCTGCTCAGAGCTGCCTCGGTGCCAGGGCTGGGCTTGCCAGCACTGCGGGGGCTGCGGTGCCAAGGCAGCCGCCTCCATCACACACCTCTTCCTCCTCCTCCTGCCTGCAGGTGGCCCACAGGCAGCCTGCGGAAGCAGCCCAGGGCAGCCCGCGCCAGGCGTCGTCCCACCATGGGATCAAGCTGCCACCGGTGCTTCTCCCTTGGCTAAGTACTCTCAGCAGCCAGTGACTGAGGCACGTGTGGCCAGCACCAAGGAGCTTGAGGCAGCGGAGGCAGACGTAGATTTTCACATGCATACGGAAGCGACACTGCCGGTGTTCCTGAATCCTCTGGAGGAGCAGCACAGTAGAAGGCCATGCTGCACCGAGCCCAGGGTGGCCAAGGAAAGGAGACCCACGGTCCATATGTCAGCAAACTACCCTTTGGACAGGAAGCTCTTCCACTGTAATAAGACACATCCAGCGCCCCCATCGGATGCGGACATTGATTCATCAAGTCAGATGCAGGCTGGTGAGTGCCAAGGACAGGATGGGATGGGACAGGGGCATGAGCCTCCCTCTGCCTGGGGAAAGCTGCTGTGCTGCCAAGCTGCAGCACACTCATTCCCTGTGTCCTGCTTGTGTGATTGCAGGAGAAACTGGGGGTCTCGATCGAGGAGGAGGAGGAGGAAGAAGAGGATGAGAAAGATGCCAGCGACAAAAGGCATGAGGAAGAGGCCACAACAGAAGACATCTGCTCAGCTGCCGGGAAAGAAAGACACCGCGCACCTCTCACTGCAGCAGCACAAGAGGAGAAGGCACTGACTGTGGCAGGGAGATTCATGGTGCTCCCCCTAACAGAGTTTCTGAAGGAGCAGGTAAGTGCCAAGAACAGGATGGAACAGCACAGGGGGATGAGCCTCCATCTGCCTGGGGACAGCTGCTGTGCTGCTGAGCTGCAGCACACTCATCCCCTGCATCCCGCTTGTGTGATTACAGGAGGATCTGGGGACTGAGAAGGAGGAAGTAAAGCAGGAGGAAAAGGAGAAAGAGCAGGAATGGGAAAAGGACATAGACCAAGAGCTGTCCCAGCTGAAGGAACTGGAACAGGTCACCAACTGCAACATCTCGATCAAAGCCTTGGTCCGCAAACTGGACGTTTCAACCGTCCAGGACATTAATGTTAACCCTTGGGTGCCCAAGCTCTCCCAGGCTCCCCTCACGAGTTCTCAGGAGGGGTCCATCTGCCCCAGCAGCATGCGCACGGACGTGGCAGGAGAGGCAGATGGAGACCTGCAAAGTGTTTCTCCTGCTTTGTCTGGTTCTACCCGCACCGAGCCGGCAGCTCCGACCCTGGCTGGAGCTGCTGAGGAAGAGCAGCACCGTGCACCTCATGCTGCTGTGGCACAAGAAGAGGAGGAAGCACCGGCATCAGCTTCCCATGGCTTTGATGAGCAGGAGGCCGAAGCAGAGGCACGGAGAAAGGCATTTGACTTGCCCAGACCCACTGCCTCTGAGCTGGCTCGACAAGAAATAGCCAGTCGCTTAGTGAGGGACGTCCTGCGCAAGGCTTTGGCTGTCATCCAGGAAACAGAGGAGCAGCCTCTGGAACAGGAGGACGTGGCCCAAAGCCATGTGGATGCGACAACGGCACCAATAAGGCCTGCAGCAGTTCAGGACATAGAGACCTCTGTGGCTGCAGAGCCTCTGGCAGAAGCCAGCATGACTGAGCAGCAGACACTCGTACAGGCCCAGACAGAGGCACCTGCCCCGCAGTGGGTCACAGTAGTTGACACACCTGTGCAGGCTGTAGACAGGCAGCAAGTGAGGAGAGCGCCTAAAAAACACCAGGGAGAGGCCAGCACAGCTGTTGCCTCCCCACCATCGCACGAGGATGAACGGGCAGGGTCACCTGCCAGTGTTCAGGACACCCAGGATGAGCCAGGTACGTCCCTGAGTCAAGTGGCACCCACGCAAGGCCGGCAGCAGCATGTGCACTATTTCGGCCATGCCCCGGCCTCCCCTCTCTGGCCAAGCGCTCAAAGCCTTCAGTGGAAAGCCCCCAGGGGAAGCCCTCAGTGGCGGGTGGCAGCAGGAGCTTGCCCGGTGCCTGCCCAGCCCTGCACCTACAGCTCTCCTTTCCCCACAGGCATCGCCGCCCTCCCGGACACAGAAGCAGTCCAAAAGCAACGACCATCCCGCTTCAGGAGGGCGCTGAAGGCTCTGCGCAGGGCTTTCCGCTTCTGCTGCATCAGCCCACAAGTGGAGGAGTAGTGCCCCACTGCCAGCTCCAGACCAGAGGGAGCTGCGCTGAGGACATCGTGCTGCCGCCTGCGCTCACTGTGGACTCTTTCTCGGGCCAATAAACCATGTCCTTTTCTCTCCACTGCTCGCCTCTGCCTGCTCCTCCTTCTCCCTTGTGTCAGTAGCAGAGAAGCCTGCGGAGCGACCTCTTTCCTTGAGCACTTCCCAGCTGCTGAGCTTGCAGTCCTGTTGGCTCTTGGCAGCACGTGCTGCCCATGTAGGAAAAGTGCAACCCGATGGGATCAAGCAGTGTGTGATGCAGTGGCTTCCGTGTCAGTTGGCTTTTGAAACCCGGTGCGTGCTGCAGCCCGGTGACCGGAATGAGAGGGGTGTAAAAAGGATGGGAGGAACAAAGAGTGAGGGTTGGTGTTGTTGAGGCCAGAGATAAGAGACAAGGGACTGCAATTCTTGTGCTCCTTTTGCACACGCAAGCACTGGAACAATGCAGTGAGAAGCTGGCAGTGTTTCAGGCAGGAGCTAAAGGCCTGTGAACACAAACCCCCGCCAGCCTGTCAGTAAGACCAAGCCTACCAATTTCTATTTGAAAGGGTGGTTTTCTAGAGAAGACCTGACACTTTACATCCTCCTGTGAGAATTGGTCTCTAGATAAAAACTTAAGCTCAGGGTAGGCACAGCAGTGAAGCAGCAACTTATCAATGTGTTTGCAAATACGGGTGTCCTGGCAAGCAGGCACACAGGGCAAAATTAGAACTATTATATTTATTTCTTATGCCGTCCGCAAGTTCCCTCCCTTGTTTCCCCATAGGGTGGGTACTCCAGGGTTTGCAGCCTACCCGACATGTATAATCTAAATGCCAAATGTCCCACCTCTGTTTACACCCTTCCTCTAATCTATTTATCTCCTTTTATGGTTCGATTTCGTAACTCTCTGCCAGGCTTGTGGTACCCTGGCTTATGCTTAATCAACCTCCACCTGCTTAGTTTTATAAGCTTTACAAAGACAGTAGTATTCTTTTTAACCACAGAGTGTATCTTTCGTCCAGAGAGGACACTATCTTTAACCACAGAGTGTGTCTTTCTAAGTTATGGTATCTCAAACCCTTTGTTTTGTTCCCTTAGTAACTAAGCCCCAGCCCCAATATTGAAAAATCTTAATATTGCAAAGCCTTAATATTGATCTCAAAGCTCTAATATTGCACAGCCTTAATATTGCAAGGCCCCATCCCCAATTATGCAAAACCAACACTGTTTCTCTCACAGAAACCCCATGCTTTTATTTGTCCTCTTCCTCCTCTTTCTGTGTTTTTTTCTGGTACCAAGTTCCCAACCCACTGGATTAATGCCCTCCTTCCTTTCTGTTTGTGTGAGAGGGGGCGCTTGTGGTTCTTGCACATTTTGGGCTTGGAGCCAGCAGCTCAGCTCCCTCTCAGCTTCCCTGATGTCTCTTAGTCGCTTGTCTGTCTCCCACATCTCAGCCACGTGCTGCCGGAGCTCATGCCCAGCAGAGGTGTATTGTTCCCTGGCTTGGAAACTGGCTGGCTGGAGTCCCTGGAGCGGCGGTGAAGGCTGTCACATCTAGTTGCCATCTGGTCACTACTGGTGTCCCCTAGGACTTGGTGTTGGGGCCAGTGTTGCTTAATATCTTAATTAGAATCACAGAATCACAGAACCAGATCACTGATGATCTGGATGAGGGGATTGAGTGCACCCTCAGTAAGTTTGTGGATGACATCAGGTTGGGTGGGAGTGTTGACCTGCTGGAGGGCAGGAAAGTCTGCAGAGGGATCTGGACAGGCTGGATCAATGGGCAGTGATCAATGGCATGAGGTCCAACAAGGCAAAGTGCCGGGTCCTGCACTTGGGAGCATCCTGACTTCTATCAGCACTAGTGTGTCCAGCAGAACCAGGGCAATGATTGTCCCCCTGTACTGGGCACTGGTGTGGCCATCCCTCGAATCCTGTGTTCAGACCTGGAGCTGTCATGACGAGAGAAATATTGAGGTGTTGGAGCAGCTCCAGAGAACAGGAGATGGAAGAAGAGAAACCAGCCTCAAGCTGCGCCAGGGGAGGTGTAAGCTGGAGATTAGGAAGCATTTCTTCACTTCAGGTGTAGTCAGGCATTGAAACAGGCTGTCCAGGGCAGTGGTGGAGTCACCGTCCCTGGAAGAGTTCACACGCTGTGTAGACGAGGCCCTCAGTGACATGGGTCAGTGGTGGCCTTGGCAGTGCTGGGGAGCGGTTGGATTTGATGACGTGAAAGGTCCTTTCCAGCCTGGTTGACTCTATGACTGCCTGGATCAGCCCTGGTGGGCCCAGTAGCCATGGACACAATGGTGCCAACATCACAAAGCCTCAGTGGTTCCTATGGAGATGCCAGTCACTGGTTGGGACTGGTTGGGAACAATCACGGGGACTGGGCATCTCTACGGCGACAGCCGGGGCATTGCGATGTAAGGGGGCTCCTCGTGCCCAGAAGCCATTGTGACCCAGAGGCCATTGTGACGAGGAGGCAAGGGACGCTGTGTTGACAGTGGCGTACATAAGGAGCGAGAGCCCTGGAGTACCTCAGTCCAGAGGAGCAGCCTCCCTCAGGAGGCAGCAATTCCCCTGGAAGCCTACGGCAGTTCAGCGTCCCAGGACGTGGAAGATGCCCGTGGGTAAAGGAGTGAACGCCCGTTCCCAGCCCGCTGAGGGCAGTCCAAGCTTGCAGAGAAGGCGCGAGGTGAGGGCCGGGGCAGGAGGGAGAGGCCAGTGGTGGGAAGGGGCTGCTCAGAGCTGCCTCGGTGCCAGGGCTGGGCTTGCCAGCACTGCGGGGGCTGCGGTGCCAAGGCAGCCGCCTCCATCACACACCTCTTCCTCCTCCTCCTGCCTGCAGGTGGCCCACAGGCAGCCTGCGGAAGCAGCCCAGGGCAGCCCGCGCCAGGCGTCGTCCCACCATGGGATCAAGCTGCCACCGGTGCTTCTCCCTTGGCTAAGTACTCTCAGCAGCCAGTGACTGAGGCACGTGTGGCCAGCACCAAGGAGCTTGAGGCAGCGGAGGCAGACGTAGATTTTCACATGCATACGGAAGCGACACTGCCGGTGTTCCTGAATCCTCTGGAGGAGCAGCACAGTAGAAGGCCATGCTGCACCGAGCCCAGGGTGGCCAAGGAAAGGAGACCCACGGTCCATATGTCAGCAAACTACCCTTTGGACAGGAAGCTCTTCCACTGTAATAAGACACATCCAGCGCCCCCATCGGATGCGGACATTGATTCATCAAGTCAGATGCAGGCTGGTGAGTGCCAAGGACAGGATGGGATGGGACAGGGGCATGAGCCTCCCTCTGCCTGGGGAAAGCTGCTGTGCTGCCAAGCTGCAGCACACTCATTCCCTGTGTCCTGCTTGTGTGATTGCAGGAGAAACTGGGGGTCTCGATCGAGGAGGAGGAGGAGGAAGAAGAGGATGAGAAAGATGCCAGCGACAAAAGGCATGAGGAAGAGGCCACAACAGAAGACATCTGCTCAGCTGCCGGGAAAGAAAGACACCGCGCACCTCTCACTGCAGCAGCACAAGAGGAGAAGGCACTGACTGTGGCAGGGAGATTCATGGTGCTCCCCCTAACAGAGTTTCTGAAGGAGCAGGTAAGTGCCAAGAACAGGATGGAACAGCACAGGGGGATGAGCCTCCATCTGCCTGGGGACAGCTGCTGTGCTGCTGAGCTGCAGCACACTCATCCCCTGCATCCCGCTTGTGTGATTACAGGAGGATCTGGGGACTGAGAAGGAGGAAGTAAAGCAGGAGGAAAAGGAGAAAGAGCAGGAATGGGAAAAGGACATAGACCAAGAGCTGTCCCAGCTGAAGGAACTGGAACAGGTCACCAACTGCAACATCTCGATCAAAGCCTTGGTCCGCAAACTGGACGTTTCAACCGTCCAGGACATTAATGTTAACCCTTGGGTGCCCAAGCTCTCCCAGGCTCCCCTCACGAGTTCTCAGGAGGGGTCCATCTGCCCCAGCAGCATGCGCACGGACGTGGCAGGAGAGGCAGATGGAGACCTGCAAAGTGTTTCTCCTGCTTTGTCTGGTTCTACCCGCACCGAGCCGGCAGCTCCGACCCTGGCTGGAGCTGCTGAGGAAGAGCAGCACCGTGCACCTCATGCTGCTGTGGCACAAGAAGAGGAGGAAGCACCGGCATCAGCTTCCCATGGCTTTGATGAGCAGGAGGCCGAAGCAGAGGCACAGAGAAAGGCATTTGACTTGCTCAGTCCCACTGCCTCTGAGCTGGCTCGACAAGAAATAGCCAGTTGCTTAGTGAGGGACGTCCTGCGCAAGGCTTTGGCTGTCATCCAGGAAACAGAGGAGCAGCCTCTGGAACAGGAGGACGTGGCCCAAAGCCATGTGGATGCGACAACGGCACCAATAAGGCCTGCAGCAGTTCAGGACATAGAGACCTCTGTGGCTGCAGAGCCTCTGGCAGAAGCCAGCATGACTGAGCAGCAGACACTCGTACAGGCCCAGACAGAGGCACCTGCCCCACAGTGGGTCACAGTAGTTGACACACCTGTGCAGGCTGTAGACAGGCAGCAAGTGAGGAGAGCGCCTAAAAAACACCAGGGAGAGGCCAGCACAGCTGTTGCCTCCCCACCATCGCACGAGGATGAACGGGCAGGGTCACCTGCCAGTGTTCAGGACACCCAGGATGAGCCAGGTACGTCCCTGAGTCAAGTGGCACCCACGCTAGGCCGGCAGCAGCATGTGCACTATTTCGGCCATGCCCCGGCCTCCCCTCTCTGGCCAAGCGCTCAAAGCCTTCAGTGGAAAGCCCCCAGGGGAAGCCCTCAGTGGCGGCTGGCAGCAGGAGCTTGCCCGGTGCCTGCCCAGCCCTGCACCTACAGCTCTCCTTTCCCCACAGGCATCGCCGCCCTCCCGGACACAGAAGCAGTCCAAAAGCAACGACCATCCCGCTTCAGGAGGGCGCTGAAGGCTCTGCGCAGGGCTTTCCGCTTCTGCTGCATCAGCCCACAAGTGGAGGAGTAGTGCCCCACTGCCAGCTCCAGACCAGAGGGAGCTGCGCTGAGGACATCGTGCTGCAGCCTGCGCTCACTGGGGACTCCTTCTCGGGCCAGTAAACCATGTCCCTTTCTCTCCACTGCTCGCCTCTGCCTGCTCCTCCTTTTCCCTTGTGTCAGTAGCAGAGAAGCCTGCGGAGCGACCTCTTTCCTTGAGCACTTCCCAGCTGCTGAGCTTGCAGTCCTGCTGGCTCTTGGCAGCACATGATGCCTATGTAGGAAAAGTGCATCCCTGTGGGTTGAACCAGTGTGTGATGCAGTGGCTCCCAGGTCAGCTGGATTTTGAAGCCCAGTACGTGCTGCAGCTCGGTGCCTGGAATGAGAGGGGTGTAGAAGGGATGAGAGAAATAAAGAGCGAGGCTTGGAGTTGCTAAGGCCAGAGATAAGGGACGAGAGATTGTGATTCTCGCTCCTCCTGCAAGCGCAAGCACTGGAACAATTCAGGGACAAGCTGGCAGTGTTTCCAAAAGCAGAACTGTAAATGGGCAGCAGATGGTTGATGCTTCTTAATTGCTCCTGTCCCCATCCTGCAGGTTCAAACCCACTGAGCGCGAGGGGTCTTGCAGCTGCCCTGAGCCATGGCCTTGTGTCCCCGGGGCTGCAGCAGAGGAAGGACAGGGAGGTGGGCCTGGGGCTGCAGATGTTCTTGTGCAGGAATGCGCACACAGCTCTTGGTTTGTGTTTGGGGTTGGGAAACCACCTCATACTCCTGGCCACCCTGTGTGCGGCTGGCACGCAAAGCTCCACAGTGCGACTGGAGCAAGCGGAGAATAACTTGATCTTGCTGGAAACCAGCTCTAAACACTGTGCCTGGGAAGCTGTAGTGTTGCATGAGCACCTGTGTGAGATATGTACATCTGATTCTTGGAAATAAAGAGCAATATTAAGACAGGATGATGAGATATGACCTCTCCTTGTATAACCACAAATTAATGGTTAAAATGTACTGTACATAGTTCCTGTGTTTTGCAGGAGACTGGCTCAGACCACTTCTGTTGCTGGCTGTGCAGTGTTGTAGGGGGGGTGTCTGGGCGCGTGAGCAGAGGACGGGGGTCGTTTTGGAAATGAGCCAAGAACAGAGAAGATTCTAGAAGATGAAGGGAGCATGTGCAGGAGTTATTTGCATAGACCCACCTTGTCTTAGAATGGTTATGAATATGTACGAGTAAAGGAAATACAAGTGGGAAGCGGACACTGTGCGTGTGCGTGTTGGTGGAGTGCTGACTCCCCGCGCGCCCAGCGCTGTTTGCTTACCTTTATTCGCTTAATAAATTGATATTTAAAATTTATCCGTGATCTTTTATCACAACCTGCATGGCCTTGGTTTCCCTCCCTGACCTCATGTGCCTCGCTGTTTCCTCGCTCGGGACCTGTGGCCGTGAAGGGAGAGACAGAATGCACGGACAGAAGGCCCCATAAGTCAGAAAGGGAAGTCATCGGGAGGGGCCTGCAGCAACTTCTCTTGACTGACTGGTGCTGAGTAACACAAGGCCCACTTCGACTTCTGATGAAACCGCAGAGCTCAGGTGGAGGCTGACTGTGAGAGGGTGAACATTTACAGAGTATTTGCTCCATTAAAACTGGTGTTTATGTACGGACCTTGGGTGTTATCTCAGCTTAATCCACACAGAGGGGATTTTGAGGGGGATTCAGATCAGACATCAAGCGGAGGTTCTTCCTGTGAGGGTGCTGAGGCGCTGGCACAGGGTGCCCAGAGAAGCTGTGGCTGCCCCATCCCTGGCAGTGCTCAAGGCCAGGCTTGACAGGGCTCTGCTCTCGTTTCATGAGCAAGCACTGGAACAATGCAGTGAGAAGCTGGCTCTGTTTAAAGAAGCAGAATTTCAAATTGGCAGCAGGAAACAGAACCCCTTTAAAGCTCATCTATTGCACTGGCATCCAATGGCACTTTCCCAGCCTTAGGAGGTCTGCCTTAAGCTACACCCATGACCATGACCAGCAGCTTTCAGCTCGAAGAGAAAGTGGTAACTATCAGAAAAGGAGAATTTAGCTGCTCGTGTAAATGCAAATGCCTTTTATGCCTTTATAGTAAAGAGCTGCTCTGCCTTTGTGCTCTGGAAGTCTACCCTGCCACTGCAGAGCGGATCCTGAACCTGTGCTTCTGAAGATTGTCCATTTGCTGTCAGTTGTGTCTGATCCCTAATGAAAGTTGGGAAGATTGAATGTGCATCTCTGGGTCTTGGGGTGTAAAAATCATACAGGTATTCCTGCACATGCCTTCCATTAAGGCAATGATGGGGAATATAGACTGCCTTTGTGTCACGCTAAGTATAAATCTAGAGAAGTTTTGTATGAGCTCCCAAAGAGGCCCAAGAAGGAGCCACCCAAATATCATGTGGGCAGTTTGAAATCTTTTAAAGGGTGTTCAAAAGGAGAATAGTTATATTACATAATATAGGCATCTCCAGCGGAGCCAAGGATGGAAACCTTAACTCTGTCTGTGGTCCATGCAGGTCTTTCCAGAGGCCAGCTCAGGATAGGCAGCAGTTATGGTGCACCTTCCGGAGGCACTTCTAGACAAGACGGGATCTATGTTTCTAGATCGATAATGTGCCTAGTGAGGGAGCTAGTTTGGAAAGTTAAATTAAGTGCCTGGCAAAAGTAGGAGTAGTACATTTTAAGTGTGTTAATTAGGAGTCGAGCAATTTAAAATCATCATTTTATTTAAGATCTAAGTTGCCACGGAGGCCTGGGGCTGTCATCAACAGTTTAGGGGTTGAACTTGTGAATCCTCATGGGATCCTGCACCCAGTACTTCAATCACAGTGACTGTCACCTTGTCAGTTTGTCTGTGCTCCATAGTCTGCAAGTCCTCTGTGGCAGAGATTGCTTCCCCCTCTAAGCAGAATGATTATGATACATACTACCCTGCCCTGAAGAGTCTGAAACACAAGATGGGTGAACTGCTAAGAGCAAGTGGAAGGCATTGCTTTCCAGTTATAAAGTCCAATAGGACAATGAAGCCACATTTAATACTGTCCAGTGATAGTATTAAAGTCAATTAAAACTGCCTGTATTCAATCAGGTAGCATAACCGATTGAGGTTTGGGAGAGGGATGCCCAGGAGGTGCTGCACCCCTGTTTGGGGCAGGTATTTTAAGTATTTGGGATACAGTGGGCAGCTGTAGGCTTCAGAGAGATTTTTCCCTTATAATTGCCATTAAGAACAGACATGGCTGAAAACAGGGCTGGGGAATGAGCTAGGGAAAGCCCTGACCTCCCACTATTTGTATTCTCTCTTGCACACTCCCTGATGGACCTCTGAGAGGCTCTCCCACTGGCCTTATGCCATAAGGGACAGCAAAGATAGCAGCATGGAGGGGTTTTAGCAAGAAGCTGATAAGGCAAGACCACCTCTGGTTACTTTCCCTGGATGCAGTGCCCACATTTACCTGTGTAAACAGACATTTCTGCTGTGTTTTCTAGAAGCAGCAGAAATGTTGTTTCCCTCCCTAGTGCCCTCCCAGTTTTTCTGTCTCCAGACTATGAAGAAAGCAATCCATTATTCCTACCAACATGTACCAGAGGCAGCCCTTGCACAAAAAAGAACAAACAGTTCACTTCTGCAAGTTTGCTTTCTTGGTGTCTCTGAAATTACATTGTGCTTTAGGGAGAAGTGCTGGGATGAAGTAGGATGAGGCAGGTAGCAGCTGTGATGGTTTTGATCATTGCTGGGTTTGGAGGTCAACAAGAACCAGGTTGTTGTGATTACTGTAATGGGCAGACCCTTCACTGTTTTCTCAATCGGGTCCTAGCAGAATGCTGTAGCTGACATTAATGATGATACCAAAGGTCACATTTTAGCTAGCAGGAAGGCAATTCCTAGGACAAAGAATTCAGTAGTGCTGCTTTTATGTGAGTTGCAGCTGTTCAGCAGGTCTGTTTCAAGCTGCCTGGAAAAATGTCTCTGCTACCGCTCCACCACCCTGTCTTCTGGGCCCACAAGCAGGCACAGATCTTTATTTATAGTATTTTTGCATGATCTTTAATAATAAAATCCAGCCCCTGGACTGAGAAGTTATCCCTGTATTTTTCCTGAGCAGCAGCTCTCTCCCTGGAGAGCCTGAAGCCCAGGATCACCAGGAATGTTCCCGTGCAGCTTCCACGGCACAGCCCGCACCGAGTCGGGGCTCTGCCAGCGATCGAGACAGGGGGCAGCAGCCGGGGCCACCCGGGCTCCCTCCGGATGCTTCCCAGGCTGACCGGGGAGCGAGAGCAGGAGTCCCGGGACACCGGTGCTGTGGAGCGGCAGAGACACCCGGCAATGGCGGGAGCGAGGACGTGCCGCGGACTGGCGCCAACCCTCGGGCTCTGCAGTTTCGGCTCCTGGTATGACCCCGCCCTCCTGCAAACGGAGCGGTTTGTCCCGGCCGCGCTGGGAGCGGCTGACCGAGCAAGAGCCCTGAGGGGGCGGGGCGCAGAGGCCCTTCGGACTCTTCTAGCTTTCAACGAATGGGGTCGCCTTGGACCTCCCTCCCGCGGCTGGTCGGTGGGCTCTGGTCAGGTCTGGCCCCCTCCCCATGACCTCGAGTCTTGGCTGAAGTGTGCGTGCTTTTCCCTCGAGGCATCCACTGATCACCTAAGAGGGGGGTCGCAGCTAAAGATGAGCTATGGAGGACACTGTGTGGTCTAAGCTGTTACCTGGATGTGCAGCGAGCAGATTGCTTTGGGTGTGGCAAGGGAAAGAGGACAATGCAAACACAATCCTGGGGGAGGCGCGGCTAGAGCACAGAACAGTAACTTCGGGTGCAGAGCATGTTCCCTGCCACGTTTCTATCCCTTCCTTGCATCAGCCACCCTAAATTTGGCTCCGTATCTACTGAAAAGTTGCAAATCCTTAGGTAAAGCTTTAATATAACGTACAGAAGTGATATGCAGCAGTTTAAAAAATATTGCCTGCCTCTGGCCTCTGCTGAGTTCTACACTGAAGTTTCCCCTACACAGCACTGCAGGAGCAGCTTTGTCCTTCCTTGAGAATGCCCTGTGTGCAAAGCCTACCCATTAGTCTACAAATTTACCTATTTGGAAGAGTTACCCTGCCTCACAAAGTTACCCTGTCTGCTCCAATTTTAAGATTCACATTCACCCTCTTTAACAGGAAGCCACAAGAACAGCCATGACCCTACCAAGACTTCCAGTCTGCCCAGCAGGCAGCCTGTAGATGGCCTGTCTCCTTGCTAACTGGCATTTTAACCTCAGCAGGGTCATCAGTGCTCTGACACTAATACCTTGCTCAGACAGTGTGGTCTGATGGGCAATTCCTTGTCTCTTGATAACTGCAAGTTCGCTGTCTGGATAGGACTGGAGTGCTGCTTAAAATACACTTCTTATATGTTTTGTTAGATATGTGCAATGCTCTATAAGCTGCTTTGAAAAGAGGTTTGTTTACACATTTGAACTGACTGAGGGTTTTCAAAGCTCATAGGCATTCACATCCTGGGATAAGATTAAGCCATGAGGTTTAATAAAATGTCTTCCTTTTCTTGTTTTTCCATGCTCTTGCCTGAAGGAGTATCTGGTTCATTTCTGACTGAGTAAAGGAAGTCAAGCAGCTCAGCTGCTCTGGGAAAGGGGCAAAATCCCCAATTACTACATGCTAGGATTTTAGCCTGCATTAGTGATCTAGGCACTGGATGTGCCTAGAGTGAAGCACTGCAGTGGGAAGAGGTGTGCTGATGGAGTTTGTCATGGGTTCAGCAGCAGCAGTCATTTTTTCTGCTTCTTGGTAGCTGGTGCAGCACTGTGTTTTTGATTTTGGGCCTGGGAACAGCACTGATAACACCAGTGTTTCGGTTACTGCTTAGTGATGTTTTGGTCTGGCCAAGGACTTTCTGAGCCTCATGCTCTGCCAGCGAGGAGGGGAGCCGGGAGGAAGCAGAGACAGGACACCTGACCCAAACTGACCAAAGAGGTTATTCCATACCACAGCACGTTATGCCCAAGATGGAGGACGGAGAGGAGAGACCCAGAAGGGTGGGGGGTGCACTGCGTGGTCGGGCTGGGTTTTAGGTGGTGAGAAATTGTATTCTTTCCTTGTATTTGCCTTGTCATTATTATTATTGGTGGTAGCAGTAGTGATTTGTGTTATACTTTAGTTACTAAATTGTTCTTATCTCAACCTGTGAGAGCTGCATTCTTTTCGATTCTCCTTCCCATCCCTCCGGGAGTGGGGGGCAAGAAAGAGGGGGGAGTGAGTGAGCAAAACTGCATTATAGAGGCTTAAACCACGACAGTTCTTTTTGGCGCCCAACGTGGGGCTCGAAGGGTTGAGATAACGACAGGATTAATAGCCACTCGTCACAATGCTGATTTATTGGCTCTTAAAGTTGTTGCTTTTGGTTCTCTTGCGTTCATGGTTTCAGTCTGTTGTACTTTACTTACAGCCGGTATTTGTTATCTTAGCATGTTTCAGATATGGGTTTTGGGTTCAGGTTCTTGTTTCATTGTACTTTATTGGAATGGCTTGTGATACGGGCGGGCTCCAGAAGCCATGGGGGGGCGAATGTGTACCTGGCAGTTCGGCTGCTCTTCACCGTCCTGGCGAGGCTGTGGAGAGCCGAGGGGGGGCTGCCTCGGGAGCCGCCGGCTGCCGAAACGGCCCGGGGGAGCGGACCCGGGGAGCAGGAGCCGAGCCCCCCCACCGAGCCCAGCCCGGCGGCTGCCGAGCCGCGGGAGGGGGAGGCTACCGAGCGGCAGGAGGAGACGACGGTGGAGGAGCCGAGCCCCGTGGCCGAGCGCAGCCACGTGGCGGCCGAGAGCATTCCCCAGCAGCCGCCCGCAGAGCCCCGCGAGCCGCAGGAGAACGCAGGAGACCCCGCAGCACTTCCCAGCAAGGCAGAGGAGGGAGATCTGGACTCAGACAAAGAGCAGCTGGTGGTGAGAGAGCCGGCAAGCGCAGCAGCTACACCAGCCCCAGTGGCAAGCACAGCAGCCTCATTTGAGAGCTCTGAAGGGTTTGAGTGGCCTTTGGGTACCCTTGAGACCTGCCTGCTGATTGTGATGGGGATCAGCATGGTGGCATGCATACACAGTGTGTTTTACCCACAACCATTTTGTCTGGTCCCCAGAGTTAAGCAGAGTGGGGTGTGGGCCTTGTCTGGGGTTAGTCTGCAATGCAGGATGACCCAGAGATTTTCCCTGCAGCTGGACAGTCATGAGTGGGAGGGTGTGTGGGACAGTATGGGCAAGTATCTAGTCCACTGGGCCCCTCCAGTGCTTTGGAAGCATCACAGATGGAAGGCAGCTGTGTGGAGTCCCCACCGACAAGCTGCAGAAACTGCTGGAGGGGTGGATGAATTACTTTGAGCCTGGTGGGCCCATGGCACCTCAGGCCATCAGGGCAGAGATGCAGCATACAGATGGACTTATGATCGAGGGGTGGACTTAGCAATGGACACTGTGGCCCAGGTTATTGACGAGTGTGAACTCTGCACACAGCCTCTCCTGCTCTGAAAGGCTGTTGCAAAAGATGGAGCTTGACATCATGGACTGGATGGACTCAGCAGCTTTGTAGGGATTGGTCTATGCACTAAGGGATGATCTCTCTCCCTTTCTCTGTGTATGTGGATGTATACACATACATGTGATGGTATATTGAAAATGTGGGATCTGATCATGACGTGAATGGTATGGAATAAGGGGTGGATAATGTCATGGGTTCAGCAGCAGCAGTCATTTTTTCTGCTTCTTGGTAGCTGGTGCAGCGCTGTGTTTTTGATTTTGGGCCTGGGAACAGTGCTGATAACACCAGTGTTTCGGTTACTGCTTAGTGATGTTTTGGTCTGGCCAAGGACTTTCTGAGTTTCATGCTCTGCCAGGGAGGAGGGGAGCCGGGAGGAAGCAGAGACAGGACACCTGACCCAAACTGACCAAAGAGGTTATTCCATACCACAGCACGTCATGCCCAAGATGGAGGACGGAGAGGAGAGACCCAGAAGGGTGGGGGGTGCACTGCGTGGTCGGGCTGGGTTTTAGGTGGTGAGAAATTGTATTCTTTCCTTGTATTTGCCTTGTCATTATTATTATTGGTGGTAGCAGTAGTGGTTTGTGTTATACTTTAGTTACTAAACTGTTCTTATCTCAACCTGTGAGAGCTGCATTCTTTTCGATTCTCCTTCCCATCCCTCCGGGAGTGGGGGGCAAGAAAGAGGGGGGAGTGAGTGAGCAAAACTGCGTGAGTTATAGAGGCTTAAACCACGACAAGTTTCACTGATGTGGAAGATGCCCTGAAATGTCTCAAGAGCTTTATCACAAGAAGGAAGACCTGCTGGAAATACATACTGGGTGTTGGAGATATTCTGGTCTGTTTGGTGGGTCTGTCCCAGTTCAGCTATAGGGTTGAGGCATAATGATTAATGAATACTCTCTTAAGAGTCTCAGAATAAGACAAAGGGCTGCCCGGGTTATGAGGACTGCAATTTTCTTTCAAAGTATAGTTTTCTCTTGGGAAGGGTGCGAAACATTTCAGGCAGTCAGGGCAATGCTTATGAAAAACAGGGCTCTCCATTACAAAACTTGTCAGCAGTCATACCAACACTCACAATTTTGTTTGGGCTTTTCTTGTCCCACTGCAAAGGGTCTGATGAAGAAGATGATCCTGCCAGGAGAGGTAGTCTGTGGGACAACGGCTGTAAAGATCTTTTGTGTCCAAACAGGAGAGGTTTGATGCAATGGTTGCAGGGAGGCCCAGCAGTGTGATACCTCATGGACTGACAGATGTACGTTGTACAGCAAAGCCCCTTTTGTTCTGTTATAATGGTTTCTGAAGCTGATGAGCAGTTCTGGTCTTGGGGAAACACTTCATTGCCACAGAGGATGATGACTGATGAAAACTCAACTGTCACTGTTGAGCAACACAGCACACTAGCTGCGAGCTGGAGTGTAGTGGTCACATACTTCCCTATGACAATGACTTTGCAAGCAAAGGCAGCAGTGTTGAAATGCCCTCTGTGTGATAAAAGTGGTGTGAGTGATAAGCTGCACATCTGCCTCCTCCCGGAAGCCCAACGCAAAGGATCTGAGAATGGCAAATGCTATCATCTTTGTGATGGTGCAGTGGCTGCCCGCAGGAGTGCAGGACTGATAAACACACCATCTTGGTATAATAGGTATTCATGGTATTGTTGGTCCCATGTTGTTTCTGCAGTTGTTTCTGAGGCTTAACTGAAGAGCAGAATATCTGGCCAGGGTTAGACAAGGGGCTGGCCAGCCTAGTACCCTATCACTTGGGGTTCACCAGCAGCAGATGCCAAGGGAAGAATGGAAGAACAGGGCAGCTGGTATCTCTCTAGCACAGTCCCAGTTTCTGGTTATCTGTGGCTCGGGAGCCTTTCAGAAGTGGTATCTCTGAATTTAAAAGGCCTGGTGTATTTTTCTGACTTTGCCAATTGCTTTTCCCAGTAATGACCCCTTGAGCAATGGGAGGGGAGCAGTCTGAGACCACCACTCAGAAGACCACTCTGCAACGCTGCTTTTCCTGCTGCCTTCCCATGCAGGAAAAGCATGGGGGAGCTATACCAGGAGGAAGCCTGGTATAGTTCAGAGTCTATGGTCACAGAGCAAGGGTGTATGAGTTTAACACAAGCCTTTGCTTCCTTTGCCATGTAGGAATCAGTTATGCTTTGTACCCAGGATGTTCATTTGATAAGATGTCCAGAAACTGGCAGCCGAAAAACTTGGCTAATATATGGTTTCTGAGAGTAATATGCAGAGAAGAGTAATTTAGCATGTTCAGTAAAAGGCAACAATTAGCATCAGAAGCACAGTCGATGTCTTCCTTCATACTCTGTGAAAAATAATCAGCACAGTTCTTTCTTTGACAACTTAAATGCTTGCTGAAAATGTATGTTAAAAAAAAAAAGTGAATCTGTGGCTCTTTCTAGTATTCCATTCTGTTCTTGGGGATAATGTACATGGTGTAACTGTATTGGCATCAGCAGTGAACAAAGTGTAGTTCCATAGCTCCTAATTTCTTTAAGAGATAAAGTCTATCAATGTTTCACACCCAGAGTAAGACTTTGCCCTTTGCCTAGCCACATAACAAGATTACTGCAAGAGAAAAGATAGTCCTTCGAAGAAATAAATACGGCTTTATTTTTCAGTGATGTGCTGGAATGAAGGAGATAGATGGTTGCAATATGAGCTTATTTTGAGGCAAAACCTCCAGGCAAAGCTGCAATTCTTACTCAGCACCTGTGAACAGAGAACTGGTCTTGACTGAACAGAGATGGCAGACTTGGGAAAACAAAAGGAAGTCTGGTTTTCCTCTGCTCACCCCAACTAGCTGAACCCACTTGACTTCTGGCTTGCACTATTTTATTGCTTCTTTAGAATTACAGTATTAACACTACTATTATTCATTGTGTACTATTATTATTAATAGTTTATGCTGTATAGGATGTCTCTTGGGTCACTCAAAGCCTGTGACAGTTGCTGGGGTTTTCTTATCTGTCACTGTTCATCTGTAAAACAGCTTCGAACCTCCTGGTTTGGGTATGCCGCCTTCTCTCACTCTCTTTTTTTTTATTAACCAGAGGTCTAAAATAAAAGTGACAAATGCATAATCAACCATGAACAGAAACATCCTCTGTTTGCTGGAGTCCAGCCTCTGACTCTCAACCCTGTGCGTCTGCCTGAAAAGAGGGCAGGAAGGGAGGAAGATATCACTTACAGCAAAGCTGAAAGGTCCATGTGATGTATTTTCTGTAAATACTTAAAATTTGAGCTGTATTTTCTTTTCTGAATGAGGAAAAGAATGGAAACAGAAACAAGGTGTTCACACAGCTCAAAGCCCAGGTGAGGCAGAGTTCAGACAAGTGAGCATTTTGCTGTAGGAACTAGGAAGAGGGCAGGCTAGTAACGAAGCCTTGTGCCCACAGGCAGACTGGTGGTGAGGATGCAATGTCTCTGACCTAGCTGACTGGCTGAAGAGAAGAAGAGCCTCCCCAGTGCCCAGTTGCAGAAGTTAAAGGCCAGGCTTGCAGGAGGACCTCCCCAGTGAGTTCCTCCATCATGCATAGCTCAGCCTTCAAGGAATAGTTGTCATTTTTTTCCCTGCGTCATTGTATGATTTTTTACTGCCTAGAACTAAGCTGTGGCTTTGTCAACCATCTTCTGGAGGAAGGAACTGGGACAGCAGTCATCCCATATTGCTCCCTGGAGAGCCCAGCACCATGAGTGCTTCCAGATGTAAGATTCAGGACAGCTCCTCCTCTCACTTTGCTATGGTTGCTCCTGTAAAAGACCCTCTTTGCACTGTGTCTCTCCAGTGTGCATTCATGCTAGGCTCACACTGGACACTTCAGCTTTGCCCAACCACCTGTAATGCTGAGAAGTGTCGGTCATGCTAGGCTCACACTGGACACTTCAGCTTTGCCAAACCATCTGTAATACTGAGAAGTGTCGGAGTTCAACAGCGTGTAGACAAATTGCCAAGGGTGCTGTTTAGAGCTGACTGCTGGATAATTTGCTGCTGGCTGCCTTAGAGCCTGGGGCATTGACACAATGCTTCAGGGCATATCAGTGACTGCTGTTCAGAGACAGCTCAGGAGAAAGTCTGGTAGTGACTGGCTTGAGATTTAATCTGAAAGCTCACCAAGACCCAAGGGTGGAGGAAAATAATTTGAAAATTATACATAAACCAGCCAATGCAGGAGCAAATATTATTCTTCACCTGGGAGGAGAAGCAGAGGGAAAGTGGATGGTATTTTTGAATTTGATGTATGAATAATTTGTGTTTGTATCTCTTCATATCATGGCTTCAGAACCGATAGTCCTCAATTCTGGACGCTGCTGGATGGCAAAACTGGGTTGACTGAGCAAACTGAAATGAAAGACAGTCACTGATGAAAGGAATCGGGACTGGCTTGGTAACATATAGCTTTAATTCCTTCATCTAGAGTAATACTTTGGTTTTGAAGATATCTGTGCAAGAAAATGTCTCCTGGCGTCCTGTGAAGGTATGCTGACTGATGAACCAAACTGTATTCACCAAGCCTTGGCTAAGCTGATATGGATTAACCAGTGCAGAGCAGCACCCACTTAGAATGAACCCAAATTTGTCTGTGTCCAGTACAAACCCACTAATCCTTTGTGCCTTCCTTCATGGCAAGTAAAAAGTACAAGAGCTTGAAAGTACAATGTGAGAGAGCTAGCTGCATGCTAATCAAATGGACTGTGTGACGCATTTTAGCCACTTTTTTCCAAGTTGTTTTCCAAGGAAATTTTGTAGTTTTGGGAACAGTATGCAGAAATCTCTGAAGCATTTGTTGGCAGTTTGTAGTCCCCTCAGCCTCTTTACTTCTCCCTTCCTCCTCACAGGGCAAGCCACAGAGCTGCATGCTGCAGAGGTACTGAAAAGGCTAGCTTGATTAGGAAACGCTGAGTGCAGTTTCAAGGCTATTGCACGGAGTGGGGTAGTGTGATGACATTTGCAAACTACAGAAGAAACCAGCTTTGCTGTAAAGCATCCAACCTGGACATCAATGTTGACCTACAGTACTGTGCAGCAACTCTGTGCAGTGCAAGCAGGGTGTCCTGGCCAGTTGATGAGTCTCAGGTTTGTGGTGGCATGTTGGCTAGAAAGTCTTCATTGACTGAAACTCATGTTGGCTTACATAAACAAGCTTTAAGCTTGCTGGTTTGGATAGTGCCATGGGATGCAGGCAAGAGATTCAATGCAGGTTGACAGTGAAGACTCTCAGCTTCTGAGGGGAGGTTTGCAGACATGCCATTAAGCCTTTTGGTTGGGCGTTCAAGGGTTTGCTTCTTTTCACACCAATTCAGTTTCATTACTGTTTTGGTCGTTTGTTTCATTTTGGGGTTTTTTGTTTGATTGGTTTCCTTTTTGTTTGTTTGATTTGGGTTTTTTTTTTTTTTTAGTCTGTTTCTTGCCCTGGATATGCAAAATCAATATTGCTTTGTGTGACTGCCCAAGGGAGCATGAAATATCCAAAGAGCAATTTTCTACATGACTCAGATCCCAGATTCATGCAGCTTGCTCCCAGGTGTGGCCAGATGCCACAAAAATGAGCAGGCCAAAATCCCCATACTTATGAAAAGTCCTAAACTCCTGAGAACCAGAGGACTTGATCTGCAGGAGTCTGCAGTTTGGAGGCAAGCAATCACCATCCTTTCCCAGAGGGCTGTTTTTATCTACCAGTCTATGTGCAGATTTAATACCCTGTGTTTGGGCATCCAGGTTTGCTGCTTTTAACAATTAATCTTTGAGGTGCAGTGGCTGGAAAATATAATTCTGATTAACTGCTCTGACCTCCTGAGTAACAAATGCAGCGCATTTTGACAGTTAACTTTAGAGCAGTGTGGGGATGTTTGCCATTAAGATGGACCCAGTCTTGCTCTGTGCATTGCAGTTTGTTCTTGGCAATTTAGTTTGTGGAGTTATATGTCAACACTGTTCTTGTTCTCGTAATGAAAGTATTTGGATAGTCTGTACATTTTGCATATGTATATGTAGTCCTGAGTTTGTTTGTTTCTTTGCCTTGAGGCCTGAATCAATTCTGATCCATGCTGTCATGCATCAGAACTAGTCCCAGTAAAGTGCAGGAAGTCCCACAGACGTAAATGACATGTGAATAAGATCAGAAATAAACAATGGTATTTTATCAGTCATACTGCAAACGTGGTGTAGAAACTAGCAAGAAGGAGTAATTACTTCAAATCTTCTGTTCACATAGCAGAAAATGAAAGGAGATGCATAGTTAACTGCTTCTGTTGGAGCAGATAATTGGGAAAGATCTCTGCTAGAGATGGATGTGGACTGAGGATTTTGGATCTGAATTTAGGTCTGGGCTTTCAGAGATTAAAAATGTGGTATTTGCTTTGGGTGTTATTAGTCACTCATGGTTGGTTGTTATTTTTTTTAATTTCAGAACTGACTTACGTTCCAATGACAGTGACAAAACATTTTGGTTTTCAGCAATTTCTTTGTGCTGCATCTTCACAAAGAATAGAAGTAAAGCATCTGCCCTTTCTCCTTTCCATAGACCTTGACTTAGAAGTTCACCCATTTCAAAGCTGTTTGGGTACAAGTAGGAGAAAGAGAGAATGAAAAAGAAAGCCTAAGAAAAAACTACACAAACTACATGAGCAAACCTACTTCTTTTGCGCGGTTAAAATCAAACTAAAAACAAAACAAAGCTATTCAGACCTTTCCATTCCTCTTTTACTGTGTATTTTAAAACACAAGGCAGATGAAAGAGGAACTGGACAGTAACTGTATTCCTCATTATCTAACTATCCCTCAGGCACAGGGGCCAGGTTTTACTTTTTAGCAGAAGGGTTGGCCTCACTAGTGTCTGCATGCAAGCTCAGAAGTAGCTTGTGAGCATTCCCAGGGAGCTCAGTGTGCATAGTTACTCGGAGGCATAAGTAAGTGTCTTCCGGATCAGGGGCTTGGACAGAGCTGCAAGAACATAATAAAATATGTGGCTGCAGCCCAGCCATGCTGATAACATAACTGAAAGCTGCTGGATTAATGCAGGCCCAGGCAGCAAGCACCAGAGGATCTCCATGTGGTTTGGCTGCAGATCCAGGCAGCAGTGGGGAGGCTAGGAAGGGAAATCCTGAGGGGAAAAAACTGGAAAGGAAGGACAGCAGTTGAGTGCTGGAAGTGAGAAAAGTGATCCTATGAGAAAGGTCCCAAAGTCTCCATCACACTGGCATGGATAGCTGATGGCAAATGTGCTTGGGATAATGCAGGCACTGATACATTTTTAATGAGTCCTGGCCTTACAAAATATGCTATACAACTTACTGACATAGAGAGACTAGTGATGTCTCTCTAAAATTAATGGTTTTGCTTGAATTGGTTTGGGTTTGGGCCTCTGTTTCCAGAGCTGTGTTGACTAGTCTTGCTTCCAGCCAGGTCAAATGAAAACAGCACTGAGATGTTGGGGTGCATACCTTATTGCACCTTGTATTGCAGGCTGTCCAGGAGGGAGCAGAAGGTGAGAAACAGTTGAACTTGCTTTGGTTATAACTCTAAACAAAACACTGGTGTTTACTTTCCTGTGTGGGCTCTGTGGATGTTGAGCTGCTCCTGAGACAGGGTCCTCAGATGGTGCTGGTGGGTGTATGGAGGGACTGGCACTGGAAGGAGCCAAGGACCAATGGGGCTCTTCCATCAGGCACTGCAACTAGGAAAGTAAAGCCTGCCTGCTCATGAGAGTGCCAGGGAACAGAAGCACTGCAGCCTGCAGTCCTGTGTTCGAAAGGGCGTTGAGCCCTGCAGGGAGCCTTGGAGCAAAACCACCTGCAATGGCTGGAGAGTCATCTCTCCCCTGTGAGCAGAGCACTGCTTCCCTGCTCTTTACACTGCTGGAGGGGTAAGAGATCCGTCTGGGCAAAGCATGAGCATGAGCCCATTTCCCAAGCCAAAGCTCTCTGTCGGTCTGCACACTGGGCTATGTGGTGGTGAGGTGGCCAGACATGGACAGCTGGCATGGCTGCTTGTGCAGCTTCCCTGATGACCTGCCTTGGGTTGCCTTCATCTGGGCAGCTCCATGCAGCCCAGGCCCACTGAGCTGACACGGTTGCATAGGGTGAAGGTGCAAAGTGCTTGCCCTCCCCCATCTGTCCCTTGCCCCGCTCATGGGCTTTGCACCCCTGTGGCAGGATGGGGAGAGCTGCTGCTTTCACAACCTGTGAGTGTTGTCACTCACATCCAGACATTTCCTGTTATCTAACCTCAGCCTTATCTTCCCCATTCGCAGCTTCCTCTCGAAGGAGGAGCGGCCCCTTCAAAAGTGAGCTGTGTGCCTGGGCTTTGTCCCCAACACGCTTCTCCTGCACAGCCCCGGTGCCAGCCCTGCATGGCCCCATGTGCCTGGCTATGTCCACATTGGGCCAGGCTGGCTCAGCACGGTAGGTGCCAGCTCCCATGGTGGAAGGGGTGGCTGGGGATGGGGGAGGATCTGTCCTTTGAGGGTGACCTGTTTCTCCTGCAGAAGTTCCCAAAGGACAATGGAGGTTGGGACACTAAAACCTGTGGGGTGTCCATAGTCCTGGCAATGCAGAAAGCTGTCCTTGTATCCCACATTGTACCTTGAGATTTGGGGGTAGTGAAGCCAGCTCAGGTTTAGACTGCCTCTCCTTGGCATTGGGAGTGTGTCTGCCTGAGCCCGATCTTTTTGCTATGTCCCTTCAGGGGAAAAGCAGTGGTGTTGGTCTGGGTGTACTTTGTTAAGGGTAGGATAGGGGATGTGAATGCTGACAGTCCCAGCCAAGGAGTACTGCCCTCCAGACTGATTCATTGATGAGATTAATTATAATTAATAGTGATGTGTTTGAAACCCTAATTGGTACTGGGATGCCTGTATGTGCTCCACCTGCTCACATGCATGCACATGCTGCAGATGAGTTGCCGGCAGTAGGGAGATTTTGATCTAAATTAGTCACAGATGAGATGTCACAAAGAGCAGGGGAAGTTATAGGATGGAGGAGGGTTTTACCAGGGAGACACAGTGCCCTAGCAAGGCATGGTCATGCTCTTCAGCAAATTTTCTTGCTGTCCTGATGTCTTCAAGACAGTGGATGAAGGTTTACCATGCACCCCTCTTCCCTCCTTTGTGTGTGAGGGGCATGGGCAGCCATGGGGGCAGAGTCCAGTGTGCTGCACTCAGGTGAGTGCAGGGCCTACGGGGGGGGCTTGTGGCTGGTGGCCTCCAGCTTACAGAGGGTTTATTGGGCCCTTTGTATGTGCTTTTGGGTGAGCCATGAGGTGCTGATTGCAGCATTTCTGGTTCATGTCTTTGTGAGCTGTTCCTACAGCCATTGCAGCTCCTGGTGCTGCAGGAAAATCCCCCCAGGATTTGGGGTCTGAGCCCTTTGTCAGGAGGGGAGCAGCTCCCTTGGTGCCAGCAGTGTGCCTCTGGAGACTGCATGAAATAAGGACATATGCAGGGGGCCTGTAAGAATGCTGAGGAGGGACTCTTCATTTGGGACTGTAGTGATAGGACAAGGGGTAATGGGTTAAAACTTAAACAGGGGAAGTTTAGATTGGATATGAGGAAGAAATTCTTTCCTGTAAGGGTGGTGAGGCACTGGAATGGGTTGCCCAGGGAAGTTGTGAATGCTCCATTGCTGGCGGTGTTCAAGGCCGGGTTGGACAGAGCCTTAGGTGGCATGGTTTAGTGTGAGGTGTCCCTGCCCATGGCAGGGGGGGTGGAACTGGATGATCTTAAGGTCCTTTCCAAACCTAACTATTCTATGATTCTATGGTGTTTCCTCTTGATGCAGGTTAGAGGGAAGGGCAGCATTTGGCTGCTCCTGGAAGCATTTGGGCATGCAGGTGAGGGGTGCAAATGACACTGAGGTGCCAGCAGCAGGAAGGGGAAGGATGTCAAGGTATGAGGTATGAAGCTGCATGATTTCTTGTTAGAAGCAGGACACATTTCTCTGTGAGGGAGAGTGCTGAATTACATTTCTCACTTTTTGGAGCGGATTTGAAGAGGAAGTTAGGACTTATAGAACAAGATGGAGTAGAAGTTTTCAATGAAGCAGAGCTAGGCAGGGGGGATGTCCAGTTTGGGCTGAGCAAGGAGGGCTTTCTTCCAGTTATATGACAAAAGCAAGGAGAAAATCAGTGTACAGAGGGCTGCAGGGTTGTTGGCATGACAGGGTGGCATGGATGATGGTGGTGGGAACACATGCTGGTTTTATTCTTCCTGCAGTTGCTTGGAGACAATCATCACTGCATTACTTCAGGGTCTGTCTTACTTAGGTCCTCTCCAAAGCTGGGACAACTGCAGTACCTGTCATACAGTTTCCAGGAGCCTTCCTTAGAACATGAAAGCTGCTCACCACGCCATCCAGTAACTGCTGCCCAAAGGCAGCTGGAAGCCCAGGCTGAGGTGGCAAGACACCTCCCAGTCAGTCTAGAGCAGGAGGGAGAGGGCATCACCTCCTGCTAGCACCTCCTGGGCAGGAACAAGAGTGTTGCAAAAGCTGTTGCCCTGTGCTGCTGTTGCACAGGTAAGAAGGAATAAGTAATTTGTGTGCCACTGATAAGGCTCCATCTTTGAACATAAGACTTCTTGGAACACAGAGCATGGCCTCATTGGCAGCAATAGCACTCTTAGCCTGGAGTTGCTCCCTGCAGCAGAGCAGGTAGCCATGGAGCAGTTTTGGCCATTGCCACTGAGGAGCAGGAGTTATTCATTAACTGGCAGCACCATTTGTCCTCCTGCTCTGTTTTCGTATTGTTAACTGTCTCGTCCGAGTCAGCACAGGTGCTACAGAGAACTGTTCTTGGGTGTATGGCCTGGCTTGCCTGAGATGAAGCAAGCCCTTTGGGCTGCAGCTCTAGGAGTTGCTGGACCCTGCCTGATAGATAAGATCAACCTCATTGAGCCAAATATTTCAGTGTTTGTTAGGCAAAACTCCCAGCAGTGTCAGCTGAAGGTCTGGGAGCACAGGAAGATCCTATATGGCACAGGATGGCATTCAGTAGAAGTCTGCCATGAGCAAAGCCTCCTTTGAGTTTGACTTTGTTATAACAAAGGCTTCCAGCTCCTAGGAGAAGCATACCCTGAGGTTACTGATGGCCAGGGGTTCAGCAGACCCTGTTGCCCACAGATCTCTGGGTATTCTTGCTTTCAACCCAAGCTGCAATTTGGGTTTCACTAAGTGGAAAAGATGACCTTGATTCCAGTTCAATCCTACATAATAGGTACATGTCTTGAAACAGCTGCAGCCTGCATCTTGGGGTGCTGCTACTCAGGAGGTGAAAACCATGCAGCCACATTTGTGTGCATGATGTTATTAGGTTTAGAGTCAGGCCTGTCCAATAATTTTTACTTTTGATTTATTTTTTTCACAAGTTGCAGAGCAGTCTGACAGCCCTGTGAAAATACCTGGGAGATGACATGCAGTTTGGAGGGGAACTTTTTGTGACTTCGATAAGGGATTGACTGAATAACGCAGGAAGAAGAACTCTTTCTGTTTTCCCCTCAGAGTATGAGTTGATTGCTCAGTCTGTTTTATAACACTGAGTTTTTACTTGAAAATACCCACTTCAGCTTGAAACCAGAAGATCTGACAGTGACAAATCAATTCAGATCAGATACTATCATTATGAGGTGGGGTAGCAGCTCCATTCCCATCTGCTGATAGAATTATCGCCGCTGTATACTGTCCTCTTATCTGTCACTCACAGCAACATTTCAAGTGGCTGTTTTCCTCAGAAAGCCACAATGGGGGATTATTTTAAGCTGCAATTGCAGAAGCAATGATCTTTTTTTCTTCCCTACACCACCACACCGCCCCTCCCCCTCAAGACCAGATATTCCGCTGTTAGAATTCAGCAATGAAGTTGAGGGGAGTCTGGTCACTTATCCCTGCTGAAAAGCCCACTCAGTCTTTCTTCATGTGGCCTCCCATCACACTTTGATATGGCCGAGAGTCCTTTTGGGGGTGACAGGTTCATTTTTCTTTTATGACTGTCTTTTCATTAATGTGCAGTGTCTAACTCTCACTGAAAATCTTTTCCAGGTAGAGAAAGTGCATCCCTGCTTTATTAACATCAGCAACAACTATGCAAACCAGTCAGAGCCTGTTAAAAAAGCTTTTACTTACAGCAGTGTTCGATGTGGAAGGAGAGTTATTTGACCAACTGCACTGACAGACCGACTTGAGACAAGGACCCAGACGTCTTTATGACTGGTTTGTTGCTAAACCCCACAAATTAGAGTATTTTGGATTAAGAAATGTTAACCCATAGCCTTGGCTACACTAAAACATTTGCAAAAGGATGACAAAACGCTGGGAAGGCCCAGGTCTCTGAAAACAGCTTAGCACCCCTACCGTGCTGCTTCATACTTCTGAGTATTGCTAGTGGTCCAAGAGTTTGAGAGGGATAACAGAAATGTGGTCTAATTGTGCTTAAATCAGTATGTCTTTTGCTAGGCTGATCTTAAATCAGCTTGTTAACAGTGTTTTCTAATGCTCATGAAATACACATGCGTCTTTTATCCATTGCAACATACTTTTATCTACCAGGGTTGAAATTCACTCTGAATTAGAGGCCAGAACAAAGAACTGTTCACTATCTACATCTCACTAAAGGCCTAAGGTGGAAGGCAGGCAGAATGTAAGAATTGCAAAGCCTTTGTAGTAACCTGGGCTAGAAACTGATTTTATCTTTAAAGCTGTAGTTGTTCCCTTGCTGTTAAGTCTTATTTCACTCTCTGCTGGTTTCAGAGCAGGTATAAATAGTATGTATTTGACATTACCATTTTTTAATTTGTGCTTTTAATTTGATACCTGCAAAGGTATCTTTCATGTAATATTAAATCAGATCCTGTGGTTGTCTTTATAAAAAAGTGTCCCAGAAGTTAGAGATAGAAAAGAGTTAATAAACTGCCCACTGTATGATGCTGTTAATACACTTCAGCTGAATTTTACTTTTGTGTCTTAAATGTACTACCTTCCAAAATACAGTTAACATGTTGCTTTTAGGTTTTCACTTCGAAACTAAAAATAGCACAGCTGCTTTCTCACAAACTGATGCTGCTGGTCATGTGAAATAAAAATGAGGGGACTGGAAAGGAAGCTAAAAGCTTAAAACTCAGCTATGTTTGGGCCCAGCTGCAGAGAACAGGAATGACATTAAAATAGTGTTATGAAGGTGTGGTTTAGGAGCCATGATTAACTTTTCAGGGAGAGTTTTATCGTATCAGATCAGAAAAATAGTATTTTATCCTTTTAAACTGAAATTCTGAATGGTCAACATCTGAGAAGGACATGGAGCACAGCAAAACCTAGCAAAATCTTCTCTTGTGTATCTTTTGTTATTTAATTTTGTTTAAGTGCATTTCTGCATTAATGCACACTGACATTAAAAGAATAGGCCAGCCAATGGCATCTTTTGGTCCCTGTGCAAAACAATAGTGTGTGTGTGTATGCTCACCCTTAAAGTCTGGATTATGCCAGTGTATGGGAGTGGAAAGTTCCACTTATTGCAGAAGAGGCTTTTTCTGTCTGCTGGAAATGAATCAGAAGGGGGGTAGTTTGACAACAGAAGAAAAAGTTTCACTTCTTTCCTAAAGTTCATTGTTTCTCTATGTGGAGTTTAGTTTTGATTTAGCATCCCAATCCATACAGGGGTTCTGCCTGACAGAGGAGCTTCCTGCTGGCAGGCAGAGATGGGGACTGAAATTTGCAGGGACAGGAGGCTGCTATGGCCACTTTACCTTGCAAAACTGAACACACATGGCACTGGGCTTTGACGCAGTGGTGGTGGCTGACCTTACCTCCAACAGAGTCAATGGCACAGCTGGCATACATGTAAGGATTCAGAGTTGTACCTCTATTTTAGACAAGCTTGAAGAGGTGTCTCTTCAGATCTTAGATGTAGTTAAAAATATTGATTTTTAACTATCAGTGCTACAGTAAGAGGTAAACCCCTGAGCCTATTCCTGCCAATAGAAATTTTGTCCTTGGCATACAGAGAGCCACCAACCTGTGTCAGATACAGAAGCTCTTTTTCATGTTCATTGCGATCTGTGTTACAACTGAAATATTCATGTATCTAGAATTAGGCATTTAGCTGATGTACGTTACAATACAAGGACATTCAGGTGTATGTGACTGCTTAAATGCAAAATTACCACAGGGACCCGAAAAGAAGGAATGAAAAGTGAGAAGCCTGAACAACTTGTTTAAATTTAGGAGGTTAAAAATAAAAGCTGTGAAAAGTCTGTTAAATTATCATGCCCTTATCTCTGGCCAATGCAAAATTGCTGCCCCGCAGTATGTTCTCTGGGTCTTTGTCTAGACTTTGTGGGTCTAGAGAGACATTGGTCCTCATGATGATGTACCCAAAAGACGTGGCTGAGTGTTTGCCATGGGCATTTTGTCAATATTTCAAGCTACCAGTATAGCCATGTAGCTAAGGGAGGTTACTCTGGAGCTCTCAGCATTGTTTTCAGCTCCACAGAGCTTCAGCCTTTGCATTAATATAGTGGATGTTTTCCTCAGCAGAAGGCAGTGTCTATTTGTGTAGTTCTCTCACACACAAAGGAGGGGGAATACGGGAGGAATAGTGGTGTTTTTTGCTAACTGGAGAAGTTCTCTGAAGTTAACAACAGTTTCAGCCCTTCTTTTCCCTCTCCATTTGCCAACAATGGCACCCAAAGAAGACCTCTGCAACACCTACCAAGTGCAGTGCAGCACTGCGTGTATTTGACAAGCTGAGTTCGACACTCAGTGTGCACAGTGTCAGTTTGTCAAATACCCCAAGTGAGGCATTTGCTGAGCAACGCAGCGGCACACCAAGGTGACCGGCTCCAGGTACCCACAGAGGTACTGAACAACCCATCCCATCATTACTGAATGCTTGACTCTGATCCTGACCTGTCAGGTTTACCTTATACCCCAGTTTCGGAAGTGCCTATTGGGGTACTCCTTCTAACAGCAAATCTGTACCACCAACAGAAGTGGTACTGGTACAGTTCCTCCACACTGTGAAGGCAGAGAATTGGGCCCTGGCTCCTTCTTTGCAGCCAAACCCAGTGCTGTTCTCTTCCACAGCATTAACTAGCTAGCTGCTAATTTGCGATTCTGCTCAGTTAACAAGGATTCTGGCAACTCAAATCACAACATCATGGGTAAGGGCAGGGTTATCCATGATACAGAATCTTTTATTTGGACATGAAGGAATCTTATTTTATTTGCAATTGGAGTACAAACGAATGAGGCTGCTGGTTACCTTCCTTTAATCCCATTAGCCAATGAAAAGCATGTGTGTTCAATCTGTTTTTAAATTAGGCAATGCCATCTGTCACTTCTTGAAGTATTGCTGTTTGCAGATGACTCCTTGTTTTTGAATGGTTATTCCGAAACAGCACTTGTAGCAAGATTGCTTATTGCTTTTTTTTTTAATTTCTTCTGTTTAGTTAGAATAATTACCTCTTGAAGATCTAATGATTGGTAAACATTTTTAGTAACTGACTTGCAGCAAATCAGATGTCCAGCTTGAGTTGTCTCAGGGTGGGAGGAATGTTGTCTCAGGGTGGCGTGGGAATGCCCAGCCCAGAGTGACAAATCAAACTCTCTGAAAGCATTCAACATTGAAAACTTGGGAGCTAAGAAAATCCCAAGACCCTATGGACTTGTTTTAGGACAGTACCACCAGTTAATTCTGCAATATTTGAGAATATTGGTAAATTTTAATGTTAAGCTTTTGGGCTTTTTGTTGCAACTATTTCTTGATAAATATTTTTAAGAAGTTGGAGTTTGTACAAAGCTGGGACCAATGAATGTATCATTGCCTAAGCAAATTGTGTTCTGCTTTTTGAATAGGTCCTATCAGTAGGGCTTATTGTGCACTTCTGTATAAACATGGTCCTACTTGGTATGACTCACACTCCCGTGGTCTCTTTCAGGCACCTACTCACTGACTCAGATATCACCCTGACCTTTATCACTGAGGTCAGCTTCAAAGGAGAACAAAGTCTATTACTGCAGGATTTGTTTTGTCCTGGTGAATCCTTAATGTATCAGGCAACTGTGTCAACTCCAACCCTTTTAGTCATCACAGCCCTCAAGCTTTCAACAAACCTAAATTCTTCTGCACCACTGCTAGCCAAGTGTTCATTTATGCTCTTCATCATTTTCTCGTGCATTTCCAGTTTTGCTTTGAGTAGACTTTGTCCCTTTGCTCTTTAGATGACTTCCCCAGCCCTAGTTCTTTCTAGATGGTGGGGGGAAGGAGAGAAAAGTTAATCCCTTCCTCTTTTATGTGAACAAATACCAACTATGGTGGGTCAAATGTATCTGAGACTCCCTCTCCCTTTCTCACTCTGAGAACAGCAGGTTCAGAAGGGCTCTGAAGGCTGGGGCAAACCTGAATGTGTAAAAGCCAACAGGTCCCTTTCATTGTACATGCACTTCAGCTGCTCTGAAGCAAGGGGAGCTGCAAGTCTCATGACATTTTGTTGGCCACTAGAAATAGTGCATTTTTTGGAGGCATTGTAGTTTCAGAGTGGAAGCTGAGGTTTCCTTTCTGGAAAACTGGCGCCCAGCAATTGAGTGACCAGAGCAAAGAAAGGAGAAGTTCTCTTGTTTGATGGTGACTCAATACAGCAAAGCCCTCTGTGACTTTCAGAAGAAAAATATTCTGTTTACAGTGGCTTTTACAACCAAACATGCCAAAAATATAATAAAACCCCACACACATGTTGCACAGGGAGAAACAACAACCCTGGTACTGGCAAGAGACTTTTTGTGTTTTCTCTCTTCTCTTTATGACCAAAGCTGTTTTGCTGCCCAAACTAGAGACAGTGACAACATGAAGTACATAGAATCTGCTCCAGGTGGAGCATCTGCTGCCCCTTTCTTAACTCCTATTGCCTTCTTCCTCTGCAGCATTCTGGTCTCCTGAGGAAGCTCCCCTGACCACCTCAGAGCAGATCAGCACTGGGAGAAATCAGAAGTTGGAAAAATCATGGTGTTACATAGTTAGTGAGGGAGCTGGGAGCTTGAAATGACAATAAATGAACAAAAGTGCATAAAACATTAGGATAACTGAAAATGAACGAAGATGGCACCTGGTGGAGGGTGGAGAGAGGAAGAGGGAGTGCCATGTCTTGTGTCTGGGGCTTGGATCTGCAGAGGTGAGGATGAGGAAGCTGAGTTTTCAGTTCCCTTCCCACACAGCATCAACCTCGCACCACACTGCCTTGTGTGAGTACAACCACAGCCACACCTTCCCCTGATTTCTTTTGTTCTGCACGCCCCTGATACTGCTGACACCAGAAGCTGCTGCTCCAGCCTGGTGTCTCCTAGGCTGGCTTCTGGGAATGCTTGTGCCAGCTACAGCAAGTGAATTACCTCACCCCAGGTGCAAAGCACGGGACACCCTCACACACTTTTGGAATGGTTCCTGCACTGCTTGCCTTTGGCCAGGGCACAGCTCTACTCTCCCGCTGGGAGCTGGCCAGTTCTGGCTACCAGTATACAAACTGAGATCAGTGCTTAGAATGGGGCATTGGCACAGTCCCTGCGAAGACTGACAGGTCCCCTGAGAAGCACAGCAGCCTGACACTGCAGCACAGCCATCCCTGCGTGCTCCTTGCTTTGTTTTAAAGCCTTCATAATACAGACAGGAGGCATTTCTCACTGATCTTACCTTCATTGTCTTGAAGAAGTGTCACTGTGAGGCTCCCCGTTCTCATGCTTAGGCCATAAAAAGCTATGTGACCCTGGTATTAGGCTTCCAACTTGGGAAGGGAAGATCCATGGCAGCAGAACAAAGCTTTGCAGGTTCAAGTGCCAAGAAGGAGGGCTTACTTGACCTCATCTGCATTGGCTCATCTGCTTCCCCATGCTCCCCTGGCTGCACTGACTGGTTTAATAAAAGCCAGTAAGTCTTCCTACAAATTTGCTTTGCTAAAGCCAAGTGGCATCCCCTCTCCCTGTCCCTGATCTGCCTACCAAGCCTGTGGGAAAGCAGGATGCTGTATGGCAGACAGGAAAGGCAGACCACAGGAGCACCCTGGGAGGCTCTGGAAGACACTAGAAAGTAACATTGAAAGAATTACATACACAAGAAGCAGCAATAAACAGTTAACATTGGGAACATAAACTCTCATGGCATTATCATATTATGCACAATATAGTTCCCATTAGATAGTCTAGCCTTTAGAACATAACTACCAGTAGTAACTAGGAAAAGTAGCAATGTGTGAAGCTAACAAATTGCTTAGGTATGTCTCTAAACAGGAAAGTAATATGAAGGGATTAAACATTGACATTAGGACAAGGCAGAAAATACATTTGTGTCATTGTAAGTAAATAGGAACTGCAAAAGAAGAAAAAATGAGCCCTCTAGCTTCAGGAACCACCTCGGTCAAACTGAGACCATGGCTGTACCCCTGCCTGTTCTGCAGAATTAGATTAGAAGAAAAACATGAATTTGCAAGCAACAGAAAAATGATGGCACTGGGTGGTGAAAACCCAAGGAAGTCAGAATCCATGTGCAAAAAGAAATAAATAATCCTTTGAAGCCTTTTGTATTTGTCCTGGGAAAGAAAATACACTGTGCTAATAAAGCACTTTTCAAGGCGTTTTAGAAACATGAGCACATACAGCATCCCCATAACATAAGCCAGCACGAATATCCTGTTGTAATCAGATTGACTCATGTCCCACAGAGTGAAACAGTGTCACTCTGTTGTATCCAGGGTAGTGCCTTGCTCAATCATCATTCCAAATGACTCAAATTTCTCTCTATTTTATTATGCCTCTGGCCCCCACACTGTAAAAATAAAATGCTAGCATTTCCTTCAACACAAATTCTGCTTTTCCAGGAAAAAACAGAGGGTGGCAGTTAGGCAGCTTATCGCTTACAGGGCCATTCTCTCTTTGTCTAAGCAATAAGCTCTGGTCTGATAGGAAAAATGACATTCCTAGAACATCAACCCCCACTCTGTGGTCCTTTTGCCATGCTCTAACAAAAAAGACATAAGGACAAAGAGGATGTACAACCAATATTTGTTGAGCTGTAAAAGCTAGAGAACAGCCATTTCCTGCACAGTCCATGGCTCCTTGCAGTCTGGGATGTACAAACAAGGGAACATGCCCTTGAGAGTATACCTTGCCAGTGTTATTGGCAGTGTTGCAGTCATCTACACCAGGCTAAAGACATTTGTGTTTCCACTCCTTCAGATGCAGTCTTCCTCACCTTGGACCTTCAGGCTGATGAGAAATTATTTGCTCTACAGAACTAGGTAGATAACCACTTGGTGGAGGGTTTCTGCATCAACGGGTAGGCCTCATTTGCCAAAGGCCAAGAAGGTTCCCCTGGGTAAAAGGAAGTTAGTGAGCTAGGTTAAAGTGAGACTGTTATATTTGTCAGAGCAGGAGGTAGACAGGAGAGTTTCCTTTGGTGAAGTTTACCATTCAATATCTGCAGCCTGCACAACTACTCATATGCAAAAGATGGTACTCTGCTAAATTCTTTCTGTTTCATATTACAACTCCATTGCATTCATAAGGTTCTCATACTCAGGATTTTTCGTCATGTGGATGCTGTCAAGGCCGTTATCTTTCACAGTGAAAGTGTCGTTGGATGTTTCAGTGTTAGAATTGGTATCTTTGTGTGGGCTCTTAACAGGGACTTCTCCATCAGTCTTCAGTCTGGTGACATCTGCAGTGCTGTGGCTGAAATAACAGGGAGACACTACTGAGAGGGTTGACTAGATGAGAAGTCATTTGATTTACATCTTAATCCAAGACAATATCCACCACATAATCTGTGGAACAGCGAAGTTTATATTGATCTAATGAGGGCCTGGGAGGTTCTGGAAGACACTAGAAAGTAACATTGAAAGAATTACACACACAAGAAGAAGCGATAAACAGTTAACACTGGGAACATAAATTCTCATGGCATTATCATATTATGAACAATATAGTTCCCATTAGATAGTCTAGCCTTTAGAACATAACTACCAGTAGTAACTAGGAAAAGTAGCAATGTGTGAAGCTAACAGATAGCTAAAGTATGTCTCTAAACAGGAAAGTAGTATGAAGGGATTAAACACTGGCATTAGGACAAGGCAGAAAATACATTTGTGTAATTGTAAGTAAATAGGAATTGCACAAAATAGTACTTGGGTAAGCACTGGGTCATGCTTCTTAAAGAGAAAGGCATCTATAGAAGAAGGAACTTATCTCAAAGGGAGAATTGAGAATTCCTGTCCATTGCTTTGTGAAATGATGGTGGGAATTTACTGCAGAGAATAGTTCTCCCATGGCACCTGCAAGGCATAGTGACGGACCCAGAATACCTTTCTCTCATTCTAACATAATAAAGAACTGACTCTTGCTTCCTCCTGCCCTAAGATGTCTGTGTCCTCGTGCTAAACTGACTGTCAAGGCATTCAGATCCTCCCCCTGCGAGTCGAAGAACTGGCTTTTCACTGAGCAAAGAAAGAGGCTTTCTGGAAACGGACATCAGTGTGATGCCCCAAAATCTTCATGATGCCCAGTACTCACAAAGCAACTTCATGGAGAAGTTCTGGAAAAAAAGAACCGAAGTTGTGCATCAACAGGTTTTACAGGTGTCACAGTAAAAATAAAACCCAGCCGAACAACCCCAAACCAGACAAAAACCCCACCCACTCCCATGCATTCCCATCTTCGGGAATAAGCTTTCCACCTTGCCTCTCCCTGGAAAGGACCAACTGGGGCTGGGGATGATGGGGATGCGGATGGAGCCGTGGAAAGCGCCGCGCTGTCCCGCCCCCCCCCCCCCCCCCCCTCAGCGCGGGGCAGCTCTCTGCCGCCCGTCCAGTCCCAGGACCCCCCGCCCTGCCCTCCTCGCTCACCCTCCTCATTCCGCCGCCGGCACCGAAGCGCGGTCAGGAGCGCTCCAAGCGCTGCTACACCCAGCACCACCGCCAGCGCGGCCGGCAGCGCGTACCGGGGCGCCGGGAGACCTGCGGAAGGGGAAGGAGAGCGCTGTGACCACGCCGGGGGAACGCGCCACGAAACGCGCTTTGCAAGCGCCCTAAAGCAAGCGGCGCGCCGGCCTTAGCGCTGACGGCCCGTTCCAGGCAGAGCCACGGAGCGAACTCCGGGCAGCAAAAGCCCTTCGGCAGCTCCAGGGGCGGGTGGCTCCCGCCTAGCGAAATCCCGGTGTTTGCCGCGCAGTTATCAGCCTGCCCTCCAGGTGCAAACCTCGCATTTCCCATCACGGGACTCCACTCACCCGTGGCAACGGGAGGCTCCTCCGAACCCTCCTCGGAGAGCTGCGTCGCTGCGGTCAGACCTGTAAGGAGGGAGGAACGCGTTGTGGCCCTGCTGGGAGAGCTGGGTTTGCTCGGGAAACCAGCAGCAGGGCTGTCAGTGGCCTCCGTGGGGTCACCAGCATAGCTCTGCATGGATGTAACTGCCGCCCCGTTTTGATGAGCACGGTTGATTCTCTCAGGCTAATACATTTGAAGTGCATGGAATGAAAACACCCAGAACACCCATTGAACCTGCTCTCAGAGCAGCAAGACAGATTTTTATTCCTGACATGTCATCCTGTGTATGTTCTGCCAGCAGACATGCAAGAAGCATGTTGCACACACGTTTCCCCCCAGCCATCACCCCTGGGGTCCCTGGCAGCCCTTCCCAGCATGGTGCAGATCTAGGCACCAGGCTTGTGGCTGGCTACAGAGTGGACAGGGAATGCTTTGGCATCACCCTACATCTGGGTTTCCACAAGAATTTCTCGCTTCATCTCTTACCGTGATTCCCTGGCTGGTATGAGGGGGTTACCACTGGCAGCTACACCCAAAGGCTCTCTGGAGCCCCACACCAGGTTTCTTGCCCCAGGTGACCTCCTGCTGAAGTTGTGCAACCTCCCGCTTTTCCTAGGCCCCTCTAGCTCTGGCTCTGCTGCTGTCCTGGGGGCTCCAACCCACCTACCTGCAGCTGAGCACCCGTGCCTGGGGACAGCAATGGGTGACACTCCTAGAGTCCCTCTCTGGAGACATTCAAAACCCACCTGGATGCATTCCTGTGTAACCTGGTCTAGGTGGTCCTGCCTTGGCAGAGGGGTTGGACTAGATGATCTCCAGAGGTCCCTTCCAACCTTAATGATTCTGTGATTCTGTGACAGGGAGTATCACTTTTATCCCACCTGCAAATAGGATCTGCAGCCCAAAAGGAGCATCAAGTGGATTTGTCTCACTCAGCTTCTCTGTCACCCAGAGAGCACCAGGGTGAAAGCAGCCTTTCCTCTGCAGCCCAGGTCACTTACCTGTGGTCACTGGTTGGGGCACATTGCCTCGAGGGGTTTACAGGGGTCTGGTGTTTTGGCTTCTCCCAAGGGTGGGCTGCTGTGTGACTGGGGACCCTACGGGAGAAACTGGCCAACTGGCCATGTCCCCTGCTCTCTGTTAGCAGTACAAGTCAGGTAAGACGTGCCATGGGTAGGAGACAGACTTCTATCCTGCACAGTTCTGGTCCCAAAAGAATACAGGGGACACTGTCTTAACCCCTGCCATAATCAGGCACACTCTGAAACAGGAAGAGTATCAATCTGTGGTTTCCTCTATGGAAAAGCAATGAGGACACAATTCATGTTTAACATCGCATAGCTGATCCTGCTATGAAAGAGGAAACTCCTTGTCTCAGTCTTCTGCAGCAAAGATGAGGAACTCTATCCTGGGGACTCACCTGTCACTGTGAGCTCAACAGTGTCGCTCTGCTGCACAGCCCCAGCCCCAGCCCTGTTTTCCGCCTCACAGTAGTACTTCCCAGTGTCAGAGGGCTGCAGGCTGTCCAACACCAGCTCAGCCTGCCTGCTCAGCAGCAGGGCTTTCTGTCCTGGGGTGCCCCTGAACCAGCGGTAGCTGATGGGGGGAGAACCACTGGCCTCACAGGTCAAGCTGGTCCTGGCTCCTGCAGGGACCGTCAGCCCCAGTTTGCCGGCCCTGATGATGGGCTTGGTTGCTGCCACTGGAAGACAAAGTAGATGGTGTGAAAGATTATTCCTACCAGCTGCTGCTTCTCCTTCATGCTCTGTGGATTAGATTGGCTACACAAGAGCAGGGCTTTACTGCTGGATTTACCTTTGACAACTTTAACCGCAGTGGTCACCTCTCTTGTGATCACTCTGTTATTTTTAGTCCTCCAGATGACTTGACAGGTGTAGTGTCCACTATCAGAGATTTCAAGGTTCTCAATTAAGAGTGAGGCATCCCCTGGGATGTGCTTTGGGACACTGACTCGGTTTCGGAACTGAGACAGCAGGACGTGGTCACCAGAATAGTCCCTCCGAAAGATGGTGGAGGTGCTGTGGTCTCTCTCCATGCTCCAGATGAGCGTTTGCTGTGTGAAACCATCTGAGGGCATGTAGGTACATGGTAAAGTGACAGATCCCATCCATGTGCCCTGGACCTGGTGGACACCAGTCAGATCCAGGAGGGCTGCAGGCAACAAGAGTTGAAGGGAAGAAGTAAGAATGCAGCAGAAGAGGAGAACATCCTTCGCATTAGGTGGGAATCACCAGGCAGTGGAAGCCAGCATGAGGTCAGGGCTGTAGACCACAGCCAGCCAAACCAGGGCCCGTCCCGACTTCACTAAGTATAGGGAAGTGAACAGTTGCTTTGACCTCATGGCTATTTTCATTGTTTCCCTCTGGATGCTTGCCTGTTCTCACTTCCTTCTCAGAATTGAGAGGATTTCTGAGAAGCACAAATCCAGCCCCTGGTGGCAGCATCACAGCTATAGTCTTCACAAGACCTTAAGGAGCATCTCTTATTCCTGCTCTCTAGCTTCAGCCTTTACACCTTGCCTCTGCTGCTTGACTTTCTGCTTACTCTTGCACATGGTAAGTCAAAGAGCAAGAACTTCCCCCCCACTGACATGGGATGATCTGACACCACCACTTTCAATGCTGACTTCTACCTTCTATATGGGAAGGAAGAACAAAGCAACTTCACTGCTTTACTGCAGTTAACAATGAATGCAACATTTTTGCGTTCATTAACAGCACTATTTTTTATACAACTTCCCTGGTGCTCACAGGACCCAGCAGTATAGCTGTGCAAGGAGAAGCACTTCTCTGTGCAACAGCCTGTCCCAGAGCTGACAGGAGCTGCCAGCTGGCAGAAGACAAGATCTGTGGATCTGTGTCCATGGGGACAGGCAAGAGAATTGCTGGGGCTGAGCATGTTGGCACCTTGTTTCTGACAAGGAGCTTTGGTGTTCCTTTACCAGATGACTTAGAGAGGGCATGCACAGCTCTACTCTTCAAATCTCACATTCCAGACAAAGGCAATTCTTTGATGTATCACTTTTTAAAGATCTTCCATTTCTCTTCTTCCTCTTTTCACAAACTTCCATCATAAAAACTAAGAAGGGCGTAAGCTGTTGAGAAAGCGGCTCAAAAGTACCTTTAAGGCATTTGGGGCATTAAAGTTCAAGTATGTTTGCTATTCAGTGTATTAATCTGCGCACAATTCTGTTTAAACATCTCTCCGGTGCTGTTTGCATTGCTGTGTGCCATGAAATAGCTGCCAGCATCCACTGATTCCCTGTGGACCAGCTGCACTCTGTATATGACCAGTTTCAACATTAGCAGGGATGACTCCAAAAGAAACCTGATTGGAAGGAATGGGAGAAACGCAGCAAAATGCTAATCCCTGAGACAGCACCTTTAAATGTAAATCCTCCCAGTGACACTTCTTAAACTGGGGTGTGCTCTTCCAGACAAACAATGTAAAGTCTCCCAAAAAGAGGGAAATACAGCTGGACCAGACAAAAACCTGAAGGGCTGTGTTAGAAATTAGAAGACTCACCAGAGAGATTAATATTATCTGTAATGCATGATAATGGGGAAAAAAGAAAACAACCCTGAAATCATATTCTGTCCCATTTTCTAGAACAATTGAGCATCTTCCTTCCCAGCCTGCCAGCACCAGTGTCCTGGTAGCATAGAACTATGCAGGCAGGAGCCTTAGGGATCTCCTCTGAAGTACTAGACCTGGAACAGGAATGGTGGACCAAAACCACCCTTTTTGCTTTAGCCTTAGAGAATTTCAGATCTGACCTAGATTTCTTGGCTCATATCTGCTTCACCCAAACAAGCACCCTGCCAAGCACTCAAGTGGCCACAGGAAAAGAGGGTGGTAAATTCTGGCTCATTCTCCCAACCTTTCCAGCTGTCTGCCCACTGATACCACAGCTCTTCTGGGAATTGCCCCTTGTAAGTAGCGAAGTACCTGAATTTAGCCGGGCATGGCACATCTCTGCCCATACCCTCTTTTCCTGCTCCCCCTTTTCCCTCCTCCCCAGAAAGGCACTGGTTATGTTCAGATGCATTAACTCACAGTAGGTCACTTGAGAGGCAGATCCCAGAAATCTGCTAAGCTGGTTTTTTTATGACAAAATAGGGAACATACTTCAACCTGTTTTTCCAAAGGTCAGGAGCAATTCTGTGCTTCTGTGCACAACTTGTTAAAGCACCTTTCTCCTGTTTCCTGAAACCGTCCTCTGCTGGTGCCAGTGCCATATGTGCCTCATGGGCATATGCATCAAAGCAAGGATTCCAGTATCACCTCGTCTAATGCACTTAAAGAGTCAGAAGGTCTGGAGATTATCAGAGAGGAATCATGGGTGCCCACAACTAGTGTCACAATCACAGCTCTTCTTCCCAGGACCATGCTAGCAGAACTCTGGCAATGCATTATTAAATATAGGAGAATACACATTCCAGCTTTCTTAAAAGCATTTTGTTGTACCTGATACTAAAGGAGACTTGTGAATTCTCAGGTTCTGTTTTTTATACAAGAAACTAACGACTTTCCACAGTTGATGATTTTTAAAAATTACGAAACTGTAATTCAAATCCCTACCCTGTTAGGGCTCTGACTTTTGTTCTTATACATTGAAGCATGTACTCACCGTTGCAGGTGACGAAAGCCATCACAAACACCACTATTTGCACAGCTTCTCCCATTCTCCCAGTACCACAGGTCTGTCCGCCTTTCCTTGCACTTTGTGAGAGACCCCACACTCCTGGGACAGAATGCAAGTGAAGAACACTTCCCTTTCTTCTGCCCTTTGTCATCTAGGATCCTCTTTCTGAAGTATCACGAGTCCATTTCACTGCCGATTAGGTGCAGGGTAGAGGATAGACAAAGACTATAAGGACCTTTACGGTTCCATTTCATATTCCCATGTCCCCATCCACTCCTCTTACCATTCTCCTGATTTTTCTGATGCGTAGTCTTTTTTATTATTCTTCATAGAATCATGGGATGGTTTTGGGTTGGAAAGGACCTTAAATCTTCTCTAGTTCCAACCCTGTGCCACAAGCAGAGACACCTTCCACTAGACCAGAGATGGGGCAGCCACAGCTTCTTTGAGCAACATGACTAATGGCAGAGGAACTTTAATGTAGGAGACATTCTGGGTATGCTCTGTAGGTGTACCTTTAAAGGTACATGCAAAAATTATCATGTGCTATGGATCAATATGAGTCTGATAATTATTACCAAAAAGAGAAGGAATTGCAGAAGGTAAGAAACATGTATAAAAGCAAGTAGACTGACCTAGTGAATTCTGTTATAGGCTTTTAATCATTTGTTAAAGCAGATATTTGGCATTTATTCAACAGATGTGCCTTAACATGTAGATTTAACAACTGCACCAGAAGCATATTATCTTTGAGCAGGAGGCAGATGCATCTAAAATATAGGAGATATTTTTGGTTGGAGCTCGGAGGGAAAGGTAATTGCTGCAGTTTTGCCACAGCTACATCGCATCATGACAGATACCTGTTTGCTTTAGCTGAAGCGTTTATATTGCAGATGAGCTCAGACCATTCTCTGGAAGTGCTGCCGCTTGTCAGTGATGGCTTGTTCCCTCTCTGCACAGGGCAATGAAAACTGGAGATATCTTCATTTTCCCAAAGTCAGTAAACTGATGAGAACTGCGCAGATCTCATTTCAGTGTTTGGGTGGAGGTGTGTGCACACTTGGATGGCTTGCTGCATGTGATTTCAGCTGAGCTCTCTTATTGCTGTTGTTAAACTTGCCTCTGGCAAGTACGTGCAGCCTGGAGCAAAAAGCTGAATGTTGTGTGGCAAGACCTAGTGCAACAAATCCATACAAGGTTCCAGGCTAAGAGCTACCACCGGTTGTCATCCTGCTGAGGAAGACAATGGAGGCAGCAGCACAACCCATTCTTGCAGGGCGTGTCTCTGCTGATACGGTGGAAACTTGATTTTTGCTGCCTTTTTTTCTTGGCTATATTGTTGAAGCTACCAGTGGTATGTGTTCATACTGTCTGTACCCCATCTGCCCCCAAGAAGCCATTAGCTATGTTTGAGTGCTGCCTAAAAGCAAATGAACAAAAAAGCACTTGTTAAAATTGAAGCGATGTCACTGACAGAGTGAATGGGTCTATTTTCAGAGAGGTGATATAAAACTAATCTTTTACACACCCTGGCCATGACTGGTGACAGAAGCTTGTCCCAGCAAACTACTTCTACACAAAAGACTTTAAAAGAAGCTGAATTTTGGGGAACACACCCTGGAACAAGCTGAAAACCCAAGCTGAAACTGCTGATATGACTAGTTTCTGAACCGGACATGCAAGGCTTCCTGAAGCAGTAAGTCTGAAGGATAAAAAAAAGACTATTTAGCTAAAACAAACATGAAGAACTGTAGTATGTGACATGATGTATGTGACATCTTTCTCTCCTTAGTACAGAGATGTGGCTGCTAGTTTTCTCAGCCCATTTTTTTCTTACCAGAGGGGCTTCTCATGAACATGTGAAGAAAAAGCCTTTAATGTCTCAGATACTATGGTTAGTTACCTGGTTTATTATAGTAAAGTATGTCTCTGCTTCGGATTGAATCTGCTGCTTTCTCCCTGTAGCCCCTCCCCTTGCAGGACCCACCTTCTTTTCACAGTACTGGACACGACACACTTCCAAGCATCACAACTTGGGCAAAGTGACCATTATGACTCATTGTTCTGCAATTTCTGCTGCGACATCTCAGGCTAATTAGAGATGGCACACTAAAGTCCCCATTTCCCCAAAAATGAGCGCAGATGGGACTGCAGACACTACTCTTAGGGACCAGAGCCTGCATCTTACACTCATGTTTTGATAAAGTATGTCAGAGGCTAGAGAAGTTTGCTGCAGTTTTCCTGGTGATGAAATGAAAGTTTTAGCCTGCAGGAGGTGAAGTTCAGTAACAGCTTTGAGCAAACAACCCAAATTTAAGTAACTGAAGAAGAAAGATCTTACAGTTCTCTTTTTTAACCATCTGCACTCAGAAAAAGAAGGCAATTTTTACTGCAAGTCTTGAGACATTCTTATTTGGTCCAGCCGTGGCTAGCTCACAGATCCGACTAAACAGAAGAGGAAAGAATTCATGACACCAGCTGTATTGCTGTTCTTTGCTCATACAGAATGCAGCTCTCTCCTGAAAAGCCAAATCCACTGGTTTGGATGGCTGAACCCACCCCAGCACTTACAAAAAGAACAAACTCTTCTCATTCCTCAAGCAGCACATGTCATGTCTACCTCTCTGCTCAGATGTTCACCCTGTTGCTTGACTTCAGAACTCTGCTTATTGCTGCCATAAAATTTGCAGCAGCAGGTTCTTTTCTGCTTCCCAGTTGCTCCATATAGTGCTGAAGCCCCATATTCCCCCTTCAGTAAGTTTGTTTCAGGGATGGAGCTCTAGACAGGTGGGCTGCCTTCCAGTAACAGGGACATTCCCTTCCAAACCCCTCCCTACCAAACACATGCCCACACACACATTTTAAAATCCCCTTTTTAAAGAATGAGACCATTACTGAAGGGCTTCAAGAACTGCAACCTCATCTAGAACTGGAAGATTAGAAAACATTAGTTTCCCAGGACGTTTCAAAACTGTTGTTTTGTCATCACATTAGCACACTGTCCAGTCATGATTTGTTGCTCACTGGAAAACTCTTTTAGTGATAACTGTGTGCCTTGCAGTACTGTTGCAACAGTTTTCCTCTCTTGCTCACCTTCCTCTTTAGAAAGAGAGAATGTCAGACTTCACTGGCTTTTTACACACTTCATAATAGAAGTAATTCTTTTTCACATCCAAAGTATCTCATTTCACCAGCTCTGAACCTCAAGTAGGACTAGCAGAGATTCTTGCACCTTCTGTTTCCTACACTGTGGCCTGCAAACATCAACTAACACAACATCCAAAACATACCCCAAACTCCAGCATATTCACAGTAATCTCTCTGATTTCAAGTAGAGGATCTAATATGCTTCTGGGCACACACAGACCTTTGTGCACACTCACTCTTCCTGCTAAAACAAAGAGAAGTGTAACAAAATCTACTAGCTTTACAGTCGTGAAGTTTAATGGTTTTCATTTGCTTCTCCATATCTACAATAAGCTGTATGTACATCTTGACAATTTTTTCCAAGACATCATCACCAACAAAAGTTGCTGTTTGTTCCCTCTCCGTTTTGAAATCAAGGTTTCCCAGCTCCTGTTTTATAAGCACATTCTTAAAGAGAAATAAAACTGGTACAGGAAATTCAGGAAATTTCCTTCCTTTTGTCTTTGGAGAACCCACAAACAAATATACTCTCTATTCATCCTCCCCACAGTGGTCATGATGAGTAAGCTTTGCTCATTTTGCCTCATTCTTCTCTTTTCTTCTGGTTCAAAAAGCTGAGAAAGTATAATGCATTTGCACAGAAGTGTTTTCATGCCACTACAGATCCTTAATTATCTTTCTCAGTAACTTTTCTAGCTCTGTTAAACCCTTTCAAGATGAGACACCTACACACATACATTGGGTGGAAGCATTCCATGAGTCCATTATCACAGTCCTGTTTTCTATTGTGTTGTAATGATTTTCCTAATAGCATCTAATACTTTCGTGGACTGCTGGTGAATTTTGAACTGATGCTTGTAGAGAATTGCAGATGCAGACCTTTCCTGAGTGTGAGCAGTAAATCTGGGGGCCCACTAATCCTGTATCCAGGATTATCACCAATATCCCCCTTGCCCCTCAGGTTGCTCATTTTGTTTTACATCTGTCTGCATGGCTTTAATCTGACATGGTACTGCCCAATTATTATAAAAAGGTCCTCCCATAAATCTGCTGTATCCATGTTACAGATTTACTTCGGATAATAGAAATTATGAACAACAAAGCTTTTCAGCTCCCTACTTGCCCTTTCCTTCCTAAGCCAGGAGGAAAGTATTTCATGAGCATCTATTGAGGAGTGCTTGCTGACATTTTAGAGATGAGCTGGTCACACAAAAATATTCATAGCAAAATACTTTAGGTGTGTGTAAAGAGTCTTACCCAAGAACTTAGGAAAAGCATCAATTTCCTTTTAAATATTACACATGCATTAAAAAGAATAGAGAAAGTGGACTCAGGAATAATGTACCTTTTGCAGTTTCAGAACCACCCAAGCTGTCCAGCGTGCAAACTATAGAAAGTGTGCCTGCATCTTACTGCAAATGGTGCAGAAAAGTGAATTGAGCACAGAACAGTGCTTTTTGTACTCCTAGGGTGGTAGAGTTCTTGGTTTTATCCTGTCCTTACTCTGTCTTTCAGTGTTTGTTTAAGGGCTATCTCACATTTAAGGCATTCTACCACCCATGCAACACTCTAGCGTGTGGGAGGAGAAATGCCAGTTCCTAGGCCAGCCTCATTCTGCACTTCATACCCAAAGATGATGAGGATGTTGAGCCTCTCTTGCTGCTCTTTCTACTCTACGACATGAAGGCTGTAAATGCAGATCCTTTTGGTATTTCAGAGCACTGAGTTTAGTACAGTGGTCTTGGCCTAGGATCTGCATACCCTGGCTTTTAAAGGGCTTTCTTCTACAGAGGGGGTGGAAGGAAACTGAAAATGGCAAAATCAGAAGATCTATACAGCAGTTTGTAACAGAAATTCTCAAAGAGCTTTGTGTTTTCATTGCAGAGATTGTTAAGGCTCTGCAAGTCATGAAGGAGCAAAAACTGCTTGTCCAACCTATTTTTAGAGAGGTTAAGCTGAATAGGAAGAAATATTTCGCCTGAATGAAAGTGCTCTTCAGGATTGCTACATGTAGCAATAAGTTGGTTCTCACGCAGTGTCCCCTACTTCATATTCAGATTCCATGGTGTTTCCAACACAGTCATATTCATTCTTTTTCATATTTATTTCTTCAGATCTTTTGTCTTTCACAGGCTCCATCACATACTTGTTTTCAGTGGAGATGGGTTCCTCATAGTAACCTGCACTTTCACACCTTGAAGCAGCTGCTGCCCTTGAGTTATGACTGAAATCAAAATACAGTAGGAAAGAAGAGTTGCAACCAGAGTAGTTGAAGCACCTCCCAACCCTCAAGATTGTGGCTGAGGAACTGAATGTAGCTTATGATATCCAGTATCTTTAAAACAGAGGTAATCCTCTGAGGAGAAATGTCATCACACCTTTTTTTCAGTTGCTCAGGGTTCAACTGTTACTTAAAATGCTGGGTAAGCACAGAATCTTGGGTAAATACTGCTGGCATGTTCTCCCATGGCACTCTAATCATTAGCAATTCGATTTATGTCTGGATAAGTGGTTCTCCTTGCATGTTTTCACTGGATTATTAGGCTTTTCAGTATAGCTTCCATGGGTTATAAATAGATCAGAATGCTGAAACATGAGTTTAGAAATAGCTATAACTTCCTGCCACAACTGCAATTAAAAGAGGCAGGTTCAGCCAAGGATATTTCAAGGATAAATCAAAATATATTCTGTGCACCCGGAGAGTTAGCTTTCTAGAAGGGGAATTCCTGTCCTTTGCATATGAAAAAACACTGGGAATTTATCCTTGGCTGTGATCTTTAATAGGCCTCATTGGGCTGAAGAGTTAATAAACAGCTCTTGCTAGCTTCTCTGATTCTAATATTGCAAATGAGAAGATCTTTCTTCTGACATTATTTGTTGATATGGAAAGCCTACAAATCATCTGTACAGTGTACTACTGACTAACTTCAAATGTCTTAATCCATACTGCTTAAGGGACTTTAAATCTTGACAGCTAAGTAGCACCTTTTTCTTTTCCCCCTTTTTCTGATACAGTCCCCAAAGACTCACCAATATGTCAGATAAAGAGTAATACTCACAATTTTACTTCATAGGTCTGAGCTGGAAAAGAATAATCAGAAATGTGTGTCAATAATCTGCATTTATATTCTCAAAAAAAAATCTACTGTCTTTTCTTGATACAAGAAAGCAACCTCTGAAGACAGAATAAAAATAGGAACCTTTGAGATAGCGTGAGGTGGGAGATGACTCCTATTCCCAGGATTCAGTCCAAGAAAATGAAAACAACCCATATCCCAGCTGTAGCACACCTGGGTCAAAATAGCTGAAACCAGGGTTAAAGTTTAGAAACTGAAAGTTAAACTGAAAGTTTCCAGTTCTCACAATTTCACTATTAGAATTGTTCAGTAAAGAACAATTTGGGAAGAGGTTATCCGAGATTCCTTAGAAAAGGCAAAAAAGGAGTATTTGATAATAATTATTATTAATTGGTAGCATGGAGTTGTAGAAAGGCTATTAAAGACACAAAGGGATAAGGAGAAAACTGTGGCCATCAGTATTAAAAAAACCCAAACCAAAACTCCAGTGTGTTCTCTGTTCACTGCTGAGTGCTTCAGCGAGCAAGGGGACTCTCAGCAATTGGTCAGGAGATTTCTAGCATTAGCACAGAAAAGACAGAATCATTCAGTAAATATATCCTACATTTGAAGACTAGAACGGAAATGAACACTTACTGAGTAGGGAGAATTAATGATGAGCTCTTTCCCTCCAGGTGCTAAGAGAAATACTAAACAGCAGCTGGTGCAAACAGGTATTTTAAAGTAGCAGGACAAGACTAACTTGCTGCCAGATACCTTAAAAGATCTGATCAACAAACTCAGCCCAGCAGGTTGGTTTGAGAGTAATGGGGTGTCTGTGGGGACCACAGGGAAGGAACCATCCCAAAGTAAGGGAGGCAGGAGAGAGGGCAGCATGGCAAAGAAGGTGAGCACTGCCGGATGGCCCAGGGGAGTGGAAACCGAGACACCTCTCAGAACCAGCATGGGATGAGTGTGGCAGAGGCTGCTTCATCACCATGCCAGCCCTTCCCACAGCACCCAGTGGTGTGGGAGCACCAGGGTGATGCTGCCTACTGGGCTCCTCCCCAGCTGGTGCCTGGCAGACCTTCCTCAACTGCAGCAACTGCTTATCGCTGAGGAAAAGGGACTTCTCCACCTCTTTAGAGCTTCCACCACCTATTTTGATCCATGCACAACTTGATCGACTGCCTGTATGATGCAGATGCCAGAGCTGCTACTGGAAGCAGTAAGCACAGTACCAGTCCCAGCCCAAAAAAACATTTATGGGTAAAACCAAGCTGGGCATGCACAATACATTCAAGTTTTCCAGAACATTCTACTCACCGCCTTTGGGCTTCCTCATGCGAATGATAAGAAAGATGACAAGCAAAACTGCAGCAGCACACACCACCACAATCAGAGTGATGAGGAACAGGGACAGGTGAACCCCTTGGACATCTAGAGCGATACAGCAGAAGACTTTCAAACAGAGAAGCCTGCCAGGGTCATGGTAGCAGAAGCAGTTACATGATGCTGACCACTTTCCTGAGGCCAACAGCAGCCAGCCCTGTCATGAACACATGGGGTTGTATGCATATGCATGTCCTTGCTTGTCCGCATCCTGACAGCCCCTTGCTCTTGTGGCTCTGAATAGGTGCAGCTGAGCCAGTCCAACTCATTGTGCATGCATCTCCCAGAGACTGTGGGCATAAAGACTGCCAGCAGAGGCTCACCAAGACTGTGAGCTGGGCAGAATAGTTGCTCTACATGTCACAAAATAAAGGGTCTCAGCTTTTCATTCAAGCATACTGTTCAGTTGAATTTGAGCATGTTTAAACCTGCCATGTCACAACAAAGTTGAGGACGTATAAAAAAAATACTTGAGTTGCACACTGAGGCTTTTCTGCTGTTCCAGTTTTGACACTCAGAGGAAAGATTGAAACGGACTACTGTTTGGGAGCACAGCAACAACTCTGCTCCAACTATAAAAGCTTCCTTCCTGCCTTAAAAACTCCAGAGTCTTTGAAAGAGTGTATCATGAATCATGAACCATGAATCATCTAGGTCCCTTGAGAACAGCTGTTAATACAATTTGCAGCCAAAAAGCAGAACACTAATTTTGAGGCTTGAGGTATGGACTGTTTGGGTCCCTAATCTCCTTCTTAGGTTTGTTTTGCTCTGCACTTACTCTGAGTTGTATAATTCTTCTCTGGATATCCCAGACCATTCTCAGAAGTCACTACTGTCACGGAAGGTTCTGCAAAACAAACAGGAGTGAAAGTCACAGTGCATTTCCAATCCTAATTTTAGCACCAGAAGATCTGGAATTATAGGATCAAAGAGAATGTCTCCTTCACATTTACAAGGCAGTGAAAATAGGCAAACTCTAGAAATGAATGCAATATATACACTGTAATATTGAGAGAGTATATATTGTACTACATATACTCACTGGATGGATACTATGTATACTATAAATACTATGCATACACAGACCACATATATATATATATATATATATATATATATGCACACAGTATACATAGAATAGGTTTGGAAAGGACCTCAGGACCACCCCATGGGCAAGGTGCCTCACACTAGACCATATCACCCAAGGCTCTGTCCAACATGGCCTTGAACACTATCAGGGATGGAGCATTCACCACTTATTTTGGCAGTGCCTCACTACCCCATGTATTAGTGGTGGAGTCCAAGAGATTACTGAGATGCTCCTGATCACCAGCTCCATTTGGGTTTTTTTCTGCAAGAATAGTCAGCAACTGTCAGCATCTTCCCTTAGCTTCTGGTCACTGCTGTATAAGGTGGGGCACTATAAATTCAAATGAAACATAAATCCTAAACATAAAGTTTACTACTCTAGCCCAGGTCTGAATTTCCACGTCCCACAAAAACCAAACTGGAAATCACAAGCTCTCTCTCAAAACAAATGCCCTAAGTAAGGTAGATTGTTCCCAGTGAGGTCTGAAGAAGCTTTTGCATCACTTGGATATGCCACTAGAAATGATAGCTCTGCTTCCCACTGCAGCGGCTTTCATTCTAGACCAGAAAGCAAGTAAAGAAGCCTTTAAAAAAAAGGGCAGAACATCCCATATTGATCTAAAAGACAGGAAATTGTATTTCTACTATGTAAGTGCATTAAGACACACAAAGAGTCTCTTAGGCAGAGACACAACCTTTCATGCATCAGAAAAGAGAAGTTCCTCTGAAGAGGAGGGGGGAAATCAAATAAAGAATAAACAAGGATAGAAAGCCAGAGCCAAGGATGTGAAGTGCTTCAGAGCACAGAATTCCAACACTTTTCATGTTTTCTTTTTTCAGGGAAGGGAAGTAGGAACCTTGTTCCATTCTGGAAGGAATACAGATGCTTTCCATCCAGCTGTGACTCTGGGGACTCACCTGTCACTGTGAGCTCAACAGTGTCGCTCTGCTGCACAGCCCCAGCCCCAGCCCTGTTTTCCGCCTCACAGTAGTACTTCCCAGTGTCAGAGGGCTGCAGGCTGTCCAACGCCAGCTCAGCCTGCCTGCTCAGCAGCAGGGCTTTCTGTCCTGGGGTGCCCCTGAACCAGCGGTAGCTGATGGGGGGAGAACCACTGGCCTCACAGGTCAAGCTGGTCCTGGCTCCTGCAGGGACCGTCAGCCCCAGTTTGCCGGCCCTGATGATGGGCTTGGTTGCTGCCACTGGAAGACAAAGCAGATGGGACCCAGGTCACGCTGGCCCTAGTTGTGGTAGGGAAGGTCCCCCTTGCCATGGCAGTTCTTGCTCTGGCTTTGGGTGCTTTCCCAGGAGGAAGAGGGGCACAGCTTTCATGTCACCTCTCTGCACAGGTTAAGCTTGGCTTAGCTGTGACTGTACCAGCTATATTACCCATTGCACCTCCTACACAGATGATGTTGATGACCTCCCACTTCCTCTATAAATCATCACTGCCCAGGCAAAGGGAGATCAGGCACATGAGATGACGTCTGGTCAAAGAAAAGCAATGCAATATTCCAGAAAGTTCCCCTTTGGTGCACATCCCTTGAAAGCATTGAGCTGTTGGATACAGGTAGAGCCAGGGGCAAATTGGTAAGTGAGAAGCCACAAATCCTCCCCCAGCCTCCAAACTGCAGGGTGCCATATCTTGGGCAAAATTTATCTCTTTGACCTATTTGCTGCTTCTTGCCAGAGTCTAACACTGCTCAGCAAAATGCTCCTGCATCAAAGTGGGTGGTCACTGCCTGCCTGGTCTAATTCCTAACAGCCTTCCCGAGCCAAGCTTTCCACTCTCGCACAGCTTCCTTCTGGGGTTTACCTTTAACAATCTCCAGTTCAGTGGTGATCTCTCTTACTATCCGGCTGTCACTGGGGTCACTCCAGGTGACCTGGCAAATGTAGGTTCCCTTGTCAGAGACCTCCAGGTTCAGGATGTGGAGAGACACATTCCCTGGCACATCCTTCAGGACACTGACCCTCCCCCTGTATTCAGACAGGAGAACATGGTCGCCAGAGTCATCCCTCCGAAAGATGGTGACAGAACTCTGGTCACGGACCACAATCCACTTGAGTATTTTCTGTACCAAGTCCTTCACAGGCACATAGGCACATGGCAAGGTGGTAGATTCCTTCCATACACCCTCAATCTCATGGTGCCCAGTCAGGTTCAGAAAAGCTGCAGGAAGAATGGAAAAGAAACATTTGAAGAAAAAAAAGCAAGCAACATGAAAGCAGCTCCTGGGTGATAAAACAATGGTGAGAGCATCAGCAAGTGAACCCACCAGATCAAAAGGATGGGCAGCCAGTGTAGATGATGGGCTAACAAAAAGCAGCATGGCCTGAGGAAGGCAGATGGGGGCATGAAGGCATGCCATGCATGCAGTTTGACTCTCATGCTCTGCCTGGTGCTTACCTGCAAGCAAGCAAACACCTGGAGGCAAGTGAACAGGATCAGAATTAGCAGAAGTCCTGGACCTGAAGAAAGGCGCTTGTCTTAAGCTCCAGTTGCCCAGCTCAAGGTCACAACTAGTGTCTGCACCCACCACCCAACATCACTCTTGGGGCTTTCCTGGGAAGCACCACACATTAACAGCAAACCATAGCTTTGATGGTTTTCCCTCCTCCCCTGTGCATTTATTCTCCTGAAAGACTCTGCTTTTTCAGACAAAGCTGAATTCAAGACTTAAGAAAAGTCTCAAAGAAGTCTAAAATTTGTTGAATTTTCCTGTGAGGCCCATTGACTTTGTCCCAGTACATTTTCGTCACTCTTGGGTTTGAACCTGTGCTTCCATAGACGCTTCTTTACCTTTTTCTCATGGTTTCCAAACCTCCCCTTTCCTGGGAACATGCGCTACCCAAAGGCTATGTGCTGGGTTGCTCGCTGTGTTCTGGGAAATAACCATCACAACATATATGGGATCTATGTATTCTAAGCACACGGGCAGCATTTCCAAAGCCATCATGCACTGTTGTGCCATGCAACCACTGGATTTGGAACAAATGAACACCAGGTCAGCAGCATGCAAAGATATTGGCCTTTTTTCCATATTTCTATTCCCCAAATAGAACCAACCCCTGCACAAACACATACAGATGCACCAGTGCCAGGGAGGGAGCATCCTGAACAGGAGACCTTTCTGTAGACTCACCATTGCAGAAGAGAAGAGGACTCAAAAACACAGCTGCTCTCACCAGCATTTCCATCCCTCCTAGAGCTGCAGTTTCTCCCTCTCAAGTGGGACAGAACCACTATCTCCAAGCTAGGGGGTAAATCAAGAACACTTGAGCCTCTGCTCACTTTGTCATTAAGAACCGAGGACAGCCGTCGATGGATTTTCCTTCCTCTTTTTCAGGAAAAAAAAAAAAAAGAAAAGAAAAAAAGCTTCTCAGTGATGACTCTTAGAGGTGTGACCCGAACAGAAGTTCTAAGGGAGGGTGGAAAGAGAAAAGCTGAAGTTACTTCTACTCTATTTCATATTTCCTGCTGAGTATGCTTTCTTCTTCTGTTTTTTAGTTCCATTTTAAAAAAGTTTCATGTTTCTTCTCTTTTTCTCTTTGCATTGATTACTAAATAATGAGCTTGAACATGCATGTTACCAACAATGGGAGTACGTGCGAGAGCACCCTTAAGGAGCTAAACAACCAAGGTCCTTACAACTCATCTTCTTACCAGCTTTTCTGTTAAGGTCAGCATTGTGCTTTAAATCAAAATTCACGAAACAGCCTGAATCTTTACATTACCAGCATGAAACATATGATTGCTGTAGGTCCCTTCCAACTGAAACATTCTATTCCGTATCTCTTCCATTTATGGGGCGGGGAATTTAATACAAATCCAAAACCAAATAAATTCCAAGAGCTGCAGGCACCTGGCTAGACCACCCCACTCCATGTGGCAGATTGAACCTCCTTTCTCACAGTAATTTAGTTGCTTGGTCAAATTAATTAATTGTATTCAACTAAAAACCTGTATTAGGGCCACCTGCATTTCCATATAGACTACTTTGGAAACAGGTAAACAGTTATATGCCTAGACAGGAAAAAAAAAAAAGGAACGTATCAAATTAGAAAATCTTAGAGACTTCATAATAGTGTCGTCTTAACTGCAAGGAGATGTGTTATTATTAATCTAAAGTAATTTTAGTTGTAGGTAATCTGCATTAAGTAATTGAGCACTAGACCTGCACAGGACAAGCATCTGTTCTCTACTGAAACATTATCTTCAAGAGATTTTACATGGCTTACACTGTCTTCTGCAGCTCTTATTTTCTCTTACATTCTAATGACAGAAATCTGCTGCTTCATTGTATTCAGCCAAATCAACATCAGCACTTTTGCTATTGTTACATTCAAATTCAACATCCAGTCCTCAAAATGCAAGTATTCAGAACAAATAGATGCAGTCAGCAAAATCCTAGACCATGTTCTAAAGTACAATCCTCCTTTAATGATAGCGAGACCACGTTTGCACCCCTAGCAGCACAGTACATGGTAACAGAGTAATCAGTGGTACGTACCTGATTCTGAAGTAGTGGTGGTGTGGGGAAAAAGTATTTCATACAAACTATATATGGCTTAAAGACAGCTCCACCTACATTGTCATTTGTAGGCAGCTTCATTAGGTTGCCATGTAAATTAACATTAAAATCAGGAGATTTGTGTATGCAGTCATGGGAGCTCTGATATTCTTCCTTTTCTTTCAAGCTCTTCCCTTTCATTGTGGTTGCTTGCTTTTACGTATATTCTTACCTTGGAGTAATTGATAGTTCATTCTGCAAAAAACAGCTGCTTAAAAGTATATATGCATATAGAATTGTGATTTTTTTTTTTTACTATTTGCTATTAACATTGATCTAATGATGACAACGTTATAGGTATGAACTTTAATTTGGTTCTTATCAGGTTATAACATTCTGATCTCTGTTTCCCTGAAGTTGGTGATTTTACTACACACAATTTTCATGCCTTTATTTGGTTAGAAAATCTTTATATCCTTGTGGTTGTTGATCAGTCACAGCCTAAAAGATCATCTGTTTAATTAATTTCTTACCATCTACTATATTTGCAGTAATACATGTAATTAAAAGACATCTAACTAGCTTGAGGTCTGAATGCTTCTGAAAATATCCTATTTAATAAAGCAGAGAAAAAGGTTCTACAGAGATTCACATGATTTTGGGACCTGATTTCACATGCTTCTCCCTTGTGCCCTGTATTCCTGTTCTCTGACAGGCAGAGTACACCACAAAATGACCACACACTAGCAGTATAATATGCACAGTTTATTAAACAAGCACACTAAAGTGGATAAGCACACTAAAGCAAACAAGCACACTAAAGCAAACAAGCACACTAACATGAATGGGCTATATCTCTCTCTATACATATATAGTAAATGAGTTCAATGCAGCAGATCAGAGATCTATACATATAAAGTACAGAGGAAAATTAGCAACGCATCAAATCATCAAGAAGAAATACATCACCAAATACCACCAAATCATCATCCAGACCCACACTCCAAGCTAGGAAGCCCCATTGCAGCCAGTGCCAGGAGTCCCAGCTAGTTGGGAAAATTCCTGCACGGTGCATCCACCCACAGGTGGGGCTTTGGGTTCGGCCACAAGAGGCTCCTGCTTTTATACCCTTTAAAAAACAACTGGGTTTATGCCAGCTCTGTAACTCTTTTACTATGGGGCCGTGCACCTTCTAATGATTTCACTTTTGCCTATGCCGAGAGCGTTGTCCAGGCACCCCAGTGCGGCCACATATGAAGGTCACAGAACAGCTGCACACCTGTTTTCCTGCCTCTTTCCGACAGTCACGATGAACATAAACATATATACTCTACTGAATACACTTTGACCAAAAATCCCTATTCTTGGTTATGTCTCTCAGTCATGAGAAGGGATAACTCTCAGCTAGGTTCCCATCCATTACAACTTCTCAGAAATCTTCCATGAGATGCAACTCCAATCTGCAGTTGCTGGGATGGGGAGAAGCAGGAAAAGCTTGCAGGGGTCGCAGTGTTCACATACTTCTTGGTTCATAAAAGGATGAGAAAAAATATGTTAAGTTCAAATTAATGAATTTGCTTTCTGGGGAACATGGTCAGCTGGACAGGAGAGCAGAAACCTCAACTGACTCAGACTAAGTCATAAGGGAACCTACCACTAGCAGGGTACATACCAACCAGGAAGCTACAACCAGACTGCTGACAAAATCAGGATGTGTAGATATTTAGATATTTATTTATATATTTCTATTTACCTGTTTGGCTGGGGGGACAGTAGCAGGAGGGATCTCTTGTCCTTTATATGATGCAAGTAGAGATAGCTGCACACTAAGATGACCCTTCGTAGTAATCTCTTGCTTCTGCTTTGGGAAACTAGGATAACAGATACTACTTTTCAAAACAGCAATCTTGTTTTAGGAGAAAGAAAAACATTTTGAGCAGGGACTGGATAAGGAAGCATCATACAGTCCATGAGAGACAGAGCTCATGTTTGGGAAGCTCTGTGTTAGCAAGCACACAGCAATGCGAGATAATAAATGGAAGGCTTTGCTGACATGGTCTGTGTGCTGAGTGCTACTCTGGAACAATATAAATAATAATTATAAAAGGAGCTTCTGAGGGGCACTTTTCACTTTCTCACTCTGTGCTTGCCATGCCTGAGTGTGTTCCGCAAATTCTCAGCACATGGAAGTCAAGGAAAACAAACTTTTCCTTCCCAGCCACACGACACTAAAACCAAGAAGCAGAAGCAGCAGCTGTGTGTGTTGATGTCAGAGGAGGAAGGAAACTTGCATTATAGCGAAGCAACTGTGGTCACTGGTAACACCAAGTTGTTACACATCAAGTTGCAGTCCCAACCAGCATGCTGAGTGCATAGAGGGGGTAGCGATCCTCTGTCATCCACCCACTGCGGATGCAGACAGGCTTGGGTACCTCCTTGTGACAGGAGTCTGTCCATATTCCAGTGATACTGCGACTGCTGTGCCTGTGCCCTTATCTTGAAGTGGAGCAGCATGTTTTCCTCGAAACATCCTTTTTCTTGGCATTGGAAATGATGAATAGAGTTCTTCTAGGAATATCCTACAAAAACTGTAAAGCCCACAGTGCCAGTTAACCTCAGCATGGGCTCTGCATAGTACACTGTGCCCAGGTCTGAGGTCTGCCTGATGCTAAGGTCACCTATGCTGTTCCCTATTTCCTTCTCAAGCTATCTCCAGTAAATGTTGTTTTAATCCATCCCTGGTGGAGCTGAGGGCCTTTCTCACTGGAGTCCATCAAGCTCACTTGCACTGGTGAACTACATCAGGTGTACCTGGCAGAGCCCCAGTGAGAAATGGCTCTTCAGGAAAGGGTAGCGAGGCAAGGATGGGATGGGTGCCTGACTACGGAGGATGCTTGTGCAGTCCTTGGGCTGAGCAACCACAGTGCGAGCTGGCAAACTGGGAAAGAGTAATCTGGGTATCCCATCCCAGCTGAAATACTAACCTGCTTCCAACAGGAAAAGGGAAGGGTTGTAAAAAACAAACAAACAAACAAACAAACAAACAAAGCCCAGCAATTTACATTGAAGTTGGTTGTTACTAACAACTTTTCCAAAAAGCCCTGGGAAGTTCTGACCAGGCAGAGAGTTACCAAAGACTGAGATACAGTAAGACCTGCTCTGGCTACGCTCACAAGAACAGATGAAAGGACCAAGCACTGCAGTGCCGGCAACGGGGTACAGCAGGTACAAGGCTAACACTAGGATCCTGCAACATGGGACCCCATGTTTTGACCAAGCAACAGGGACCTTGGACAACCCCTCACACTCTGAGGTTACACCCCCCCCCCGGTTCAAACTTAATGGCAAAAAACCAGAGAAGCTAGGGCCATGGCTCTGAATTAGAATTGTTGGTTTCAGTAATAGCATCATTTATTTTTTAACAAATGTGTAAGTAATAGAATGAATCTAGAAATCAGAATAGAAGTAATGTTAAAGGAAGAGGCCATAGGTAAGTATTAGAAGATCCTCAGATCTGTCTGATAACCACCCTTAACAGCTGTATTATAGTGAATCTAAGTTAACCCTGTAAGATACATGACCTTAAGGCACTAATACCTTTCTTCTAAGGGAAGAGATGACGGTGTCTGTGCCTAACCATACCAACTGCTGATTTAAGCAAAAATGTAAACTTTGTTTATTATAGAAAAGATAGAGGGAGATGGGGAAATGGAAGTGTGGAGAGGGAGGTGTGCATTGTGTGCTCCTATCAAGGAAAAAATTCCAGCTCTGTGAACAAAGATAACAACAAATTGAAAACTTTTGTTAATCCTTTTTTATAAAGCAGGTAACAGAGGGACCAAGTATCCCAAAAGTTTCTGGACTCTTATCAACTTAATGCCATTTCATCCTTCAGGACTTTCGCACAGACTCCCATTGAGCTTTCACATCACCACCTATGAAATCTGTGTCAGATTCCCTCACTGCACAATGTGGAGGCTGGCTTCCAGTAAGCTCCCACCATTTGTAAGCAATGCCAAAATGCCCAAAGCCAGCCTGGCACTTCACTGTCAGTGGTGGTCAGTCCCATTCCCACAAGCTTTCATTCCATGGTATGTTGAATATGGATTAGGAATAAACCTTATCTTTCTTCCTTTCTCAGGCTGACACCTCTGCAAACAGATGCCAAGCTAAGCTTAGCATGTCAGTTACTTTTGAGCCAGCCTAATGAGATGCTCCAGAGAGCATTACAGCTCTCCTTTCTAGAAAATTTAGTAAGCAGGTTTGGGAAGTATTAGCACACACAGAGGAACAAACAAAACAAATGTACAAGAAACACAGTAATGGTTTTGCAACTCTTGCATTTAATTATTTCAGGATGTGGATTTTTCCTTCTACTCAGCCTTCCCCTTTCCATTGTCATATTTTTTTATTTAGGAAACCTGCATAAACAAACACTTTTCCTAGACCAGTACATAAACCAGACACAGATGCACAAGTTTGTATTTGCAGTTTTCTTAAGCTTTGGTTTCTTAACTTCTTAAGAGACAAAGTGCATTAAAAAACTATTACACAACCAGATCAAATATCTGATGGTGAGATACACTGAGATCAGAGGACTCTGTGATGGAAGAACATGACAGTAATCCATAACAGGAACTACGTTTCAGTCTAACCTGTTCAGGAAGTCAGAGTTATAGATCAGCCTCTCAAAGAATGTGGTTGTCTGCACAGTGCTGTCAAAACAGCACAGAAGAAAAGCCTGCTTTTTACTGCTTCAACTCTTGGCAGAACTGATACCTTTAGGAAGAAATAAAAACCCCAAAACAACAAAACCAAACCTGAACCCAAGACAGAAATGCATTTCACTCATTTCCCCTCTCCTTTTAGTTCATGAAAACTTGAGACTATTCACCCCTTTGTCTCAAGAAGTAAGCAAACAAAAGACTGGAAAAGGCTAGAATAAGACGAACCCGACAAAAGGCAATTTAAGAGATACAAACATGAGGGGGCATGAGGTAAAGAGCAGTTACAGAAGCATGAGAATAAAATGACATTGTAAAAGCATCACACATATACACACACTCAGTAGCAAGATCCTCCTCTGCACCAAAAGATTTGACAATGAAGCACAAATCCAATTAAGGCCAGCATAGATATCATGCATTACCTACTAGGCTTCAGAATATCAAATTACCATGGGTTCTTGAATATAAAAGAACTCAAAACTTACAAGTTCAGAAACTTTGGGGAGAACAAAGCCTGTCGGTAGTCTGAATTCCTAAAACTGAAATAAATTTCAAGTAATTGTGCTGGTAGGAAACATCACATGAAATTATACAACAGGTTTTTTACCTGTCTCCAGGCTCTTCTAGCCCCATCAGGTTGGTATCACCACAGCAAATTTCAGGTTTGTGTGGGCTAGTGGTAGACTGCTACAAAGCTGATATCAGTGAAGCACTTGCTACTTCACTGACACCGGGGGCTGATGTCTGCATTACAGCTGCTCAAAGAAGTTAGGAACACAGTGCAGAAAGGAATTTTGGGGAAAGATGTTTTTGATTAAGCAGACACTACTTTTTGTAATTTGCTGTTGAAGGACTCAAATGCAGCTGGTTAATTTAGCTTTAAGGTTCCAGAAGCAAAAAAAGTCCAGTGCGCATGTAGGGTCAGGTAAACAAGCAATTACCGCAAGCAGAAGAGAAACCTTAATGTAATGACCTATGTCTATGCAAGTTACCCCATGACTCTTTTTCTTGTTGTTTATTCTCCCCCATGTTAAGGGAAGCTGCTGGACTTTACTAGACATGAATCAGTTCTACTCAAAATTTCTGAGGACACATGACCTGTGAGCTAGGCGCAAGTTATCCTACAAGAACTGCCATGCAATGTGCATGAGAAACCAGCGTTATGCAGGGTGGCGAGCACTTCCTACCACAACACCTACAATCCGTGGCAATGGATGTGTGTTAGCATGTTACAAAGTAATATTCCACCATTAAAATGTAATTTTCCATAGGAAAAATGTTCCCTGTACCTAAGAGCAAATCTAGGAGTAGGGAAGCGATCTAAGCAGATGCAAACAACTATAGCCACAAACTATCAAAAAAAATCTCAAATTGAAAACAAAATTAAAAAAACAGAAATAAATCTTAATTCCAAACAGCAGACAAGCCACCTACTGAAACAGGCTCTCAGGAAGAGTAAAACCCATGTTTAAAGTATTACACGCATTACTATTCAGCTAGTAAAATAAACCAAAACCAGCCAAGCAACACCACCCCCCCAAGAAAACAAAAAAAAAAAAACAACAGCCAAATTTTACAAACAGGATACAAACAAATCTCCTCTTGCAATAAAGATATTGGCTAAAAAGTTATGGAACACGCTGTGGTATGCTTATAAGGAAGTTTTTCTTCCCCCTCCCCCAATGCCTTCACTCCCACCAGCTCTTGCTTTGAGCTCGTTTTCAGTTTTTCCAGATGTGCTCTTTGCTTGAAGAGAACTTTTGTTTGTCCATATAGAATATGACACCCAGGAAGCAGGCGAGGAGAGAGGTCAAACTTCTTGCTGATCCACTTCTCTATTTGTCATTGCTAAGCCAGTTACAGATGTGACATGAGTTCAAGAAGTTCCTATCTCAGAGGCTTCTTCTATGAAGTTAGCAACAGGACTGAGGAGCAAGAGTGGAAAGAGTTTATACTCTCCATTCCCATCTTCTGAGAGGAGAGGTGGGTCACCCATTCCCAGAGCATCCAGAGGCTCAGCTTGGCTTGCTGGAGCTGCTAGTGGCAAGACAGTTCCACTACCTGATGGAGGATGAAGAGCAGGTTTCTCCTCCAGGGGAGGCAGTAGAAGGTCTTTGGGGTCCTCTATCTTCCCTGCAGCTTCACCTGAAGGTAGTTCTTCGAATAATGAAAGCAGAGGATTGGCCCTGTACTGTATCAGCTGCATATCTGAGGGAAAACAAACAGTTTAAACTCCAGGCTCCTGTGTCATGTAAGCGGCAAGGAAAGACAAGGAAAATTGGAGAGGCTGCTTCAAACCTTGGCTCACTAGAGAAAACCATACAGCTGAGGTCTGACAGACTAAACCCACAGCTGCAAGAGTGGAGCTATGGCTCCCGTGTCTGTTGAGTATCTGAAGCGAACTCCAAGCCCCCTACTGCATATGGCATGGAATGGCAGCACTGAAGTAGCAAAATGAGTGCATTTGTGGGGGCTGTAGCCCATGTAAGAGATACTTCCACAAGGATGTTTGCAGTTCTACTCTCTATTGTGGCACTGTGTCATGTACAAGAAAAGGAAATGGTAAACACCAACACGGGGCACAGGATGGGCCTCTTAAGACTGAGGCACAGCTTCATCAAGATCAATGAAACATCCTAGTGTTCACAAAAATTTTAAGCCCAGACCAAAAAGGAGATAAATCACAATACTCGCTACAAAGATTCCATTTCAATACACAGTTTTGGAAGAGTTTGGAGCTGACACAGCTCTCAGCGTTCCTTCCTGCCCACCTTTGCTTCCTGCTGTTTCTCTCTCACTTGATCCCAGGTCTTCAGTGCTCTCTGACAAGTTTGAAATCTGAACAAAATGGATAGAGTAAGAACACTGAAAACAATAAAATTAACAAAACCAAAATCCAAGTCTCCACTGACTGGTTAACAAAATTAAAGGTGAAAGGAGGGAAGAGAATTGGAACATTTGATCAATGAGCCCATTGTTGACATGAGGGCCAGCAAACAGGAGCTCTCGGGAGAGGGCATGGTCAAATACAGACAACTTAACTTACTAAAGCCACACAAGTTTCTGACTAGCAAACATTTATTTTAAATTCCAAACCAGAAGCTTCATTATTGTCTGTCTTGAAGAAACAGTGCTGTTAAACACGATTTCATCAATATAATTAAATCTCGCAAGCACTGCTTGAACACAGCTGCATTTTGCCTCAGTTGTAGTCTAAACTCTTATGGCTGGGAAGTCCTAAGATTAAATATTATTAGACTAAATATTATTTCAGGACTACAAAATAAATGACACTTGCAAGGGTTTTTTTTTTTTTGTTTTTTTTTTTTTTTTTCTAACATGAGTCGATTTTAAGAACTGAACCAAGAGAAGTAAATTTACACTGAACTTTTGTATGTCCTCTGAGGAAATTTCATATAGCCATGCTCAGAATAAATATAGTATATTGCATTTTATTTTTCATTTAGTACTTTTCATTCAGTCTTCAGGCAGACTGAAGACACAATCCCATCTGAACAATAACCCCAGATCTAGTTATTACTTGGCTAAAAGACACCATGGGAATCCCTGAGGCTAGGAAAAATTAGCCAAGAAACTGCTCTCAATACACTTTGATCAAAAAAGAGATGATTTTCTGGCCTTCTCATTCTAAACAGAAGGTATAGAAGTAATAGATAAGAATAAAAAAATCCTCAATATAGGAAGCTAATTCAACACACACTAGTCTGTTTCCCTCTTCCTTATGTTCCCAGGTGTATTCAGAAAGCAATGAACACGTTATTCAAAGCAAAGTGGCAGTTTAAGTCAGCCCACTGACTGTATTAATGCAGCTAGGAACATAACATTTGAAATTATCTTGAGAACCTGCTTAAATTCATATATGCCAACTGAATTAATATATGAAACTGAAAACATTAAGTCAGCAGGACAAGATAAAATTGCAGCTTCATGCCGTGCTATTAATCCAGTCCCTATTCTCAAACTGCATCAGTGAAATTTTAGCTCTCAACATCATCTTAACCCTCCCCATCACAGAAGCAAATCTTACTCTTACATTTTCCATACCAGGAGAAGTTTCCATCAAGTTCATATCCAGGGCTGGCAGCTCAGGATTAAGTGTCTGAAAAAAACCCAAACCAGACCATATATCACATAATAAGGCCCTTAAAACAAACTTCAGACAGGTCCTGAAAGGAAAGCAGGATAAAGAGCACACCATCTGCTGAAGCACAAGCAAAGTAGCTCCTCCACAGGCTGACAGCAATATCCTTTTACCCTGTGGTGGTAAACTGAGGTCACAGGAGAAGAGAAAGATACCATGCTTCCCAGTGACTCCAGCTGTATGGCCAAGTTTCATTCCATATTATAAATGCATAACCACATAATCAGGATGTGATAAGTGGCGAAGGCTTGAGAAGTGAGCCCATTTCCATTCCATTTCCCCCCCTCCTTGAGTTCTGTGTAACAGATACACTGTATGAACTGAAAAAGGCCCTCAATGTTACCTTGTACCATGTTAAAGATTCCTAGAACGCCTATGCCTCATTCTATTCACAACTACTTGCTTTTCAGAATTCCACCCCCCCTTGCCCATTACAACATGGAATAAACCAGTAAAATATCATGATGCATCCTCATCAGTATTTTTCAGAAATCATAAAAAGTGCAAAGACACTCACATCACTGAAAGCGTCAGAACCAAAGTTATACTGCTTCCCAGATAACATTGCTTGAAGCTCTTCAAGGTTGGCATCGATGCAATTAAGAAAATCCTGAATTTCTTCTCTAAAAAGACAAAATCATATAGTGCTGTAAGAAACAGTTGTTAGGACCTTCTTGTGCACCACAGGCAGGTTGCTCACATTCCAGAATAGCTTATTGCCAACTCAACGAAACCACATTCCTTTATCACTTTCCACAGTTCAACTCTTCGAAGGACAGGTACAGGGAAGACTACCTGAACTGCAAGTACAATAACAGCTACTATATCAAAAGGCAGTTCCTCCTTCCATACCTACTTCCTCCTTTATTTTAATATCTTTCGAATGTTCTTGGATCCCAGACTACAGACAAACATCTGTTTAAAATAAGGTCTGATGGCTTTCACCTGGGGAGAACAAATAATATCAAAGAGCTGGAAACAATTTGGATCTGAAGGAAAACTACCTATTTTCCTATCCTGAAACATCAGATTGTTGCCAAATTGTATGCATTTCCAAGGACAGGGCGTGATTCAAGGGACACTGAATGAAGTGGAAAGGGAACTGCAAGCACAGCACCATTACTGAACTCTTCGCTGTGCTGCAAGCTACCTCCTGCACTAGAATACTCAGCTACCAGCAGCAGACAGTTCCAAGGCATCACCCCATGCTGCAGGGCCAGTGAGATGAGACATTAGAAGGACTCCAGGTCACAGCAAGTGCTGTGACACATCATCTCAGCACTTCCTACCTGAAGTTAACCACAGTAGGAAAGCTGTCAGGAGAAAGAACTAATGTTTGTTCCTTGATCCAGCTCACCCTGCAGTCATACAAATGACAGCACTGATAAAGCTTAGGGGCTGTGCAGAGCTGGGAACTGCTTAAACAGCAGTGCTGCTGCATGTGAAACCACAGCCTGCATCATTTTGATCCCAAGGCGAATCTGATCTGACAATGTACAAAGGAAATTAACCTTTGCAAAAAAGAGGGGCAAAGAACTATCACCAATACAAATCCATATCCAGTTCTCAGAGACAAAGCAGCACACAGTGGTCTCCTGAAATCACTACTCTTGATCCACTGTTCAGCAGCACTTGGCAGTGCCAGTAATTGGCAATACGAGGGCTGGTGTGACAGGCTGATATAGAAGTCAGGCATACTCATTATCAGAGACATGACAGATGAATTTGCCCTGCTTTTAGTGTGCAACGCTAACACTTGTCTTTTTAAAGACCTACCAACAAAGGAGCAAACAATTCAGCTCGCCAACATTTAAAGACCTAAATCACAATGCTCCCCTAAACACATCCTCTGGAATTTTGACAAGATCCCACAAGATGGTAACAGCATAACAGTTTCCAGAAACAAGTTAATACCTGTCCAGCAAAGGATCATTTTGGTTTCCAGAGTTACTCTCATTCAAGATGGAGTCAATCACCGACACGGGGTCTTCTGGAGTACTAGGTTGTGCAGCATGGAGTTCCACAGCAACATTTCCTATTTCACCGAGTTTGTTGACATCATTTATATGAACTGGTGGGATAGACTCTGCACAATTTAACACATTTGGCTGTGATACTTGACAAATAGGTAAGCCAGGATCCACGGGGGCCTGTGGCTCTCTAAAATATGACCCAAAGAGAAACAACACACAGGAGAAATCATCAACCGGATCTTGGTTTGTTTATTACTAACTTAGATACACTTTGGATTGCTTATTTGTAATCAATATATGCATCCATGTCTCTATTCAGGCAAAAAGTTAGTATGTGCTTATTTGTTGAATAGACAGAAATGCATCACAAAATTGAACTTCAAGTGCAATCAGCTCAATAGCCTTTCAGGTACTCCTGAAGAGACATAAGCTCCTAAAAATCTTTGCTCACCATGACTAATGCTACATGTTGTAAAAAAGGCAGCCAACGAACAGGCCTGTCATGCACAAATGGAGTAAAAATTCAGAGAAGCTGTTTCCCAGAATTCACATGGATCACTTACACAAACATAACTACCTAGGAACAACCTAGGCATAAATACTTCCAAATCCTTTAAACGTACCTGGCTCTGCCACTTGTGTGTGCCACAGCAGGGAGACCACTGGTGGCATTTTCCATGGTGTCAGTGATATCTCGAATGATGAGACCTGTACCATTTCCATCCTCATCATCTGCATTATGTTCAGAAAAAGCCATCTGCAGGATACAGCAAATAGAATGAGTAGAATGAGTAAAACAAAAAGGTCCTTAAGGTCTGGTTTGATTTCCTTTTTTTTCTTTCTTTTTGCACCTTCTCTGTCCTGCTCAGAGTTCATCTTTTACTAGTTGTACTGACTTCCATGATAGCAATGCTTTAAAGCTGCCCATTTCAAAATGGAGTGCATTTGATTCTAAGACTAGGGTATTAAGAGTTACAAGGAAGACTATGAGACCATTGTGTATCATCCTGTCCAACCCATCGTCTCTTTCCCTGGGAAGACTTACTGCTTGGCCACTTTCAACAGGTATGCGAACATACTGACGACTGTATTTGGAAGGTGAAGCACCTGCAGCATCCGTTAGAGACCTGAGACAAAACATGGCTTTAGTATACAGTCCCACAGTAAAAAGCTGTAGCAATGCCAAATACATGCAGTAATGGTAAGAACAATCAATTTTCCACTTCTAAGATAACTGGCCTTTAGAAATGTTTCTTACCAAGAGCACTGCAGACAGGCTGCACTCTAAACAAACTTTTTGTTGTGACATTTTGAAAGAGTACTATTTTTCATAACTCTGTCCTTCAGAATTCAAGATGTATAGTCTCTTCCCAGCAATTTTTTTAGTGATAAAGTAGAAATCTTAATGTGATGCTTTATGCAAGTTTGAATACACAAGTGATAAAAATATTCTTCATACACTTTTAAGTATCTTGCTCCTAGAAGCTGATTAATCCCTATAATTCATATCTGAAACAGATTTTTGAACTATCCAGTAATTACCTTTTTCTTTTGACCCCAACAATATAATTTCCTCGCATCAAACTTAGTATAAATTGAAGAATCTAAAAAGGAAAAACATAAAAACAAAACCCAAGTAGTCAGCACAGCAATCCTAATGTTAACTTCATAATTCAGATTTTACTACAAAATTATGTAGATATGCGATTGAAATTAGTAGGTAAATTACAAATCCATTTCTGTTTGTGTCTTGAAAACCCAAATGACAGTTACAGATGGCATTGCAAAAAATACCCCACTTGGACAGTTTTTGGCTTTTTTTTCCTAAATATAACACCACAATTCACTAGAGGATTCCAGACCAGAAAGAGCTGAGGGATAAACCAGAGAAAATCTGTTCCAGTGCAGAAGCTCCTATGCTTGCTGGGTTCCAAGCTGACTTCTTGAATGGGCTAATCTGTCTTGGTCCAAGATCTTTCACAGACTCCATTCCACGTGCCTGCAATCTTTTGTTTTAGGTTCCTGTTACCATGTGCTGCCTCCAGCCTCAAGTTTACCCCAGGTCAGCTTGATTTACTGATTTCTCTCCAAATGAAAATCACTGAGATTTCAAATCCTTTCTACTACAACTTTTCCTTACTGTTTTGCTCGTAGTTCTTTGCTGGGCTACTTATGGGACACTCAGGAACTGCGAACATTTTCTTTATGCTGTATTAATATAGCCTGTTCAGCTCTGTGTCAGTTGTCATTCTACAAAAGCAAAGAATGCCATGAAGTATCACAGAGGCAGGAATAAGGATGGTAGCACTGAAGATGCTGCAATGGTACCTTAGACAGCAGCTTCTGTTGTTGACTGTGCTTCTGCCTTAGAACTGCCACTTCTTTCCACAGGGCCTTATTTTCTCTGCAATGCAGAATAAATCAGAAGACAGAGGATGAACAGAGTTTACTTTATATGCTCTAGTTTTACAGCTTTCAAACTTTCACAGTACCCTGCAGGACCAATGGCAACATTCCTTCCATGGATAACTAACAATCAGTTAATCCAATCCACTAGCACAAACTCTGTGTTAAATTGGCTCAATTTTCCATCAGGCAGAACCAAACTCTCACTAGTAAGGACATTCTCAATCTCTTCTGCTCCACCAATAATTCTGATCTGCAGTATTCCTTCAAAGCCTTAAAACCTTAGAATAAAACTCAGTGCTTGAAAACAGGCTGAGTGTAACAGAGACCATCTGAGAACAGTTTCAAAGTTAGTCTTTGACGGGTTTTGTTTGGTTGGTTGGTTGTTTTCAAGGAATAGAAGGAGTGAAGTGAAGGTATCTCCTGAACTTTGGTTGACATCTGCGTGCATACCAATGACCTGAATGAATTACCAGTGCCTATACAAAAAGAATCTGACGACGACATGCAAAGTGCACTCCAGTTAGAAAGAAAACCAAAGGTTAATTCTCCCTCACCTCATTTAATCCTGGGCTTTTTTGTTTTGAAAAGGAAGTACTTTGGTTGTCCTAAAAGACTACTACAGGTGACGGCAACCAAAATGAAATCTCAAAACAGTCAAAAAATTCCCAGTCTTCATCTCTGGTTTGTAACTGAATTATAAAATGAAACAAGGTACAGAATGTTGTATGGGGTGGAATGGGGATTCCTAGACAAAATATAGCTTCACCCATTTCCAGTTCAAATGAACCCCACATTTAGAGTCAAGCTCCATTAGACCTAAGCAACACTTAACACATAAGTGCCTCTGAAACAGACGAGTCTACCTCTTCATGTTAGCCAGTCTGACATCCATGTTGCTCTGCTGCTCTCTCATTTCTTGGACTTCAGCGAGTACTTTGTGCAAATCCCCTGCACAGACCTTAAGATCCTCAGTTCTTACTGCAGATACCTAAAACAGGACCAGGTTACACGTTTTACTACAAATAGTGCTTTGCATACTCCATTCTACAGGAACAGTGTAGCTAGTCTGTAAACTCCATTAAAGGATTAGGTAACACTTAATTCTTAGGCATCACAAATCATAAGAATTACTATAGGTGACAGTCGTTAGGATAGTCTACACTGTATGAAAAAAAAAGTTGTCAATGAAAACATGAGATTAGTACTTTGTACGTGTAGACAGAGGGTTCACCATTGTCATTCATGATAAAAACCTACCACTGACTGAAAATAGCCTTCCCTAGGGTGTTTGCTCTGACAGCTCTGGTGACAGATTGCCCTCTAGTGTCAAAGAGTAAGACCCCAAATAAAAACAAAACATAATTCATAGTGGAGTAAGAACAAGACAATTATATCCCTTTTAGGTGCAGGTAAATATGCCAGCACAGGAGTAACACATTTCAATTAAGTTACTGGTAGGAGGGAAAGGTGTCTAAATAGACACATCCTACTCAATTTGAAAATTCATCCCACACTACCTTAATTGCAGATTCCCATTGGTGTTTGCTCTACTACCTCTCTGCTCAGTGATATTCCAAAATTTTGGAGACTTGTCTCGAGAAAGTCAGATTCTGCTCTTCTGCCCACAGCAGAATTCATGAATGCCACCTCTTCAAACAATGGCAGAAGTTATCAGAAAGCAAAAAGCTCACTCTCTCCTCCCCACACTTCCATACTCTTCAGGAGCTCTCTCTGTCGTGGCTAACACACAATTCAGGATTTTGAAAAAGACATGTCTGGTGCATTGCACATCTAAATGACGTGTCCAGGTTTTGCGGGCGTTTTAAAAATCATTTAGCTAAATGCTGACTAGAACTGAACCAAATGGAGTTGCACCAGATAACCACCAGATGTCCCTTCTTGCCTACAACACACTATGATATTTCTTATTATTCTACCGAATTCCAAGAGATGGGCACGTGTGCGAAAGCATTTGGGACTGGCCTGCTGAAGTGCTAGATAACTTCCATGCAGGTTGGCTCACAGACCCCTTTTTTTTCCAAAGGGGAATGGGATAGTCAGAAATGGCTCTACGGTGTTATAAAATATCCCACCACTTCATGATGAAACAGAATATAACTGCTATGTAGTTATTACTCCACAGAAATAGCCAGCTACATTCTTAACATAATCCTTGTAACAAAGGATGGACTGAGTGGCCTGACAGTCCTCTCCATCTACCTTTTTAGATGCTTCACTATTCTTGTGGGTAATACATTATACTAAGGTACATTGAGCTGTATCCCAAATGAAATTCATGGCTGATTTCTCTTCAGCATACCACCCCTTCATGGGGAACACACACAAAAGATGCAGACAGGTAGAAATTTCAAATGCAGTCAGCCTGCCCCCATAAAACAGCCAAACTAAACCATTCTGCCCAAGTGTAAGGAATTGCTCTGTTCAGAGTCCTGACCTAGATATGAAGGCATAAAGACTGAAGCAATTCAGCAGAACTGACAGCAAAAGGGAGTAAATAAAAGAAGTCCTGCATTCAAACTTGCATTCCTGTTGGAAGCTTGAAGTCCAGTCTACAGCAAGTACTGAAATATGGCTCCATTCCAGACAGTAAAAGAACAAGAAAATTAACGAATGTTTTTCAAAAAATCACTAACATTTCCTGTTCAACAAAGGATATGTTTCACCATCCTATTCAGTAGTTTCATATGAATGTCCTTGGCACTAACTAGAGCTTCTGTCTTTCTATCTAGAATACTCCACCCACTGCAACACACCTAGGATACATGGTGCCATACAGAACATCATCAGCTGACAGCCTCAACACACCAGCGAGAGGTGCGCAAGCCAAGACAAGTTAGTGATTACAGCATCTGGGAAAAGCACAGGCCTGAGTCAGTGAAGCAACTGTACAACTATATTTAATCCATTGTGATTCTGAGCAGAGACAGCACAGTGGAGAATCAATCAAAACACAATTGTGACTTTCAAGCCTCTCCTCTGCTTTTATTAACTTGGGCAATGTAGCTACCATATTACAACATTCTAAAGAAAAGATTCTGCAGTTCAAATGTCAATGTGATGTATCATGATACTCTCTTTCTCTGTCAGGGAGGATATTATGCGCTCTAAAGTGCCAACAGAGGATAAATATCTGGGCTGGAACAGGTCAGACAAGGTCTGAATGTACAAGATAAAACTAGAAAGTACTAATAAAGGTGTAGCTAGTGGCAACATAGTTTTGGAGAAATAATGCAATTAATGCAAAGTCACCCAAATGAACTGATTACTGATGCCCTTGCTAATTTTCAATTAGAAGCACCAAATAGGGCTGTATTTTCTTTTATTTCTTTCACTTTGTGACTCTTTGCAGCTCTATGATGGCAGAATTGAAGACCATGCTAAGCTGTAAGTGGGTATACGAATTCTCTGTGAAAAAGGGGCTCTAGCGTGACAGCTATGAAGATGTGACACTACAGCACTGCCAAACACCAGGGTGTGTTTTGTCTAAATGCTGGCATGAGGAGGCCAAGCCAAGCCTGGCATTCAGGATGGAGTTACAAAGTCTTACATCATGATGTACAACCTTGGTTCCCACGGAATTTGTTGGCTGTAAAGAATTTGAAGCCCCCAGACATGCTCTTTAACAGCTACTTTTCATAACAAAGTGAAGTAAATACATGCTTAGGTTGTACCTTGCGCTTGATGTTTTCCAGTAAATGTGCCTTCCCTTGCTTGAAGAAAGGGTGCTGGAACTCAATGACTGAGCTTTTCTCTGCTGTAATCATACCATTCTCCAGGGCAATCACCTTTCTGAAACCATCTGTGGATACATATCAAAGTCATTTCTTTCAGTGCAAAGCTGACTGTAACTGCATATAGCTAAAGAAAACCCCAAGGCTACTGAAACACCTGAAGCACTACAGTCAGCGGGAGCAGAAACTATAGAAACCAGCCAAAACAGCTTTTCTTTGGTGCTCAGTGATTTGACTGCTCCAATCTTCACAGCTAGAGAACATGTCCACAATACCATCAAATGACCTCACAAGTTGTACAAACAGCATGCATGGCAGAGGCCAGCTAGTGTCTGCAGCAAGACAGGGATGTCCAAGTAACCACAGAAGTGAGTTACAAATCAGTTACAAGGACATTTTGAATAAAATCTTGCCCCAGTGGCAGCAGTGGAACAGTGCACCTTCCTTTTCATGCCTATAATCCCAAACAAGTACAAATTAAAAGAAATGCTGTCGTATACCACCAGGGTCTACAGAATAAAGTAAGGACGAACAATCAGTTCTCAGCCTATGCAACACATGCACACAGAGTACTTTATACCAGACTGCCTGCATGAAATAAGACATTGCCAGCTATATTCCTATCACTGCAACCCTGCTTCAAGTACCACAGGGTAGACACAAAATACAGTTGACAGACCAATTTCTATCTCTTCTCATTGAAGATTTTAACACAGCTAATGTACTTCTGTTTCACTGTGCCCCAACAGCACTACCATAAGAAAACTTTACTTGAAGCTAGAATAGGTCCAGCAGGAAAAGGAGGCTGCCATTACATTGCATGTATTCACAGGAATATTTGCATTTTAGCATTTGCCCTTGCTGCAAGGCAACTGACAACTGCTTGTTTGCATTATCCTTTAACACCTAAATGATATACTTAACACAAACAGCAACATCCACCTTGTGTCAAGAGGCTAAAGGTAAGCTTTCTCACGTCAGCCAAAATCTAAACAGGCATCAGTTAGAGAGACCATGCAAACCTACTGGGCAAGGACAGAGAGTTCCTGCCCCTTACTCCACATGGAATATCTAAGCAAGATGGCCATCTTCTATGAAGTCTGTACCTTCACTCAGCCCATAAGCTATTTGCTGCAAAACGATTATTTCTGCTCTGTGGCAGCCCCGTACATTGTTGTATCTTTGAATCACCTCTTCAGCTCTTTGCCTGTACAAGTTGTACATGTGTAATGGAATGCTACACGATGCTCAGATGTAGAGCACAGAAAACATAATGAGAAACTCAGTCCAGCTTGATCCATCAGCGTCACTAATCTTGTTTCAACACGGCAATGCAGGCAACAGCATGATCCAGGCAATTATTTTTTTTTTATATACTAGATACATGGGTGTAGATATGGTCTCTGTTCATCTAGGTACCACTAACACTACCAGTGGAGCCCAGAAAACTCTATCCAAGCTTTAGGTACCACCACATTAAACAGTATTTTTTACAGTCACTGCTCAAAACACAGAAAGCAAAAACTAAGCCAGGCTCTACTGTTCTTTTCTTTTGCAAAGCAAACTTAAGACCAGAATTCAGGTTTTCAGGGACCTGCCAAGTCAATTGTTTTGTTTAAAGAATTTCAAATCAATGGAACCTAGCAACGAACTTAGCAGAAAGGAAACATAAGAACAGCTGATGCTTACACATGTTAAGTTGTCGTATAAAGCTGGAGATATTGTTGTGCTTGAAGTACTTGGGGAGTAGCTCCTTGGCAAACCTCTGCTCATCCAGAATGCAGAAATTCTCACCATTCTAGGAAATAAGCAGAAGTAACAGAGAACAGGCACAATTTTTCTAAGGTGTCAAGACCATAAATCAAAAGGGACAGCAGGGCAGGGCAAAACAGCCTGCATGAGCACCTCTGAGTACTTGGAACTGTACTGAAAAGTTTGGATCCAAAAAGACAGTTACACGGAATATTTCTACTGACAGTGGCATTTTTTAAAACCTGAAGTTTTAAAGCCCCTGAAGTTTTGTCTTAGGCCATAGAAAAATTCTTCTAAAACCCCCATGTATCTGTCACTCCCTTTGCCCACAGCAAACGTAACTATTGCTCCAGCACAATGGAAGTCATGCCACTAGAGGGCTTTTATCTCCTCGGTCAGTTTGTCCAGCCCCCGACAAGATTCTTCCATTGCAAGGACTATGTCACCACTCAAAATAATCAAGGAGCGTTGCCGAGCTACAGAAAGTTCAGACCACACAGCCCAGCGGCGAGGAAGGGTAACTACGACACAAGCAGCTTCGGATTTAGCCTATCCGCAAGTTCAAACTTCCTGAAACCCGGCAGGTCTTTCGTGGCAGTTTTATGTTGGTCACAAAAAGAGCAAAAATGGTTCTTTTCTTCTTTGCCTCTGTAATGGCTGAATCTCTGGGGAAAAACAAGTGGAGAAATTCCAAGGGATGTAAAAGTGACAGCAGACAGAAATAACGGCATGCCCGTGGCAGATCTCAGCCATACAGCGCCCGAAGGCGCTCAGGCTAAGGCGGCCCAACCTTCCTATGGCAGGAAGGGAAAATCACAAGTTAATTACTTCTTAAAGTGCGTTTTCCACGGAACGTCACCTCTGCGCTGGGGGCGGGACATTAGGGATGCCGGCACCGGGACCCGCTCCCCCCGCGGCGTCTGCAAAGGCAGAGCCCGTCCCCCACCGCGGGGTCGCGTCCGACCCAGCAACCTTCGCACCCGCCGGTTCCGCCCGCCAAAACGGGCCTCCCCCCCCACGCTGAAGGGCCTGCGACGCTGTCACCCCCCGCTGCGGCCCGAGGCCGGCCGAGGGACTCCCGACCCGCCAGCTTCCCAGAGGCCTGGGGCCCCCCCCGGCCACCGCTCACTCCCCTCCCGGCCCCACATCCTGCCTGGTCCCACTCCCCGCGGCGGAGGCGGAGCCCCCGCCGCCGCCCCGTCCGCAGAGCCCCGCAGCGCCGACCCAGCGCTTCCACCCCAAGCGCTCCAGGACACCCAGCAGCCTCCCCGGGGCGCCTCCCCGGTCCTGGCCCTGGCCCGCCACCCGCCTCGTGCCGCCTCAGCCCCTCCGCTCCCCTCTCCTCTCCGCCCCACGGGTGGCGGTGCCCGGCCGGGCCAAGGCCCCTCGGGCCGCCCTCACCCTGCTCCAACCGATGACATCGTCGCTTTGCGGGTCCTCTACCAGCGCCCAGAGCTTGGCCAGGAAACCGGGCACGGGAGCGAAGCCGGGCCCCGGGGCAGCGGGGCCGCCGGGCAGCGCCAGCCCCTCCCGCATCCTCAGGCCGCGCCGCGCACCCGTGCAGAGGGCCGGGGCGGGCGGAGCGCCCAACGGCGGCCGTGACGCCGCGAGGGGCGCTGCCCGCGGCCCGGGGCGCTCGCTCATTGGCTGCCTCCTGCAAGCTCCGCCCCCTCCCCCGGCCCCGCCCGGCGCGCGGGAGCGTGGCTCTTGTTTTGCTCCCGGGGGAGCGCGGCAGGCCACGTGACTCCGCGGGCTCCTTTAAAGGGGCCACTTCCCGCCCTGCGCGTCCCTGGGGAGGGATCGCTGGGGGGGGGCTCGGCTCGGCTCGGCTCGGCTCGGCTCGGCTCGGCTCGGCTCGGCTCGGCTCGGCTCGGCTCAGCTCAGCCTGCCCCGCCCGGCAGGTACGTGCCGCCGCCCCGAGCTCCCCGGTCTCGGCGTACTGAGGGGCTGAGCCCCCCCCCACCCGGCCGAGGCAGGCTGTGGGACGCCGGCGCTGGGTGGCACGGGCAGGGGCGCGCTGTGGTGGGGCGGAGGGCTGTTGAGATGCTGCAGTCCGGACTCCTTGTGCGCCGGTGGAGTGTGGCGGGGCCAGCTGCAAGGTGGGACTGGGGCGCAGCCCGCAGGTGCATGGCGGGGTGGCGCGGTCTGTGCGGGGTGCGGGCTGGGCCCAGGCGGAGGCGAGGCAGTGCCTGCTCGCCGTACGGACTTTGTGCGCTCTGGCGTCGGTGCAATCTCACTCCACGAGGTCCCGCCGCCGAGGCTGCCTCCGGCTGCAGCCGCCAGCAGATCCCTTGTCCGCCCGCGCAGCATATAAGGGACAAGCTCCTTCCCTCCTCTCGTGTCAGGGCAGAAGTTAGCATTCAGGCTCTCTACCTGGGTCAGTGGAAGTTGGTTGGCTAGATAAACTGAGGTCTAATTTTTTGTTAATTTGTAATTCCTGTGCTATTGGAGAATTGGCAAAGGGAAGTCCTGGGAGTAAGGGTTTTGTTGTAAAGTATCAAGGTTCAGAGATGAATGTGATATAAAGGTGAGTTTGGGTTTTTCCTTTTTCTTTAAGGCATATATTTCAAAGAAGAACTAAGATTTTGTTTGGGGTTTCCTTTACCTTGTACTAGTAGAGTGACTAAATGATTAGTTACTGTAGGGAGAGTGTGAGAGCAGAATCACTCTAGCCTGCTGAACCTTCACTGAGTGAAGATTCAGTGATGCTGCTTTGCTGTTTCCTAAAATTGCCCCAGAGGTACATGTGCAGTGTCCTGATCAAACAAAAAGCCTGGGGTCCACATAGGCTATTTGTGAAGCCTCAATAAAGCTGCCCCAGAGACCTCTTCCTTCAGTTTTTCCAGTGCCAGAGCACCTTCACAAGTCATTTTGACTCCTGTGACTTCTGGTCAAGTATGTTTTCTGTTATGCATCCTGATGCTGCTGTGTGCAGCTTTGATGTTATCATAGGGACTCTGACATGTAGGAAACTGGGCTGACACAGGGGGATTTGTCTCAGCAGGCAACTTTTGCAACCAGCTCTAAGAGTTGCTGTTTGCACTTGGTTTACAGTCTCAGCTTTGCCCTTTCCTAGAATTTGATGTTGCTTGCAAATATCACTAATGTAAGAGGACATAAAGATTAGCCTGCACTGATTCCCTGGACTCAGCGGCTCCCTTGACGATGGCCACCCCATGCACTGGGTATACTTTCTCTGGAAAGCTGCTCTTGTGTACTTTGGCCTGCGGTGACAAGAAGTCTACTTCTTCGTCAGAGTCAGAGCCATCCCCTGGCCCTTCCCAGCAGGGTGTGTGCTGATGGGGTGGGAGGCTTCAGACTGGTGCTGCCTGCCAGCTGTCTTTCCTTGTTGCTGTCACTGCTGCCGTTTGCTAGTATGGTGAGACAGCATGGGTGAAGCTTTCTGAATGCCTTGCTTTGAAACCTCTTTACTGATGCAGTGAGCAGGTCAGTGCAAGTACCTTACCTCCTTGTGGGCAGCAGCGGTTTCTGGAGCACCAGCAGCAGGGATTGAGATTGGTGAGGTTAGTGCCATCGTCCCTGCTCTGCTCGGGCTGTGAGGAAGGGGCTATTCCATGCCTGAGTTCCTTCAGGTGTGTGACCAGGACCTGAAGAGCTTGCTGGTGGAACTGCTGGGGCAGAAACATGGATTAAAAGCATCTTGGGTTTAGAGAGATCCCCACAGCCCCCTTCTGGGAAGGGAGGTTTCTTTTACCAAATTCGGAGTTGCTTTCTTTCAGTTTATCAATTTAATAACTGTTTGGAATCAGCTTTACTCAGTTATCATTAGTTTCTGGGGGTATTACAGCATGTTTGGAGCTCTGAAATAAAGGTTTGGAAGGTCTCTACTCCATTGTCATGTACTGGGGTTGAATCCTCTGTATTGCATATTGGATGTGGGAAGAAATTTCACAGCTTCTCTGAGAAAGCTGTTCTAGTGTAATGTTATGCTAGTTGAAAGTTTATAGAATACCCAGCTTTGCTGCAAGTAAACCTGATATTTTTATGTTGCTGTAACCAAAGATGGGGGAGAATAAATATTGATAAGCTCTTCAGAAAAAAAAAATTGTTTGATATGGTGTTATGTCACCATCCCCCTCTTCTTGGAATTAAGGAAAACTGATTCCTTTAAGCTTTCTTGCAAGGTCACATTTTTCCCATTCTTTTGCTTTCTGTTTTTCTCTGCTGAATGTTTTCCAAGTTGCTGTTGTGTCTTAAGAGCTGGATGTCTGTTTTAGATGGCAGTTTCATTATCGGTTACATCCAGCTTTGTTAATTGTATCGCTGAATGAGATTTCTTGTGGTTTAGTTTGTCATCCATCTTAACCCTAAGGTATTTTCTTATCTTTTGGTGTAATTCTGCTGCTCCATGTTGCATCAGCTTCTCCTTCATACAAGTAGTTCTTTACCCTTGCATTCACATTAATGTATTTTGAGTATTTCAGATAATTTCTGCAACTTGCCCTGGATCTCTCTTCAGAGTATTCCTGGTGCTTACTCACACGAAGCTTGATGTTGATTAGAAGTTTTACGAGTAAGGTCCTTACTTTGTGATCTAAATCATAGGGAAAATATTTAATGGAACTAGACTAAGCAAAGAGCCTTGGGCAGCCCACTGTAAGGATGCACTCCCTGGATTACGGAGAATCACTCTTTAAGAGCAGTCTTTAAAGAAGTTACAATTTAAAATTACTTCATAATGACTAGCTCATACTTCTTCAAGTGGCTTAGTAGAATAGGTATTGGCAGCAGCTTAAAATACAAAGATACTTTCTGTATCAGGATTATTTCCTTTTGTATGTGGTCCCGTAAGATGATTTGAGGCATCAGAGGCAGTGGAAAACCAGTCACTTGAAATTCCAGCGTGTGTGGCACTTTCTGCTCAGGACCCTGCTGCCCTAAGATGACAGTTACCCAGTGTATGGGATTTACAGGTGCTAACATAGCTCTTGCTGTGAATCTGTTCACCTCATCTCCTGCTCTGTGAAAGCTATAGAAAGAATTAGTATTTTGTCAACACTATGGAACAAAGCATTTGGAAGCAAACTACAGACAAAGGTTCATCTGTTACGAGAAGCAGTGTTTGGTACTGGGGACTGATCAGCATGGCATATTCTCAATCCATCTTGAATAATGATCCCAACAGGATTTCTGCTGGACTTTTTCATGCCCTTGCAAAGTGTCTGGTACCTTCAAACCATGTCATCATATTCCACTACCTTTTTCTTTTTTTTCCCAAATAGGTGTAATCTCTAAAAGTGCCTTCACTTCAGGCTATGATGGGATCGTTTTGGTTGTTGCTTCTTTACATCCACATGCTGTCACCTGCATTTGCTGGAGGTGTCACCAGAGTCTATTACCTGGGGATCCACGAGATGGACTGGAACTATGCTCCAACAGGGAAGAATGTACTTGCTAACCAGAGCATCACACATAACCTGTATGTTTACTTCTATAAGAATTTAGTCTGGTACTGGCTTGAAATAGTAATTCTGTGAGTAATTTTAGGGAAGTATTCTGGGGAATCTAAGCAAGCAAAAAAACTATCTGATTTCTGATCTTTATGAGCTTAATGGTTAACTTATTTTATCATAGTGTTGGGACACATAGGAACATAGAAACTGTATTAGTAGGAAAATGAATGGTTGGTTTAATAGAACATCCACCGCCTGTATACCAGCGGGGGAGTACAAGGGCTCTGTAATAGAACCTATTGTGCAGTACTCTGCCCTGGGGTTTCATTTTCCTTAGTTCCAGCTGGTGATCAGCTTGTATGTCCTGAGGCATGGTGACTTTTTGCCTTTATGTAAATGATCTCACAGAACTGGTTTGTTTTGGTTTGAATGGAATTTCAAGCATTAGACTTAATAGACCTTCCTGTGTGTAATTTTAGAGGTTGTTTGAAAAATGGTTTTGGTTTTGTTGTGGAAGTAAATCTAGAAACTGCAATAATTACTCTGAGTCACTACAGAAACAGGCTTTAGTTTCTATTTTAAAAGCTTTAAACTTTTTTTTTCTTTTTTTGCATAGCTTTCCACATCTTTTTAAAGGCATTTGTGCTTCCCTCCACCCCATTTTCTATGGCAAATAGCCTGTATTTCTTGACCTGCTCTCAGTCATTTACCCTTACCTCCCATAATAAATAAAGCTCAAGTTTATAGTTATCTTTCATAAACAGCACAGCAGGAATGGGAGGAGTTAACAGAAAAATGTCAAGGTCTGTTAGTTTAGTGTGAAAAAGTCTTTCTGGAGACACTGAATGGTCTTAAAATAGTTCACAAGGTTAATTCACAGTTAGTAAAGATGTTATCACTGACTCCTGCAGTGATAATGAATGTAGTGGGTTTTGTTTGCTTGCTTTTGTAGTACATGAAGAGAAGAGAATGAAATTCAAAGCTATTAAACTTAGCAATTTAAAAACTGTTCTGTCACTGCGAGCAATTAGCTAATGGGACTTATTTATACAATGATTGTAGAAAACAAGAAAGTGATATTGATACGAATGATATAGAATCAATAGAATCATAGAATAGTTAGGGTTGGAAAGGACCTTAAGATCATCTAGTTCCAAACCCCCTGCCAGGGGCAGGGACACCTCCCACTAAACCATGCCACCCAACGCTATGTCCAGTCCAGCCTTGAACACCGCCAGCGATGGAGCATTCACAACTTCCCTGGGCAACCCATTCCAGTGCCTCACCACCCTTACAGTAAAGAATTTCTTCCTTATATCCAATCTAAACTTCCCCTGTTTAAGTTTGAGCCTGTTACCCCTTGTCCTCTCACTATCAATATGATTGCTTGAAAAGTTATTTTATTTGATTTTGTTGGGAGGAAATGGACTCTAAAACAAAGTATGAATTATCTCAAAGTATGAATTATCTTAAATTCTGCTAGTAGTGGCTCGAGGTATGACTACAAAGGGATGAGATATAGATTGTACAGCTAGAGCCCAGCCCTTCACAATTTTCAATGACAAGGTCAATGCTTCATGTTTTAGTCTCAACTATTCGTCTTTGAGAGATAAACATCAGTTTGCCTGTATTTCAGGGCTACTTATATTATGGCAGGGTGATTGATACTACATGGGAAATGAGGGGAGTAACCTTGGCTCTCATTTAACTATCCCACTAATACCTGGACCATGATTCATCTCTTATCTACTAAGAATTAGCCATAAAGTGCAAATGTACTCATGAGTTGAACTTTAGTACCTGTATGAGGTTTTAACTCGGGAAGCTGCTTACGTGTTGGGTACATACCTGCTTACTTGTCTACCATTTTGTCTTCTAAAAGAAATAATTTCTCATCTGTAAAGTAGAAAATCATCTTTTAGGCTGAATTTTGGTCAGAGAGCTCAGGAGATCTCCCCCACCCCCAAGTGATTTAGTTGCACATGCCATGAAAGCACAGGCAGTCCTCTGTAATACCAAAGCTTTCAGGCTTATCTGGGAAGGCTGTGTCACTGTCACCCCACTGTGTTATCAACCAGCTGCTTTATATAATGCATGACTCATGGTGCCTTTCCCTTTTCTGAATTTAACAGCAAGGCCTCAAAATTCCTCCAGCCTGGAAAAGACAGGGTGGGAAGCACGTACAAGAAATCTGTCTATAAGCAGCACACAGACTCCACATATACCACTGAGATTCCTAAACCTGACTGGCTGGGGTTCCTTGGGCCCATCATCCGAGCAGAAGTGGGGGATACCATCAAAGTGCACCTAAGAAATTTTGCTAGTCGACCATATACAATCCATCCTCACGGAGTTTTCTACGAAAAGGACTCTGAAGGTAAATGGGGCACTTCCATAAGGGAGGCAGATTTTTCTGACTGGGAGCTTAGGAGTGTGCATTGAGGAGAGATGTCTGTAAAGCCACAGAGTTGGTTAGCCCAAAGCTATGTTGCAGGAAAGCAATAGTTTAGTGAGGTTACCTCATGTTAGGTTAGCAGGTTCATGGGTCTAGGAGTAATTTTCTGACCTGGGCATTACAGTACATGGTGTGGATTTCTTTATTTTTAGAACTTCCAAAGCTTGCTAGTGGGAGAGTGGTGAAGCAGGAAAAGAGCTGTATTCATTATTTGAAGTGCTATAGTATAAGAATCATGAGTGTAAGCTTCAGGTGGCTGACAGGAATGGTGAAGTGTGAGACTAAGGAACAGCTATTTGAAGCAACCCTAAAAATTGTAAAGAGGCTGACTGGGGTATGTTGCAGAGTTGAAAGCAAAGTAGCAAGAGGCGAAATAGGAATCATCTTTCTGACTGTGCTGTCCTGTTTGCTGGGAAAGTTACCTTACAATGGCTCAATGGCTCTGTGTCTCAGTCTATCTTGGGGGATCATGGTTAAATACTATTTCAGCCTTGGTATGGTGTCTCTTTGAAATCTGCTACCCAAGTATTTATGTGCAATTCTACTGAGTGAGAGCAGCTCAACAGGGGGTTGGAACTAGATAATATTAAGGTCCTTTCCAGCCCTCACTATTCTATGTGTGGGCATCTCTGCTCTTCTTGAATGGATGTTGTGGTTGCTCAATTGTTCTAGGATCCCTGTATCCTGATATGTCCCCCCAGGATCAGAAGAAGGATGATGCTGTTTTCCCTGGAGAGAATTACACCTACACTTGGACTGTCCCTGAAGATCACAGCCCAACTGCTGATGACCCAAACTGCTTGACATGGATCTACCACTCCCATGTTGATGCACCAAAGGACATTGCATCTGGATTAATTGGGCCATTACTTACATGCAAAAAAGGTAAAAACTCCAAGAGAAAGCAGCTGAGGGCTGCAGCTTCATTCTGTATTTTTATAGGATTTTTGTTGTGATTTGAACAAGAGTGGAATGAGAAGATAATTCTGGTGGGCAGCTCCAGCTTCAGAGGAAAATGCAGTATGAGTGGAGAAGACAGAGCCTGTGTTCTGACTGGGTTTTAGTCATTATGTTGTCTTGCTCCATTAGTGGCTGTGCAGGTGAATTTGTGGGCCTCTTTATCTGAGAGCTGTCTGAATCTATATTAAAAGCAGGAATCCTCTCCATGACCTAGTTTATGTGTTAAAAATTGGGAACTATTTGATTTCAGCAGGAAAGGTGAAGGTGGTGTGGTTCAGTCATGCAGTGGCAGAGGTGCTTGGGAGTGAGAAGTGTGTTTACAGGGGTGTACTAGATAAGAGTGAGCTTGCTGGAACACTGCTATGAGCTGTGCTAGGATGCTGGGGAAAGCATCTGTCTAATTTGTGTGATAAGCGTTACTCTTCTACTGATGTTTTAATCCGTGTGCTGATGACTGCTTTTCTTGCATGGAAGAATATTCATACATCCTTTCTTTCACTCTAGGAATGCTGACTGGCAGTTCTCAAAGACGCCAGGATGTGGACATTGATTTCTTTCTGATGTTCAGTGTGGTGGATGAGAACCTAAGCTGGTATCTGGATGAAAACATAGCATTGTTCTGCACAGATCCAGCCTTGGTAGACAAAGATGATGAGGGATTTCAAGAGAGCAACAAAATGCATGGTCAGTGTCACCTTTGTGAAGCCACAGACTCTGCCCAGATGCTCCAGAGGTGTTGGTGCTCTGATATCGTGAAATGTACTTTTAGCTGTTGTATGCCAGGGAGAAGGGAGACAACAAGCTCTGAGACATTGTGCTAAGTGAACAATGTCACAGGGATACTCCAACTCCAGAAAAAAATGTTATTTTCCTTTAATCTTTGGCATGAGGGAGCCTTTGTTAGTAGTTTGGAGGTTTTTGAATACACTTGATTTTATGAATGAGTTGTGGGGCTGTGCTCTCCAGAACAAGAAGGGGAGGATGAGTTCTTGTTAGGTCTGTCCTGCAAACACATTTATACTGTGATTTGCTGGCAGAAACTCTGAAGAACCCTTTTCTAATCTGATTTTTGGCTTGCTTGGTTTTGCAGCTATTAATGGTTATGTGTTTGGAAACCTCCCTGAGCTGACAATGTGTGCTGGAGATTATGTTTCATGGCATCTCTTTGGGATGGGCAATGAAATCGATGTTCATACAGCCTACTTCCATGGAGAAACACTCAATATTCGAGGCCATAGGACAGATGTGGCCAGCCTCTTCCCAGCCACTTTTGTTACAGCAGACATGATCCCCAGTAACCCTGGGAGATGGCTACTGAGCTGTCAGGTTAATGATCACATAGCAGGTAAGGCAGATGTTACAATACATCCTGCACTCTACAGTCTCCCTTTTATCTCTCAGTGTAGCCCTGTGATGCGCAGTGTGATGGGGACAATTCCTTGGCCAGCATTTCCACTAAAAACATCCCTAGATGATTTGGGTAATTCCTTGTCTTGTATAAATTGGGATGACTTGATTGTTGACATGTGGGCCAGACTTCCTGGTCATGGCTTGTACCACTGTATGATGTTCTATGTTGATCAGTGGTGAAGACAATATTTGGTACAGTGGAAAGCAAAGATGAGGCAGTGCCTCAATCTGTAGTCCCTGTGAGAGGCACTTGCATGGTACACTATGGTACATGAGGACAGCAGAAGGCTCTATTTGCTCTTTGCCTGTACTTCTGTGGAATGCAGTTAAGAAATTCTGCTCACTGACACAAACTCCTTGCTGTGAGAACTATCTAATCACCTTCTGGGACAATAAAGGAAAATGGCCAGTTCATGGTAGGGAGGTGGAATTGTTCATTGCTGGTCAAACTGGTTGAGAGGGTAAAGCATGTGTGTCTTCCTCCACCATGTCTTGAACAGCTGGGATGGCAGCACTGTATGAAGTCCGGCCCTGTTCTCGGCAATCTCCAGCATTCACCCTGGAGGGGAAAGTTCGGAAATACTACATAGCTGCAAAGGAGGTGCAGTGGGACTATGGACCTTCAGGACTCGACCAAAGCAGTGGAAAATGGCTGAGTGAGGAAGGCAGGTAAGCAAGAGGTTAATGGGCTGGGGCAGTGTTTGGGGGTCTCTGGTCTGTGATGGAGAGGCTGCTAAGGAAAATGTGGAATTTCCTTACCAAAATACATACCTGCAATTCATGTGGAATTCCTGGGAAGGTAGATTACCCCATCTGGAAATGAAGCCTGCTGTAGCTAGACTATACTGAGAGCAGTACTAGCCACTTTGGGTGATTTCAAGTAGAAGTGTGCTGAACTACTAAGAAAGCACATCTTGCAGCAGACACGGGGTGGCAGAGCTAGCCTGCAGATAAGCTTCAGTGTAGCCTTTCTGCAGCAAGCAATTTCTGGGAAATCAAATGCAGTGACCTCTCCAACATCCTTCCATCCCACATGTCACATGGTTGTGATAGCGGTTGATGAATGATTTCCCATTCAGACTTTGGCTAACTGAAACAAAAACGTTCCTCCCCCTCTCTTCCTTAGGGCACTGTTGAAGAGGATATACCTCTTTCAGATGGAAAAGTATAAATGCAGAATGATTAATGATTTACCAAAAGCCAAAGAGCAACTCTTTTGCAGAACTTAGAAGGAAAAGCTCATTATACCTGTGAGCTGGCCTTACAACTAAGCAGAGTCTCCTGCAAGGCATGCTATGTCTGTGTTTAGAGAGGGTGGTGGTGGAGGATTTGTCGCTTACAGGCTTTCCGTTTGCTGCACTGTGGTTTTGTTTACTGCCCTCTCTTGCACATCTTGTGTTGAGATGCTGTTCAGACCTGTGCCATTGAACCCAGCTGTTTCAGCTGGGAGAGGGCTGTAGGCCAGAAGTGTTCCCTGAACATGTAGGTAGAGGAGTCTGTAGGATGTAAAAGCTTCACAGAAAAGCTGTGCTTGTTCCAAAGTGGTGATGCAGTCCTTGTTTGCAAAGCTTCTTGATTTGGAGATGCTGCTGACATTGCCAGAGGAGTGTGGGGAAGAGGGAGCAGGAGAGCAGGACTGATTCATAGAAATTGCCTGATGTTTTCTTTTTTCCAACTAGCCCTTCTGAGCAGTTTTTCAAGCGTGGCCCTTACAGAATTGGAGGAGTCTACTGGAAGGCAAAGTATGTGGAATATACCGATGAGAGCTTCCGTGAGGAAAAGCAGCAATCAGAAGAAGAGAAACACCTTGGGATACTTGGTAGGAATTATCCAGCAACACAAATCTGCTTTCAGTGTCAGTGAGATTGATCACTGGTATCAGGGGTACCAGCTGGCTGTAGCTGCTCTCCTATTTCATGGTGCAGTGAGAGGCACAGAGGAGGTGTTTTACAGCAGTTACACCTAAGAGTGAGTGGGACAGGCAGAGGATGTGAAACTGTAAAATAGACAGAATCACTTTTCTACTGGGTCAGTATTCAGAGGTTAGTAGTAAGGGCTGAGGGATAAGATTGTTGTATTAAAGACTCACAGTTCTTTTCTAGGTAGCAGGAGCAGTGGCTCACAGGCAGGGGTGACATTAGAACATCTCACACCCCTCTTTACCTGCCTGCCCAGGGCACGTGTCTTAGAAGGCTAGGTAAACCTTTTGTAGGTGAGTGAGAGACATGGGCCTTTCTTGAGGGTGTTCTGGCACATCTGGCCAATTTTAATAAGAATTACTTATTCTATGAATGCCTGAAACGTCTCTGAGTTTTCCTGCTGACCCAAAGTGCTTTAAGACAGTTCTTGTCAGTCCCTGTTCCTGCTGTCAGGGCTGAATGGCCTCAAGCAGTGCCAACATGTGGAGTGCCTGCCTCTTCTGCATCCTCTGCTCACTCAGCCTGGGTGAAAAGCGGCCCTGGCTGCTTTGGTTTGCTGTTGCTGTGTTGCTGACATGCTCTCTACAATTTGTGTAGGTCCAGTGATCAAAGCTGAAGTTGGAGACACCATCCTGGTGACATTTGTTAACAAAGCCTCCTGGCCATTCAGCATCCAGCCTCATGGAGTGTCCTATGGGAAGGCATGGGAAGGGATGCGGTACCATGATGGTTTGTGGTTCTTTTTTTCTTGAGTAATTCAATGTTAATGCTGGTGGTGGGGCTGCACATCCCATACCTCCTCTGTGCTGGAGAGTTTCTGCAGCTGTGAAGGACTGGATGTGGTCTGGAACTGGGTACAAGTCACCCTGGTCCTCTGAGCCTGCCTGAAGCCTTGCTGAAGGAGTCTTTTCACTGAACTGGTGCCCAGGAAGGGTGCCAGAGGGAGTATGCTTCCAGAGATACTTTTTTCTGAGAAGAAAACTATAAACCAAAGCTCAGACCATTTCCAGCTGTTTGAGACCCTTTGAGCAGAGGAATGTGCCCAGTGCACCCCAGCTTAGAGAACCATATGGTTCCAATATTTAACTCCCCAGATGCAGCTGGATCTGCTTTGTTATTCCCCCTTCCCATGCCTGCCTCTGCGATGGTGCAGTGGGGAATTTACATGGTACTGAGAGCAGATCCCTGTGTGCCTTAATTACACGTGTCATGCTTCCGAGATGCTGGGTATTTTAGTGACATGAATGAAGTAAAGCCCAGTTTGAATGTAGCTGGTCAGAAGATAGAACCAAGTCTGTACAAGGACTTTGGGAATAACCATGCCAATCTCTGTTTTAAAGGTCTGTTTAGGAATGGGGTGTCTGTTGCACCACTGCACAACTTTACGTACCGCTGGACTGTGCCAAAGCATGTTGGACCCACGGCCAGTGACCCTCCATGCCTAACCTGGATGTACAGCTCAGCTGTGAATCCCATCAAAGACCCGAGTTCGGGCTTAGTAGGGCCTCTGATTATCTGCAAGCCAGGCACTTTGGATGAGAACAACAAACAGGTAAAAGGTGTCCATGCTCTTACCAGCTTCTTTGCTTTCTTGTAGAGAAACAAAGCAACAGCCAAACATTAGGGAACATAATGAGAACAGTCGTATAGTAGCATGAATCCAGGAGAGTAAAATCAAAGCGATAAGTCAGGTTAACACTGGGATGCTGGTGCATCCCAATGCACCAGCAATTTTCACATGGGAAAGTCTAGTGTTCCAGGCTCCCCAGGGCTGCCCTGGAAATGGTTTCTGGGCTCTGCTTAAGAACTCACAGATGTACCTGGCTGAACTGTACACTGGGTGTGACTTTATAGCTAACTTTTGTCCTGAGACTTGCATAGCAGGCTGCTTTCAGAGGCATGTGGAATAATCATTGCAGTCTCAACAACATTAAAAAGACTTTCACTTACAGGTTTTTCGCTTGAGTGGTATAATGCTTTGAGGTTTGGATGACCTTCTTTTCTTCTTCAAGATCAGTTCATTTCCAAGCAGAGTTGACTACAAAAAAAAGCATGTGGGAAATTATGTTAGTCTTTATGCTTTTAATGGAGAGGTGAAATCTTGAGGGTGACCAGAACTTCCTGTTGGAATTTTACTTGGGTAGTCTGCTCATGTCAGTAAATGTAGGGAAGGCAATAAATCAATATCCTGGGAAGTGCAAGACAGATTAGTAGAGCCTTATTATGAAAAACAGCAGGCAGCAGGAAAACTGCCATCCTGCCTGCCTTGTGGTGTAGATCAGGGAGTGGCTGCTAAGTCAGAAAACAGCTTCTACAGAGGCCTCCCTGGAGGAGTTGACTGTCAGTGGTGGCATGATGTGGCTAAATTGGGAGTGCAGAAGAGATCAGCATGTTGCACAGGGTGAAAATGGGAATCTTCTGAGCAGAGGATCATGAATATGTAATCCCACTATGTGAAGGAGTTGTGATAATGATAAAAGATTTGCAGGTGTTGAAAACAGATTTGTCTGTAAAGGTAGGATGGGGAAAAAAATCAACTGGAGCAGAAATTCCATGATCTTGGTCAATCCTTTAATGAATGCTTAATTGGGAAAGATGCATGGCCACTTCTCATGCACCTGTGTGCTGCAGACTCAGAATTGCTCAGCCTTCTCTGCAGGGTGTCTTCCTGGGTACAGCCGAGGCAGCAAATATCAAAGAGACAATCTAGGTAACACTAGGGGTACTCTTTTGGTGGGGGAATGCATCATGCTCTACAATTCTTTTCTTAGGAGATTGAACATTTTCAGGGGGTTAGGGTAATAAAAAATAAAAACAAATCCCCAATCCAGGCCTATGGCAGGAGAAAGGAGGCATGGAATGTAGTCATCCAGCTGCCTCATGGGCTGGGCTCTTGATTCCCAGGTCTGATCTGGAGGGATGGTGAATCCCACACTTAAACATAGGGGTGGGGAAAGGAGGCGGTGAGTTGGTATCCTTGGGTTGATTCTGGTCACTTGTGTGAAATATCATGGAAAAACCCCAAGTGATGCCTCTTGTGGAACAAAAGAGGGACATTCAACATGAGTAAAGGGACAGCCCTGGCCCTCAGTGGGAAACATGGTAGCCAGACAAAAACATCCTTAACTGTAAAGATAGTTAGTTGGTGAGTTTTAAAAATTAACAGCCATTATTGTAATTATAGAAAGGCATCGACAAAGAGTTTTACCTTCTCTTCAGTGTGTTTGACGAGAACCTCAGCTGGTATTTAAATGCAAACATAAAGTACTATTTGAGGATGGAAGAGGCTTCGGTGCAAGAGGATGATGACTTCAAGGAGTCAAACAGGATGCATGGTATGGCCTGATGCTGTTCTCTGTGCAGCAGGACTGAACCTGCAAAACATGGGGTGGTGCTCATCTAAAGACTGAGCTGGGGAGCTGGAATGGCTGTGTTGTATTGGCCTGAAATCAAGTGAGGCTGGAGGCAGCAGGTGGGACATGGGACAAGAAGCACAGCTGTCTTGAAGTGTGTCCTGAGTGTATTCAGGGTGAATTACAAGAAAGCTACAATTCTGCTGCCAGGCCTGCCCTGTCAAAGCATGTGCACAAAATGAATCTCTTACATGCAGAGTCAATTGCATTCTCTTTTGCAGCCATCAATGGCATTATGTTTGGTAACTTGCCTGGACTGAATGTGTGTGAAGGAGACAATGTGACCTGGCACCTTCTGGGTTTGGGCAGTGAAGCAGATGTACATGGAGCTGTGTTTCAGGGAAACACTCTGCAGATGAATGGGATGCGAAGAGATTCAACCAGTCTGTTCCCCCACACGTTTGCTACTGCCTTCATGCAACCTGATAACAACGGTAAGTGCCTGCACATCTAACTTAGCAGAAGGCAAAGTCTCCTGTTGTGGTATTTGCTCCTGTGGCTGATTCTTCACTGTAAAGTCTTACAGGGTGAGCTGTGCCTTAGATCCTGTTCGGTCCCATTTATGAGGCCACAGCTCCTACATTTGCATCTGATTCTGGAGAAGAACAGGAGATACAGGATCTTGTCCCACACTGATTCTCTAGGCTGCCGCTTCCTATTTAACATTTGTAGTAACAACCCTGATGGATGTTGCTGCCTGTGACCCAGAGAAACATGCATGCATGTCTTTCACAGTAAAGGAGCAGACAGTGCCAGAACTTAACTCCCCTCTCCATGACTTTTGTGGAGATTCATGTTTGACAGACCCAAGTCCTCCCAGTTTGCCGGGAAAGCACACAATACTGTCTTGCTTACACAATGCAATAGCCTCAGCTGCCAGTTGTCTCCTTCCCTTTGGCATTTGCAGGCTAGATCTTTTAACTTCAACAGCATCTCAGCAGTGGTAGCATGGTTATATTACTCTACTGGTTTCCTCCTTTCTAATAAGCTGCTTATTGTGTAAGAAAACATTCTGAGGGTTTTTTTGTGTAGGACTTTGTTGTGTCATTCCTGCTTGTTTTCTCTAACAACCCCTTTTAATCTCAGCCTGTGGCAACCTAACTCCCTAAACAAACACCCATACACACAACACATACCAATATCAACCACGTCACAGGCTCTGCATGGGAAGCAGCTGTTTCTTGGGATCTTTGGAAGTAGCTGATCTCTGTGTTCATGCTGCCTCCCTCAGGGATCTTTGAGATCTACTGCCAGACGAGCAATCACTACCAGGCTGGAATGAGGGAACGTTACTCTGTTTCCAAGTGTGGAAAAAGAGATCCTGCTCCTGCCCTTCAGTACAGGGGTGTGCGGATATATTACATCATGGCAGAGGAGGTGGTGTGGGACTATGCACCTGACCGGAGCTGGGAGAGGGAGCGGCACAACCATTCTGCAGAGAGGTAGAGACTGTCTTCTGGGAAACCCTTTGGCAAAGTTTCTCAGTATTCTCAGTAGACCGTGGTGAAGCTTGTTAGGTATCTTGGCCACCCTGTGACCTGGTGCATATGGCACTGCTGGTGGTGCTGCTGATGGGAGCTGCAGCCCCCCCATCACTGTGCCCATTTTTGCAGCCAAAGCAGGTCTCAGGAAAACCCCATTCACTAGTGAATTGATGCCACAAGGTAGCTGTTGATTCCCCCTGAGCTTTTGGGTATCTCAGCACTCACTCTGCATTTCTCAGCTATGCCGATGTATTTTTGAGCAACGAGAACGGACTACTTGGCTCCAAGTACAAGAAGGCAGTTTACAGGGAGTACACCGATGGGACTTTCCAGACCCCCAAGGCCAGGATAAATGGTGATGAGCACCTGGGAATACTAGGTAAGGGTATGTGTAGAGGGTATATTTTCCACTCACGCAGTGGTGGGACTTGGACTGTAGAGTTTCAGTACCTAAAGGCTGTAATCATAGAATAGTTAGGGTTGGAAACGACCTTAAGATCATCTAGTTCCAACCCCCCCTGCCATGGGCAGGGACACCTCCCACTAAACCATGCCACCCAAGGCTATGTCCAACCTCCTATTTATTTAGGCATCTGCTAAGTGAGGAGGAATTCAGACTCTCTCCTATCCATGTCTAATAGCTTTGGAGATAACAGTAAAGAAGGTCCTGAACACAGCTTGTTAGGAAATCATGGATTCTCATGCATGCCTCTGCCAACTTTTTCACGTTTTGGGCAAAGTGTTCTTCACGCCTGCATTTCTAACTGTGGGACAGAAATAACTGCTGACTTCTAGAGAGCACCCTGAGAGGTGTAGGTGAAAATCTGTTGCTGTGAGAGAAATGTTCTTGGGGCCAAAGCAGGCAGATGTTGAGAAGTGGAGGAGCACATTGCAATGACTGATCAGTCCATGGAATCACACCAATGTGTTATGAACCTAGGACTGAGTGGTGCTAGAGCAGCAAGGCTTAAGGCAGTACATACCATTCAAAATAGGTTGCAGTTCTGATCTGTGACCCTTGTCAGGCCAAATTGAATATTGCCACGTTTTTTGAAACCAGCACCAAGGGATGATCACAATGTGAAATGTAGTGTAGCAGTATTCAGAAATCAAGCCTTAGTTGTACTGGGCGCAGTTAAAATGTGTAACAACCTTTGCTTCCCTCATTATGAAACTCAGACCAACCTCCAATTCTGTTTTTGGGAGGTAGAGAAGAGGGAGGAGAATGTCATAAATATATTAACAAATAAATATATTACAAGAGAATATATATGGGAACATCTTGAGAGATGGTAATATCCTCAAGAGGTATGTTGACAGTTTTTGCTAGTCTCAGAGTACATTCTTCCTATCTCAAGGTCCTTTCCTGTGGGCGGAAGTGGGAGATATTCTCAACATTGTGTTTAAGAACAATGCCACACGACCCTACTCCATTCATGCGCATGGGGTTCTAGAAAGAGAGATGGGACAGCCACAAGTAGCAAACCCTGGTAAGTGACTTGTTTCCAGCCATATTCCTGTATGGGTTAACAGCTAATTTATCCTATGGCTAGGCTGGTTTCCTTAGGCATGCTTAGATGTACTTGTTTTCTTATGGTATAGAACTAGAGTTGCACAATAAGTGGTTTTTCAAGTTCATCTAGGTTTAGTGATACCATCTGCGTGGAAATAGCAGCCCTGGGAATTCATATTCTGCTCTGACACCTAGGATGATTGTAGCACAAACCTTTCTGTGTGCAGCCTTATCCCCCACACTGTGTGGAGTGTCTGTAGGAAGAAGGTTAATGACAGTTCACAGCTCAGTCCTTGGTAGCTCTGGGCTAACTGCCCATGATGGGGGAAGCCTGTCCTTCTTTGGGACCTACACTTTGTGATGTGCACAGTAATATGAAATAGGCAAAATGTACAATTGCTTGCCAAGTTGCTGACTGAAATCACCAATTTTTTTTCACAGTCCAGGTGCCAATTTGTATAATTTTTGGTCTCCTTCGACTTGTGCAGGCTGTCTAAGCAGCAGACAAGTTTTCAGTGAGGCCTTGTCTTTCTGAAATGTATTGTTAATATGCAAGATAGTAATATTAAAAATGAATTTGAGCATTGTAAATATACTTCAGAGAGGAAGTCATCTCAAGCTCCATCTGCACTGAAGAGAAATGGAATTTCTTTGGTCAGCTCCATCCTCAAAACTAGCAAATAAAATAGAGCTGTGCTGACACCAGGTAGTGTGTGCATCCTGTGGCCCTTCTGCGTTGCTTGCGAGAGCAGAACTTCCCTCCTGCTTTACAGTATTTTGGGGAAGGAAGATTGTGTCCAACAAAATCAGAATTGAAATTGCACTTTTTCTGTGTTGTTCTGCGTGCTGCTCAGCAAACTGGTGAATGGGTGTATCACTGGTATTAATGGTTCTTCTCTCACTCAGGTGACATTGTGACATACCGATGGGAAGTTCCTGAGAGATCTGGTCCGGGGCCAAGTGATTCAGCTTGTGTTCCTTGGATCTACTATTCCATGGTGGACCCAGTAAAGGTAAAGTAGAAAGCAGAACCAGAAAGGCCCAATTAGACATGTTTTTCACCCCTTCCAGTATTACACAATGGGAGATAGATACAACTTAAGAGATTGGCCCAGCCAAGAGGTAGAACAACAGCCTTGTGACATGTCCAGCATTCTCCTGGGAGAGAAAATCTTCCAAATTTGTTTTGATATTTGTCCTTGTTGATCCCTAGCATGAACCTTCGTAAAAAAAGTCCACTGTCTCCTTGACCGTAACCTTCCTTCAGTGATTTGTAGGATATGAGAACATCTCCTAGTCAGTCGTGGCTTTTATTTGAGAGCCATAGTGCTAACCTTATAAACACAGAAATTCTCCAAAATTAGGCCCCATGGATAAAGCAGGAAGATTTAAGCATTGCTAGGATCAGTTATAGCACTGATTTCACAGGAGGATCTCTGAATAAACCATAACATTCATCCCAGAGATTACTGCCCTTTTATCTCAAGTTGCAGGAGATTTTGCAATCAGACTGGCGAATATTTTGATACCATTCATATTTGACTTTTGGATTTGCATTTAAAAGCACATGTTTAGTCTCTGGTTTTGTGCTTTGGTAGCTTATGTTCTAATGAGAGTACTTACACAGTAGCACTGCTTGTTTTCAGTGCGGTGGTACTGGGAACAGAAAATACTGTTGCTGAAAGGCGAAGAAAAGTGTGTATAAAAGAGAAGGTGAGAAGATCTTTTCCTCAGAGTTGTCTGAGTTTCTTTTTTTCTCCTTCGCTGTGATTAGGATATGTACAGTGGTCTGATTGGACCCCTGAAGATCTGCCGGAGAGGGGCACTGCGATCTGATGGGATCAGGAAGGATGTAATGAGGGAGTTTGCTCTAGTGTTCCTGGTTTTTGATGAAAATCAGTCCTGGTACTTGGAGGAGAATGTGGAACGCTACAGTAAGGGAAATCACAAGATCAACCTGCTGGATGACAAATTTGTGGAAAGCAACAAAATGCATGGTAATGCCTGGTAGACACCCACTGAACACCCATTACTATCTACAGAAAGTTCAGGTTGATTCTGTGACCTCTAAGTGGTCAGCCACCCAAAACCCAAGAGCTTGACTCCTAGTGAATGCCCTCATGATTTTGCATTGGACAGAATTAAGCTGTATGTTCTCAATATTGCAGCACATACACAGCACGAAGATTTGATCTACAATGAAGGCTGTCCATTATGGCTGTCCCTGTCAGAAGGAGTAGCAAGATATGAGCCAGAGAGGTTAATATCTGGTGTGTCTAACTTGGGATAGGAAATAAAATCAAATGTGAAATTAACCTGTCAGACTAATTTAATTTGGTTTGTCTCAGGACCATTAGAATATATTAGATTTCAAATTGACCAACCTATGTGGCTGCAATACATGACTCAGTTGTTTTAGCTGATTACCCAAAAATGGAAAATTACATTTCTACCATAGTAGAATGAACACCTTTTTCTGTATTAACATATTTATGTTAGCTTTTCTCTATATTCTATCTGTAAAGTATTCTCAGCAAAACAAGTTCCCTGGTAGTTAAGGAGATAAGAATAGTGAAGAATTGTTTTGTGTACTCTCATTATGACTGGGTGATATAAAGAATCTCCAAAGAAACATGTCCATGAAGTTGTTATTGTTAAACCAGTATTATGGCTAGCAAAACCATCACACTGAAGTCTGATGCTTTTGGTCTATAAAAAGTAATAGTGGCAGATCTGGGCATAAAACATGGGTGTTCCTGCCCTTGGATCATGTCCAAGTCTTATTCCCTCTGTCATCTGAGCATGAAAGTTTCCTTTGCATTCAGCTCACAGTTTCAGTCCCTCTCCTGCATTTACAGTCAAAGCACTATTCCTTCTGGCTTTGTTAATTATGATATAAAGTCCTGCCATGTAGTGATTTTACAAGTGATTAGCATGTAACATGTGCAGCCAGCATGAGACACGGAATGACAGGGTTGCCTGTTGGCAGGATTTACCCATTTTCATTGTTCAAGTAAGTTGTTCAGAGATTTGTGTATATAGATGTATACGTATCTCCTGATCATTGGGCTAAGAAGTCCATTTTTGCATTTTGACTTTTAGAAGTAACCACCTCTGTAGTTTTCAGCAAGAGGTAGTTTTTGAGATTTGGTCTGAGCTACAGCATGGCCTTGTATGCAAGTTGCTGCCAAACTTCTGGGGGATTGTCATATGGAAGACACTGCTGATGCGCTGGTTGCTATACGAGCTTTGTAGCATCTGACTTCCAGCGCATGTTCTTCCTCTGAAATGGTTCAATATTGCTAACATTTCAATAGCAGCCTTTTCTACTGTTTCTCTGTCATTTGTTGCACAGCAATCAATGGGAGGCTCTATGCAAACTTGCCTGGGCTGACCATGTTCCAGGGAGAGTTGGTGAACTGGTACCTGCTGGGAATGGGTCAGGAGATTGATGTCCACACAGTCCATTTTCATGCCGAGACCTTCATATACAAGGTAAGAACATTCTCTTGTGATAAAGCAGAAACTGCCCCTTGGTATAGTCACTTTTGTGTGACTCTGAACTTGAACTTCTTGAATGACCTCGCAGAAACTTCACCCATCTAGGAAAAGGATGTGATTTTACACATCCAAATCTGACTCACTGAGCCTTTGTATTGTGCTGAGATGTCTAACTTAACCTTTAGGATTAGTTTCTTTGCTTTCCCAGCTACAGCCAGGAGTTAATCTTTGAAGTCTTTTTCTGAGCTTTTAAAAGCTGTAGTAGCACTGAAGTGCTCTCCAGCAACACAAATAGAATTTTCTTTCTGTAAAAGCAGCACAGAGCACTGCACACTAACCAGCGTCCCTTCCCTTCGACAGAATGGCAAAAGCTACAGAGCAGATGTTGTGGATCTGTTCCCTGGAACCTTTGAAATGGTGGAGATGTTGGTTGGGAACCCTGGGACGTGGCTGCTCCACTGTCATGTGTCTGACCACATTCATGCTGGAATGGAGATACTCTTCACAGTCTTGCCTAGATCAGGTAGGGAGCTACCCTGGATTATTATTGTAAAACATCTAACAGCACTTTCTACTCCTGCTGTTAAATTCTGTTTGTATCACACTTATAATTCTCTTACATGCCATAAGCAGCCAGTTCATTGAACAGATAATTACTTAAGTACTAGCAATTTCATATGTTCCTTTTGAATATGGTAATACCTGCAGCTGGAATTAACAACAGATGAGTTTCTGGGATTTACAATGCTTACATTATTCTTACAAGCTTTATGTTAGCTTGTGTGTGAGAAGCGATGTTCAGCCATCAGCCAGGAATTGCTCTTACTGAGAATATTACCTGTAATCTAAATGCATATCCTAACGCTTTTCATTTCACCAGGAAACACTGGAAGGTGCCTAAAGGTGAGGAACTCTGTACTGGGTTTGGCTGTGACAGAGTTAATTTTCTTCATAGCAGACCATATGGTGCAGTGTTTTTGATTTGTTACCAGAACAGCTGATAACACACCCATGGTTTTGCTATTGGTAAACTGTGCTTGCACACAGCAGTGGTCAAGGTCTTCTCTTGTTTTTCACTCTGAAGGTAGGGTGAGCAAGAGGCAACCCACAAGTTGGGAGTGTTTTGTTTTTTCTTTTTCTTTCCCCCCTTGCTTTTGCCCTTCCAATTCCCTTCCCATTCCTGCTGGGGCTGAATGAGCAACCCTGCTATCCCATCACATGCTCAGAGATTTTGTGCTTTTCTGTTGTGGTTTAAGCCCAGCTGGTAACTCAGAACCATGCAGCCTACTTGCTGTCTGCCCTCCCTCCTTCCCCCCCCTCTGGGCAGGATGGGGGGGAGAGTCAAAGGAATGCAAAACCTGTGGGTTGAGATAAGAACAGATTAATAACTAAAGTACAACATAGAATCATAGAATAGTTAGGGTTGGAAAGGACCTTAAGATCATCTAGTTCCAACCCCCCTGCCATGTTCAGAGACACCTCACACTAAACCATGCCACCCAAGGCTCTGTTCTGCCTGGCCTCAAACACCGCCAGGGATGGAGCATTCACAACTTCCCTGGGCAACCCATTCCAGTGCCTCACCACCCTTACAGTAAAGAACTTCTTCCTCCTATCCAATCTAAACTTCCCCTGTTTAAGTTTGAACCCATTACCCCTTGGCCTCTCACTACAGTCCCTAATGAAAAGTCCCTCTCCAGCATCCTTATAAGGCCCCCTTCAGATACCGGAAGGCTGCTCTGAGGTCTCCACACAGCCTTCTCTTCTCCAGGCTGAACAGCCCCAACTTTCTCCGCCTGTCTTCATATGGGAGGTGCTCCAGTCCCCTGATCATCCTCGTGGCCTCCTCTGGACTTGTTCCAACAGTTCCGTGTCCTTTTTATGTTGAGGACACCAGAATTGTGGACAATACTCTGAGTATGTAGTACTTATAATTAGGGAAACAGCAGGGGGAGATAATATAAAGCTAAAAGGGGATGGGAGAAAAACACCCAAACCAATAAATGCAAATGATTCACAATACAGTTGCTGACCAATATCCAGCCTGTCCTCAGCAGCCATAGGTCCTTTCCAAGTAACTCCCCCTAGTTTATATTCTGGGCATAATGTGCTGTGGTACTGAATACCCCTTTGGCTAGTTTGGGTCAGGGATCCTGTCTCTGGTCCCTCCCGGCTTCCTGTACCCCGTCTCACTGGCAGAGCATGAGACTGAGAAGTCCTTGGTCAGAGTTAAGTGCTACTGAGCAACAGTGTAAAACACTGGTGTGTTATTAGCCAAAACACAGCATTGCACCAGCTACTAGCAATAAAGTTAACTCTAGCTCAGCTGAAACCGGGGCACTTTCTCTCAAAGGCTGTAAAGGGTTGTGTGGTGGGAGTGGGTCTGCTTTTGGAGCAGGTAATACAAAAACACTCCTGGTGTGACATGAAAAAGGGAAACATTGACAGAAAAACAAACAAAAACCACAACAAAAAAAAAACCCCAAAACAACCAGAAAACCAACCCCAAAAATCCCAAAACAACAAAACCTGCAAGCACTGGAAAATCATGCTGCTTGTGGACCTGATCTTTGCCAAGCATGCCATGTTTTGGACCCTCTACCTGTTCATCCCAACACTTTTTCACCCTCTTTTGTTTCCTTTCAGAGCCAGAGCTTGAAGCTGTAAACTACGGTGCAGGTATGGTGTATGTTGCTCTGCTCAATTACTCTGTGTGTGAGGTGGAGGAGGAAGGGACATCTCTGATCAGTACAGAGATTTAGATATGTGCAAGAAGAAGGGAGGAGCACAAACATCATTTATAGCCTCTCCTCTCAGGCTGGCCAGCATTTTAGTCTGAGGCTGGGCTACTCGTGGATAAGAGGGAAGGTTCCAGATTAGTTTATCTGTCCTCCTAACGTCTGTGCTCTGATGATAACAAATAAGGATGTTGTACTTGTTAGGCTTTTTTGACCACGTTGGGTGAAAAAGTCTAGTGGCCTCACATCCTGTTGTACTTGCTGTATTATAGATTAATCTTCAAAGCAGAGTGTAGGCTTAGAAATTGGCAGAGATTCAAAGGACTTTGGAGGAGGATGTTGCAAAGGAAGTGATTTTTCTTATCCCTTTCCATCACACCCTGAGGGACACCTTAGATTAGTTGTCCTCCCTTTTTGGTCTGTCGATGACTGTGGTTTAGAGAATTATCACATTGATCATCACTAGCTCAAGGGACTGAGTCAGCATGCAAACAAGCACATCTGCTTCCTGGTCTGCTCTTCCCCCAGGGAAAGAGCCTAAGCACCTGCCCTGGCTCTTCCAGGTATTTTAAAGAACAGATGTGAGAAGACATTTGGTTGAGCAACACCAGGGAAGAGTAGTAGATAAGGCCCCTTTAAAGTTTTCTGGGGGTAAAAGTCTGAATAGTTCATGGTAGTTACTTATTTCCCTGATTTTTAGATCTTCACAACTCAAAGGGTGTAAAGAGTAGGAAATGTCAGAGCAGTAGTGACGATATGAAATAATTTGTCTTTACACCGTACTCGGGCACCAGCGTGTGTATGCTCATGAGGTGAAAATCCTTGATCACCAGTTGTTATCTCTGCAAATATCCACTTTTCTTAAAAGGCGGCTGCTGCCTCTGTGTGGAAGCATAAGAGAGCTCAGGATCTCAGGTGACTCGCCACTGAAATGACTGAACATGTGCACTCAGAATAATAGTGGTTAGGACAACAGCCATGTGCATGGGAAGCTTGGAGCAGGGTGGGGAACTTGGAGCAGCTCTGCTCTGGACAAATGTTCTTTTTCTGTTCTTCTGTTCTTAACCCAGCCAGTGACTCCCCACACAACTCAGGTCATTTCTCTTGTGAGTGGGATAGGAATAAGTTGCCTGATTGGGTTGAAGAACTGTGAGAGACAGTGAGGTCCTGGGATGGAGTGGATTAGGGAAAGAACCATTTGCTCTCAAATGTATGTGACCTTAGGGACGAGGGTCTGCTAGATGGATAGTGATCAGGCCTCCTTTGACTTGCTTTGATTGCATTGAGTGTTTTGCTCCTTTTCTATATTTCTTGGAACCTTTCAGTGGTGGTATTCTGGGCTCTCATTGGAACTATCTTTGTTTATCACTCAGATTTGCCACTTGACGATAAGGATGAGTCCCAGAAGATAACGCTTTTTGGATCTAAGGTGGCTCAAGGGCAGATAGAGGCCACAGTCATCGCTCTAGCTGTTGTAGGAATGGTGCTTTTCCTGCTTGCCTGCTTCCTGCTTGGAGTGGTCATCTATCTGGAGAGACAAAAGAGGTTAAGACGCAATCGGAGGTCCATCCTGGATGATGGATTCAAACTCATGTCTAAAAAGAATTCAGGGCTGTAACAGCCATATAAACTTCGGCTCTGTGCTTGGAGCAGAGGCTGGACCATTGTCCACAGCAAAGATTTTAGGTCATAATTTTAATTGTACACTGTTCTTCTATAAACTAAGGAAGGAAAACTGAAGCCCTGACCTCTTCATGTATTCTCCTCAGCGCTCTGAAGAAAAAGTCCATCCAGGAGAGATATGGGGACCCTTTGAACTGACAGAAGACAAGTAACAAGAGTAAAATCTAAAATACTGCTTTTCCTCAAGAAAGAGAGGAGACAGTCCCCTATTCTGTTCTCTCCAGAGAGAGAACTTGCTTTGGTCTTTCTCAACAGACTAGCTTAGGCCAGATTCCAGTCTTGCTGTATTGCCAGAGCTGAGTTGGGAATTGTCTCCTGAGAAAATGTGAGCCTTTGAAGTAATTAATCTGAAGGAGGAAGGTGATCTTTTTTAAAATTTTTTTTTGTGAATAAATTAAGAATACGGAAGGAAAAAAAGTGTTAAATTAGATTTGGATTGCTGTGTTTTGAGTAATTGGACAGATACAAATTTAGGACAGTATATTTCACGGTGTGAGATAAGTCCATAAGGCTATTACAATAGCCTTACTATGACACATCCTTCTGCTCTCAGCACCCCAGGCAATGTGCTTTGATACTGGACAGCCTGTGTTTTGTCCTGGGAGACGCAGCTTTCCCAAGTACTGCAGAGTATCCTGATGACTTCCCTTCACTGCAGTTCTGTCAGTCTGTGCGCTGGTGCAGTTTCTTGTGCAACAGTCAGGGATACTGTGGTGTTCTGTGATGTGGTTTTGCTCTCTTTCAAATGATTTTGGTGATGATATCTCCAGAATTGAGTCAGTGCTGTGTTCCTGCTGTGAGCCAAGCCAAAGACTCAGTTCTGTGTGAGCTGGAGCTTATACTTGCAACAGAAGTAGTCAGGGAGTGCTTCTCCCACTGTGGTGCAATGGTAGGTTTGTTCAGGGAAATGTGGCAACAGTAAATAAGGAGAAAATCTGAAGTGCTGGTGGAATTTAGCAGCATGGGCAAATAAGCTACAGTCTGTGGAGTGTGAAGTAGCGTGGCCTGAGATAAGGGGATGTTTGCCACAATAAGGTGTTGTACTAATGGGACCTTTGCCTTTTAGATAGCACAAAATCATATTATGGAGAGGCCTGTCCTGATAAATAAATGCTCATAGAGAAGAATTATAGAATTGGAGGATTGCTATCTACTGCACCCTCTTTGGTTAATGACAGTCCCTATGGGAGAGAAGCTGGGTGCTGGGGGACTCTGCTTGGAGCCAGGAAGGGATGGGGACACAGTGCTACCCCTCTGGTCCTGGGTGCCCCTTTGAGTTGGGGTCAGGACCAAGCTGTGGGAGTCAGTGATGTAGCCTGTGACTAACCGCAGAGCTCTGTAGCCCACCCCACAGGCTGTGGTAGCCATTGTCCAGCAGCAGTCATGCCCATGCACATCAGTTGCATCACCCTGCATGTCAAGTACGAAGCAGTTCCATATAAAATACCTGTCTTCCTGGCTCACCCACTGAATCTCCATTATCTAAGTGGATGCAGGTTAGTGATTACATATTTCTGTCCCTAGTTTTAAACTGGAAAGGGTGTAAAAAGAAATCCTTTTTTGGGTGGCTTTCAGAGGCAATTAAAGCAGAGCCAGCTAAATGGTAGTAATGACAAGGGACTGCTGTAGGCTGTTTGGGTATAACAGCACCATTTTAGTCAGAACAATAGTTACAATATCTTAATCATGCTCAATTCATATCAGGTCCCTACGTAGTTCCAGCTGCTCTTTCATTTCACAATGGGGACAAAGCTCATTAATTTCCTTCCATTACACTTCATTAAGCCTGGTGAGGAGCTGGAGAACTTCTGAATGCTCTGAACCTGGGTACTCTTTGCTGATTGTGAACCCTGGTTCAGAGGCAGTTGCAAACCAGAGGTTTACAAGCCCACCAGTCCTCAGTGATTTTTAGAAACTATGTCATTAAAAGTAAGAACCAAGCAGGAAGCTTTATTTCCCCAGAAAAATGTTCTCAGCCTAAACTGAGACAAAGGAGTTACTGTAAATGTATCCACTTTCTTCAAGAAAGTGGAAAGAGGGAGGAAGTCGCCCTTCAGTTCTTCAGCCAGTAGCCAGGGCATTAAGCTGGATGACAGCAGGCTTGGGTTTTAGCTCTGGCTCTGAAGCAGGGCAGCACAGGGACTGGGCTGCATGTCTGAATTTGCACAGCAGGCTGCCAAAGATCCTCCGCTGTAGTGGCTTTTTTGGGCCAAGTGGAGTATCAGTGGTGGAGGTCTTTTCTCCAGCACTAGTAGCTGTGATGCTCTTGAGCACGCACCCTAAGGAGGCCTCAGTGAGTGGCTGTTGTGGGAGAGTACTTTGTCCTCTATGCAGTTCCCCCCCCCCCCCCCCCCCCCGGCTGAGAAAACTCTGAGGAAAGCTTCACACAAAACAGATAATTTTGCTAAAACTTTCTGTTGCAACAAACTGACAAAGCAGTTTATTGGCAGTTCCACAACTACCCTGAGTCAGATGTTGTCTCTCCCAGCTCGTGGCTGAGGAGGAGGTGGAAGAAAGATGTTCCACAGTCTTGGTGACTCTGAGCTGGACACCCCCAAAAAATGAGCATTTGCTTTGGTAGCAAGCTGTCTGTCAGAGCATCCTACAGTGTCTTGTTTGTGCTTATCCTCAATGCATGTATGGCTACCAAGGAGTCACCTTCCCCAGAAGGATCAGGGTCTTGGCACTGCTGCTGTTAAGGGAGACACTGGGATAGCAATAGCTCCCACTCTGAGCTGAGGCAGTAGATCATGTGAGTGCAAAATAAACTTGCTAAGGTAAAAGGCTGTTCTGTAGTGGTTCAAGATCAATGGTTTTGCAATAATACACATTGAAAAGGATGAGAAGTGCTCATGTAATCATTAGCATGGTTCAGCTCATAAGAACAGAAGGACAAACACATGTATACATGCTCTTAGATAGGTTGCTGTAGGAAACCTTAATGAAAACCCTCCACAAAAAAAAGGCCACCTCACTCCAATACACACTGCCACTATGAGTCCAGTACAGATTTATCTTCATGGAAGAGCTGGTATCTCAGGTTTTGTATGGGACAAACATATGAAGCAGCTAGTTTTGCTTATTGTATTCACTTCAAGTAGTGCTTTTTGAATGCAGTTCTAATATTACCCTTCCTAAGCCCCAGTTAGATGTGATAAACTTTTCAGAAGTTTGTCTAAGTGGTCACTCACCTCTTTGAGGTTACCCACACTCTTCCAGGCTGTCTAGGTGACTGTGAAGCTGTGTTACTCATTAGCATGGCAGCAGCTGGCTGTTTGAGATGAAAATCCCTTTATTAGTGCTGTCATCTTGCTCAGTGGTGGGCACAATCACCACTACATTGCTCTAGCAGACGGACAATTGCGTCCTTTCTCCATGTCAGTGCCAAGCCAGTGTTCAGCTGACAGTCTTTTATAGTCTCATACTACGGATGTGAGAGAGGTGCCAGTTGAAAGCAGGCTGCCTTTGAATGTGCACATGGAAGAATAAAATGCTGCCTTTATTACTTTTTTTTTTTTAAACACAAAAGTTAATGTCAAATTAACATGAAGCACATCATGAAGACTAACACTGGTAATTGTCAGTGAAAGGATGTGAATGTCTTTTCTTTCAGGTGTAATGTAGTCTTTGGTTCTGAATCAAATGTGAGGCTTAATATGCAGATTGTTTTGTAATATGTAATTGCTGTGTAGACTGTTTACAGTGCTTATAATTTTGTTGGCACAGCAAATTATAGGAGTGATTGTAAGTCTGGAGCTATGTGCTGCCTGGGGAAAGGAATTCAGGCACAGTGGCTGCCAAAACAAGGTGATCTGCAAGATCACAACTGAAGGATGGATCTGAGTAGAAGTAAAAGCTGGCCTCCAACTGAATCCTATATGAAACATACGAATGAGGCAATGTGCATACACAAGGTGCCAAATTTGCCAAAGCATTAGCCTCAAAGAATTGATTGATTTAGTCACAGATTATTCTGGTGATGTGAGAACAGCAGGACTGGGCATGTGATTGATGAAACAGCTATTACTGGGAATTAGCAGTTGTGGTGTTCGAATTCAAAGACAGCCTGCCTTTTAAATCAGTTTGTTTGTTAATTTGCTCCTATTTTGGGTAAAGTAAATCTATTACTCAGGAGGTGTTCTTTACAAACCTTATCCTTTAGTGTTCCTGAGACAGGTTTCTTAAACCACAGGAAGGATGGGAGAGAAAACAGGCAGCTACCACCCCCAGTGAGCCCCAGAGGAAGACAGTAACTCACTCTACTGGGAGAAGGTACAGGCAAAAATGCTGCTGCTGCTGGCAGTGTGTTTGATGGGTGCAGGAAAGAAAAGTTCTCTTACTCTGTCATCAAGAATAACAAAGAAATTACATCATATCTTTTGTGTACAGAAGGATGTTGATGGGAGTGTGCAGTTTTGAATCTGTCACTGTAAGGAGCTTTTAAAAAAAACCCTGCCTGTAAGACCTTCCTAGTGATAAGATTCTATTTTTCATCTTTAGGGGTTATTTTCTTCAAATGAAAGCTTTCACTGTAGAAATAAGCAAAGAACAGCCATCTGCTTTCAGTCAGGCCGATTTGCTATGTGAGAAACAGGCAGAAAAAGGTTGGATGCCAAGAGAGCATGGTCTGTTCCTGCTGCCCATGGGCTCCTGTTGTCAAAGGCTATGTCCAAAAGCACATTGGCTATGCTGCAGGAGGGGGGGTTCCTTCTCCATTTGTCAGTGCAAGTTCCTAAGCCAAACATAACCTGCAGCAGAGGCTACTGGTGTGGGCACCTGCTTGTAGCTTCAATCTCTCCAGGTTTGGTGTTTAATACTAATTTTTCAGATCTTAGCTATCACCAGAGATGGAGGCAGTGGGCTGAGTGATTTACAGTTAGATTTGGGCAGGCTTTTCAAAACCTAACCTTTGAACAAGGCAGTATAAGGGATTGTGCTTAGTTCCATTTACAGACTCTCAATTTGTTAAACATCAAAAAAACCCTCAAACTATAGCAGCAATGTGGATTTAAAACAGGTGGGTTGTTAGCTGGATTGCATTTGATGGAAAGCACTGCAGTGCTCCAGTGTATCCAGGTGAACTTGTTAGTGGTGCATTGAGCTGAAATATTCTTCAGCGTTCTTTCATCAATACTTTGTAAGTATACAATTGAGTAGGTTACAACTGGCACGTGACCCCAGAAAGCTTCCTTTCTGCTTCCTTTTTTCAGTGCAAAAAAAATTCTCCTTGGGGAGAGTGCTGTTATTTAAACTGCACTTTGGTCTACATAGAGTCACAGACTCATAGAATAGTTAGGGTTGGAAAGGACCTTAAGATCATCCAGTTCCAAGCCCCCTCCCAGGGGCAGGGACACCTCCCACTAAACCATGCCAACCAAGGCTATGTCCAATCCAGCCTTGAACACCGCCAGCGATGGGGCATTCACAACTTCCCTGGGCAACCCATTCCAGTGCCTCACCACCCTTACAGGAAAGAATTTCTTCCTCATATCCAATCTAAATTTCCCCTGTTCAAGTTTGAACCCATTACCCCTTGTCCTGTTACTACAGCCCCTATTGAATGGTCCATGTTCAACATCGGGCCTATAAACATATGTACAGATGCTTATGGACATATGCATGGCTTTGCACTGGCCCAACATCTTGTAAAACAGTTATATAGGATGCAGGAGGGTCCTTGTCATCCTTTGCCAGCTCCGTGGCCAATCTCCTGTCCTGCACAGAGGTCTTGCCATGCTCTTACATATGCAACTCTGTGTAATGCTAAGCAGGTGGGACCTTTTTCCATTTCTCAAGGCATGTCATGCTTTTAAGCTGTAACCTTTTTTGTTTCACAAAAAAAAAAAAAAAAAAAAGAAAAAACCAAAACCAACACACATTTCCTGACTGATGGGTTTTTCTTCCACAGAACTGAAACAGGCATTCAGCTCTGAGTTCTGAAAACCCAAAGGAGCTTTATGTCAAAACTATGAATTCTCTTTAAAAAAGTGTTCACAATGGAAAATGGAAATTATCAGTCAGTTGGCTGTGGCAGCTAAAAAGCCATGTGTGGAGAAAGCCAAAGATTCCCCTTCAAAATCTGAAGTAAAAATTCCTCCGAAGTGATGAGATACCAGTAGAATGGCTTGGGAAAGACAGATTCCTCACATACCATCATAGCTTGGTATTTGACCTACTCCTGTGGAGTCTTCTAGGTCTGGCAGGGAGGGCACCAACTGAGTCCTTAACACTTGGTAAGAGTGGTAGATTGATGCTACTTAAGGAAGATCATGTTTTAAGAGAGAACTTACAGAGTTTTTTGGCTTGTCAAAACACTCCATCAGTTTACAAACATGTTTTGTTTCTAGTTGTCAAGAAACAGAATAAAATTTAGCATTATATTAACTCAAACATTGAAGAATGTGCTCTAGAAAAGCTATTTTATCCCTTATTCCTTGCTCCAGGTAGCCATGTCAGAGTAGGGATAAGGGAGATTGCTGAACTTCAATACTTGCATTTGTTGCTGCACTGTGTGAAACTGAAGCACTGATTCCACATGTCATGATGGGTGACAGTATCTTGACAAAGATCACTTGAGAAGCAAACCCATTGCTTAGGTAAAGTGTAAACCTTACGATATATGCCACAGTCTGACAAGCTCCTGCTTTCTCTCTTTCCTACGTATATTGTGTATCTTCTACAATATTTAAATAAAAACCAAGGCAGGCAGAGATAAGACATCTCATACAGGCAAGTATAAGAGATTTGCTGGCAAGTGTGTGTTACCAGGCACAGTCACGTTGGTGAGAATGTAGCTCAGCTGCAGGAAGGCAGGTGTGGAAATGGAAGGTGCCCATGCCAAATAAACCTGGATGGTATTAATTTGTTGCTCACAATGAAGTGTTTGTCATTTCATGCTTTAAAAAACAGAAGAACTGGCAATGTCCATGTCAGTGCTTCGTTTCTGTGGTGTTCCCTCCACTCGTGTTCCCAGCACAGATGTGGGCCCCCACTGATCCCTGGCCAGTGCTGGAAGTGGCAGCTCTGTTCTGGGTACTGGGGCTGGGCTGGTGCTGGGGTAACAGGGACAGGGCTGAGGTCTTGGCTGAAGCTGCAGCCCCATGATGGAGCAGCTGCCCTGTGAACTGGACTCAGCCCCGCTCTTGCCAAGGCTGTCTGTATCCCACAGGTTGGCATCAGCCCTGTCTTCTCCACAAGTGTCTGGTGCTGTTCCCCAGGCATGCTCAGTGCTTATAGCTGCAGTCCCAAGTGATGAGTTCTGTGCTTTGTGACGAATGTCCTGGAAAAGCCCACAAGGCTGATAACTTCAGAGCACAAGCATCATTCTCTGAGCAGTGTCAAACACAAGCCCTGACTTTCTAGGCTGAGAGTTTTCTTATAATGCAGGTTGTGTTTCATAGGCATATAAACATCATCCATTACTCCAAGCAGCCAAAAGGGAACAGCAGATTGCAGTTCACCTCAGATGTTCAGCTTGATAGCAGAATGTTTAAAGTCATTACTAACCCTCCAAATAACACTGAGGGAAAGTCATCCAAAGGCATCTAAAATATCTGGCTGGTCCATGCCACCGCTCTGCCAGGCAGAGCTTATCCTGACCAGGAGGAGCCACCACTCTCTGGCACATCATCATCCAGAAAAGCTCTTCCAGGCTCCTCACTCCTGACTGCATCCTGAGTCAAGAGCTGCTGGCCTGGAAGCATGGCAGATCAGCTCAGCCTGGTGCAACGATTCCAGTCCTGGGTGACCCCTGCCCAAACCTTTTCCAATCTGCCATCAAAACATCTTGGTTTGTGCTGATACTCCTCACTAAGGGTCTGAGCTGTGTTTTTTGTTGCTGTAAAAGTATTATCACAGGCATCAAGAGACTTTCCAAACCCTGTGTTCCAGCTCTGACAAGTTGGCTGCATAAAAAACAGAGGAAAAAAAAACCATTATTGTCTGAGATGCTAATCAGTAACAGACCAACCGAGATGGAGACTAGAAATTCTGGGCTGGTTTTGTCTTCACTTGGCCTCCTTTTTCTCTAATAAGAAGGCACTAAACCAGATGCTTATGCAGAGGTACTTTGATTCTTGTTTCACACACATAGGGATCTTTTCAATACTATTGAAAATATGGCCAGCTGTTTATGATGATGGCTACTTCACACTCCAGCAACTCTAGCTGCTCAGCGTTTGCTCCAGAAGTGTACTGCCCAACACATATCAAGGCACAGCCATGGATCGCAGCCTATAAAGGCATCCTTTGTTTGCAGGGCTTGTTGTTTTTCTTCAGGTTGACTCACAGCAAATGTTCCAATATGACTCAGAAAGAGCCAATATTTAATCATGGAGACATTCTGTACTAGCATCTGAGGTTCAGCAACTTAAGGTGCTGTTCCTGATATTAATAACTTTGCACTAATAGCTACTTCTGCTCAAGACTGTCAAGATTGTTTGGGAGTTACTCTGTTAAGTTGGCTGAAGGGGTTTATAAAACTGCCAGGCACAGAACCCTTTGCCCAGCTGGGGAGAAGTTTGGATGTAACCCAGGGCTACTTTGCTTCAGATTGTCTATAATTAAAAATTTATAACACTTTCTGGAAGTTAGATTTATGTGCAAATCAGAAACACCCTGGTGACCAGCCACATAAAACCTTTTTTGGCCAGCATTACAGGTGCTGGTTTTTTGAGCATACAAAACAAGACATCCTGTTCCCAAACAGATTGTTTTTTGGTCTTTCATGCAGCTAAATTCTGGGAAATTTTAGGAAAACACAGACAATAAGAGTGTCATTCATTTCAAAGGGATTGGGATTAGAGCTACAGATAGGAATAATGGATTTCACCTCTAGGCTACTCTTGTGAAATCAGGTGCATTTCTCTGTATTGCGGCTTAGTCTTTGGTCAGCATCTTTTGAGCTGCTGGGATATCATTTGAACTAGACTTGTGCTTCCAAAACAATTTTCAACTCCGCTGAGCTAAAGGAAAGAAATAGAAGACAGCAAGTACACAAATCACCTTCCTTCTGCTCCCTGTCACCCCCGCCTTGGTGCCAGAGCAGCAGAAGCCACATACCCTGACAGCCCAGATGCTCAACTCTGCAGCAGTATCCTGACTGTGCCTGGTGAGGCAGATCCACAGGCAGGCAGATGAGCAGCTCCAATGCTGAGGGGAGAGTATGTGGTCTTCAAAACCCCTTTCCATTGCTAGAATTGCCACTTAGGCAATCATCTATGTAGTCCCAGCTGCTCTTGGTCTAAGACATGAAAAGGAGTCCCAGGTGCTCATTCTGTGGAGATGAATAATTAACTGGCAATTATGTAAAAGGAGCTTTGCTTGATAGCAAGCAGTTCCTCAAGTGCCCAGGCTGCAGGAGAGCTCTTTCAGTATAAAATCACATGGTTCCTGTTTTTTGAAAGCAAATTCTCTCTTCCATGAGCTTGAAGAGGCCTGGAGCCTGAGAGTTTATATGGAAAGTTTCTCCCTTATTTCCCTCCTATACTGACTCCAAAGCCACCACAGACTTGCCTCAAACCAAATAGCTAAAAAGTGAATGAGAGGAAACATCTCTAACTTGGATTTTCTGACTCTCCCAAATCATTCCCCCCCAGGCTGATTTCAGGACAGCTGTAATTGCTGTATGATCTACTGATGAGCAACAGAAATATAAACCCTCAAAGAGGGCATTTGTTTAATGCCTGAGTCTGTCTAACATAAGGAGAAGTTCCTTAATTTTAAATAACCAGCAGCAGAAAAGAAAAAATATAGGAAGTTCTGGTTTGTGTTGGAAGCTTCCTACATAGGAACTCACCCAAAGATTTTTATATTTCTTCTCAATTCCTGAATGTAAGGAAGAGGTCGTACAATCTCAAACTCTATTTCTTTCTCTTCCACAGTTCTCTTCTTTCACACATTTCTTCCAAGCTGAAAGCCTTATAAATACCTAGATGCAATTGTCATCTTTGTGGGAAATTAGCTGTGATGCTGACTGCAGCCCCAGTGGCATCAGACCTGTTTGAAATTCACCAGTATTAAAGAAATGAATGATACTCTCTTTAAAAAATGCTTTCTAGAGGCATACGGGGTCTTGTTAGACTGCATCGTAAAGCTGAGCCTTTAGGATAGTTTGACTCAGTCACTTTTTTCTTTCCCTAACATGTGCGTCCCTGCACCAATGGACTCCTTTTTCAGTGACTCAGTCCTTAGTCTTTTAAAATAGCCTTTTAAAAGAAAATGAATGGCTTTTTTCTGTCTTTCAGAACATTTTTGGCTTTACTGTTACATTAGTTACTTCCATGACAGGGAGTAGTTCAGAGCTTGCTAATAGGTCTTGCTGAGATGTGTTCCTTTTCATTCAGAGGAACACAACAAGAAAATGTTCTGCTCTTACTTCCTTTAGCTGGATGAAGTGCAAGAGAACCTCTTTGATATATTTTTTTTAATATTCTTTGTTTTGCACTCACTCTTGTGGATCACACTGCAGCGACATAGCTAAGCACTGAGCCTTACCTGTTATTCTTTCACTCACTTCCAAGTAACCCTTCTTAAATAGCGATGTGCTGGGAGAAAAGCAAGACCGGATTTCTGTTCTGCTGGTCATTAGTAATTTGCAGTTTGCCAAGGACTTTAAAATCCAAGTTACTGGGAATTAAAAATCGCGGCTATAGGGTGAAATGTGGAACCAGAGCAAGAGAGAGCCCCATCAGGCCCGGATGTTCACACTCTTCTCTTGAAAATACTTTTGTGCAGTAATTTTTATAAACACTCCTGTTCTTCACCCTGTAATCATGCTAGCACTGAGTCACCACAGCAAATTACTGGTGGCACTTGAAAAATAGGGTGGTTGTTCTTGGCAAGGAAGCCATGAAGGTGTTCCAAGAGCTGGGGCACTTCTCTTATGGAGGCAGACTGAGAGAACTGGGCTTGTTCAGCCCGGAGAAGAAGAGGATCCAGGGAGACCTTAGAGCAGCTTCCAGTGCCTAAAGAGGGATTATAAGAAAGATGGGGACAAACATTTTAGCAGGGCCTGTTGCAACAGGACCAGGGCTGATGGTTTTACACTAAAAGAGGGTAGATTCAGACTAGGCTAGGAAGAAATGTTTGGGGTGTTTTACAGTGAGGGCGGTGAAACACTGGTGCACATTGCTCAGAGGTGCTGCAGATGCCCAATCCTTGGAAACTGGTCAGGCTGGACAAGCCTTTGAGCAACCTGGTCTAGTGGAAGGTGTCCCTACTCATTGCAGGGGGGTTTGAAGTGGATGATCTTTAAAAGTCCCTTCCAAAACAAACCATTCTGTAATCTTTTCCTGGACACACACTCCTTTTTTCCCCCGTTTCCTTTCAAATCCATGTTTGACACAGAGTCCCCTAACACAAATGCTTGCTGCCACCTGCACTTTGCTATGCAGCTCAGGGAAGCCCACATGGGTCAGGGTGGGAAGTGTGAGATAAGCCCAATGCTGTAAGTGAAGATGGTGGAGGGCTGGTAGTTCCCATCCCCCAGAACGCATGAGGAATAACCTCCTCTCTACTCTCACCCCCAGGCAGAGCTGCTCTGAACACACTTTCTGTGACACTACTGAGAGCCAAACCAGGTAAATGCATTTTAGGTTTTCCTAACTCTTTGTTTCTTGGAGCTAACTGCTAGTGCAACCCACCTGGCTTTCTCCCCAGAATGAGGAAAAAGAGGCAACAAGCTCCCAAAGGCCTTAAGATGAGAAAGCTACGGTGTTACAGACAGTAGGTAGCAGCTGTGTAATTTTACATAACAAAGCAAGTTGGGGTGGTTTCAGCTCATTCTTGTACCATAGAAACATCTTTTGTGCAGCTGATTCATCTATGGTTGGGCTACGCTCTGAAATGGATCAGCATGAGAAATGGGTTGTTAAACCATAAACTTTTGATCAGGTATGGAAGTGAAGCCCTGGGACTTACTGTGATTCCTGAAATTGGTTTACTTCTCTGTCACAAGGTGCCTAGGCACAGGGTGGCAGGTGGTAAACTTTAGCTGGAAGATGGTCAACAACCTCTTAAAATCACCTGCCTCCATCAAGAGCTGAGTTGGGAGTTACATCTTATTGTCCTTCTGCTCTCCACTGTGTGGGTGTGATGCTTATAGAGACATTCTGGTGTTTTTTTCTCCAGCTAGTAGGCCTTTTTTTGGTGTTCAGTTTTTTGGACTAAAGTGAGCAGCTTGCTGATGAGCCATTTGAAGCAGGGGGAATTAAAGACATCCCTCAGGAAAGGGCTTTTTCTGCTGATGGAGCCTTATCTCTGTATGAGATCCAAATTCTCAGTTTGCAGAAGAGGTGAGTTTTGTCTTCTGGAGTGTGTGGTGTCTATCCCTGAATTTTTGACTTTGAAAAGAGATGTGAGGGTTCATAGATCATTCAGGACTATGAATACATCATTTTGCATTTGAAGGGAATAGTATATGTATTTTTTTTCTTGAAAGCCAGAAATTATAGTAAGTGCAGCTGGGATGTGGCAATATTGTTAAAGAGAGAAAATAAAATATTGCCAAATTCTGCTAATCTTGGAGCAGAGTTAAATGAAGTGTGGCTGAAAAGACAGAAGGGACTGAATGAAAGATTTATTTTTTAGTTTTGTAATATGGATGCAAACTAATCCAAGCTGGAATAGTCATTGGTGTTTCAAAACCAGCCCTGAAACACTGAGGTATTTCAAGAAATGAAAAGCAACCAAAGAAGAGCAAAATAAACCCGCAAAACCCAACCAAACCCAAACAAACTAGAACCCAAACCATTCCAGAATAGATAAAAGCTATTGAAAGGGACTGTGAATGTTGTAAGGACAAAAGAACCCCAGTGGGTGATGTCTGGGTAGAAGAGGTGTGAAAAGCTGCTGCAGAGCAGATGAGCACAGGTCAGAGGCAGGTAAGGAATTCCATCTCAGGGTGAGCTTCTTCCAAAATCAGCTTGCACAAACCTTAGGTGAGGCTATTTTCTGCCTCACTGTTACTCTACTGCTTTTTTTCCTTCCTGAAAGATGTGTTCCCTGCACAGGGTTGTGTCCTCCACAGTAATTTGCCTCCTCCAGCTCTGTAGAAAGACCCTCACAAGTTGGCAGCAGCTGTTTTCTGGCCTGAGAGACTGAAGTCCAGCGTTTTGGTTTTGTAGAGAAATATTTGCTTCTTAAGGAAACCAAGGTTTATTAATTTTTTAATCTTTCAATTGAATGGGATAAAATTTATTGTCCATAGCTAGAATTTCAGATTGGAATTGATTATATTCATATCCTGGCTTTTATCTAATTTTCAGTGAAAGAACATCTTTTTCAGAATATAAATACAACCTGCAGAAGAGGTTACTCTCTGAAAAAGAAAGCTGCTGTGTACAGATGGGTTTTGCAACCGTGTGTTTCAGGGCTTGTGTCATCCCTGTCTTCAGAGAGTCTTCAGAAGCATTTCAAGGCTTCCTGTTTCACTTTTCCTTTCAAATAATACCTTACCTTCTGCATCAGTTATTAACGGAACAGGGCTCTCCATCACTATTTGATCATTTGTAGCTGTAAATAAAATCAGACTAGGGTTTTTAGGGGGTTGTTTTTCAGAAACTTCAGAGCAGTCTTTTTAATCTAGCGCATCTTCCTGTCTTCCCAGAGGAGTTTCCTTCAAACTAAGGGAACAAAGGCACGACAGACACTTCCGCAGCATCTTGCCTACTGCTGCCAATGGGACTTGACTCCAGGACAGGCTGTCCGGCTTTTACTCCTGGTATTAAACCCTCTGCAGAGGGAGAAAACCATAACATTACCTGAACCTTGCAGTACTTGTGTCTACCTCCCAATGGACTACGATCAGCAGCTGCTGCATTGCTGATGATTGCCACTTCTGTGTGTCTTGTCTCTGCTGTATCAATCAAATCTTCCTCATCAGGAGCAAATCTTCCAGATTAGCGTATGTCTGGTTTCATGTCATGATCTGATAGCATGTCCCTTAGTTACTTTCCCTTGATTTTACTCTACAGCTGGTTGATAGTCACAGGATATAGGAAATAACATGAAATTTCAGAATATAATTTGTCCTTTCTCACTGCTTTGAATTATGTGCTGATGATCTACTTGAGCATTATGCTGTGGATGACCTGTATGTACTATAGCTGATCCCTGATGCATGTCTGGCACACTGAATTAGAAATAATTGCAGGTACATTAGAGAAGTCATGGAAAACCTATCGGATACATTTGTACTAAGCTTTATAAAGATGATTGGCTAGAGCTGACTCCCACTTTTGATTTGGAAGTTCTTCCTCTCCAGGCAAGGGACATATATCTAATTAAGACCCCTCTCTAGGAAAGGGGCAAAAGATGGTCCCTTGGAGCCAAGTTCTCACTCAGAAATGGTGCTGAATATCTAACAAAAAAGTTCTTATTTGGCAATAAAATTCAGTAACTTATACAGATCTGCTTCTCCAAAGACCCTGGAGTATGTAAGCTGGTATGAACAAACATGAAGTTGTCTGAGGAGGAATTCAATAGAGAGGCTTTTGCTTTCATAAATAGTCCTGCTGAGATGAGGAATGCTGCAAGCAACCAAGATGAATGGTGGCCGATGGGTTTAGCCCCTCTGAGGATGGAGAGTGGCTGTGGTCCAGTTCCAGTGGCCCACAGGGGATCCTTGCAGAGAGGCTGTGGGTCATGCTCCCTTTAAATTGCAAAGGGTTGTGCTGAATTAAATCGCTATTGCGAAAAGAAGGTACCAAACATACTCATATGTCTCTTCACACAAAATGTTACACAGATTTGTACTGGTTCCAGGCCAAGAAACTGGGTATTTTAGGTGTTTCAGAATAAGCATACAGGGTGCTGCATGTGGCTCCTTTTGATTACATTTGCAAAGACTGGTCTGTGATAATAAAGCATTTGTATCACAGGGTCATGTGGTTCCTCACCACATACCAGATCACTGTGGATATCTTTACAGGTTGCTTTTATGTTAGTCTTCAGTATGTCAGGCTGGTCCAGCACATTCAAAGGACTAATTTTCAGCTCCTAACTCAAGCATCGGTACTCTGGGTAATCCCATACAGGTCCTCTGATCATCTGTTCCTTTCCTCTGTCTGCAAAATAGGAATTGTATCTCACTGCCTCTCAGGAAGGCTATGAGAATAAAAGCTCAAATACAATTTCAGGGCGATTTAATTAAGTACCTTTGCAGATAGAAGGTCTGTGCACAGCATCTTTCTTCCATACTTTTGCCCACAAAGTGGAATATTTTTTTCTCTCTGAACAACCCCCCCCAACAACTCAACTTTGAAACTGTACAGTGTTTGTTTACTTCAGGGCAATCCATGCCACTGAAAAGAAAGCACAATGCTTCAAGGAGGATCTGAAAGTAATTAGTGAGTTTACGTCGGCATGACTAAATTGACTGTGCTCCACCCACTCCCTTTTCAGATGAGCATCTTCACATTACAATAATAATTTCTCTCTTTGTACTGATGCACTTTTCTGTGGAAGTAAGGTATGATCCGTGGTTGCAGGAGCCCTGCCTTGAAGCCTGCTCTAGCAGGGGGCAGCAAGTGCTGCAGCACCGAATGCTGAGCAAAAGCCCTGCTGCTGGCATCATCTGTGTCCCAGCAGAGCTGGCATCATGGCTCTGCACAGACCAAAGGGAAAATGATCTACCCCAGTGACATGATTGATCTGCAGGCAGAAATTGACTCCTGGCCACAATTGTGAGATTTATTATAATTCAGAGCTTTATGTTTCATAATTCTCAGTAAGGTGGAGGCAAGACCTGGTGGGAAAGTAGATGCAAATGACTATGTATCCTGGGTTCAGCAGCAGCAGTCATTTTTCTCCTTCTTAGTAGCTGGTGCAGTGCTGTGTTTTTGACTTTCAGCCTGGGAGCAGCTCTGATAACACCAATGTGTTTAGTAATGTTTTCAGTAATGTTTACTCTGACCAAGGACTTTCTGAGCCTCATGCTCTGCCAGGAAGGAGGGGAAGTCAAGAGGAAGCAGAGACAGGACACCTGACCCAAACCAGCCAAAAAGGTATTCCATACCACAGCACGTCATGCCCAGAATATAAACTGGGGGCAGTTACCCTGAAGGGAGATCACTGCTTGGGTCAGGCTGGGTATTGGTCAGCAGGTGGTGAGCAGTTGTATTCTCTTCCCTTATTGTTTCACTTATCATTATTACTACTGGTGGTAGCAGCAGTGGTTTGTGTTATACCGCAGTTGCTGGACTGCTCTTATCTCAACCCGTGGGAGTTCCATTCTTTCGATTATCCTCCCCCTCCCTCTGGGAGTGGTTGGAGGACAGGGAAAGCGTGGAGTGAGAGAGTGGCTGCTTGGCTCTGAGTTACCGGCTGGGCTTAAACCAAGACACTATGAAAGGAGCACTTCATCATTTCTGGGCGCTCAGCTTGAGCATGTTCTACTGGGTGCAAGTGAGGACATAATGCCCCGATCCACTCAGCTAGTTGTTCACAGAGGCAGAATCCTGTTTCAATTCAAGATAATTGGCTGCAATAGGTTTGCCTTTCCTTCGCAGCTTGTTCAATATAATGTGTTCTTTTAATACTAGTGGACTCTTCCCCATCTAAAACCATTAACAACCCTAGCAATAGAAGGAACAGGCAATTTCACCTGCATTTCAAGGCAGTGCAAAGAAATTCAGCTGTCTCTCATCGGTCCTATTACCTGGGAAGGAAGTTTTGCAGCAGATCTGCAGTGGCTTGGTGCAAGCTGTTGGGTAAGGGTGTTCTGCAGCAAGACCCCATGTTGGAGGGTCTTTTTTCCAAGTGGTCTGTTGGGTATCACAGTGGGAGTAAATGGGCTTGAGAATTTCAGGAAAGGAGTTTGTGCATTGACATGCTGAGCTAGGATTTGGCTTCTCCTGTTCATAGGAAAAGCAGGTTACTGGGAGAGATAGAGGGCTTTACCTCCTACTGGCCTCCTCTGAAGTGGAGGCCCAAATAGATCAACTGTCTTGAATAGTTTACCTGGAGTTTGCAGACGTCCAAACTGAGTCATAGATCAATGCCGATGGACTGTCCTGGCATATGAGCTTCTTGTCATGCCTGTATCACGCTGAATGCAGCAAAGTGAACCAGAGCACTCAGCATGGAAGGAGAAGTGGGAGAGCAGAACTGTAGCTGTTTACTTCAGCATATTTAAGGGAGTATTAGTAAAAACAATGACTAAACCACAACTTTCACTCAGAGAGTGGGGGCTGAAAGAATCTGCAACAAAGAAGAAATGCTGTAAGCCATTGCCTACCAAAAGCCACTTTCTTTAAATGAGATTGCTGAGATCGGAGAACAAAGTCGTTCATACTGTGACAGTTATTTGATTCCTAGCAGGTTCTTGACAGTGCTGGAGGTAACACTGGCAGTAGGCAATGGTATGTTACCACAGGCAACAGCAGCCCTGAAGCTCAGCACTCTCTGTTCTCTTCTGTGGGTAGTACCTTTTCGCTTCTCAAGAGCACTTCTCCACCAGATATTCTGACACTGCTTATTATGCTGCCCTTCTCTGGAGCAGCGTTCCTCTGCCTGAAGAGGATGCAGCTCTGTAGGTCATGGCCCCAAGCCCCAGAATGCCTATCTGTAGTCTTGAGAGACAGAGGTGTTGCTGGCAGCTCCTTTGGCTGATGCTAAATGATTGAGGAGCTTTAGGTCAGTGTCCACATCATAAAACATGATGTTAATTGGGTGCTGAGACAGACAGGCAGATGTCAGGTAAGATGGGGGATTGTTTGCAGGTCACAGCTGCAAGGATCCTGCCTAGGTCTGAATCTAATCACTTTAACAAGAGAGATGGGTGCTGAACTTAGCGGAAGGGGCTCCCATTTTTGGCTTGCATTGAATCACTCAAGTGTTCACAATGCGACGATCAAACTGCAGTCTAGGACTCCCTAAATAAGGCTTATCTGCTCCAACCATGCCCATCACTTTTATTGCTGTCAAGCAGATATAGAAGGCAGAGAATGCTTCTAATTTAAATGTTAGCAGCTATTATTACTTCAGAGTGGCAAATTTTATGCTTTTGCCTAAAAGCCTGTACTTGGTAAATTAAAGCATTTTGTAAAAGCTGGATTCTGTCTGCAACAGCTCTCACATATTGAGAGTGGAATGCAAGAGACAGCCTATGGTGAATAATGTTAGTGGGGGTGAAGAAACACTCAGATAAAACACATGTTGCCAAGTGCTGTGGGCTGAGCAGATTTTTTTCTCTCAGAAAGCCCAACTTTGTTGTACCTACACAGAGGAGCATTCCCCAAAGCACTTGGTGTCCTTGAGTCCCAGAGCACCCTCATGGTGCACAGGGGCTCTGAATGCCTTTGACAGTAAATATGTCTGGAGTGTTGCTTTCACTAGTGGCTGCAGGTGCAGCAATGACGTTGGAGCTGCCCTGGGTGAGTGCAGGTGAGGAAGCACATTGCTGGCACAGTGCTGGTTCTCAGTGGCCACTGACCTCCTCCCACTGGGCACTGCATCGGGATGCCACTGTTTGGCACATCTGGAAGTGCCAAAGCTCACCCGCTGTCCTGGGTTCAGCAGTAGCAATCAATTTTCTCCTTCTTAGTAGCTGGTGCAGCGCTGTGTTTTTGACTTTTGGCCTGGGAACAGTGCTGATAACACCAATGTTTCAGTTATGGCTTAGAATGTTTTGGTCTGACCAAGGTCTTTCTGAGTCTCATGCTCTACCAGGGAGGAAGGGAAGCCAGAAGGAAGCAGAGACAGGACACCTGACCCAAACTGACCAAAGAGATATTCCATACCGCAGCATGTCATGCCCACGATGTAAAAAACTAAGGGCAGAGACCTGGAAGGGTGGGGATGCACTGGTTGGTCAGGCTGAGTATAGGTGGTGAGCGATTGTATTCTTTTCCCTTGTCTTTCTCTTGTATTATTATTGGTGGTAGCAGCAGTGGTTTGTGTTATACCTTAGTTACTAAACTGTTCTTATCTCAACCTGTGGAGTTGCATTCTTTCGATTCTCCTCCCCATCCCCCTGGGAGCTGGAGGGGAGAAAGAGGGGGGAGGGAGGAAGCGGGCTACGTGATTTATGGCTTAAACCACGACATCCGCCTGTCCCTCTCTTCAGATGCAGTCTACTGAAGGCTTATTGCCATTAAGCTATTCTGCACAGCGAACAGCCCCTAAGTTAAATACATTTGTTGTTTTGAATTAGCTTCTTTCAGAATTACAGAGCTGCTTTATTTAGTTCATTACTGGGGTATTCACTCCATGATGGCTAAACATGGTTTATTTATTATGTCTTATTAAGTCCACAAAATGCCTTGCAAGATTTCTGTGCCTGTTCATCGCAGATTTTCTAAATCACAAAAGCAGTGCTAGTCACTGTAAATGAAGAGGAATGCAGAGTCCTTAGTGCGCTAAAACGAATATAAAAAAATGCTCCCAGATTATGGTTTTCAAGAAGTGTCCAACTTCTCGCTTATAACACACCTTTTCAGCGAAAGAGAAAAAGCCCAGGGGTTGATATACAGCTCTTATTGTTTCTGTTATTTATCAAACCTGTATTTAAAACAGAGAAGTGTAAACTCTTAGCTTCTCTAGGGAACAGGACTCCTTCAAAAAGCTGTCTGATACTACAAGCACATTGAATGAATTTTGCCTTACGTAGACTTGGGAATTTTAGCTGTTGAATTTCCTTCCTCTGAATAAGGCTCAAGCACTGAAATTTCCTGTCAACTCCAGCTGCTTTCAACTCTGAATGGCAGAGACCTTTTCTTTTCAAGCCAGAAATCTCTTTATTGCACCAGAAGACCTTGGTTTAGGTTTTTCTATAACTCGTGTGTTCCCTCCTCCATGTGGTGCACTCCCATGGGGACCTCAGCCTGGAAAGACAGGGAATGCTCTTGGAGGCACAGCCCATTTCTCTGCAGGTTGCTCTGTGCATCTCCTTCATGTGTTCTGAAGCAAAAATGGCTCAAAAGTGGGAGCAGCTTCAGCGCAATATTGTTTCTGAAACAGAACCTTTCCCCTGGGGGGCTCGTGCTTGGCACCAGCAATGGAGCTCAGGGAAGGACAGACGGAGACGCAGAAAAAAAAGCTGAAAATTGCACCCTTAGAGTGTGATGGGAACTTTAACATTAGGAAAATGTTTAATGTAATTCTCAGTATTTCTCTTATGCCCTCTTATGAGGTCTTTACATACCTCATAAATATGAAATGCAATAACCTGCAGGGACCTCTAAGGTCAATTTCATTCAGCTTTGCAAGTTCAGAACTCCAGTAATGAAAGCATTTTCTTTGCATCTTCATGGGAGCAGACAAGGACAAGGATTTTAATATGTGTTCCTACTTAGACTGTGGTAATGCAGCCTGGGGAGGAAGACTCCATTACTGTTGTGATTTGGCTCATCATTAAGTTCTGTCCAGTAATGAAGATGAATCATGTCTTTACAAGCCATTTCTTTAAAATTAGCTTATATTAAGGTGTAAGAGTGAGCAGCCTTGACCCTTGACACTTTTACAGACTCTATAATGGAATTTTATGATGAATTACCTGATTTATCTTTGCCAGGCAAGAAAAAGCCCCTGCAGGCAAGTACTGGGAAGATATTATAAATCCACAAAGTGCAGAGGTTCATGCCTAGCAGCCAACTTGGCCTCCCTGAGCACAGGCAATGCAGTCTGTGCTTTTGTCCAAAAGATCATGCTGCTCCTAATCTGGTTTTAATGTTCCTAGGTGGAATGAAATCCCTAAGAGTTTAGTAATTTCAGATCCAGACCCAGCTACTCTCCTAACAGGCAGTTAGCTGCACTGGTGAGGAGGGAGTTTGTGTTTAAAAATGCACATGTCATAATCCCAGATAGATTTACAAAGTCAGGGACAGGAACTGAGTCAGATTATGTATGTTGACAACGTGTGTTTTGTGACTAGCATCTAGTGACAGTGCTGGGAAATTTTAACTGAGAAATGGAACCTATTTTTATCCTACCTGTCAAACTTCAATGAAACGTATGTAATTTTTCTAAAGTAAGTGCTTTCATTCTTTGGTATTTGGATTTACTAGACTAGTGACCCAACAAAGATCTTAAATTTCATCTGGTTTCTTTGGCTCTCATCAGCACTTAGTCTACTCATCTCAATCCAAATTTCAGCAATCTGGCGTTTCTTTTTGACACAAAAGGTGTCAAAAATTAAAATGCTAAATCATCTCCTGAAAACAAAAATTAAAAAAAAAAATTATGACTCAAATAGTGTCAAAGTGACAAAACAAAAGATCTTCTATAGGAGCAAAGGTTCACTTTGCACAATTCAAATTGACGTGCTTGAAAGGGTACATTTCTCCTGTGCTTTCTCTGTTTGACTTAGAGGAGGCAGCACAAATGTTAAGTTATAATACATTAAGAACACTGAAGTCTATTAGAAGCAGCTCAAAATATTTATAAGTGGATAATAACTGCAGCAAACCAGCATGTGACTGCTTAAGTGTTTGTACCTTTGACAGAAAAGATCAGTTTTGCAAAGAATGCTGTAGTATAGACTGGTGCTCTGTTGGCAGGAGGGGCATTTCTCACCACTCAGGCTTATCCACCTAAATGCGGTTCTGCCAGGTCATCCTTTGAATGCACGACAAAGAAATGAATGGGAACGCTGGCAAATAAGCACATCCAGTATAGAAGCCCAAGGATGAAGCCCTGCATGTTTCCACAGCCTCTGTGCAGAGGTGCTGATGGGTGCTTACCCACCCTGGGGCTGCCCAATGCAGGCTCCCCATTGTGCTAGGGCTGCAGCAATGTCATGTGTGTCACCCAGGGCACATGCTTGTATATAGATACACATACATACACATGGTGGCATTCACCAACCAAGCCATCAGCAGCAATTTCTGAGAGCCTGTGTCTGTGAAAGACATGCCACCATTTCTACTTTGGTAGCAAGGAGTCCTGGTTCTGACCTTCTCTGTGCCATAGCCCTCCACCTCTATGGCTGCAACGTCCTCCAAATAAAATCCTGACTGAGGTGATTAGTGTCCTTATACGGTAGAAAGTATGAAGAAGAGGATGAAATGGCCCACTAGCCAGTTCATGCCTGGCTCAGCCCCTGGGTATGGGACATCTGTGTGATGGGAAAAAAGAAAGGTCTGGGGATGCTAAGAAAGGGCTTAGAAGTCTGGTACAAAATGCTTACGGCAGAAGACATTCTGTGTTGCCAAACAAATGCTGGGATACCATGTCTATCAAAACCGAGAAGAAGCTGACATTTGTCTCCAATCCTGTACGCAAACCTGCCTGTTCCCTGCTCAGCCCCTCTGCCTGCTCAGCACCTGGTGCTGCCAGATGCCCCCCACTGTGGGCATGGGGGCCCACTGCAGGAAGGCAGCATAGAAAGCTCTTTACATCTGCATTTCTGAGCTTGGAGCCTGTTCTGCAAGTGACTGCAAAGGAAGAGGAGGAGAAGACAAGGGATTTGAATCCAGATTGATGATCTTTGCCATGGCTCAGTGCATAGGGACTCTCCAGACACACAGCAGCACCCTGAAAATTCTGTTCTCATTTTCAGGTTTCATTTCACTTTTTTACACTGTCCTCCATGCCACAGGAGAGCAAGAAGGGAACAGTGTCAGGCACAAGGCTGAGAGAAATCCTCAGATGCCCTCTGCCAACTCTGAAACAGAGAGAAAGAAAGATGCTGCAAATTAGTAAAGATGCTTCACCCCATGTAGCTGTTGTGCTGGGTACGCAGAAAGGAGGAGGAGGAGAGAAGAGATGAGGAAGATGAGGGCACATCCTCATTCTCTCTATTTTGCTGCTCTGCTACATCTGCATGTCAGTCTCTCCCATCGTCTATGTGTGTGGTGGTGATACACCTCAGGATAAATGAGGAAGAAATACGCTATTGGCTGTTTCCTACGCGGTGTGTCATCTGGCAGGCAGTATATATCACAGGCAAAGCAGGGACCACTCAGTCTCTCAGCAAAGCTGCTTCAGTGTATATAGCTCAGAGATACTTTGAGGATGGAAAGAAAAGGGAAAAGCAGCCCTTGCTTTTCTGATTCTGACAAGCTCTAAAAATACCTGACAGATGAAGGACTATGTGGAAAACAAATCAAGTGGATTTCCAAGAAGTTTTTGTGGGACAGAAGCAGAACAGTGTCCAGAAAGGAAATATTAACTCTTCCTGGGTGCAGAGAAGAAAGTGTTGGGAATCTCTGATATTTCAGCATCTGAGTCAGCTTCTGTACATAGGACGTATGGGACTGAAAAACAACAGCAGCTGGAGAGTTCCTGCAACAAAGCTCACACGCAATCAGCATAGGAACAAGGACCCGTTCATCCACCCTTCTGTGTAGTTTGCAACCACAGGGCAGATTTTTAAAATGCAAGGGGGTGTGTGCCCTCCTGCAACCACTGACTTTAGCACCTGAGCTTCCAGTAAGGAGGGCAGGAGGAACGAGCAGCCTGCCCAGGGACACAGGCAGTACTGGAGCTTTGCCTCTCAAGCCATGAGCAGGCACACACGGTTCCCACTGCAGTATATCTCCAAGCCCTTCTGGAGAGCAGAAAATCACAACACAACCAACTTCTTCTCTGCACTGTATGGCTTCCCTAACAAATCTTTCTTCCACAGTGACTTGGACCTGGAGGACCTAGGGGACTTTGACAGTGGGACCCGATACGAGGGTGAGTCCCAGAGCCGGACAGTGAAGGCGCTGCTGATTCTAGCCTACTCTGTGATCATCTGCATCTCACTCTTTGGCAACATTCTGGTGTGCCACGTGGTGATCAAGAACAAAAGGATGCACTCAGCCACCAGCCTCTTCATCGTCAACCTGGCCATTGCTGACGTGATGATTACCATTCTGAACACCCCCTTCACGCTGGTGAGCATTCAGCTTGTCTCTGCTTTGGTTGTGTCTGTGTGTGCCTGTCAGCTATGTGCACACATATTGAATGGGCCAGGAACAGGCTAATAGGCAGAGTTTCTTTTTGTCTCCCTCTCTTTTTCCTCTTGGACAAGCTGCTGTCATGCCCCCTGCTCCTCACCACCCCTTGCAGCAGGAAGAGCTTAGTAAGCAGAGCTGGGACACTTGTGCCCTCTCCTCATATCACTTCTCTTCAGCTCTCCTCCCTCTTCCCAGAACAGTGCCAAGGCACAGATGTCGAAGTGCTATTTGTCTTTTAATGAGGAAGGAAGCAGGGACAATTTTGACACTAGAAAGTCCAACTAACTGCCAATTTCCTATGGAAATGATGCAGAAGAGGTCAGTCTTTGTGAAGGTGATTGCGGAGGAAACTGCTAGGTCTGTGCTGAGCCGTGTCAGCTTGACATGCCCCTCACTGGGGCACTAAGACCTGCTTTTTGCAGCTGATAGTCCTTTGCTTATTTCAGTTACTAAGTAATATAAGACATAAAAAACTATTAAAATAATGAGGTGGGAAGAGTTAAATGGATTCATTTCTTGCTCCACTGTCACAAGCTATAAACAATGAGTAAGTAGGACTTTGTGTATAGCTGAATTTGACACAGCCCTCTGATTCAAAAGCATCTCATGTACTCCTGCTTCAGTCCTTGCACAAAGCTGTGCCCATGGAGTTCTGCCTTCCAGAAGCAGCTCCTGAATTGCCAGTCTGAATTCATCTGTTCTTAAATTGATCCTGTTTCTTTGACGGGGTTTTTCCTCCTTGCTCTGTCAGGATTTGCATCCCATAATCTATTCAGGGGAAGGGTAGTGCCCTCTCGTGTGTTTGCATGATAGTCACACATTAGGCACAAGTAATTAAATAACTGTAATCTCTTGAGAAGGAGCTTTACATCAACTTCAAAGAAACAGCATTTTGCTACACATTCAGCGACAGAGTCATTACTACTGGCGTTGTCTCTATAGGGAAATTAATTGGATTAATTGAAAACAGACTAGCTACTTGACTAAATTTCTGTGTGGATGGATGTTTTGTAGTAAATGTGCTTTATTTCAAAGTGGCTTCATCTCCTTCCAGAATGAGTTGTATTAATTTGGAATAAACATTGTCAGGAATAATAAGGGGGTGAGAGAACAACTGTTATTTGGAATAATGTCTCCTGCAGAAAATCCACAACAAGTAGCACCCTCTGGGAACTCGTAGGAAATGCCACGCTGCCCTTGCCACTGCAGGCTCATTGCCCCGTTCCCGTCCCAAGAGTGGCTGGATTTCATGCCTGGGTGGAGATGGCTCCTGTACCTGCAGCAGCCAGATCAGTGATGGCAGCCCAGCCTGGGATGTGTGAGTTGCTTTTTCAACTGGAGGGGAAAATTTCCATCTGTCTGTGTAACTTAATTGACACCTCTGAAATTGCTGTTGATGCATCTCACACAATGTGCTTAGAGGAGAGTTGGGTTTAGACATCACTGTGCAAGCAAGATCCTGACACCCAGCTCTATGCCCTGTTTCTGAGCGTGGCTGGTAGCTGCAGGATTCAGGAAGGGTATGGAGATGGGGCAGGCAGGTAGGGGTGCTCCACAGGCATGCATTCCCTCACTCAGAGGTGGTACCTCGCTATTTGAGTGCCCTCAGTGATTTTTTATTTCATGAATTTCTCTAAGTTTTGAACCCATGCAACTTTCAGCACCCACAAATTCAAATGTACAACTATTTTTCAGAAGGCAAGCTACTGCTCCTCCCTGTGGAGCCACATCAAGGAGTTGAGATAAATTTATACTAGATATTAGGAAGAAATTCTTCCCTGTGAAGGAAGAGACACTAGCACAGGTTGCCCAGAGAAGCTGCGGCTGCCCTATCCCTGCAGTGTTAAAGGCCAGGCTGGACAGGGCTTGGAGCAACCTGCTCTAGTGGAAAGTGTCCCTGCCCATGGCAGGGGGTTGGAACTGAATGAGCTCTAAGGTCCCCTCCAACAAACCATTCCAGGATTTTCCAGACAGGTGATGTTACATGTACGCATGATCACATGCACATGCAAACACACATACACAGAGTACTACTCAAGCAGATTTTTTTTTGTGACAAATCTTACCTCTATTTCAAAGCATCTTGCATAGTTACTGTTTTCCCAGAAAAACTAATGCATCTACAAAGCATAAGGAAACTATGAAAGCATTTGTTCCTTACCATATTCCTGGGAAGCCTATTTGTTGCTCTTCAGATAATGCACACTTTCTGATCCAATTTTGTCTGTTCTACAGGTGCGGTTTGTAAGCAGTACCTGGGTTTTTGGAAAGCTGATGTGTCATGTAAGCCGGTTTGTTCAGTACTGCTCGGTTCATGTGTCTGTACTGACCCTTGCAGCCATCGCTCTGGATCGGCATCAGGTATGTGATACTCATGATCCCCAAGTTTGCTAGAAAATAAGGCACCAAATAGTTTTCTCCCCTTGAAATCCCAGTACCAGGAAACCTGGGTTGTCTTGGGAGCCAAGGAATGCAGGGGAGAAATCTAATTTTCATGGTGGTAGACAAAAACTCATGCTGTGTTTTACAGTGAGGATGACCAAACACTGGAACAGGCTGGCCAGAGAAGTTGTGGACTCTATGCCCTTGGAGATACTCAAAACCTGGACAGCCTGCTCTAGCTGAACCTGTAGTACACAGGGCATTGGACTAGGTGATCTCCAGGGGTCCCTGCCCAGCTTATCCACTCTGCCAAGGGCAGCCCTGAAAGCACAGCAGGAATATATACTGAAGTTCAAGCACCAGCAAGCCAAGGCAGAATCTCAGCATGAGTTTATGAAGAATCTTGCAGTTCTTAGGCTTGCCTCGCTATTTTGGGATGCCTAAGACTGGAAGCAGTGAGAACTATGTTAGCATATTCAGTTTGAGGTGAAAAATTCTCTTCTCTTCACCCTGCCCTGTGACTTTTTTGGCACATACCAACAAGGAAAACCTTACAGATTACGGTGCAAACCAAAGGGTTTCCTTGAAGTAGAGCCGTTTGTCATGTTCGCTTAAGCTGATAAATGCTGTGCAGTGGGAGAGCAGATCCTGCAAGGCACACTCTCAGCCAGAGAGTGTGGTGGCGGAGTCACTAAAATGTTTGTTACTGAAAAGCAGCTTCACATGAGAAATGACGCTGCTAGATGAAGTTCAAAATAATAACAAATTCCACTCTGATTGTCTGGGATGGGCTCCATCTGGTGTTAGAAAATTACAGTGACCGACAGAGTATAGATTGTCCACTTCTGTCTTTTTTACTGCAAAAGTTTGGTAGTCTGCCCTTCCTTTGTGCAATATTGTAGCTCTTGAAAGCAAAGTGTTTTGATAATGATTCATTTTAATCAGATTCTGGGTTCGTTGCAAGGCATGGCTAGGTATCAAGAAGTGTTTGTTTAAGGGCAAGCACAATACGTACCTTTAAATTCAGTGGAGTAGGTTGCTCAGAACTTGAATTAGCTAGTATGGCACAAGGAGATAAAAATAGAAGTAAGGATATGTCACTGAGCAAGGAGAAATCAGCACTAGTCCTGAGAGGCACCAGAGCAGACAGGTGCTCCAGGGGAGCTGTAGAAGCTTGGTGAAATAGATACTTATAATGGGACTAGAAAAGACATGCCAAATACCAAGACTTCCTCAGCCAAGAGATCATTTGGATGACATGAAAGGTCTATTTTTAATTATTGTTTCTTTGCCTAATATAATAATCCATAGTGCATGTAGCTCAACAAACATCTAACCGTCATGATCTCTGAAGTCAAGCTGATGGGTGACACTGAGAGTGTTTCTCTGCTCAGGACTCGGGTACAGCAGTAGCACTTAACACTTGCATAAACCCTTACATTTTCCAGCTGTTGTACTCTCTGATGTCTGTAAAATGAGTTTTAACACTGGAGGGATGCAGAGCTGCTGCAGTACTTCTAACTGCATCATGATGCTCAAAAAGTGGCCAAGATATTGTCAGATAAAGTAGCCCTTCTTAGCAGCAAGCATGCATAGAGTATACCATGCTGTAGCCAGTACTGCACAGGGTAAGCTGTGAATGTAAAAGGGACCAGCCTTCAAGGTTGTCAGTCCTATGCTGGCCAAGGATTACATTGAACCTTGGTTCTCCAGCACCTTGTCACTCTGTCCTGTGTGTCCACCAAATGTGAAATGCTGCAAGCCACATGGTTGCCATCTGTACTGGAGACCTTATCTCCTCATTAGGAGACTTTCTGCATTCCCTGGAATACTAATCAGAACAGCCCCTTGGCTTTCAACTTGTGCCACATTTCAGGTCCATATTGAGCATTTCTTGCTCTCCTGGAAAGCACACAGGCTGTTTGCCTCTTGGTGATTAGCAAGAAATTCTTGCTCCTGGACATGTACAAAGCAAAGATGCATTTTTTTTTTCCTAGAGCTTGCTGCTTGTTTTTATCAATTGAAGACACTATAAATCCTCATGTATAAATTCTCTGCAGGTTATTATGCACCCTCTGAAGCCACGCATGTCCATGGTGAAAGGAGGAGTTTGCATCATTATCATCTGGGTTATGGCCAGCTGCTTCTCACTGCCTCATGCCATTTATCAGACTTTGACAAGATTTTATATTGGGTAAGACGTTTACATGGTGCTCTTTTAATATGACATGAGCAGCTTAATCAAAGCTCCACAGATTCTAAGGGACACATCTCTATCTGTATTGCTAAAGAAGAAAGTATGGTGACACAGAGAATTCTCCCTTATGTTTCGCTAGGTGGTGTGTTTCTCACAGAAGGACAATGCAAATCAATGAAATTGCATTCAGGTTAGTTTGTTGTCAGCTCAGATCTTCAAAAGAGGGGTGCTCTTTGTCATTTCAGGGCACAGATATCAATAGGGATTATTTTTTTATTTTCTTGAGGGTGTGTTTAAAATATCTTCACTGGGGCCGAAGGTCAAACTTAAAGCAATTTTTTTCCATTGAAAGCGGCACCTTTTACCGAATGACTTCTGTACCTTTACTGAAACTTGTAAAAACATCTGAGACGCTTGTCCTCTGGGAGTTGTGTGCAGCTGGTAGTGGAACTGACAGTTTTTTCTCTCTTTGATCACCAGAAACAGAACAATACGAATGGTCTGCCTCCCCAGCTTCCCTCCTCCTGCTGATCTTTTCTGGAAGTATTTGGATTTGACTACTTTTGTGCTCTTGTATGTCCTGCCCTTGCTTGTGATCTCCATCACATATACCATGGTGGCCAAGAAGCTCTGGCTGAGAAATGCCATCGGGGATCTCACCATGGAGCAATACTATGCCCATCAACGGAAAAAGAAGATGACGCTGAAGATGCTGATGGTGGTGGTGGTTGTGTTTGCAGTGTGCTGGTTCCCCCTGAACTGCTATGTGGTGTTGATCTCCTGTAGGGCCATCCACAGTAGTAATGCTCTGTACTTTGCTTTTCACTGGTTTGCCATGAGCAGCACCTGCTACAACCCCTTCATTTACTGTTGGTTGAATGAGAACTTCAGATCTGAGTTGAAGTCCCTGCTCTGTGTGTGCCGGAGAAGTAGGGCAGCCCGGAGTCATACTCTGCAGTCCATCTCCCCGCCTTTCAGGCATGCCTGGGTTGAGAACTGCCATTATAAAAGAGGCAGTGCCTGCCAGAAGGCAAGAGTATCCTCCCAGAGGAACTCTGCAAAGACAGCTTTATCAAGTGTTCAGCCAATTGTGGCAGAAAACTAAAGCCTTCATCTGATGGCCAGGCAGCATTGTGTTATAATTGCAGAGCCATAGGAACGAATTAGTTGGAAAGGACAGATGGAGATCATCGAGTCCAACCTTCTGCCCAAACCAAGCTAGCTTCAGTGTTGGACTGGATTGTTTAGGACCTTGTCCAGAAAGGTCTTCAAAAATCTCCAGGGAGGGACTGCCCACATTTGAGCTCCAGGAGGGCCGTTGAGTGAGTTTTTAATTGGAACAGCGAGCAAAAATAAAGAGAATTCTCTAACAGCGCACAAAATCTCTCAGAGACTAAATAAATAAGGTGAACACAGACCAACTGATGAACACTGATAAACTAGACAGCTGTTGATGCATATAGAAACACTATCAATTCCTTCTTTGTATTTCTTTGTAATTTGTTCAAGATGAATAACTTTGCAGCAAGAATCTGCAGTCTGGCAATGTTGAGCTGCCTTCAAAGAATATTATTTCCTTGAGGTGGTTGTGAAAGCTTACATTTTTGTAAAAGTCTGGCAAACTTTGCTATCATTACATACAACCTTCATCTGGATGCTCTTGCTTCAATATAGCTCTGTTAAAATTGCCATCTGGTTGTAATATAACAAGATTTGATTCACCAACATTTTTGGGGGGCTGATAACAGCCAAATAAAATACCTGTTTAAGGGCCCTCTCTCTCCTGTGGGTTTTGTGTAACTTTTAGTCTGGAGAAGAGAAGGCTCGGGGAGAGGACTTTATCGCTTTCTGCCACTACCTGAAAGGAGGATGGAGAGAGGAGGCGGTTGGTCCCTTTTCCCAAGTAATAAGTGATAGGACAAGGAGAAATAGCCAGGAAAAGGTTTAGACTGGATATTAGGAACAATTTCTTCACCAAAGGATGATCAGGCACTGGAACAGGCTTCTCATGGAAATGGTGGAATCACCGTCCCTGGAAGTGTTTAAAAAGTGTGTACATGAGGGCCCTAGTGACATGGTTTAGTGGTGGACTTAGTGATCTTAAAGGTCTTTTCCAACCTGTTTGTTTCTATGATTCTACAACTTTAAACTTCTGAAAGGGAGATACACCCTCTCACAAGACTATTAACAAGGAAGCATAGACTGCTGCTCCTGACAGTCCCAAAGCCATGACCAAACCTTACATTTGCATGTGTTTTGACATCTTTCAGCATGAAAAGCCCTTTGTAAAACCAGAGCTATGATTACGCAGATGAGGAGTCAGCTGTGGATGTGTGCCGACTACAAATGCCATTTCATTCCCATGGATTTTGTTGTTGCTCCATGCAGTTAAATTGCTGGTCTCAGCAGCACTTCTCCTGGATGCTTCAGTCCAAACAGGAGCATGGACACTAACTTGAATTTAATTCTTATTCTCCAATAAACACTTCCATGAGTGGAACACAGCTGATTTTTTTTGCCTTTCTCCCAGGTGCTCCTGCTGGGATGCTCAGTCATCTCCTGGGGGCCTTTCCCCTTGAGGCGACCCCACTCTCTCCCTTATCTGCCACCAAGCAGACAGGGTAGGAAAAGTGCGCCACTGGGATTGCCACATCTCTGCCACACTTCTTTGAAACTGCTCAGTGAAGTCATGTTTGTTTGAAAGGAACTGATTGGTAACAACTATTCCAAAAGAATGTTTTTATTGTCATCTCTGAAGAGCCATTTCCTATATGTCTCCTCATTTTGTCTGTAATTGTGATAAGAAGAAATCTGAAGATTCAGTCCTAAGGCTCTCTACCTCCTGCACACATTTCTATAAGCATGTCTGGATAGTAACCTAAATTTAGACTCAGTTTAGTATATTGCTATTACTGAACAATCCAGTGTTGATTGTGCGGGTGATAAGCTTGCTGGTGCAGTAATTATTAGCTAATTGTATAATTATTAAGCTGGTAAAACTAATAGAAATTTTACTTCTACAGTGGACTTTGTCCATTTTTTTTAAGTTTTGATCACTGACTTGAATTCAAGAATTGCTTCTTGTTGATGATTTTCTTTCCAAGAAAGGCATCAGCTCTCACGATGCCATTGTTTGCACAGAGGTTGATGTCTGGTAAGGTGAGGAAGAGTGGACCCCATATTTTACACAGCAGAATGAGAAGTTATTATACTTTTTTTCCTAGGAGAGCAAAATTTTCAGCTTTAGCAAGTGGAAAATCCTTATTTGTGGCATTAGCACCAACCCTTACACTGTCCCTGAGTAATTTTCATTTTTAATTCTCCTGACCAGAAGTGAACAAGAGTAAATGGGATCTGTATTGACATTCCTCTCATAGAAACCATGTGTACAGCTGTCCTGCTGAGCACTTACATTTCTGCAGGCTGCTCACTGGCAAGGTGCTGCTCCTGGCTGTGCCAACACAGAGATAGATGTGAGAGTACCAATGGTGGGGGTACAGCATTGAGGGACCTGATGGAGCCCAGGGAAGTCTGGGCTGAGGGAGGTCTGTGGGCCTGGGGGTAGCACACAACACGTGCTATGTTGTGTCTTGTCTCTCATCCGCTGTAAATCCAAAGGTCTGGAAGACTGGAACTGGTTTTTCAGCTTGAATGTGTCACTCTGAGGCCCTGACATCTTGCAATTCATTATAGGATTAAGATTACCAACATGGCTCAAGTATTATATTCCACAATCACACTTTGTTGCTTCTGCTATCCCACTTCTGTTCATTTGCTAAATCTGAGCACTTCATTCCTCCTGCGGTTTGCTCTGCTTTATTCCAGCCTATTTCAGTGAGGTATGGAACCAATTTTTCAAGTGAGAAGACCCAGTCCCTGCTAACTCCAACATCACAACCGACCTGCTGGAGTCTGGGGCCAGGTCCGTGGGCTTTGCTTTGCTGGCTCAAAGCTCACTTAGTGCTTGTTTCCCAAAGGAAGCTCTGTGTTAAATAAGCACAAAAAGACAGCAGATCTCATCTAGAGAGGAGCTACCGTGAAACCCAGAGCTGAAATACAAATAATTAATGACTCCTGCTGCATCAGAGCCATTGAGGGCACAGCAGCCAGCATCATTACATGGGACAATGAGTTTCAGAATGTTCCCAGAGCATTTTCTGGAGCACTTCTACTAAAGGACGACAGTAATGAAGTTTTCTTGTAGCATATTGAGACGCCGCTTTCTTCTGCGTCCATTGTCCCTGCTTCAGACAAGTGTTGGAGCGTCGTTTTCATTTTTCAGCTGGGTCCAGCTGTTTGGGTTTAGGGTGGAGGGAAGTCACTGGGGCGCCAGCGGACACCGAGCCACATCCACGGGCGGGGCGAGTGTGTTTCAGAGGGACGCTCGAGCCCTCGCCGCACCGACTGCGCCCCGACGGCTCCGCCGTGGCCGTGTGCCCCGAGGGGGCGCCAGGGGGCGCTGCGTCCCGTCACGGGCTGTGGACGCGGCGGTCCTCCCGCCCGCCCGCCCAGGGCCGGCCCCCAGGCTGCTGCGGCAGTGGGGAGGAGGCAGAAGGCGTCAGACGTGAGACTTCGATTTCTCTCAAAACCTCCCCAAACTGCGGGTTTTCTGCAGTGTTCCAGCAGGACGAGCCTCAGAGAACGTGCAAAAGCATACCAAAACGTTAACTCGAGACTTGAGAAATGCCGCCCGAACTTGGGCATCGATTTCGAGATCCCTAGTCATCTGCAATACAAGATGAGGTAATCGACTGGAGATTACTTGTGTGTGTGTGCACATGTTTCTGGAGGTTCACCGGCAAATCCAGAAAAGCCAGGTCCTGATAAACCGGTCATCCCCCCTTTCCCAGGGATGTACCTCAGTTTAAATCATAGAATCATGGAATAGTTAGGGTTGGAAAGGACCTTAAGCCAACCCCCCTGCCATGGGTAGTGACATTTCTCACTACACCAGATTGCTCAAGGCCCTGTCCAGTCTGTTCTTGATCATTTCCAGGGATGGAGCACCCACAACTTCCTTGGGCAGTCTGTGCCAGTGCCTCACCACACTGGAAAGAATTTCTTCCTTATATCTAACCTAAATCTCCTGTTTAAGTTTGAACCCATTGCCCCTTGTCCTATCACTACATTCCCTGATGAAGAGTCTCTCTCCAGCATCCTCGTAGCCCCCTTTAAACACTGGAAGGCTGCTCTGAGGTCTCCACGCAGCTTCTCATCTCCAGGCTGAACAGCCCAAATTTTCTCAGCCTATCTTCATACGGGAGGTGCTCCAGTCCCCTGATCACCCTCGTGGCCTCCTCTGGACTTGCTCCAGCAGCTCCATGTCCTTCTTATGTTGGGGACACCAGAAAAAGAAATAACCACACATTGCTGATGCTAGTGCTGTAGTTCTGGAGCTTTGCCTACCACTGAGGCAGAGATCTCCTGGGCCTCAGACACAATAAACATCTGAGAAGTTCTGTATCTATGTTAAAAGAGCACAATAAAATAAGTCAGAGAAGGTTTTAGCCCGACCTTGAGTTTCTAATGCATCCCAGCTGGGTAATGACATCGAGTCACAAGTTCCTGGAAGGGAAGCACAGATGGATGAAGGAAGCAGAGCAGTGATGTTCAGAACACCTCATGGGCAGATCTTCACCAGCCAGCCCAGCTGAGGGCACATTGGCAGAGCTTTTGTACTCAGAACCATAGAAAACAGTCAATAGAAAACTTTAACTTCCTGGACCTGTGCTGAATACTAAGTTAGCAAAAGAGTTCCGTATTATTATGCTACTTTCTACAAGGAAGCTGTGGGCAGAGGCAATGTGACTCACTACAAACATTGGGATAAAGAGGCATTCTGCTAAAGAACAAATAAAGAATCTGCAAGTAAACTCCACTGAGTGCACCATCACATTCTTGCTGAGCTTTGGGACATTGCAGGGTCCTCTCCAATAAGTTTTTTGTTATTCAAATTACTATGAATAGGTCTTGATGGCTAAATTGCAATGGTCAGTCAGCACAGACAGTAGCCAAATACCACTGATAGACCTCACTTAAAACTTTGGACTGCTCCAAAAAAAGACAAGGTAGGTAGCAGACTTCCAGTGAAGTTGAAGCAAATGTTAATGGTATCAGTTTTCCTCCTCTGACATAATGTTTCTCCTTTACAGCTTATGGTTTGTTAGTAGTAACATTGCACTTAAATATACACAAAAGCCCACAATTGGAAGACACTTGCCCTGGGGAAGTTAAAACAGATGAATCCCACAAATATTTTTCCCTGTAATTAACATGTAAGTAATATCTTCCAGAGTTTCATCACCACTCCAGAGGATGTTTTGAACAATATGCCATCTTTATTCTCCATTTCTTCTCATGAGTGGGCATCCTGGTTTTAATTCACTCTTTCCCTGAGTCCTCTGCATTAGCTTCAAAATCACAAGACTTGTTATATTAAAATGGAAAGAGGAATGTATGCAAGGTTTATTTCCATCAGCTGACAAAAGCCTCACGTGTCTAGGCTGAAACTGTTCTTCCCAAAGCTGGAAAACTGTTCCAGCGTGAGCAGTGAGGTGTAACTAGTGCAGCCACTTAATCTTGCAGCTGGAGAAAGCCTTGACAAGGTCCTAAATCCTCCTGAGCTTTGAGATCCTGTAAGGGAGCACCTCAAAACCAGCATCAGGGCCCTGCACAGCCCTGGGCAAAGCTCTGTTTGAAAAAACACCAAAAACCAGACCAAGATGCTTTTTGAAAGAGTAATAACTCCAAAAGAGATGTAACAGAAATAAAAGGGTCACAGATCCTTTCTGTCTGTTGTGTCATGGCAGGTACTGGGTTGTACCCCAGCAATCTTCTGCCAGGCTGCAGCTAACCACACCATCTCTTGAGAAAACACTTTCTTTCCTATGCTTCTATGCCTGGACCATAGCAGCTCCCTGTACTTACTGCCTGTCTCTCTGTCCTTGCAGAAGCCATAAGTGCAACGATGGTGGTGGTGCTTGTTTTCACAGCTCTTTGCAGAGGGAAGACACCAGAAACGCAGCTTCTGTCGGTGATGGAGGAAAATTAAACAGTGGTACTGTGAGGCCAAGGTTGACTGCTGCCTTTTGACATCTCTAATTTGAGCAAAAGATGATGATGCTCCTGAGGGGATCAGACCTTGCTGAGGTCTGTGGGACCTGTGGCAGTGAGCTGACCGTCACACCCTGTCTCTCTCCCTTGCCACAGCCAGTCAGGAGCATGGTGTTCATGTCTGTCCCCTCTGGGCAAGAGCTGGCTGGTGCTAGCAGGCAGTGAAGGACTCCTAGGTCATCTCCTCTCCCTCCCAGGGTTGGCAAAGCTGTCGCCATCCACAGCCATGTGCCTTCTGAAAGCCTCCTCCAGCAGGAACTGGGCATCGTGGCTGCTTGGAGAGCCAGGGCTGCTCTGCCTATCACCAGCCTTGCTGCAGGACTGCTGCCTGGGCACAACCAGCCTGCTGCTCACTCACATGTATCTTGGAAGAAAGCATGAGCACAGGACAGGGGAAAGAGCTGAAGGCAAATTCTGCTGTAAGTCCCTGCCCAGGTCACAGTAGGGAGAGGGAAACAGACTGGAAGCGGGCTTGGCTCTCCCCATGCCTCAACCCCATATAATCCTGTAAGGGAAGCAGTGCTGGCTCCCAAGCTAAAACTTATCTCACTTCCCCACCTTGCTTTTTCTCTTGTCACATCAATCCAAATCTCATTTTCTCATCACTGCTTTAGCATCTGAAAGCTGAAGACATAATATTCAGTCAACTCTCTAAAATTAATGTCTTGGTAGAGCTTTTCTGAAGGAGTAGGGTAGCTCAAACCCACACTTCACTAACACCTACTCACCTTCAGTATTGTGAGTAATTACTTCATATTTGCAAAGGTTCTGTGAATTTTAAGTGACAAATATTGCTATTACTTGCAATTTCTCCTCTTTCTTCTACTTCTACACAGCTCTACACAGCTCCTGCTGTGATTAGCAACAAGGGTCAGGGCCAACCATTCAGTCCTGGAGAGTTAGTGCAAGAACACAAAAGCCCTGCATGGCGAGAAGGCCCAGTGTGTGTGGACAGGTGGCAGAATCAGACCATTAATAGACTACTATTAATCATTACTTGTTTCTACAGCTTTCAGGAATGGAACAAAGCATTTCCTTGGCTGTGTATCTGACTCAATACAGCCTTTGCTGCAGCCGGTTGTGCCACAGCTAAACACGGGGCACAGCAGTGTTTTCTGGTGATGCACTTGATGCTGTGTAGCAGGTTGGGGTGATGGGCCCAGGCCCCCTATGTCCAGCCAGCATCCTGTGGGCTGCAGCTGTGCCCACCATCCACAGGCCATCACCTCTGCCCCTGGGCTGCCCAAATGTGAGACCCACTGGGGACAACCCTTCAGCAAATATGCACTCAATATCTGTGTATCGATATCCATAATATGGGCCATATTATTACCTGCACCATATTACCCTATTTTATGTGCCTCCAGGGTACTTTTTGAGTTTCTGGATGTGGGATCAGGTTTTTCTGTTAATCTTTTGGGAGACTGCTTCCTTCTTGCAACATGAGCACAAGTGGGAAAAAGGTTTTGTCATGTCATTTTGAATGAAAAGCCTCAAAGCTTTCATCTAAAGTGTGTTGTAAAAGCAAACCACAACAATTCCCATTGCATAGTTCTTCCTTTCTTCTCTTTTTTCATTTTTTTTTTTATTTTAGAAAGAAATAACAGTGAGAAACATTTTTAAAGATGCTTTGAATCTGACATCATCCCGAGTTGGAGTGATACTCCTGACAGCTGTTTTACCACACGTTCCCAGCTCGTGTTTTCAAAAGTGATGCGATACAGTGTTTGTGCTTACTCAGGAAGGTCTTCAAAAGTTGAGAGTTGATAAATCCAGGAAAATATCAGCTGAACAAAATTACTCACAACCACTTGCACAGGCCGTGCTCATTGTGTTTGGAGAGATGTTTCATGGCCCAGAGGCTAAAGCCAGGGCTTTATAGGAGGGAACAACTGCCCAAGTACCAGCACTGTTCCTCTTATCCTCTATCCAATGCATTCCAGAGTTAAAGTGGTCACCCCCAAAGATTTTTGTCCTGCCTTAGATGATGCTGATGAGAGTGCCCTGCATGTTGCTTAAACATACAGAAACCCTTCCTGCAGTTTAGCAGGCTTAACCATGCATCTAGCCTGGGGAAAGCACAGTATCGTCACTGTCAGGACAGATATCAATGGATTGGATGGCTAAATAGGGCTCATTGCTTTAAAAAATCAGGATTGTTTTTCTTTTATTTTTTGTTTCCTAAATATAGGAATGCATTTAGGTTACAAAATGCTGGCTACTGATGGGGGTGTCAGTTAGCTGTGGATTCTGTTGAATAACATGAGAAAAGGAATCAAAGCTTGTTGAAAACGATGACCTTGCCAAGTGTGATAGTGGTAATCTCCTTCAGGTGTCACCTGAAACTGTCCCCTGAGCAAGCTGCAGCTCATCACCTCATCACCCAGAGATTATTTCTAGGAGCCTGCTCCCACAGCTCTTTTTGCTCTGGTTCTTCAGCATTCTGCTCTTTTCCCACTACTCCGATCAGATGGTTAAACTATCACATCCATCTCCTGGAGAAGGGTGAGCTTGTGGCCACAAAATGGTATATTTTGTGGGTGTTTTTTTATTATGCCTCTTTTTTAATTTTCTGAGTTGATCTCCTGCCCTGCAGGACAAATAATGGTAACCTTGCCTTAAGAAATTTAGGGGAGTAGAGATTAAGATGTTAAGCCAGATTCTGTCATGTCTTCTTGTTATGACATATACCAAAATGTATTTTTGGGAAATATCCTTGACTTAGAGAAAGCCAGGCACTGTGACGTGTAAGTCCCAGTAGAACTGGCTAACAGAAGTTCAAGGACTGTTTGCCTTTCCTTGTATCTCCAAGAACACGTTTCAGATGTGCTCCCAGGGGTTTCTTCTTGGCATTGGAGGTGTGCTTTGATTTCTTGCTTGGTCTGCTAGGAGCTGGCCTCCACCTTGGGGCTGGCTGTTATGGCTGGAAGCTGACATCAGAATATTGATTCAGTTGTGGTTCCTCTTTTGAATGGAAAAAGACCCTCAAATCTTGCTCCAGAGTGTCTGTTCTCCCCTGGAAGATTGTTTTTCAGTCTGTATTTTAGCCTTTGAGTTTTGGATCCTGACTGTGAACTCAGACACCATTCTGATTAAATAGTTTTGCCTTTATTTGCTGAAGCTGACTGGGCTTTCAGGCAGCAGTTACCCAAGCAAGGTACCTAGCAATGTGCAGTTTGTGATATTTTCAGTCTAGGCATCTTTCATGATATTCTTGTGTCCCTGAATTAGGAGGGTGTGTGTGTAAATGATGGTTCAATTTTTTTGTGGCCTGAGATTTTTAGATTAACTAAACCATCTTATTCTTTCCTATCATAACAAATATCTGTCTATTAAACCACTTGATGCTTTTGTGTCTGCCTGAAGAGACAGACACCCCTGGTGGCAATTTGGCCTTTCCACTTGGGTTCTGTTGAGCAGGAGATACCTGTGTCCCTGTGAAGCCTATTATGTTTGTGTTGGTCTCTTCACAGGCATGGTGCACTTGAGTCCTCAAAGCAGTGTGCTCGCAGGCATGCTGTCATCTGTGTTGTGCAGCCAAATAAACTTAGAGCTTTACCCTGGGGTAAATGTGCTGGGGGCTCTGGGCAGGTGTGGGGATGAGGGGATGTAATCATGACCTTGGGGGCAGCCAACAGCTTTGCTGTATCTCAGGTGGCAGGAGGAACTCGTCCTGATCTCTTCAGCTGCTCTGATGGGGATGCTGTCATCTGCCTGTTTGTTCTTCTACCAGGGTTAGCATGTTTCACCCTACACTGCCAGAGACTTTAAAATCCAGTATTTAAAATGCAGAAAACTTTGGTTTTGTTCCCTGTGTGAAAGATGTTTGTTTGGGTTTTTTAAAAAGAAATAAAAGTTAAACTACAAGCTGTCAGTGTTCCCCTGCGACTATCGTAACAGGAGCAGAGAATCCAGGCAGTCTTGTTCTTGAAAAGGCCAAATATCTGCCAGAGCAGGCAAGCCCCATCATTTCATGAGCTCTTTTAAACCAGGGCTGAATACCTCCTGGTGCTCTGAATAAAGTATGCAGCAGCATCAGTCTTTAGTTCCATGTTGTCAGACAGTGTGGTTCCCTCTTCTTTGCGCTTGAAACTAGTAAAATTATATTACAAATAAATTTCATCTGAGATCTTAAGAGATTGGATCACATCTTAGTGGTTGTTGCAGTTACCACCCTTCATGATGCCTTGCAAGTTAGAATATTCACTGAGCTGATACTTCTGGGACTGTTTTCTGCTCTGTCATACCCAGAGGCTCTTCACTGGTATTGCTAAGTTTACTTTAGAGATAATCACAGATTCTCTCTTCCTAGAAACTGAGGCATGAAATCCAAACTATGTGCCAGGAGCTTGTTCCTCTGCAGCTTCATCTGCTGTCACGATGTGTTTAACTGATATTCCTCGTCAGTAAATCACAGCTTGTGGAGAGCAGTAGAGCTACAGACTCATGGTTAAACTGGTGAGCTCACTTAAGTGGAGGAGTTAAAAGTGGTGAGGCAGCAACAGTCAATGGAAATAAGCATAGCTCACAAAAGCTTAGTGGGTGTGTGGCAATTGGTAAGATGCTATCAGATGAGGCAGCCAGAGCCTACTCTACCCAGGCTCTGAACCAGGCTCACAGCTTGGCACAGGACCTTTCTCATGTTTTTTTCCCAAGCCAGGCAAAACTTTGAAGACAGGCATATGTTTTTCTGTTTTCCAATCTTTTTCAGTCTGGAAGTCTTGCAAGTACTTGTGTGATTCTTCCCATCCTTCCGATCACTTCCCGTAACGGCACCTCCTTCCCCATGTGTCTGGTGGGACCACACCTTTTCTGTTTCCATCTCTTTCTTCTCTGGTGAGCTGAACTAGTTATCCCAGGAATAAAGCCATCAGGGGGAGGAGCGTGCAATGTTCCTTTGCAGTGATTTGGGCATTGTACTTAGAGCTAATAAATGAGACTTTAAAATAACATTAATCAAAGGCAGGAGCTCGTTGGATGCTAGGTTATGATGGAGTCACTACCAGAACTGACTAGAATTGTTTAAACCATCATACTCCTGAAGCATTACATTTCAGATCAGAGCTTAAAGGGCTGGGAGCATAACTGGCTGGCACACTAACACATCCATCATAAGTGAATATTGCAGGAACGACCTCAAAAAGCTCTAGCCTCAAAGGTGCCTCTTTGGTTGCTCCTAATACCCCTAGTTTCCTTTATCTTCCTGTAAAAGCCGCATGCTTTGGAAAGCGGAAGTATGCTTAGGAAGCTGATAATTTGGATAGGACGCAGAAAAGAGTTTTTTCCTACCAGCGTCTTCTAAGGGGCTTGGTCAGGCAGATTCTCCCAGGACGTGCCAGATACACACAGTCCTGAAACTGTGCAATAAAATCTCTCGAAGTTGTCCTTGTTGGTGAGGAAAAATCCCCTCCTGAGCCAGAAGAGACTTTGGCCACTGTATGTTTTATCCTTGGAGAATGCTCTTGCCTCCAGCAGGCATTCACACGGAAAGACTGTGTTTGAAACACAGGCCTTCCTCTGGAAAGCTGTTTTACTTCATATCTATGTGGAAATGATACCTCTCAAAAAGAAAGCTACTCTTCAGTCTAACAGAGGACTGATAAATTAAATTTTTCCATGATCACCCAAGTAGGAAGAAGTGCATCAGCTGGTAGGGCTGAGCAGGTGTCCATGGCCCCATGAACACCCCACTGGAGGCACTGCATCACCCTTGCTCCCCAAAGGACACGGGGAGCAGTAAGAAATACGGAATCTTGCACAAGTATGTGCATGGTAGCAGAAATCTGGGACTTTGGAAGAGATTAAAAGCTTGTTCCTAAACTTACTTTCTTTTCTAAACCCAGCTCCAGGGCCTGTTTTCTGGTTATCCCAGTTTGGTGACTGGGCACTTATTCAGGAAGACCTGTCAAGTTTAGCAGTGATAAGCATCTGTGGTTGATAACATGGAACTCTGAACTCTGCCATGTAGCCAGCGTTCGTCAATGATACCAAGCTGTGTGGTTCGGTTGATACGTTGGAGGGAAGGAATGCCATCCAGAAGGACCTTGACACGCTTGTGAGGTGGGCTGATGCCAACCTGATGAAGTTTAACCATGACAAGTGCAAGGTCCTACACCTGGGTTGGAGCAATCCCAGGCACAGCTCCAGGTTGGGCAGAGAATAGATACAGAGCTGCCCTGCGGAGAAGGACTTGGGGGTGTTGGTCGATGAGAAAATGAACATCAGCCAGCTGCAGTGTGCGCTCACAGCCCAGAAAGCCAACCGTATCCTGGGCTGCATCAAGAGCAGCATGACCAGAAGGTCAAGGAGGTGATCCTGTCCTTCTACTCTGCTCTTGTGAGACCTCACTTTGAGTATTGTGTGTAGTTCTGGTGTCCTCAGCATCAAAAGGACATGGAACTGTTGGAACAAGTCCAGAGGAGGGCCACGAGGATGATCAGGGGACTGGAGCACCTCCCATATGAAGATGGGATGAGAAAGTTGGGTCTGTTCAGCCTGGAGAAGAGAAGGCTGCATGGAGATCTCATAGCAGCCTTCCAGTATCTGAAGGGAGCCCATAGGGATGCTGGAGAGGGACTCTTCATTGGGGACTGTAGAGATAGGACAAGGGGTAATGGGTTCAAACTTAAACAGGGGAGGTTTAGACTGGATATGAGGAAGAAATTCTTTACTGTAAGGGTGGTGAGGCACTGGAATGGGTTGCCCAGGGAAGTTGTGAATGCTCCATCGCTGGCGGTGTTCAAGGCCAGGTTGAACAGAGCCTTGGGTGGCATGGTTTAGTGTGAGGTGTCCCTGCCCATGGCAGGGGGGTTGGAACTGGACGATCTTAAGGTCCTTTCCAACTCTAACTATTCTATGATTCTAATACTATTATAACTTTCTCCTCTTTATGTGGAAAAAGCATTTCATGACATAAATACTTCCTCTTGCCCTAGTCATGTATGAGTCCTAAGTATTGAAGAAGTCTCATTAATTGTGTTCAGCCTTCAGCAGCCAGTCAATCAACTAATGTGACTTTTATGGTGGAGGGATTTTTTTGGTGGTAAAGCTGTACCTCAGTCTACAATAAAAAGAAATAAAATCTTTCAATGCGCAGATTTCTTGGAAAGCTAAACACACACCCCAAAGAGCAGGAAAAATGCAGTAGAGAAGTGTAAACCCCCTCAAAATATCATGAGAGAAAAGTAAAATTGTGTGGTTACGTTATTTTCCCCTCTCAAGTTTCAATAAATATCTGAGGCATTAGTAACAGGAAAGTATCCCCTAATCTACTGCATACACTCTGCTTTGTCTTTTGGCTGTATTTGAGGAGTTCAGCATCTTGTCCATGCACAACAAAATCTTCTGTACAAATAGTTTTTCATAGTGATTGCACTTTGCTAACTGAGCTTACCCAGAACTTAAAAAATATCTCTCCTGCCACCTCCCCAAGCTGAGATGTACTTTTTGGCAATCCAGGCTTCCGAGAGATGAGTTTCCAGTACATATAGCGCTTAAAAAAGGATGTCCAATGACTGCTGAGGAGGGCATGTGTATTGTTCAGGTGTCAAGTATTGTCAGCACATTTGCTGTGGCTCAACCCTGTGACAGCTGGGAACCAGCCAACTGGTCCTGCATGCCAAAAATGTCTCTTGGAAGAAATAAATGCTGCCAAGAAGGCCCTGCCCTCTGGGAATCCAGAGACACCATCTCCATGTGTCAGAGCTGTGGCTCTGTCAGAGAGTGACATTATCATTTCACCTCAGTGTGATGTGCAGGGTTTGCACTGGTGTGCTCCCACAGACACAGCAGAGCCTGGGCTGCTGGTCCTGCCCCAGCCCACTGCAATGACCAGTGGCTGGCCCTGGGAGGTGGACAGAGCTCGTTTCTCACTGCAAAGGGGCATGGTGTTGTCTTCAGGCTAAAGACTGCAGAAGCTTTGAGGTCACGTTGCTGTCAGTCTGCTGGATAGAAGAAGGCAGGCAGGTTTTCCTTGCTCTAATGCCTGGGCAACTCTGGTCTTTATAAAAAAGGTAGTGTGAAATTAATCAGAAGAGATGATTCGAGTGAAGTGTGATGTATGTCTCTGCTGGCTGCCCAGAAATGATGCCTGGCACTTGGGCTGAGGGAGAAAGGGATGATTCAGACACAGGACCTCTGAAGTCTTACTCCTGTGTTAATGTTAATTCTCTCTCTTTGCTCTCAGCAAATCACTTAATTCCTCCCCTCTCTCCTTTCCATAAAATGAGGTTAATGATAGTAATTTCTCTACTTCATTAAAGGGCTGGCTATGAATTAATATTTGCCAAATAACTTAAGACAACAGAAGACGTGATATTAATGTGAAATAAAATTGCAGCAGAGGAGATACGGTTTTAAAATTGCTAGGATCTCAGGAGTGAAATAGCTGGGCATGATGGGTCTAGACTAAGGAATATAAATTAATGTCAAATTCATTAGATGTGGACCGGAATGCCTTTGGCTGATGCAGTGAAACCCATGGGGGGTTTTCTGCAAGTAGAGAAAAGTGTTAGTTCTGGAAATTGGAAGGAGACTATAAGTTAACAGCAAGGATCCCAGTGATGTTTTTTGTCTTCCTTTTTACATTGGCAAATTAACATTAATCATCAGGATTTAAAGATAAAAGTACCAGCAGACGAGAGTGATCTCTCCTGCTTTCTCCACCTAACATGCAAAGCCTGGTCCAGCATTTTTCCCCATACAACCGCTAGAGTGAGGAAGAAGAATTCATACTGATGGACTAGATTATGTGTTCATCAATAAGCCTGAAGTAGTTCCCAATTAGTCTATTACTAATAACCGTATTTCACCATAATTTGGAGAACAAGGAGTTCTGGCAAGCAGCTCCTGAGACATACAGGAGATGATTAAAAATGAGCCAAAGATATCACCATACTAGTCATGAGTCAGATCCTGGCCTTTCAAATAAGCACTGCAGGCAGCCTAAGCTCATATAGATGGGATCCCAGTGATCCAGGTGAGAGTATCAGGGCAGCTCAGCACAGCTGGCATTTATTAGAGGCAGGAGGAAACTGGGAATCTCCCAGAGGGACACTGGTGTCTGAAGGGCATGTGGGGATTCAGAGGGTTCTGTCTCCTGCAGTCTTCCCAAAGGGAAGATCACCCCACACTGCTGAGCATAACTATTCTGCATAGTAATATTCCTGATCAGCTCCTTTTATAGAACCTGCATCCCCTGGTGTCCTGGGTTCAGCAGCAGCAGTCATTTTTCTCCTTCTTAGTAGCTGGTGCAGTGCTGTGTTTTTGACTTTCAGCCTGGGAACAGCACTGATAACACCGATGTTTTTAGTTGCTGCTCAGTAACATTTGGTCTGACCAAGGACTTTCTGAGCCTCATGCTCTGCCAGGGAGGATGGGAAGCCGGGAGGAAGCAGAGACAGGACCCCTGACCCAAACTGACCAAAGAGGTATTCCATACCACAGCATGACATGCCCGCTATATATAAACTGGGGGCAGGGGCCTGAAAGTGCTGGATCACTGCTCGGGTTGGGCGGGGTATTGGTCAGCGGGTGGTGAGCAGTTGTATTCTCTTCCCTTGTTGTTTCTCTTATCATTATTGGTGGTAGCAGCAGTGGTTTGTGTTATACCTTAGTTACTGGACTGTTCTTATCTCAGCCTGTGGGAGTTCCATTCTTTCGGTTCTCCTCCCCATCCATCTGGGAAGGGGGGGGGGAGTGAGGGAGTGGCTGTGTGGCTGAGCTGCAGGCTGGGCTTAAACCATGACACCTGGTTAATGTTGTAAGAAAAAAAAATAAATTCCAGCTTCCTCTTGATAAGCATTTTAAAGCTTTTTAAGCTTGTATCAAGTCATGTCTGCTCAGGAAAGAGGGCTCCTATAAACTCACTTCTTTTGAAATCTACAATTCTTTGTGTAACAATATGACTGCAAGAAACAGTTTCACGAAGAAAAAGTGCGTGTTGTGAGCCTTGCTACAGAACCCAAAAGCTGTCTCTGCAGTGACAGAGGCACAGGGGGAAAGACTCTGTGGCGTGGGTTTTAAATGCCAAGCTGCTTCTGTGCCTCAGGGTGAGCTTGTCAAACACTTGAGCTGCTGACCTTCATCCCTGTGTTAGGGGAAACCACTTTCACTCCCACTACAAATATAATGCTCATACAGCCTCCCTCTTCCAGCTGCTGTGAGGTCCTCTGCAGCGGCAGAGAGGAAAAAACCCACTTTTGTCCTGAGCAGAGATCTGTGGGATCCTTGTCTCCAAAGGCCTCTTGGGAAGCTGCTGAAGCAGGGCTCACTGGGAGGTGTGGGAGAGCACCCAGTGTGGGCAGCCAGTCCCTGTGGAAAAGATGCCTCCTCTGGGGGCTCCCTGCCGATGGTGGCATTGCCAACCTCCTGGCAGCTCTGGCTCACAAATGGGAGAGATTTTGTGCCTTGTACCCAGGACCCAAAGCTATGAATCCTGCATAGGTTTGTCCATCACATTTTCCTGCTTCTGGGGAGCTGGGCAGAAAGCTGCTTGGACTGTGTGTGCAATGCCTGCACAGGTGGCTGCCAGCAGGAAAGGAATAGTTGCCAGCATTCATTCTCTGTTAATGAAAATAAGTCTTTTTTTAAGGTCATGGGCAGAGGAGCTGTCATGTCACATCCTGCTCTTTATGTCTCTACAGCAACTCAACTTTCTAAACATGCATAGCAGCGATGGTCTCTCTGCAATAAATTAACTCTGTTTTGTAACAGCAGCACCCAGGAGGCCCCGTTCCAGAAATGGGAATGTACGGAACGGCAGCCTGTGAGAAAATGTCACAGTGGCATCTGCATGCTCGTCTCTGCTTTGTTCTCCTAAGGGGGGTGGTGATGCTGCCTGGGTGGTGATGCGCCCAGCAGAGCCTGCAGGGTCTAATCAAAAGGTGGTAGATGGAAAGAATAATTAGAAATTTGACTCAATATTTGGTTCCCAAATCCAGAGTCACCTTCTTTTGGGCCTATGGGTGTTTGACTGTGGATGTTTCATGGTATCATGGGCACAATTGTCTCTCTCCTAACAACAAATTACTCAGCAAGGTAAAACAAGAAAAAGATACTGGTTGTTCTGATTCACAAGGAAACAAGTTCCTATTTTAGCACCATGCTAGCAGGAACCTGCAGTACAGTTTGCCAGAGGGGTGCGGAGAATGAGAATAGGCACAGATCAGTCAGCATTTCCTGGGTGTCTGATAATTCCTTCAAAATCTTAAAATCTGAAAGTAGGTTTATGCTACACAATATGATGCAGAATAAAGAGATTAATCTTCATCTAATTTACATCACTGGAAAAGGGTATCTGAAGGGAAGCAAATCCCCATGGTCCTCCCTGCTCCGGTAAGGCAGGGCTCGTGCATGAGCTGTTGGGTATTTAATATACCTTTCCTATATGAGAAATTTCTGACCCTGCCTCCCACACCTGCAGGCAAAAGAGGCAGATCCCACAGGGAATCATGGTTCAGAGCAGCTTTTCTAGTTCCCAAGCACTGGGGGTTTATGAAGGGCTCAGGCTGTGTCCCAGCTTTGCAGGGTGTCAAGGGAAGCTCCATGAGACCAAGTTCCCCTCAGCTGCAGAGAGCTGGGGCTGAAAGGCTGCAGGGACAGTGAGCGAGGTCCGGCTGTGCTTGACATGTGCTTGTGGTTTCCTCCTGTAGTTTGGCATCTGCACCTTGTGAGTGGTTCTGCTTTTCACAGAGATGCAGCCGAAGTTTCAGCTCCTGCGGAAGGTGCTTGAGCACTTGAGAGTTTCAATAGAAGTTTAGGCTTCACTTAGCAACTAAAAGCCTTATTTGCAACCCACAGAAGTATAATTGCCTATTCTTGTCTGCTTTTCCAAGTCATCAAGTGTTTTCTCCCTCCTTTGAATCTTTCCATAATACTTCTTTGTTGTTCCTAAGGCTTGTTTGCATCTCTCACTTCTCTAAGCATAGCTGTAGTACTGTGAGAATTCAGTGGCAGCTGAATCTGCCTCTGCCAGCCTCACTCCCTATCCCAGGAAATGATCTGCCATGCCCAGAAAGATGCTATTTTGTGCTGCTTGAAAGTGTCAATTCAGAACTAATTAAAACTTGTTCCTTCCCTCCTGCATTACCCCTGACTTCCCATGGTGGGAAGGAAGCACCTTGGATCTTCCAAGGCAGAGCCTCCACCTTGGGCTTTCAACAGCTATCACTCAAATAAGTCTGCTCAATTACGGAGAAAAAGACAAAAGATTCTCTAAACAGAGTGAGCAATTTTGCTTTCTCTGAGAGTTAAGTAGACTATAAACTGCTTTTCCACTCAACAGCTCCAGAGTATATTTTTTCCCCTTGTCTGTACTCATTATTTCTCCTCTGGGCTGTTGTGTGGCCAGGAGCACCAGTGATGCACTTCTTAGATCATACATTTCCTGTTTTCCCCTACATCAGGACCATGCTATTTTGAGCAGAGGACAAAGCAGAACAATGTCGCTTGATCAGATGGTGGGAAATAACACAGGTCAGGGCAGCAGAGAACTGTGGGAAGGGAGAGGAATTATTTAGGCATCATCAAAAGAGCAAAATGAAAGACATCTGCTGTCTAATTGCGTAATCCAGCATTAAAGATGTTGGTCTGTGTTCAGAAAAAGAAATTCAATATAGTCGTATGTTGGTATTTCTTTTCTTGTTTCCGTGATGATGTCGTTTTGGTAGTAAATAGCCTACAAATAGCGGTACAAATTTAACAATTTGTTGTAATCTGCTGCCTATAGTCCTAAAAGACAAATTTTCAGAAAATATCCTCTTTAATGGAAACCTTAAGTGCTCTGCAAACTCAAAATGCATCTTGATGAGTACAAAGATAAGTTCGTCCACAGTTGCCCTCACTCTTGACTTTTGAGTACATGGCCATTGCCCTGCAGCTTTTAATGCTGAGAGAGCACTAAAAGCAGAGCATGTGTTGAGATATGGAAAAATAAAGCATGAGGACTGAGTTATGTGAAAGGGCACAGAGCAAATGAGGCTGAGCTTGGTGGAAAGGACCAGAGGAGCAGCATGCCCCGTTGCCAGTGAGGGTTCCTCCTCTCATCCTGCATCCCATCTGTTCAGGCGGTCATTGTTGTTATTGGTGCCCGTCTGGTCATCCTGGAAAACTTCTCATATGGTTTTAAAAGCTCTTCAAGAAAACTTGTTTCTGTCTTTCCTGGTTTTGGGAAGAAATGGTCAGCCCTTCTATACAGCCCAAGGTGGAAGAATGCATGAACTGGGATGGTGTTTTTCTAGTATCTTAAACAAATCCTTGGGAAATCTGGGGATGTTCTACCCCAGTGATAAGCTGCCTAAGCATCCAGGAAGGCTTTACTTGCAGCAACTCCAAAAGCACTTTCACAGCCTATGAAGAGCTGTCCCATGTCTTCTGGTTCCCTTTTATGTTTGATACTTGCCGGAGAGCTCAGGTTGGGATGAATTCCCCTGTAGAAAAAGAAGAGCTTTGATGGAGCCTGTAGAAGAAGATCTCGCGTGTTTCAAAGCATTTGAAACAGGTGAACAAATACAGATAACAGCATTAAAGACAACATAATATTCTTCTGGTATAATGTACATGATTTAGTAGAGGAAGCAGATTTCATAAGACAGTCATATTTCTGAAGGAGAATACAAACCGCTGCAGCATTTCTCTGCTGTTCCCACACCCTGAGTTCAGTTGATGACTGTGAGCAGCTCTGGCAGCCCAGGACAGGGTGCAGGGAGCTGTGCCAGCTCAGCCCTGGTCTGGACCCCTTATGGGGGACTGATGACACTTGGCAAGCCTGAGGCTGACATTTTTGTGAAGTGATTTTTAAGTTCTTTGAAATACTGTTACACTGAACAGCTTTTCATTATAATGCATTGGCTTCTAGGAAGGAGGCATGAGCTGACATGGTTAAAACCCACCGTTTAACCTAGATTTGAAGTTCTGAATACTTACGGTTTATCTCCAGACCACCCCAGCATCTTTAAGATGGCATCCAGCAGCGCAAGCTACAGACTGAGTCAAAGCTGTTATTGGAAAAACAGATACTTTGGGATTAAAAATGCCTATGTGAGAAACTTGAATGTCATCCGGCAGAAAGATTCAGCCATGCCCTGCCACCTCATCTCCAGAAAGCAACTGCGTATTAAAATGCTCATTAAATAAACATTATCCAGTTATGGTGGTGAAGAAATGAAAGGCCTCATGGGGAAATAGTAGTGGACTGTGTAAATTAAGACTGTTATGAAACAGACGCATACACAGCAAGAATTCATGTTGCACAAGAAATCTTCACTCTGCTTGTATCAATTGCTGTGGTTTTAGCTTTGTAGCCTTAGCAAGTGTTCTAGCAAGGAACTTTCCTGCAGCTGTAGTTACAGGTGAGCCTGAATTAGTTCTGAGCACAGGGAGGATGCTGTGCTCCAGGACTGTGCTACTTCCCTGCTTTGCTGCAGGGACCTGCTAGCCCAGCTCCTGGTGAACAGCCACTCCTGGGGAACAGGTGGTTCTGTGGATCAGGAGCCACCAGAAGATCTGTGGCAATGTTTGAGTTAAAGGATGCAATTATTTTGCTGTTCCTATTTCCACATGCATACACACATTTTCTTTTCCAAATCTTCCTTTCAAACATGTTGTCAATATGCATGATCCCAATCATATACTAAGGAGAGGAGAAAATTGCCTGCTGAGCAGCCTGGCAGAAGCATCTCACAGCTTAAGGTCTTCAACCTCCTCGCTGAGTCAATGCAAATACCCAGATGACTTTGTAAGCTGCTTCCATCACTTTATTGCAGTCCTGACTGACTAGAGTAGAAAATGCTGGCATGATTAGGAGATCTTAGCAAGCCACAGCAGTGACCAGGGTCACTGACCTCCATTCTCTTTCTTTTTTTCCCCACTTAGATTATTACTTATTGATTAGCTCAAATGAACTGAATAGAAGCAGAAAAATTGCTCCCTAGGCCGAGTGCTTGGCAATAGATCTCCTATACAAAAAGGAAATGCCTCTCTCTTCAGTTTTAAGTGTTCGTATTCTTAAGCTAACAAAGGGAGGTTCATGGTATTCTTCCTCTGCAGCTATTCATTTGCCTCTGGGAAAGGTTTGGCTTCTGCACTTGCCAAGTTAATCAGTGAAACAAAAACCACTGAACGTTAATGTGCATTTAAATCCCAGGCACTCTATAGCCACAAAAAAAAGAAAAAGATATTTGAAAGATACATCCACCTGAGCCCCACAGCCACTCAACAGTAAGTGCCTCAGTCTAGGGAGAGAGAAGCAGAAGGGACTTTTTCCATTTGAGGTTTCCTGACAGAGATACCAGCTAGGACAGGAAGAAAAATGGTAAGGACCCGAGTTCCAGATTGTGTAAGTCCCAAAGGTATGAATTAATCCGTTACGAAGTGTAATTAAGCAGTGAGTTGCCAGGGCGGCTGGTGAACAGGCAATTTGGGCATAGGTCCCAGGGCTGGCCTTGGCACCAAGGAGGATGGCATTAAGCTGACCAAAGGCTTTGAAATCTTACTTCACGTTTCCTCCTGGGAAAAGCCTTCAGCAGCAGCATTTCACTCGGTGTCTGGATTTTTTCTCACCAAGAGACCCTGCAATGTGTGTATCTCTGATGCCAAATGCTCTGCAGCCTCACATCAGCCATTTCAGGGTTCAGGAGGTGCTGGTGCAGTGTGGTGGCATCAGGAAAGGAGCAAGTGCTCCCTTTTAAGAATCCTGTACCCAAACCCTGCTCCTTTCACCTCTATTCCAGGCAGTTTCTGAGAATAGCAGCAGACCCATAGGACAGTTAATGCTGCATCCTCTTCCTAACATTACAAAAGCAAGAAAGGGTCTTTTACTTTTTGTTTTCACATCTGGAAAGGGAGGAACCCCACAGAACTGATTTAGTCAGTCCCTAGAGTTGAGAAAGTTGAACGGAAGCAGGAAATCAGCATTCCTGAAGCTCCCCTTGTACCAGAGGCAACTCAGCTTCAGAGAGCTGCTATCTCCTCATCTGTGCTGACAGGCACTGAAGAGCTGAACAAAGCTCCCCTAAATCCAAGGGAAACCTGGGAGAAAAAATGTTGAAGCATCATTTGAACCCAGTGGCAAAGAGAACAGTTTTCACCTTGACTTGAGAGGGGAACCAACCCTTGCAGAAATCCCATGACCTGAAGGGTTGTGCCTGCTTTTGTTTTGCACAGAAAACAGTGTACTAATACAGTGAAGAAGAAAAAATCCACCCCAACTTTACCCAGCAGTGAAATATATACTGATGGACTTTAACTTCACACACTGTGTGACTGTTTCCATTTGAGTAAGTTGTACAAAACATTGCAGGTAAATCAACCAAAGCTTGCACATTTAGTATGCTTTGCCTGATAATTGAAGCTAGGAAGAGCCTTCATGGGGGATGCTGGCTGGCTGTATTATACAGCCATATGCCAGGTGGGTGGTTTGTGTTTATTTCTTGCCTGGATTGTTTAGGATCCTGTACCAGTAAGGAAAGAAATGGAAAATTACCACCTTGACCACAGTTGTTATGGAAATGGAGTCTCCAAGAGCTCTGAAACTCTTCCTCTACTGCTTGATCCCACATCCAGAGATCACTGCTCAGTGTTCTTATTTAGCTATTTACACCCGAGATTTTGAGGCTCCAATTTTCTCAAGTGCTGCATTTTGATAAGACACTCAATCCCCTGAACTGTTTATTTGCTTCGGAAGTGTAATGGAGCAGGTCCTCCATAGCTACATGTCTGAACGGCAGTATTTTTCCAGTACCTGAAGGCCAGCCTTTCAGGAAAGTCCCAGCACTGCTCAGAAACCTGTGGCTTTGCACAGGATAGACAAACATTCATTTCAGGTCAGTTAGGTCATTCCTGTTTTGCTGCAGCACTTCCCCTGAAGAACTTCTCTGAGCCCACAACCCTGCCATGGTTGTTCATGTGTCCTGTGCAGGTGGACTGATGCCACCCTGGGACAGTCAATTGTCCATTCCTGGGGCTGCTTGGGCTGCCTCGTGCCATGTCTTGCAGCAGCTCAGCTTCTTCAAGACCCTTTGTGGAGAAACCCAGCTGAAACCTACCTGGGGACCCAAACTGGCTGTACATAGTGGTCTTCCTCAGTCATGTTGCCTCCTTCAACCGACAGGACTTTTCTGTAAAATGAAGGTGTCTGGACTTTTCCTCCAGCCAGTCACATTCCTCCATGTGTGTGTTACCCCTATTTTTCAGGCTGCTTGGAAAGGAACTTGGATTGCCTCTGGAGCGTCCTTAACAAAGGATGCCACATTTGCTGTTTTCTGTTCCCTTGTGTCAAGGCAGGTTTTAAAAAGCATGATAATCAGTAATTTTGTATGTGAGCTCTTTAGACCTCCTGGGGAAGTGCCAGTTGGTGCATGCTCTTCAGATTTAATTCATACCTTTTTGTTACCTGTTTTGACTGAAAACTAAATGCTTCAGAGTGAGTTACTGTCAAACACACAGCCTCCTCCTTTTCTCCTTCCCTGGTTGTTTTTGCTTCTGCTGCCACTGTTTGCAAATACACAACAATGCACTGCTCAAACCCCTCCCGTGACCCACTGAATCTCAGCGTTGAAAAGGCTTTTGCCTCGTCTTCTCTTCCTTTGGTCAGAGCTGTGTGAAAGGACAGATTTTTGAAGTAAATGCATATTTTACCACTGCTGTTTGAGTCTCATCTTCCTTAATTCCTCCCTTCCTTTGGTATGTGAGTCATCCCAGCAAACTTATGATGCCTTTAAATTAATCAGGCCTTTAACAGGAACAGACATGATGAGCCATTAAAGGATGCCATTATTCAAAATCCAGGAAAACGCTAAGGTGCTACCTGATCTCTCCTCACCTTGTCAAACGCATCCAAATCTCAGGCTTTGCCTCCTTAGCTCATGACAGCAGAGGTGCAAATGAGCAGTCCTTGCTGTGTCTGCTGGCCCCCTTGCCTCTTAGTCTCAGGCACCATCAGAAGGGTTCAAATAGAGTTTCTGTGGTAAAGTCTTGCCTGCGGAGTTTCAGCTCTCTGGCCTCAAATCATCAATGCACTCATAGACAGGCTTAGTTCTGGGACCATGAAAGAGTTCTGAACTTTTCATCAAAGGCTCTTTGTGAACTCAGTGAAGCATTGTTTTAAATGTAGTTTTTGCATGGTGTCACCTGAACTTGGGAGTGTCCCTGTTTACTGCTTCTGTATCTTCACAGGTAGGCTAAAAGCAACAGGTCCTGGCTAGTGCACCTATGTGTAAGCCACAGTCAGAGATGAAGAAATACATGTGCACAGTAACAGTCATATGTACATCACACACAAAAATTACTTACACTTTCCACTCATTGTCAAGTCACTTTTATTAGCAATGAGTCTTTTGCTAAGGAAAACATGTTTGGTTGGTTGGTTTGCTTGTTTTTCTGTCCTCTACTCTTTCACAGAGAGTGAAGAAGAATTAAAGCACAACCTCCTAAGAAGAAAACGTACCCTAAGGGGTGTTAGAGGCTTGGAGGCTTCTGGAGCCAAGAGTCTACCACAGCAAAGGGAGATGCATTCTTCAAAAAGTGCTGGTCTTCCCACACATACGGACTGCTCTGATCTGAAGGACAGAAGACTGCTGACCTGAGCACTGGGTCAGGCATTTTAGGAATGGGCCGGTGTCACTGTTACCTGCTGGGTTTTCATATCACAGTGGAAATCATGTGGCCAGCTGTCAGGGAGGAATTGAACATGCTGTCAGTGGCATTCTGTGTGGTTTCAAGCAGAAAAAAAAAAGGGGAAAAAAATAAAATAAAAAATCAAAGCTGAAGCTCCAGTCCCCAGTGGAGTCACTAGACAATACCCATCAGTTCAAGGAGAAGGCAGATTTAAAACATCGTATTAGTTTTCTTTGTTCTGTTGCCCAAGCCTTTCAGCTGAAAATTCAAGGACTATCAAATTAGTTTTAAAGCTTTTCTTTTCCAATCACTCTGAAGTTCCATTATTAGTAGCTATTACATACTTGCCATTTATATTTTGAAAAATGAAATCTAATCTGTAACTGTCCACAGAAAATCAAATGCAATTGCTATTGCGTTATTGCTCTTATTTCTCCTATTGAAGCCCATTTTGCAAAACCAACCCCTCCATCCACTTATTTGTGATGAATTTAAGTGCTATTTAGAATATATGCTAATGGCAGAGTCTAATCTGAAACTATGTTTGAAAGCCCTGTGCCAATTTAGGTGTGCAGCTAATGCTAGCTCCTACTCTGACCCTGGGGAAATAGTGCCTGCATATTACAAAGAGATTAGTTTGTGCTTCCCAGTTCCTGCCACCTGAATTTTAATTTGACTTTGGATAGCAGATGAATGTAAGATTTGGATGTAGCTTCAGTTTTAAATATGAAGTGCCAGTTGTTTAAGCATCTGGCATGTTTGCCCCAGGTGAACACAGCCTTCATGAGTCTGCTCTGGCTGGGGAGTGCCTCATAGTCCACAGGTAGTAAGCCAAGCTCAGATGAAACACTAAAATGAGAGGAAGCAGTCTGGTGCAGAAGACTGTGCCCTGCAGTTCAGAAGTTATTGATTCAACCCCTGGCTCTGCTGCCTCTACCTTCAGTAAACCTGAGCTGGCTTTTTAAACATGTGTCTCAGGAGGGAGAAAAGGTGAGTGACCTACACATTGCCTGAGTGTGCACGTTAAATAACACATGCGAGTATAAGGCTTAGTAATAAAAAAGGGATTCAGCTATATCTTTTATGCCTTAAATTCTGATTGTGACAACAGATACCAATATCTGAGAGCAAAAGAAGGAGTTCTTACAGATCATCTGTTACAATGCCTCTGGTGCCTGCGTATCTGTGGCATTATTAATTCACCTGTCTAGAGGGCATCTAGCCTTCCAGGAAACAAAAGACCTTCTGACATTTGAAAGTAAGGCACAAGAAAGATACTGAATGTCTTTAATATCTCCAGTCTGCAAAGACTCCCCAGAGACAGGCAGGTAGAATCATAGAATCATAGAATAGTTAGAGTTGGAAAGGACCTTAAGATCATCCAGTTCCAACCCCCCTGCCATGGGCAGGGACACCTCACATTAAACCATGTCACCCAAGCCTCTGTCCAACCTGGCCTTGAACACCACCAGTGATGGAGCATTCACAACTTCCCTGGGCAAACCATTCCAGTGCCTCACCACCCTTACAGTAAAGAGTCTCCTCCTTATATCCAGTCTAAACCTCCCCTGTTTAAGTTTCAACCCGTTACTCCTTGTCCTATCACTTCACTTCCTCATGAAAAGTCCCTCCCCAGCATTCTTATATGCCCCCCCTTCAGATACTGGAAGGCTGCTATGAGATCTCCACGCAGCCTTCTCTTCTCCAGGCTGAATAGCCCCAACTTTCTCAGCCTATCTTCATACGGGAGGTGCTCCAGTCCCCTGATCATCCTCGTGGCCTCCTCTGGACTTGTTCCAACAGTTCCATGTCCTTTTTATGTTGAGGACACCAGAACTGTATACAATACTCCAAGTGAGGTCTCACGAGAGCAGAGTAGAGGGGCAGGATCACCTCCCTCGACCTTCTGGTCACGCTCCTTTTGATGCAGCCCAGAATATGGCTGGCTTTCTGGGCTGTGAGGTAACTTGAATTTTGTCCAAGAAAAACAGGGAGAAAAGTCTAAGCAATTTCATTCCAGAACACAGCCATTGCTGCTCCTAAAGCATTTTCTGAGAAGTAAAAAAACAGACAAATGTCAATCAGACACTTGTCTAATGACAATGAAAGCAAATGACTGGCTCCTTTGAGCATCTGTGGGACAGGAGGTGGTTCCTGGTCAGTCCCTTTCTTTTCCCCTGTCACCAAGCATTGAGGCAGGAACACAGGGCAAGAGGACAGACCAGGAGGAGTACTGGGTATCAGCTTCTCACCTACCTTCAATCTGTAAACCAAGCAAGTGGCGAGGCATATATGAGGAACAGCAGGACCAACTGCAAAGGGGAAAGTCTCTGTCCCCATTCAGGAGGGTAAATGAGGATTATTGTTGTACAGAGGAAGACTAGATGCAACAATGAATTGTAACGAATCAAGTCTTAATTCTTTGAGCAGTGAGTGCTAGAGTGTTTCAAAGGTTCTAGCGTATATCAGTAATCAGATAATTTGCACCAGGAGAAAGATAACATGCCTGGGATTTTCCTGCATATTTGATTAGCCTAAACTCATAGCTTTCTTTGGACATCCTTGCAATTATAAAGCCAGTAATAATATGTGCCTGGATAGAAATATATGAGAGGATAATAAATGATTCCTCAGGTACACAGGAATCTCACAGGCATGGTGAGAATAACTTCAGTCAAAAAAGTAAGCAGAAGCCTACCAGATCACCTTGTTGTAATGGTAATAGATTTACAGCATGTCCTTTCTACATCCCTGAGGCAAGAAACTCCATATAGTAAATACAAGTAAATACCACTCTGCTTCTGCTGAAAACAACAGGAGTTATGCCACAGCCTTGATCTGGAGTAGCTTTGAGACCCTGGGAAGCAATAAACACAAAATTAGGGGCAAAGAACTGGTTTCCTGGAAACACATACATTGAATGTGCATATCTTTCCTTCCTATCTCTATTTTGGCTCTCTTTTTCTCCTGTTTGCTATGAAGATCATCACTGGTTTTTCAAAAGGCCTCTGGCTGTCGTGGTGCAAGCTGTGATGCTCAGTCTGCTTCACAGCAAATAGATACCCAAACTGAACAAAACTTAAATTAAATTGTCATCACTTTCCTTGACAGAGGGTACAGACATGGCTGGAGACCAGGGCTCATGCCAGAGCCAGGATGAGTGATCCCAGCATAACTCAGTGAGCATTCAGGAGCACAAGGACCAATTGCTCCAGCCCTGTGTGAGGCTCCATGGCCACCAGCAACTCTGGCATCGGGCACACGCTGCATTAACTCTTCCCAGCAGCACCTTAACTCCCCAGGATCAGGAAACTGAGCTTGGGGATGCTTCTGAATTATTGTTTTTTAATTGGGTAGTAACAGCTACTGCAGACTAGTCCATCTTCCCAGAGAAATGGAGATTCCAACTGCTCTAATAGCATGCAGAAAAGGTGAACTTAATGCCAGAGAACAGGACAGATGTTAGGAAGCTTGTGTATAACAATTCTAAGTGCATTATTAACTGAAATTAGCAATAATTAGATAATTTGGAAAACAAAAGCAGTGTTATTGTAACTGACAGGACTACCAACAGCTGTGTGTTGGACTGGACTGCTACAACCTCAGACTCAAGAGAAATTTGGATTATTGGCTCCACATGTCAGTGTGTGACCTTTTTACCCATAAACAAAATTCTGGATCTAGCAAGAGGCATATTCTGTACGTCCCGTGTCCCTCCCATGCGTTCCCCATGTGGGCAGCCGGCCTTCAGCTCGGTGTAACACAGCTGCAGTGGTGCCAGCAAGACATGGGCAGTGGGAAAGGAGCCACAGGCAGGATCAGGAGATCACAGAGGCCGCTGTGGGCAGAACACAAAACCTTTCTTGCTTTTTAAATAAGGTGTAACCCACACAGCATGCAGAACGAGAAAAATGATAGCTTCAAAATGTTGCCTAAAATCTTTGCCTGAAACCTAAACTGACTTTTTTTTTTTTACATTTCTGTGTCAACATCTGTCAAGAGGAATCCAGGCGTGAGAAAACACTTATCTAAGAACAATCTGTCAGCTCTCAAAAACCACCAGTTCTAAAATTCAGGCTTGGGAGGCTTTTTGTTTCTTTTCCCCATTAATTCCCTTTACATTGCCGTGCACAGGTGCCCTGTTGCCAGAGCAGGCATCGAAGGGACCATGCGCAGAGCCCACCCAGGCTGGTTTGCACTCACAGCCCTGCAGTGTGGTGGTGAGCTCTGCTCTGCAGCAGTTGTGGTGTGGCTGCAGCCATCACAGCTCTGCCCATCGTTTCAGTCCTTGGCGGTGATGGGATGGATGTGTGCAACATGTCCCCTTTGGCTGGATGTTGGGATGATGTTATCTTGGTTGGGTGCGGTTGCTGATGTGCGTGAAGTTTGAGAAGACTGATGATGAATGTGGATTTTGATGGCGATTCAGTGGTATTGAGAAGTCAAACCCAAGGTCTCCCTGAGCTTCCACTCGACCTTTCCAAGCTCCCGCTGCCGGCACGGTGCTGCCTTTCCACACCAGCCTGGCTGGGGGTCAGCTCTGGCAGCGCGCGCAGGGACCCCGGGGACGTTGTCCTCACGCCCGCGAATGACTTTGGCGAGCGGAGGGGGGTGGGAGAGAGCCGCCCCGGGGCTGCTTTATGAAGGGAGCGGTGGCCACGCCCCCGAGCCCCGTAGCGCCCCCGGATGGGCGGCAGCGCCCCGAGAGGCTGCACGTGCGGAGCGGCTAGCAGGGTCCCGGTCCCGGTCCCGGTCCCGGTGCAGCGGTAAGTGAAGGGGAGGTGGGCAGAGGAGGGAAGGTCCTTGCAATTGGGGAGAAACGGCTTGTAACCTGCGCTTGCAACGGGTGTAACGTGGGAAGATTAATCCGGTTCAGCCAGCGAAGCGCTGGTTTCTGTCCAGCATCGGTCCGGCTCATCGTTGCTGAGAAGATGCCTTTAAATTCGTTAGAGGGGAAGGTTCTGGTTCTTTCCGGCTCTGCACAGGAAAGAAATCCTTGCTGCAGCAGCTGGGAGCCCTCGGCCAGGCTTTCTGACCCAGGAGCTGGAGAGCTGAGGTTGCGCACAGGTAGGCTCTTCCTCTCTGCCCTTCGGATTCTATCAAGTTCTAAAAACTGAAAGGTAGGCTCTCCTGTTGCATGACACCGTGGTATTCCAGCTCCTTAGGATCACCTGCGCTTAGCCACACCCTTCCTCAGGGAAAGAGGACAGTCCTCTCTACTGAGAGGATTGCTTTTCAGTGCAGCATGAATATCTCAGCTGTGTTTACACAGAGATGAAAGTGGTTCAGCTGGAGCTGACTAAAATATGATTATTTGGTTTTGTTACACACGTGCTGCGTTGCTCTTAGGTCACTCTCATTGCCCACTGAAAGCTGACATTCACCATAGAATGATGATGTCAGTCATGACCATAGAGGATGACGTCCTCAGTATGTACCAAGTGGACAATAAAGAGGTGGAGAGGCCTGCATGGCTTACCCGGGTGTGAGATAAACTTCGAGGCTCTCACTGGAGTAGAGAGTCCACCGGCTGTCCTGCCGCAAAAGCCCAGAGGGATGTAGTTCTAGGTTCTCTCATTACCTGTGGAAGCATTAAGTCCTTTCTGACTCTTGCCAAGCTCCTAATCTCAGAGATGTTCTGCTGCAATGAGTGCCATCCATCTTTTCCCCTAGTTTCGGCTCTGCTCCCAGTTTCATGGCAGATCCCCAAGTTCACATCTTGTGAAAGTCAGAGTGTGACCTGGTCTAGGGCTGGTCCTGGTACTCCCAATGCCATCAGCACTGAGATATCAACAAGGAGATAAATTGGCTGTTGCACTATAGCTGCTTTGCTCCAGCAGTACTTGTGGGCATTTGTCATGCTCTCTGTCCTACCCAGGCTTCTTTCTCTCACAGATTTGCCCAGAAAACAGCTGTAATCTCCTTCCACCCCAGCAAGCTGCCTTAACATCCATTTGCTTGTGAGAGGCATCCTCTTGTAGGTCCTTCGGTATTCACCATGCTCCCCAGAGTAAGCGGACAAGCTAAAGTGGATTGTATTGTGGAATGCATGGGTACGAACACCATCAGTTCCCTGTACCTTATTTCCACCAGAAAGCTGTTGATCTCTGACTCTTATGGTGCCTGCAGCTGAGGCCACCGATGTGAGCAGTGTGGTGGTTTGGGGGTGCTGGGTGTCTGCTTCAGACCATGTGGTGGGTTGGCTGTCCTGGGCAGCGAGCCAGTCCACTGTGCAGGAGGTATCAGGGAGCCTTTTAGTGCTCTGAAAGCTCTGCTCATTAATGCCTTGCACTGTGTGAGGTCCATTGATTTGTGCCCATGGGGCTTAATGGGAATGGGATGTACCAAAAAAAAACCAACTGCCCTCCAGGAGAGCCTGGCAGCTTCTAAATGACTTTCTCCTCCTGTATATTTATATATGTATATCGTTCTAGATAGAGCGTTATCTATAAATACCAGTGTGCATAGTTAATAGGTTCCACCTAACATCAATAGATCAACAAAATCTAAAATCACCAGAAATATCTAATGGGTATCAGTAAAGGTGAGGAAGCAGAGGTTTTTTTGTTTGTAGGGAATCATTCTTGTGTCTCTGGTGCTGTGTGTTGGTTTGTCTGTGTATGGTGTGATAACCCTGTGAGTTCGGTGCCTCTATTGCTAACTTTCTCCTTTGCAGGAAAGACCATTTGCTTGCTGAAACAGAAACACTGAAAGCAGGATTACATTGCTGTTTGGGGGAGAAAATACGAGATAGACTGAACTCAACTTCTGATGTGCTTTCCAGGTTCTGAATTGCTTTAGGATAATTGCTGGTGTTAGATGCAGACAAAAGCTATCTCTGCTCTTGAAAATAATCCCCAAATGGCTCCACCTCTACATTCCAACAGAAAAGAACTGGCTGTTTTGAAGTAGAGGATGAAAGCACCAACAGCTCAGCCTTCTGTGGAATTTGGAGGAAAAATAGACTCAGGTGAGAACAAACAAGAAAAAGTTGACATGGAATTAAAACAACTGTAGACCCTGCCTGAGGTTTGCCTACATGTGCTGCATGTCATAACTAGTTCTTCTTTCCAGCCTGCCTGTGGAGCTATTGTTCTTCCTGATACACAAAGTGGTTGAAAGCGTGTGGTCCCAAACCAACTCCTTTCCAACATGCCAGCTGGAACTGCTCTCCAGTGCTGCCTCTGCCCGTGGGGAGCCCATCACACTGTGGAGGTTCCCTCCAGCTTTCCATCTTAAGGTGGTGTTTGTAGTGTCAGCTTCATCTTCACCAGCCTCCTAAGGACCAAGAAGCTCAAGGTGATGGAACACTTGCTATGTCAGCTGGAGCTGTGATCCTGGAGGCCTCAGGCTGAGTGAAGGCTCAGGTTAAGCCACCATGCCTTGCTTGTTGCTTCAGTCGTACAAGTCACAGATGATGGCGTTTCCTGGGGAGTTTGACCACTACACTTCCTTGGCCAGACTCATATCAATCTACCAAGCAACCAACAGGACCATCTTCAACTGGACAGACAGCCGTGTTGTTGAGTGGGAGAAATTCGCTGAGCTGGCTAAATACAAGCCGGAAGCCCAGAAACCAACAGTGAAAGCTCTCCTCATTGTGGCATACTCAGTCATTATCATCATGTCTCTCTTTGGGAGCATGCTGGTGTGCCACGTGGTGCTGAAGAACAAGAGGATGCACTCAGCTACCAGCCTTTTCATTGTCAACCTGGCAGTGTCTGACATTATGATCACGCTGCTCAACATGCCTTTTACCCTGGCAAGTGTTCCTGTGCTGTCACCTCAGCCAGGAGAGGATTCTCTCATGAGAGCAGTGCCTGGTGGTCACACCCTCTCTGTGCATGCTCTTTTAGGGCTGAGGTGCAAACCCAATACAATCGAGTCTAATAGACAGCTCTGCCAGGCAAGTAAAACACTGTTCAGCACCCTGGGGGCTCTGTTTGCTCTCTTAGACTCTGTATCTCCTAAAAGACTCTAAAATCTCTCCAGGTATACCACCAAACCACAAGAAATTCTTGGGGAAAGCAGAATAAGTGTCTGGATGAACATGTAATGTATTCATAAAGGAGCACTGGAGGGTCACACTTAAACAACTTGAGTGACACTCATACTCAGGTCATTGGAAGAAAGTAGTTAAGCTTTTCAGAACTGCCAGCTGGGTTAAGTCTTCAGTGAAAGCTCTGCAGACCAGAAAGGAGGGTTCTATGTCCACTTTTTCCAAATATAATTGTAAGTGTAATTAAAAAGTGCTGTTCACAAATGATGCTTATATGAATAGGCCAGGAGGGCTGCAGCTGCACTACTCATTTAATCTGTGGGGTTTGACCTTTAAAACTCTAATGTAAATGTTTCAAAATCCAGCATAGCAGACCTTTCTTTGGGTTTCAGGTGGAGCTGCCCAGCCATGTGGGTTTTCCCATGGGTTTGTTTTCAGAACATCTGGCTGATGACCTGTTCTTTCCTGCAGCCAGGTTCGTTTTGTGAACAGCACGTGGGTCTTTGGTAAGGCCATGTGCCACATCAGCTGCTTTGTGCAGTACTGCTCCCTGCATGTCTCCACACTGACACTGACGGCCATAGCTCTGGACAGGCACCAGGTAAAAGGCCACTTGACCTATGTTCCAGTGCAAGGCTCTTCCCAAGCCTCTGTCAGTCTCAGTTAAGCCATGGGTTCAAGATGGCTGAATCTTGGGGATTAAACCCATATCCAGTGAGAAGGCTTCAGAGCTAAATTCAAAGATCCCTCTCATGTATCAGGTGTGGGAAGGCTTGGTGGACTTCTGTAGGCTCCAGGTACAGGGCAGGAGCGAAAAAACGAAATATGGCATTGCATGTTTCACAGGACACTCTCCAGCTTTCAGTGAAAAAGGGTGAGGACACCTTTTTCACGTAATGTGAAGAGCCAAGTCCAACCTAACTCCCAAGTATGGCAGCGCAAATTGGTTCAGATGTTGTTATACATGGAGGCCTTGAAAGACAGCTAAGCCAATGCTGAGTGCAAAGTGTTCCTTTAGCTGCACAGGGAACTTGCCAAGCTTTTTAGTTTGCCACCCAAAACCCATAGAACACCAGTAGCATCCTGAGTTACCTTCTGGTTTAGCTGCCCATTTGTTCTTTCACTCTTCATTTCCCATTAGGCATCATCAAGTTGCAGGAGAGATGGAGTAAAAAGAAATTCTGAGACTAAAGCCCTGTGGTACAACTATGGGACTAATGCTGGACCAGTATAAATGGGAATGGCAGAGTGGAAACCTCTGTTGGAAATCCTGGGGAGAGACTTAAGAGCTGGAAGAAGACCATGCCCAGCATCTGCCTGCAGCATGGCCACGTTAGCTGCCCACTGGGATAAACGCTCCCTGCATTGCCAGTACCTGAAGGAGAAGGCAACTTAGCTCTAGAAATCCCACTGCTTTCATGTAATCAGCCAAACAGCATTTTCCAGGCTCTTAGATTTTATAACCTATTTACCTTTTCATTTAACAAAGAAAATTTCATAAAAGGTGAGTTAATGTCTCAAAAGAGGGTAGGAGGCATTCAGCTTCACAGGTTCAGCGAAACAGGAGAGGTTTCTTTACGTAATCCATATAGAATAAACAAACATACCCAGTCTCTCGCCAACAGAGAGGCTTGTGTAGATACCTTCTTTTTCCTCTGCCTAATGTAACCCACAATTTAAGGAAAATGGTCCTCACAAAACAAAACCAGGAAAAAGTTTATTTGAAAGCATTTCTGAGCAAAGTTCGGTGTGTCCCCTTTTCCAGGTCACTCTAATAAGCAGAACATTTCTCTAATTGCAGCTGTCATTTTTTAAACAGCATTAGGTCACAACAAAAAATGCCTCTGCTGTATGTGTTGATGAAGGGACGTTGCATTCCTGTGTGATAGGAGTTGTGGTGATGTCTCTGTTGCAGGTCATCCTGAACCCACTGAAGCAGAGGATGTCACTAACAAAGGGAGCGCTGAGCATCTCTGTTATCTGAATGATGGCAACCTGTTTCTCCCTACCCCATGCTATCTACCAAAAGCTTTTCCAGTATAACTACAGGTGAGCTGTTTCCCCTTCCAGGCGAGCATGGAGAGGTCTGATTGCCCTTTGCAACAGTGGCTCTCAGTGGTGAGCACGGCTGGAAGGGCTCCAAGGCTTGGGGAAGGACACGGTGGAATCAGCAGAAGTTGTGTGTGGACGAAACCTCACTTCCCACTGCCAGCATTTTGCAGGAATGCCAGACTCAAGGCCAAGGGGATAATCTTAAGTGGACAGTATTTTCAACCTGAGAGCACCGTTCCAGGAACCAGGGAAAGGATGCAGTAACAGGCAACAGGAGAAGGATTATTGTAAATATTGGGCTTCTGTATAAAGGCATCATGACCAGCAGGTTGAGGGAGGTGATCCTGCCCCTCTACTCTGCTCTTGTGAGACCTCACTTGGAGTATTGTGTACGGTTCTGGTGTCCTCAACATAAAAAGGACATGGAACTGTTGGAACAAGTCCAGAGGAGGCCACGAGGATGATCAGGGGCTGGAGCACCTTCCGTATGAAGATCGGCTGAGAAAGTTGGGTCTATTCAGCGTGGAGAAGAGAAGGCTGTGTGGAGACCTCATAGCAGCCTTCCAGTATCTGAAGGGGGGGCATATAAGAATGCTGAGGAGGGACTCTTCATTAGGGACTATAGTGATGGAACAAGGGGTAACGGGTTCAAACTGAAACAGGGGAAGCTTTGGTTAGATATAAGGAAGAAATTCTTTACTATAAGGGTGGTGAGGCACTGGAATGGGTTGCCCAGGGAAGTTGTGAATGCTCCATCACTGGTGGTGTTCAAGGCCGGGTTGGACAGAGGCTTGGGTGGCATGGTTTAGTGTGAGGTGTCCCTGCCCATGGCAGGGGGGTTGGAACTTGATCTTAAGGTCCTTTCCAATCCTAACTGTTCTATGAGTCTGTGATTCTATGATGAGCATCTTTCTTCCTGCTGCACAGCCAGTCCCCTCCCATCAGCATGGCAGGGAGAGTGTTTGCTCTTTATTGCTGTTTGTATATGAAAGGTTACACAAGATGGGAGTGTAATGTGGGGCTCCGCAGCCCTTCCTTACTCGTGTTTGTGATTAATACGTCTCTGGGGAGTAAATATCTTCACCTGCTTAGACTTTGTAACTCTCCAGGGGGTATAATATCTTCACCTGCTTAGACATTGTAAACAAAGAGTTGGGTTACTCCTGTATTTGCATTGCTTCACAGCTGTGTTCAGGGTATTACTGAACGAACTGCTTACAAATGAACAATCACCACTGCCTGTTTCATGGTACCCATCTCTGTTCATCCTTTAGTGCAGTCAGAGGAAACAGCCACACATGGGCCTGAGGCAGCTCGGTGATATAAGGACTTCCAGGGCATCCTATTCTCATCCCTGCTTTCCATTGAATAAAAATCCCAGGTGTGATATTACTGGTAATAGCTCTCTGCAGGACCAGGGGCACCTGAGAAGTCCTACCTAAGAGCTGTTGGGGTTCTAGGGACAGGAAAACATGGGCTCCACCTCCTCTGTGGTGCAGAGCACAGCGGTGCAGCAAAGTCCATGGTCATGTCAAAATTTACCAAATCACAGCATTTGGTTCTCAGTGGTTGGTTCTCAATGAGCCTCTTCCCTGAAATGATCTTGAGCCTCTTCCTACAGCTCTGTGCCCCTGCTTTGGAGGGTGAAATGAGTTTTTAAGCTCTGCAAGCACCAAAGCATCACCTTTGCTAGTCCTCAGCTGTTCTCCAGCACTGAGGGCCACTGCCCAGACACCATGCTGAGCTCAAGGTATTTCCCAGACAGCTGATTCCTAGGTAATATGGTGAGGGATGGCTGCCCCACTCTGGCCCCACTGCTTCTGCTCTTTCCCTATCGCTTTGCTCTCCAGCATGGCCATGACGGGTCTGACCCTGCACTGTGGTGTCACCTTGAGTGCCATGCTTGCTTCCCCGTGGCAGATCTCCTGTTGCTCTGACAGGTCCCCTTTGCCAAGCAGAGCTGCCCACAGGCAGGGGCTGGGTCACTTGAGCCAGCAAGGAACTGGATCCTGGGGAGGAAAAGGTCGGGAGCGTGGCTCAGAAAGGATGATCTTCCCTTCTGAGCCGGGTCCCCTCTTGAGCATTATTGTTTCCAGGGTCCTTGCTTGGCTGAGCTCTGCTCCTGCACCCTCTGTCATCCCTCCATCAGCTGCACATGGGGCCTGCTTGCAGCCGTCCATTTTCAAGCAATCTTCTATTTGTGGCACAAAAGCCAGCACCAGAGGTTGAAAACAGAATGCTAGAGATATTAATCAATACTGCAATGAATAAATGCAGCTTGATTGGGGCTAAAGTCTGTGCTGAATACAAGTGAGTGGAGGACAAGGATTGAAGAGAGAAGGGCAAAATGGAACAAGAGAAAGAAAAGAGGGGGTGAAAAGGAGAAAACATCTGCTGGAAATACATGTGCAAATGCTTCTTTCTTGTAACGCTTTATCCAGACATCTCTGGGATGCAGAGGGTCCCTTACAATATAACCACTTCCCTCCCATCAGCATGGCAAGGAGAACGTTTGACTGCCCGCATGGGTTTTTTATTGCTGTTTGTATATGAGAGGCAGTGCTCTTCAGAGGGTGTTGGGGTGCGTCAGCAAGTATGTGCTGCCAGCCAGAATGTGTGAACAGAGCCTGGATCTTCTGGGTTGGACATGACAGATTGCTGAAGCACTGTTAAAATGAGCTACTGCATAGAGTTGAACTCAGTTCTTTTGTTAGTTAACCATCAGAAGTTATACTGTCAGGCTTAAGTTAAACTTCAGTTAAACAACCAAGTTTTCTAGTAATCACAGCCATTTTAAGATGTAGCAATTGGATTTTAAAAGCCAGTCTCCTGAGAAGCTGATCGGAAGAGGATGGTCAGTATGGGAAGGAAGGAGTGCTGCCCATGCAGGTGGCATCATGCCTGTGAGGCTTTCACACAGCCCCTGGCCTCCAGTAGCCCTTTTCCTTCCTCTTTTGTCGATAAGGGTTTTGACTTCCCAGCTGCTGCAGCAGTTTTCTGCTTTAGCTGAGGGGGTCCTGTACCTGCTCGGGTCACAGAAAGGTGGATGACTGCACATCCAACCTGGCAAAGGCAAGTCAGAGCTATCGCAGGTGTGCTGCAGTGATGATCCCAGCACATGCTGTGATGCTGTCACATCCTGAAAAGAGCAGTTCAGCTCACACAGCCAAAATGCAAGAGGAGTAACACATCCTGGGCTGGATTTCTGGGTGGGCTTATTCAGGGGAACCTGGGAATAATGTGTCTTTATTCTAGGTGTGTAGGAATCACTTATGGGCCTGGAGAAAAGCAGGAGTTTGGTGGGTCTCACCTACTGCCCTCTTTCCTCCTGCACTGGGTTTTTGGGGAGGAGAAGATGGACACTACTGTGCCTCCGTGCCTATGCCCAAAGGAAAGGGACAGATGCAGCCAGGTCAGTGCTGCTTTCACAGTACCCCCTTTTGTAAGAATGGGCCATCAGAGGTGACATTTGCCATGTCACATGGGGGTCTCATTCAGTTAAGATCTGCAGCTTCTAAGAGGAAACTGCAGTTTGTCTTTCTAAAAATTTCTTTTGTCAGACAACAGTTTAAGGGAAAATGAGATAATATGCATGAGCTAGTCTTATCCTCAGGGAGACATAGAGATCATCATTAGAATGCTTTCTGAGAAACAGAGGTTTGACTGAGCTTAGTTTTGTTGAGCTGAGCAATATCTGCCCCTGCTCTGTCTGTACTATAAATCTGAGGTGGTGACTGTGGGTGCTGTGGAAGCTTCACTGTGCTTTGCCAAAGTGGCAGTATCCATTTGCACAGCAATGGCCACATGCTATATATGCATTTCTTTGTTTTCAAGGGAAACCACTGTCCAGAGTTTGTGTCTCCCCGATTTTCCTGAGGCCACAGAGCTGGTCTGGAAGTATCTGGACCTGTCTACTTTTCTCCTTCTTTACCTCCTCCCTCTGCTCATCATCACTGTCACCTACACACACCTGGCCAAGAAGCTGTGGCTCCGCAATGCCATTGGAGACATCACCACACAGCAGTACATCACCCACCACAAGAACAGGAAGAGCATCAAGATGCTGATGGTGGTGGTGGTGGTCTTTGCTCTCTGCTGGTTCCCTCTCAGCTTCTACACGGTGCTCATCTCCAGTCTAGGCATCAAGACAAAGAACTCCCTCTATTTCACCCTGCACTGGTTCACCATGAGCAGCGCCTGCTACAACCCTTTCATCTACTGTTGGCTGAACAAGAACTTCCGCTCGGAGCTCAAGTCCCTGCTTTGCATGTGCCAGAAGGTACCTCAGGCTCAGGACAATGCACTGCCACCCGTGGTCACATCCTGCCAGGAGACATGGATGGAGCAGGCCAGGTACCGGAAGGGACCTGCCTCACCAACCATCTGCTCCACTGTGAACATCCAGACGGCCAACACAGACCTGTGGGCTGGAGGGCTGAGGTAAGTTAGCTGGTTCGATGGATGTCAAAGGGACCTCCTTGTTTCTACTCCAGCAACGATGGTGCTGCTCTGGTGTTTTACTACTGACTTTTGACATGTACCACAGTAGCAACCCCTTTACTAGTGTGGTGGGAGCAAAGCCTCTTAAGCACCCTCCCTATAAGCCCATAGCTACAGCTGTTCCAAGGAGCAGGAGACATGGAGGTCCACAGATGCTCATTTGTTTTCAGGGTTTCCCATCTTATTACTATCAGAGGGAGGGGGACCTGCGTTTCCATCATTGCTCATGCTGTCCCAAGTTGCTGGCCTGTCTCTGCACTCGCAACATGTGCCACGCCATGAGGGCTTTGCAGAGCAACAGAAATGGACCCGTTCTGGGGTGAAGGACTTGGGCATCCAGGTTAACTCCATCCATATGGAGTTTCAGCAGATTATACCAAAGCCTCTCAGCAGAGCAAAGGGTCATCAACAGCACCTCCCCCTTCAGAAGGTGCTGTTCCTCCTCCCCTCCTTCTGCCCTGGCTTTGTCCCACCCCTCCCTCTGCCACTTCTGGAGCTGCAGAGCTAGCATCCCTGGCCAAGGGGAGTGGGAATGCATCCTGGACAGCAGCAGCAGCAGCCACAGATGGCACTTGGGGAGATGGGTTTATCCCATTGTGAATTTATTTTTGGTTTTATTACAAAGTTATTAATTCAGGAAATAAACCTAAAGTGCTAAACAAAAGCCACAAAATATTTCATTAGGGCTGTAGCATTCACTAGCGGAAGAATTAAATAATTCTGCATAATTACTAATTGCTGTGAAAGAGTTTCATTTAAACAATGGAATTGACTGCCTAAGAGGGAAGGTTTTGTTTACAGTCCTGGGAAAAAGACAATTTAATTAAGTTATGCTTGGGAGGCAGGTGGAAAAAAAGGATACAGAATAAAGGAAATATTTAGTACATGACAGAGAGAAGGGAAAACAGGAAAATACAGGGAAAGGAGACATTAAAGGCAGAGAGAAACCAGAACTGCACATGATTCCACCAGCAGTGTGGAGCTGGGCACTGGGGAGCAGGACCTGGAACGATCTCCCAGCCTGGCCAGAGATGCCTCTTTCTCCATCATACCATTTCTCTTAAAAATTGCACCAAGATCAGACTTCTCTCAGCTTCCCTGGTTGAGCTCGAGCAAGGGATTTCTCTTACTTGGAAAAGAGACAAAAGACGGGAAAATATTTATTACTTACCCATCCAGGCTTTGGTTTGGGCAGTCCCATGTCTTTTGCAGGGATAAAGTTATATGTGTTTTGGGCCCCAACAGTTCCTGGGTAATCCATCAAGACTCAGTGCTGCAGTGGTGACAGAGGGGCTCTGGTATGTAGGCCAGCCAGGGCAGTTACTCTCTAATCCTCAGACCTGATATCCGTAGGGAAACACTGTACTTGTAGCAAGAAAAATAACCCAAACAAAAAAACTGCTTTGGATAAGACATATTCAGCATTGGTGTAGGCTCATCTTGAGTACTGTGTGACATTCTGGGCCCTATAATTTAAGAAGGATGTAAAGGTCTTTGAGTGTGTTCAGAAAAGGGCAAAAAACCTTGTGAAAGGTCTGGAAAGGATGTCGTATGAAGAGCAGCTAAGGAGTTTGTGTTTGTGGAAACCAGGTGATGATTTTCAGTAGTTCAAAGGCAGTCATGGCTGCTCGGGGTCAGGGATGCTCCTGGACTACCCTAGCGGTAGTCTGAACTGAGCTTCTGCCTGAGGAAGAAGGTGGGGGGAATGCTGGGGACAAGGACATGCTCCCACCACCTTCCTAGGGAAGGCTAAGACAAGTCAAAGAAAGAAAACTAGAGACTGACTTTTTCCTACTATTTTTTCCCCCATTTGCACAGTGTGAAGGAACAGGAGAGAAAGGAGGGGAGGTCCTTGCTCCCAAGCCCATTGACCCCACTCAGCCATGTCCCTGTGCCTTGGGTGTGCATTGCAATCTCTGCCTGAGGAGAAGACAGCAGAGCATCATGAGTAGCAGCAGCAACAGATGGATACCCAATCCCTAAGACATTTCACTTGGAAACCAACAGGTGTGTGAATATGGGAATTTGAAGCAGCCTGCTGCTGGCTGCAGGCACTGCCCTCTCTCTGCTTAGAGCAGGGTCTGTTTTCAGTTGAAAAATGTCATTATGAGTTTTTCAGAATGTTAAAAGCATCTCTAATTAATGAGCATTGCCCCATTTAATTGTTAAGTGAAACTGCCATCTGCCTTTTTACTGTTGTTGGCTCTTCATCAGCTTGTAGTGAATGGCCCTCAAACTATCATGTATTCCATTGTATCGAAATAGTTTATGTTCTCTGTGGAAAGGTGGATATCAGCACGGAGCTTTCATTTTCCACTGCAGAAGTGTAGCAGCCTGTTTCCACACAAGTATCTTCAAATGTTTAAGAGACTTTTCCCCAAAGATTGCAAACCCCAGCACCCTTCATCCTTTGGTTCATGTAACACAAGCTTTTAGCAGGAGCTGAGGATGTAAATGTGATGCTGTTGTAAGGTATGTGCACCGGCTTCTCCCAGGAACTGGAGAGTTTCCTCTGAGAATAGAAACACGAGTGATGGCAGCCTCAAGGCAAACCAGGAGATGGCCAGGAAAAGCCTGGAAGGTGCCATGCTGTATGGGCACAGGAAGGAAAAAATCTGGAAGGTCCTACTAATAAAAGAGGTAACTGGAAAAATCTGCCTCTCACCCCAATCATAGTCCAGGAGAGGATTTAAAATCAGCAGAAAAGAGAGTTCAGTAATGGCTGGGTAAAGCATGGAGTTACCCAGGACCTGGTCTGGAGGCAGGAGGGGGGAGCTCTGTGGCACCAAACCCTACCTGGTGCTCGCGCTGGATCTGGAGGACTTGATCTGGGCTATTGAACATTCCCAACACGCTCTCACAGGGCCCCTTCAGAAATCAAGGTTCAAACTCACTCTTTCGAGTAGGTAACAGATTTCACACCAAGTAATAAGTAAAAAATACCCATCTCTAGTGCTGTAGCAGTAGTGCTAAATGAGCCGTGATAACAGCATCCATCAGTTAATAAGGCAGACACAGAGCTTGGTTAGCTGTGATTCATGGGCTTATTTGCTGTTCACAGTTATTTGACTGATTCAGATACTCATGAAAAACACCACTGGTGTCACCCAAAACCATGTGGAGTTTAACAAAAACGTTCACATAAAATCTAATCCTGGATGAGCATGTTCTTTATTTGCTATTTTATTGCCCCAGACAAAACTTTCCAGGCATTTTTTAATAATGCTCACAAAGAAAACATTTCACAAAGAAATAACGGAAGATGAAAAATCACATCCTGCCCCCCAAAGTTCTCTATAACAGTTCAGGGAGCTGTGCATGCCCCAACACCCAAGCAGCAGCGCTGGCACGGACTTCCAGCATGTTGCTCTCACTGTGCCTATGATGCACAGTGCACACAGTTTCTAAAGAGATATTTCTATGTTTTCTTTCAATGTACATATTATATCTTGGGCTTCTATGAAATAACTGTAGCAACAATGGTAACACTGATATCTTCCATTAGAAAGATTAAGCTACGGCTCTTGTTGTGATTCTGAAATGAAATCTACCTTGCTGTTGGAAAATTCTGGGGTACAAGCCAAGCCGGGAATTAAATCCCACCCCCAGGTTTGTTTTACAGTGCAAGATGGATAGATAGAGATTTTCAGTAGTTTGTTGAGATGCCTGCCCAAGAATACTGGTACAGACTGGCTGCTGGTTTCCTCAGAATCAGCCACATTTCGGGTAAGCAGCAAGCAAACCTCGAAGTTGTACCTATCATCCCTTTGGTAGGAGAGCTGTTCTGTGAGCCCGTCACATGCGTACCTTCATAATCTTTTTCCAGAGGAATCAAAGGCTTCATTCCAAAGTAGTGGGTCTCTTTTCACACTCCCTTGATCTTCTGCTAATCCATGTAGTTAGCTATCTCTCTGTATGAAAAAATAACTTAGCTGGTTCTCCTTGGACCTGTCAATTGTAGCATCTCTTCACTGCTGAATTATTCTCCCCTAAACGGGCGTGATGTAAGAACTGACTGTATTTTGTCTTCATAATGGTTTAGCTATCTAGACTGATAATTATCAATGCCTAAATGAGATCCAAAACCACATGTGCTTTGTCTGTTGCTGAGAGGCTGCTGCATCACTTGAGGATGCCCTGATTAACACAGCAGCGCTCTCTCAGCAGCATTCAGGCAAACAATAGGAGGCACAACATAGTAAATGAAAAATAAACTGCATTATGTCATGTATTTGGGCAAAGCATAGTAACTGCAGGGCATGAGCTCACATCTCTGCTGAGCTGCAGGCACAAGGCTCACTGCCGCAGTCAGAGGGCTTACCTAGCCAAGCTCTGGAAAAGAGAATCTGAGAAGTTCTGCTTTTGCTCAAACAGGTCAAGGTGTGCGCCAACTCAGCAGGTAGACAGATGCTTAAACATTCATTTTGCTTTCAAAAACACTGCTCACCTGTGCAAATGGCTTCCTGAGTGGTGCTGGAGGCAGCCCAGTGTCCAAGACCAAGGGAGAGCATCCATAAACAGGATCACCACTTCTTGCTGTGGGTTTTCCTCCCCATTCCCAGCAGGGCCACGCTACTGTTGTGCTGTGGGTTTGTGCAGAGGCCTGTCTGGCTGAGGCAGCAGTGACACAAGGGCAGCAGAAACAACATGATTTCATCTCTGTAGCCTGATGGTGCAGCAACCCTGAGGCTGGAGGGCTGTATGGGAGCAGGGCATGGGGGAAGAGTCCCCCGAGAAGCCTGTGCCACCCAAAGAGCCCTCATATTGCTCACATGTTGTGGACTGAGCTGTCACCCTGCAGCTTTGGCAGCAGCGGCACTGCTGTCCTTGGCAGTATCTGACCCAGGCAGGAAAAGCCCCAGAAGGCAGTAGGTAGATTATGAAAACACTGGGTTACCAGAAGTCTGCTCTAGAGAAACCATGTGAGCACACACAAATCAGTATTCAAAGATGCAGCAGAGACATGTCTGAATGATGAACAACCCAGATTTATTAAGGTTAGCTCATGCCAAATGCATCTAACTGCTTTCAGCATAGATGCTGATGAAGACAATAACACAGAACACCATGCAGGGAATACCTGAATTTCAGAGACAAATCTCCCTATATAGCCCCATCACATAATGAACAAAGAAACCACAAAATGCCAACTCGATTAACAAAAAGCAAGCAGAAAGAAAACCAAAACACAATGAGCCAGAGAATTAGCTCAGGAAAGAGAAACAATACAATTTTCATTAGTTAGTGGAAACAGTACCAAGGGGATGTCCAAAGCATGTGGAAGGAATAAATGGCAATTTTCTAAGCTAAATCCAGACCAAGTCCTAGGAAGTGGGGATGGAGGTGGGTCAGTGTCAGGGACCATCCTCTTGTACTGAGATATTCAGTACTCAGCACTCCCAGAACAAGGGAAGAAGAGGGATGAAGAAGCCTGAACCTTGCCCAGGAGGCTTGGATGCAAAGGGAAGCACAGAATTAACACTTGGAGGATAATGAGCAGACACCCTCTGCCATGGGCAGCAAAGGAGAGTTTCTCCCTCAAGTCAGGGCACGTGGCTCTACCCTCTCACTGACTGAGAAGCAAACATGCCTACTTTCCCCAAACTATCACCTCCTGCACTGCAGTAGAGAGAAAAATGCTTCTGATATCCCAGACTCTGGATGAAGTCCAAGGAGGAATACTGACAGGGTAAGAGCAGGTTTATCACATCAAGCACAATGCTTCAGCCAGCTCTCAGTTTCAAGATTGAAGGCTTTTTACAAAACTGCCTTGTCCTACCAGTGGTCAGCAGTAATCCCTACCCATATTCAGGCACATAATTCAAAATTGCTCCCATGAGCTTGATGTCCAAGCTGTTCCAGCACACATATCTTTCCAATGATGTCTGCACCACTCGGCTTATCCCAGTGAGCTTTCTGTGCTGAGCAGTTAGGCTGAGCGTGATCTCATTGTCAAGACTGCTGTCAATGCTGTGTTCCGAGTGTCTGTGTTGGAACAGGACCAAAGCCATTTGGGGTCACTGCCTGATGGTACAAGGTAGTGGCGCAGAAGCAGACCACTGAATGCTGCTGCATGCAGGCAATGCTCCAACCTGTGCTGCAGAGGGCAGGTAGCAGTGGTTTGGAGGGAAGTGAGCTGATGGCAAGTGGTTGTACCTGGTGTGCTCACTGAAGCAAATCCTCTCTTAGGGGGTTATGGGAAGACTCCCCAGACAGCAAAGCAAAACCACTTCCTGTCCTGTCTTCCCCCCAGTATTTTTTCCTTTGCCCCAGCAATAAGGGTTGAGCTAAAGCATCTGCACATGTAATGAGGTTTTATTCTGCCATGATCCCCCGCTGGCTAATAATGCCTCATTCAGCAATGCCAAATCACATGACACTGCCCTCTGCAATGAGCTGTCAATGAAAAGTAGATGTCCTGTCAGAGATGGAAGGAAAATGTAGCAATAAACCTGCCCAGCAAAACACCGGGGTCCTGCAGAAGCCATGTGTTTGCTTTTACAATACAATAGTCTGTCATTTGAAGTCTTTTCCATTACAGGCCTCATAAAAATCTCCTTGGAAGATAAGAACAGATGACTTGCTTTATGAATTCAGATTGATGGACCATCTAATTTGTCTGCTGGAGACACAACCAATTGTTTTATGGGACACTATAAGGGACATTTATAGGGAGTGTCCTCATGAATGGCATTTCTGCTTATTGCCTTGCAAGTAATGCTGCTTCAGAGCGTAAAGCTTTATATGCTTTCTTTCTGAGAGTCTGAGAGTCATATTAAAGAGAATCTTACATACATATATATATACACACAAGCGTCATCTGTCTATCATACCCACATGCTTTCACGGTATATGTACATCCCTAAGACATACGGTGTTACTGGCAGTTGTGGAGCCTTTGTGGTCTCTTGCCACTCTGCAAGGATGTTCCATTGGTGTTTGTAGCTGAAAGTAGCAACAGAAATTTTCAAACCATCATTTTTTGACAGTTTCATGCCTTTCTACCAGAACTGCAGCATATTCCTCACCCAGGTCGGCAGAAGTCAGTGCTATTTCAAATCCACCCTTGTATCCAACTTGAGTACTTTAATCAGTGTGATTCCAAGGTACCCAGACATTGGGAGTTGTTAGGAGACAGTTTATGGTACATAATAAAAATGATGGCAGGCAAGTTTTACAGCAAGATTTTGTTCCTTTGAGACAGAGATGATGTTTTCTTGCTGCCATATCTTGTCTCGGGTAATTTCCAACAGGAATTAAGTGATCATTTAATCAATGGCCTAAACCTTTTGCAGCTTCCTTTTCCTTCTGCTACTCCCTTTGATCTTTTACTGGTGATACATATCAAACAAGGCAGAATTAAGGAGTTCCTGGATCACCCCAAACTTCCATGATGGAGTTATCATGAAGTTCAGTTAATAAGGAGTTGTAACAGACTGGGTAACTTTGGGCTATTCTGGAAATTTTTGTTTCCTTCTGAACTCGGACCTTTCACATTAAGGTGAATAAACAAGTCCCTCCTAAAGACTGGAAAGGAATCAGGTTTTAGTTTTTACTGTTATAGTATTTCTAGGAGCACTTCATAGTCCACTGTCTTTCCTGAACCTGCTTTACAGGTCAGTTATCTAACAGACTATCTTAATTTTCTGCCTTGTTCTTGAATTAAATGCACCAGTGGCTCTTGCTCACAAAGAGTGAGTAATACTTCTAAGGTTACTCTGTGTCCTATTTTAAAGAATTAGGCATTAGCTTGCCTGCTAATTAGTGGAATATAAGTATTCTGTTGCCCTTCACAGCTTGCAAGGCATAGTGTGGAGATATATTCATCCTCTAAGTGAACTCTAATGCTTAACATAGTTACTAAAGACCATGAATATTTAGTGATATATTCTGACATCTCAGCTATAAATGGCAACAGGTTGAAAGTAAACCTTAAGCTTGTTTGAACCCCAGCATTCAAATGTCACCACCACCATCGTGGTCCTTCTTCCAGCAGTCCCTTAGTGACTCACTGGTGCCCTTGTGAGATACTTCTGGTGAGAAGCTGGAGGATTGATTTTTAAACTGAACATTGCAGATATAAAGTTTAGTGTCCTGTGTTTCTGGTTAGCTCTGGGAGCATCAATCCTAGTTTAAGGGCAGATTTTTATTTCAGTCATGATGTGATTCACGATGAGGATGGAGAAATGGAGGGACAGGGGATAAAAATAGAGGAAAACATCCCTCTGAGGGTCAGTGACGTTTGGCACCAAGTGTATGGAAACTAAAATGGTCACACCGTTTAATGGCAGTCTAGTTCCCGCTTGTAAAAGAGGCTGAGCTCTTCTTGGAGCCCCTCTCCATGGGGAGAGGGTTGGATGGACAAAGCATCTTGTATCAGAAAAAACAGACTGGTAAGGGGAACACCTGCAAATGCTGGTGCAGGTTGTGCTCATTGTGTTCTGGTACCTCCAGGAGCCCACCACTGGGAGGGAAAGAGCCTGCATCAGCTCCAGGTTGGAATAGGTAGAAGAATTTAATATGAAAATTCCATTGAGCAGCCAACTTCCTCACTGTTTCCCACCAAGTCTTCTGATTTTTCACAACTCAGTGCTTCAGCCAGTTTAAGGATATGACCTCTACAGGCAAAACCAGCTCCAAGGGAGCTCTTCTGCAGGGGGATGAAGATAGCTTCAAATTTCACATGGGTCAGCATGCCTCCTGCAGGTCCATGTCTTCCACATCCAGCAGAGCTGGAAAGCCCTTACTGTGGTGGGTTTTCCCAGTCAGATCAGCACCCCACAGCCACATCCATGAACCTCAGGGATGAGGCCTGCTTCCATGGCTATGGAAGCCTACAGCCACCTGGAAAGGTGGCAGGGCTGCCTTCCTAGTAGCAGCTCAGATGCAGACCAGCTTTAGTGGCTTGCCAAAGCTGCACAAGAAGTGACTGATTGTGTAGGGTTTGACAGATTTCTGATACTCCAGATGCAGGGATAGTAGGGGCAGGTGAAGTGCTGTGCATCCAATGGATTTGGGTGTATTTTGCAGGCTCAGGCCCTTGGTGTGTTAGCTTTAGCCTACAGAAACATGTCCTGAGGTATATGGTATTGTGACTGTAATTGCATGATATGCTCAGGATCACGTTATTTCCATTAAGTCGTAGCTACATAGCATAATTAAAATAATTACTGTATTATGAATGAGCAAACCCATGGTTTTTGAATTAGGGAATCTGTTTTACAGGTTTTTCTTACACATTGGAATCTTCACAACACTAGAGGGCACCAAGTCCAGGCGTGAATCTATCGTGGGGCGAAGCAGACTGTGAACACCCTACCTGCGCACAGACACACACAGACACTCTGACTGAGGATCATCCACTGAACTCATGATGTAGTGAAGAGGTCAAACCTGTTCAGTCATCTGGACACCGACCACCTTCTCTGTTTCAGACCAGTACTTTGCCCATCCCTGCCTGAGGCATTACAAAATCACCCTTGAGCCAGGCAGGGAGAGTACCAAAGGCAGCAAGAGCCATGAAGCATTCCCCTAGGCAAACACTGAAACCTCGGGGTGGGAACTGCTGGAGGGGCTCCATGGAAAGGCCTGGGGCTCAGCCAAACATTGCACTCAGCTGGAGCTTCATCCCTGCCAGCTGATGTTTCTCTAGTTTCAGTTCTTGTTTCATGGTCAAGGCCATCTTCTCAGAGCCACCTTTGTTGCACACCTTGTGAGAGAATCTGCTTTGGGCTGAGATATACTGAATTTTCAGAGAAATTTCCCATGATTTCCTAAGATAGAGCTGAGCAGTAGAGCTGAGATTTGTGACTTGTTTGTTGATTCAGTGCCCTTTCCATTTACAGTGCTCAAAACAACGGGGTTTGTGTTCCAAGGAATCTTTTCTCTTGCCTTACCATATTGCCCCTATCCATCTGACTCAGGAAGCAGCTTGCAGCCATCCCATAAAATGGGATTTTCACCTGATCACCCTATGCATGCTGTGACTCTTCTGTACATGCCAGTTAGGATTTGTTGCTAATATTTTTTTAAAGGAATTTAGGAGATATTTAGCTTCTCTGAAATACTGTAATGTGGTGCCCAAGAGCTTGAGTCAGGGAATTAAGCAAGCCTTTCCCAAGGCAGGAACGTGCTTTCCAGTGCTCATGGTGTGTTTCTTCTGGGCTAAGCTGGGACACTGAATGCTAGCTGGAGGTACAGCCCAGAGAGAGGTTTTCAGATTCCACTTAAATCCAGGTTCAGCTGACCAAGAGGCTATAGCCCTGCAAAACAAAGACCTGTGCCTCCAAACCCATCCAGGCTGCCTGGGACTGACAATGGGCACCTTCATACTGCTCTCAAAAGCAGAGACACTCAATTTCTGGACACAGCCTGAGAGAAGTGGATGGACGAAAGGATCTGCTTTTACATCAGCACCCACTGGCTAAGTCACATTCCTGGGAAGTGGAGAAGGTAAATGCAGTTCCCCTCTTAGCATGACAAGTCACAAGCTCACCTAAGAATAGATATTGCTGGCTTGAAGTCATCTGGCCTTTCTCTGGCAGACATAAAGATAAAGCCAAGGTGATACTTCTCCAGAAGAGTCTCCCAGCAAACTGCGGTTTAGGGACAAGCAGTGCCTTTGCATTAAATAATGCAGATGGCTTATTTTTCCAGTGAATTTGTCCCGCCCATAAGAGCCAGGTGGGATTTTACATCCTCAGCCTTCCCGGGCAGAGTACAGACACTCTCAGTGTCCTGGCCCGTGCAGACACTCTCAACTATCTTTTCAACCCTGCTTTGGGTACAGGCCTATAAAAGTTAATGCCACAGCATCTAATTTGCCAGTGCCTGAAGTCCTCTCTGGGACCTACAGTACCCGTCACAAATCTTTCTAAGGCATTAATGGATAAAAATGTTCCCAATCTGCTGATCTTCACATCTGACAAAAAACAGCCTCCATAATAAAGGTTATAATTTCTGCTCCTAAAAGCTCTTTTGTTCAGTTCCCCCTTTGTTCAACTCACACACGACTGTTTTTCACAGCGCCTGGTGAGGCTGAATCACGGTTATTTCCACGGGCACCGGAAGGTGTAGTGATGCACATGAGCAGGCAGCCACTGGCAGAACACAGGGCATCGCCCACAAGAGCTCCAGGGGGGCCGGGCCAGGCACGTGTGGATTTCAGCATTTCCCCGGCGGGGGATCCGTGGTTTTTCTTGCTGCCAGAGGAATGCGGAGCTCAGAAGCACTGTGCATGTTATAAGCTGCCTGCAGTGGCGTCAGCAGAGGGCACTGGGCACTCACACGCCAGACACATCATCAAAAAATCCTCCCGTTTCCAAGCTGATTTTATGAAGGTCGCACAATCACCGGCACAGATTTATTTTTACTTTGCCTTAAAATCTCCTTTTCTTTCCCTCTATACTCGCACCAAGTTTCAAGCGTTTTCTTCATTTTTCCCTCACCAATCCTCTGCTGTGTTCCTTCCCAGCCATAAAAGACAAGGTTTCCTGAGTAGCTGAGACCTCTTCCCTGTGGCCTGTTGACCAAGCTCTTCACCCCTTTCAGTCCACACAGCTTGCTCATGCCATAACCAGTGGAACAGGACTCTGTGCAACTGTTTTAATTGTAAGAACAGAAGCAGGCAGTATCCCTGATGACAGAGGTGATATGTCCAAACTCAGCATTGTAAAGTCAAATGGTCTTTGCTTTCACACTACTCTTCTCAATAGCAAGCCCCAAACAACTTCTGATTTGCCCCATTCCCTTGTTCACACCTCTCCTTTTTTTCCCATCAGGGCTTGTACCTGTCAGACAGCTAAAGACAACTCAAATATCCTCAGTTACAATCAGCAGATAGGCCGAGAAGGAGAACTCAGACCATTCAGCCTGTGCCTAATTTGCTCATAAGCAGGTGGCATAGTATAGCCTTGGGATGTCATCACATCAGAGGCGGGACACACCAACTGAACTTCTGAAAAACAGCAAGTATGGTATGACTGCTACAACTTCTGAAGAAGGGGACATGGAGGCTTTAGAGGCTCTGGATGAATCAAGGATGTTGTGTAACTCTCCCCAGCTCCTCCTTAACTCACTGCTTTCCAAGTGATCCAGAAGAAGAGAACTTGGGATCCATCTGTGGGGGACAACATCCAGCAAAGAAGCTGCAGTGAGTGACAATCTCCAGCACTGATTTGCCCTCCACCCCACTAGTGTGGTACCCTAGACACCCTTCCTGAGAACAATGGCCAGCAGAACTGACTCCTCATGGTGCTGGTCTCCCCTTCGGTGCATGCAGTTCAGCAGCTTCTCTGCTGAGCAGGAGCTGCTACTGGTTTTGGACCACATGAGGGTTCATGTACCCCACCAAGAAAAAAGAAGAGAGCAAATGTCCTTTGTGCCTGCCGCCAGAGAAAGCCCATCTCTGACTCCCAGATGCGGGATCCCACCCAGAGAACTGGAACAAGTCCTGTGAGGAGTGGCTGAGGGAACTGAGGTTGTTCAGCCTGACGAATAGAAGGCTCAAGGGAAACCTTATAGTTTTCTACAACTATCTGAAAGGAGGTTGTAGCAAGGTGGTGGTTGGTCTCTTCTCCCAAATAACAAGCAATAGGACAGGAGGAAATGGCCTCAAGGGGTATGCCAGGGGAGGTTTAGATTGGGCATTAGGGAAAATTTCTTCACCAAAAGGGTTATCAAGCACTGGAACAGGCTGCCCAGGAAAGTGGTGGAGTCACCATCCCTGGAGGTATTTAAAAGGTGTGCAGACTTGGCAACGAGAGACATGGTTTAGTTGTGGCCTTGGCAGGGCTGGGTTAACTGTTGGTCTCAACTATCTTCAATGTGCTTTCCAACCTAAGCAATTCTATGATTGTACAAAAAGACACCCACTGTTTTTTATTCCTGTTACACATCCTTCCAACACTTTAAGGTAAATCTGTTGGGAACCAGAATCTTGGGCATTTAGTAGGAAAGAGTTGTTGCAGATTATCTTAAGTTTTAGTGAATCTTTCTACGTTTTGTGTTTGTGAAATAGTTATCTATCGGAACATCTTGATTTAAAAATTTAGCCTTAATGCTAGCATGGGTTGCTGTGTTACTTGAAAGCAGTGTCATGGGTTCAGCAGCAGCAGTCATTTTTTCTCCTTCTTGGTAGCTGGTGCAGCACTGTGTTTTTGATTTTGGGCCTGGGAACAGTGCTGATAACACCAGTGTTTCGGTTACTGCTTAGTGATGTTTTGGTCTGGCCAAGGATTTTCTGAGTTTCATGCTCTACCAGGGAGGAGGGGGAGCCGGTAGGAGGCAGAGACAGGACACCTGACCCAAACTGACCAAAGAGGTTATTCCATACCACAGCACGTCATGCCCAAGATGGAGGACGGAGAGGAGAGACCCAGAAGGGTGGGGGGTGCACTGCGTGGTCGGGCTTGGTTTTAGGTGGTGAGAAATTGTATTCTTTCCTTGTATTTGCCTTGTCATTATTATTATTGGTGGTAGCAGTAGTGGTTTGTGTTATACTTTAGTTACTAAACTGTTCTTATCTCAACCTGTGGGAGTTGCATTCTTTTCTATTCTCCTTCCCATCCCTCCGGGAGTGGGGGGCAAGAAAGAGGGGGGAGTGAGTAAGAGAGAGTCTGCGTGAGTTAGGCTTAAACCACGACAAGCAGACACTGTGTTGCTTGATGTTCTCTGTGACATGTTAGCCTTAGTCCTTCCTCTCTACAGTATAACCAAAGCACCTACGGTCTACTGTATATAGGATGAGTTATTTGACAACCTGGCAAGGTAGAAATCTAGCCATCCAGCTTGGCAAAAAAATTTACTTTTAAGGTGACCTGAAGTAAACTGCCTTCATTATAATACTAAAAAACACACCCACAGATCAAGAAGACCTTTGCCCAGGTGAAGACCCTTCCCGTGTGCAAGCATAGTAACAGAAGAGAATGACACTGCAGATATTACAATTGTATGTAAATCACTAACCAATCATTGTAACTGGGGACGTACTACATTGTTATTTTTGTGTATAAATGTAATGATGCAATTGGCATTGGGTGTGCTTGTTCTGTGGAAACTCCACCTAGCACCCAGCACTGCAATAAAGAAGTGCCTGCTTCTTAATGCTACGTTGGCATTAAGGAGTTTTATTCTCCTGACTTAGGGTGACAGTTTTTGGCGACCCAGATGGGAGCTTGCAAGTGAGACTGGAAGAGATCGAGTGATGATCAAACTCCAGCCAGCACCAAGGAATTCTTGGGGAGGAACATCTCCCTCGACTCGTAAAGCTCCTCGCAACATTCCAGGGAGAAAAAGAAAGGGTAAAGCACTTCTTTCAGAATTTGATTTGGAAAGGCTGCCTGTAAGGCACAGTGGAAGCTGTGCATTGTTGGAGCTAAGAGGGTTTGCACTGGAAGCCTGGGTGTCTGCTCATAAGTCATAAGTGAAAGCCATTGCAGGGTTGGACTTTGGTTGGTAATTGCTGTTGCATGTTTGGTAATCACTGTTTGCTTTGGTATTTGGTGATTACTGTTGCATGTTTTGGTGATTACTGTTTGCATGTTTTATTGTAATTTGATGATTACTGTTTGATTGTTTCGGTAATTACTGATTACATATTTTATTGTAATGGCATCAGGATTTGTAAAATTGTTTAAAAGTTCTGGAAGTTTGACCACCATGGATGAAAGGATACCAAAATCATTGCTGCTAGGATGTTTGTTAGCACATTAAGAAATTCTTTACTGTAAGGGTGGTGAGGCACTGGAATGGGTTGCCCAGGGAAGTTGTGAATGCCCCATCGCTGGCGGTGTTCAAGGCTGGATTGGACATAGCCTTGGTTGGCATGGTTTAGTGGGAGGTGTCCCTGCCCCTGGGAGGGGGCTTGGAACTGGATGATCTTAAGGTCCTTTCCAACCCTAACTATTCTATGATTCTATGATTTGCATGATGATTAATGCAAAAGCCAAATGATTGAATATTGTAACCACTAGGGGCTTTTGTATGTTTTGAAGAATAAGGAAAAGTGGCCAAAAAATGGAACTTTGAGTTATAATATTATTTTGCCGTTAATGTTGTTTTGTAGCAGAGAAGGTTAAATCAGTATTAAAAATGGGTGCTGTATGGAGTAAAGCATGCAATGCCAAGGGCTTTAAATTGGTCTAAATTATATGAGGTAAAACAAGATAAGAATGAATTTCTGTGTTTCTGGAAAAATTAAAGGAGACTGCTAGAAAATATTTAAAATTGGAAACCAAGACAGAGCAACAACAATTGGCTTTGATTTTTATGGGACAATTAGCACCTGATACAAAAAGAAACCTCCAATAATTAGAGGGAGAGGATTCTAGAAATTAAAATGAAATGCTTGAAGTAGCATGGAAAGTTTATAACAATAGAGGAAAAAAAATAGGAAAAAGAAAAAACTAAAAAAAAGGGGTAGAGAGAGCAGACTAATAGCTCTTTTAAGAGGGAATGCAGTAAAGGAAAGAGAACAATCCAGAGGAAGAGGAGATTTTAGAAACTTTGATGACGGATAATCTAATGCGCCTCTGGGGATAGATCATTGTGCATATTGCAGGGAGGAAGGACATTGGAGAAAAGACTGTCCTGGACTAAAGGCAAGTCAGCAAGAAGCTGCAAGGGTGATGACCTTAGACAACTGAAGAGGACCAGAGAGGAATCCAGCTAGGCGTCTCACAGTAATTAAGCTCGGAAACAATACAGTTTAATTTTTAGTACATACGGGTGCAACATATTCTGTCTTGAACACTTGCAAAGGGAAATTAGGAAATAAAATAGCCAGTATAATTAGAGTGAGTGGAAGCAAGAAAATAGGCCATTCCTTCAACCCCTAGATTTGAAATTTGAAAATAAGGTAATTACACATGAATTTTTATATGTGCCAGACTGTCTGATACCTTTGCTGGGACAACATTTATTGTCCAGATTAAATGTGCAAATAGTGTTTGAAAAGGAAGAGGTTCTTTTAAAAATGCCAGAATCAAAGACAGGGGAAATGTTGATGACACAGGAGAAAGTTAAGGAACAAATACCACAGGAGGTAGATCAGGCTGTTATACATATAGCCTGGAATACAGATATACCCAGTAAGTCAATGACAGCACAATCTAAAAAAAATAGAGATGAAAGAATAGGCAAAACCAGTGAGAATCAAGCAATATCCAGTCAAGCCAGAGGTTAGACAAGAAATCGGGAAATTGACTGATAAATTCTCGAAGTTTGGGATTCTTGAAGAGTGTGAGTCAGAATATAATACCCCAATTTTGCCAGTAAAAAAAAGCCTTTCAGATGAATATAGATTAGTTCAGGATTTAAGGGCTATAAATCAAATAGTTAAAGACATCTTGTTGCAACCCTGTTTTTGCAAATCCATATACACTTTTAACAGCACTGGGAGTGGATTCACAGTGCTTTGAAGTGCTTTACAGGGCTTGATTTAAAAGATGCTTTCTTTTGTATACCCCTGGAGGAGGAAAGCTGGAAATTATTTGCTTTTGAGTGAGAAAATCCACAAACAGGATGAAAACCACAATTAACATGGACAAGATTGCAACAAGGATTTAAAAGTAGTCTGACAAGCTTCGGTAACCAGTCGGCAAAACAGCTGGAATGGTGGAAGCAAATAAATAGAGAGCCTAAACCTGGACATCTGCTTCTACAATACATGGATGACATCTTCATTGCTACAGAAGAGAGACTCACCTGTATTAAGGTAGCAATAGACCTTTTAAACTTTCTTGGACTAAATGGGTACAAAGGGTCTAGAAATAAGACTCAGATAGCAAGTCAAACTGTAATATATGTGGGCTTTGAGCCCAGAACAGCAAAAGGCCTTTCTGGACTTAAAACAGGCTTTAATGACTGCACCAGCATTGGGTCTTCCAGATCTAACCAAAGATTTTCAGTTATTTGTTCATGAAAGACAATATCTTGCACTCGAGGTGCTGAATCAGAAAAGAGGAAGCTGGAAAAGACTGGTTAGGTAGTTCTCCAAGCAACTAGATACTGTAAATAAAGGGAACTAGATGATCTTAAGGTCCTTTCCAACCCTAACTATTCTATGATTCTATGGTGGGCTACTTGTCTCTGGGCAGTTGCTGCTACAGTGATGCTAATACAAGAAGCTTGAAAATTAACTTGGGAAGGACAATAACAGTGTATGTACCACACATGGTAATTACTGTTTCAGAACAAAAGGGGTGTCATTGTTTATCCCCTAGCAGAGTGATTGTCACAGAGCAAGATGATGTTATTTTGAAAACAACTAACTTGATTAACCCTGCAGTCTTTTTGAACTCCATGCACAAAGAAGAACAATTAGAACATGACTGTTTGGTGACCGTTGAACATTTCTATTCCAGTAGAGAAGACTTAAAGGTTAGACCGCTGGGTGTTCCTGATTGGAAATTATACAGGGATGATAGCAGTTTTGTGGAGAATGGAATTCAATATGCAGGATATGTGGTGGCTACTGGGAATTCAGTTATAGAAGCAAATTCTTTACCTAGCACTACTTCAGCTTAAAAGGCAGAACTGATGGCCTTGATGAGAGCATTAGAACTAACTGAAGTAAAGAAAGTGAATATTTGGACTGATTCAAAATATGCCTTTGGTGTGGTACGTGTTCATGGAGTCCTGGGGAAGGAAAGGGGATTATTATCCTTCCAGGGAACAAGAATTAAATATAAAGAAGAAGTCTTAAAATTAATACAGAAACCGATTAAAGTGGCAATCATGCGCTGTAAAGCACATCAGCCAGGAAATACAAAAGAAATTATAGGAAACAAATTGGTAGACAGAACAGCTAGGAGGACTGCAAAAAGAGATGCCTTGCAAATGGCATTAATCCCTACTAAAACCATAGCTCTACCAAGAGAAAAACCTAAATATTCAGAGGAAGATGAGAAATTAGCAAAGTTGCTAAATGCAAAAAAGATTTTAGCAGGATGGTGGGTGACATCACAAGGGCAGTAATCCCACCACTTAATGAGGGAAATAATTCAGACAAAAGATAAGGAATGTCATTAGGGAGCAGAAGCATTAGTGACATTTTTAAAGAGACACATAGTGCCAGTAAAAGTGCTAGAAACAGCTAAAATGACAACTGCAAAATGTGAAATATGTTTGAAAAATCATCCAGTTGTAAAGAAAAAGGTTCAAATGGGAATACTGAAATCAGGAATGGGACCAGGAGATTACTGGCAAATAGATTTTTCAGAACTACCTCTGCAAAACAGCTACCAGTACATTTTGGCAGGTGTTGACACTTCTACAGGATGGCCAGAAGCGTTTCCCTGTTGGACCAATCAAGCAAAAGAAGTCATTAATTGGCTATTGCAGGAGCTTATCCCAAATTTGGGGCGCCTATTTGAATATCTTCAGATAGAGGTCCACATTTTATTGCAGAAGTGGTACAGGGTGTTAGCAAAATGTTGGGAATTACTTAGGACTTACGTACACCTTGGAGGCCACAATCCACTGGAAAAGTAGAAAGAATAAACCAAACATCGAAAAGACAGGTTAGTAAAATATGTCAGGAAACTAATTTGAAACAGCCTTAGGCACTCCCATTTGCCCTCTTGCGAATTTGGATTCAACCTAAAAATGGAACTTTAATCAGTCCTTATGAGTTATGTTGAAAGCCATATGAATCTCCAGAACCAAATTTGAATGAACATATAAAAAGGAAAATAAGATGCACGTAACTATCTACTTTCCCTAGGAAAAACTTTAACTGCACTTTGGAGTGTGGTTATTTGGAACAGGTCGCTGTCTTTGGAGAGCCCAATACATGATTTCCAGCCAGGAGACTATGTCTACATGAAAACATGGACTTCTGAATCTTTCCAAGAACATTAGAAACAACCTTTTCAAGTAGTGTTGACTACCTTCACCACCATCAAGATAGCTGAATCAGAAGCATGGATACACTACACTAGGGTGAAGAAAGCCCCATCATTGTGGAAAATTGTCAACAGGGAAGATAAGTCCTCAAAATTGACTCTGACATATGTCTAGTTTTGTGTGTCCTTTTCAAATTTGGGAAGAATGGATATTGATTTGGATGTTAATGGGAGCCAATTTCATAGTAAAAACTGAACCAGATGGGGAATTAGTAAGACAGGGAGATCTATTGAAATTCAAATACAATTCTACTCAAAATCCAGATCTTAATCCTGACGAGATGGCAAGTGAACTGCCATCCGTCCCTTTCACTGCTGCTTTAAAATATGGATGATTTGTACAAGCCTTAGGAGTGACCTCAAATTGACTAAGACATACATACCCAAAAGAGGAACAATATTTAGTTGTAAAGTATCTGCATTACAGAGCCCAGGACACTTAGTGTGGACAATGAGTGATGGGACCTGGACAACTCATTTACCTGCAGATGGTAAAGTAAGACAAATAACATTAGGCATACCAACCCTATGTTCAATCTGGAAAAGAACTCCTTTTAGAGGAGCATTAGAACATTTACAATTAGAAAGGGTGAAGAGATCAGAAATAGATGAAGAATGGAATGAACCTTCAACTGAAGTGAAAGTTGGTTGGGCTTTGGAATCTTTGCTGACTCCTTTAGCAATATATAAGAACAGGTAATAGATACATCAACTAACAAGACAAGTAGAAAGGCTAGCAAATGCAACCGGGAAAGGATTTAAGAATGTGAATTTACAATTACAGGCAACTTCAAGGATGACTTTAAAAAATAGAATGGCTTTGGATATGCTTTTACTTAAAGAGCATGGAGTTTGTGGATACTTGAAAGATAGAATTGATCATTGCTGTATATACATTTCAAATGTGACTCAAGATGTTGAGCATGTCTTAGACTTATTGGAAAAGGTAGAACAGAATACTCAAAAGATTCAACAAGAAGTACAAGAAAATTTGATGCATAAAATCTTCAAGGGATACGGATGAAATTTGAGTTCATGGATGAAATCACTGATTAACACTGCAATAGTCTTGCTGATAATTTTTTTAATGATTATTTTAATCTATTATTGTTTAAAAAGACAAACAACAAGACTGCATTCAACCAAATGATCATCCAAGCAGTTGAAACAGTTCTGCATACTTCCTAATGGTTTTCATGATATCCATTTTTGGCAACCTGTTCTTTCAGCATGACGAAAAATAAAAACAGGACAGAAATTTTTGGCACACATCTTTTCCCTGCAGCATTTAGTCTTTACAGTGCATTTCAGGAGGGCTCCTTTGGCAGGACTGGTAGAAAGTTACTGAAAATCTTTCTGACAGTCTCAAGATGCTGTCAGAGGAGAAGCAAGTGTGGTGTTGTTGTGTACTCCTAATGATGGCATAGTTGAGAAGAGTGGGAATTAAGTGCTTAAAACTCACTGGTTGTTGCCCCCTAGTTACCAAAAAAAAAATAAATTGGATTTTGTTTTGCTTGTTCTTTACTGACTCACCATCTTGGCTAAGGGCAAGCTGGTGGCACTTCCAGGGTCAGTAAAGATGGTGTGACTGCTTGAACAGCACTGGGCCAGCCCTCATGCCACAGCCTGAGAAGCTGCAGGATGCTGGGCACATTGAGGCATTCTTCAGCATTCATACAGCTGGGCAAAGTGCTCTTATGCCTTTCCCTGATGGAAGAAGACACCATGGAGATGCTGCTATTTCCTCCTTGCCCCAGGTAAGTTCTACGGGAATAAACAAGTAGATACAACCCCCCCTGTACACTTTAAACAAACCTGGCACACTTCTAAGATGGTTCTAACTCCCTTGTGCAGCACTTGTCAGACACTGTTCACTATTGCTGCTGTCAAAACCCAGGGTCAGCCCTTGTGGGGCATCCGCTCACTGCTCATGATGTGAAAACATGACAAAAAGCAGGATGAGGCTGAGAGCATTGGCACAGACAGCTGGCACAGGGACCAGGTGACATGAACCTGACAAAAAGGACTGTTTGTAGATGGCCAGAGCTGCGTAAAACTGTGTAAAGACAAGGACTCTAATGGAACAAATTGATGAGGGAACTCCATAAAGGGAATTACTTAATAAGCAGAAGCTTCCAGGGCCATGCCAAAGGACTCAGCTCAGCACCCTGATTCTGGCAATAACCAGACATGGGGAAGAAAATGAAAACAGAGCACATTTATTTAGCATGCCTGGATGGACTTCTTTCCCTCGAACTCTCTAGTTTGCTCCCAAATCCATGGACAAAGGTAGCATCCACAGAATCTTTTAGTGAGGATTTTCATATCTCATCTCATGTTGTGTAAGGAAGCACCTCCTTTTATTTGCTCTGAACTAGAGACCCAGAGCTTGTTTGACAACCTCCAGCTTTTGCCTTACAGGGGAGCAAGCAATCCATCACTAGGCATCCCAACCAAGCTGAGCAGAAGGAAAGAAGAGATTACTTCTTCAGGTGCACTGCTGCTGAGTGCCCTACTCATTTACCATTTAGTCTTCTTGCTTGTATGGCTGGTGCTTCTAGATTGCAGCTATGAAACAACGCGGCTTTTTATATACAACTTCCAGTATGCCCACAGTAAAAGAGCTTAACCTTTCCCCAAGGAAGGATTTCCCTTTTTGTGAAGTCCATCTGATCCTGCAAATTCTTCTGATTTCAACAGCACACAGTCCATTTGCAGCTGAACAGTAGCTGACCTTGAGTGTGCCTATACATTGGGTGCCAAAGCTGGCAATTCAGAACCAGTAATTAAGCAGAAATTCAGCAATGGCAGTAGCAATCTGCTGCCTGAAGGACGTTTGCAGCATTAATGCAAATCAACTGTTCTTAAGCACTTGGCAATAACTATGACTGTTACACAGCTACTTCTATGGTGCAACTAAATAACATTTCAGCCTTTGACAAATGCATATTGCAAAGAACTGTTTCAGAAGCACAGACACAGCATGATGCCAGATTAAGTCGATGTGATTATTTTTAACGTACCAGGATCTCTGGCCAACCTTTTGCTCTCACTTGTACTCACAGCCTCATTCTGTGCAGCCGCTTACATTCTTCATACTGATTTTTCAAACTTACTTTCAAATCCATGAGAGAGCTTCCGTTCTGGAAGAGACTTAATGGTGTTCAGGGGCTGCAGGCATTACTTGTTCATGTTTTCCTCTGAAAGTTGAGCCCTGACCTTTCATCTTAATATTGGTCCATGGAAGCTAAGAAAAACAGATTCACTTTTTTTCAATAGCTAAAAAAATTTCTGGACAAATAAGCAAGGGTTTTTGCCAAATAAAAGAATGATATAAGCATTAGCTACTATACCTTACTTCAAAGGATAAATTCAGAATTGTTTAAAAAATGTCAGCACAGTGGTGCTGCCCACACCTGGGGAGAGGTCATTACACTGCTGATGAAGACACTGAGCACCCTGCAACTGTGGGGTGCACTCAGCCATGAAGCTGCCCTGTCTTTGCTTTCCTGTAGTATGAACAGTGGGAATTAATCACAGAATCATTCAGGTTGGAAAAGACCTTTGAGGTCAAGTCCAAAATGTGTGTACACAGGTTGGTAGCTGTCCAGATGTCAGGGTCAGAGGTCTGTTACGTATGTTAAAGAGCAGATCCTACTTCTCTCTTCTTTCAGTATCCAGCTCTTTTCACATGGGCTGCAGAAAGACTTAGTTTTCAGTGTTGCGTCACACACAGAACCCCCAGTGCAGCTGAATGCAGGAGCAGACTGTCTTTAAGGCAGAGCTGAGCATTGCTAGTCCATCTGAAATCCACTGGCAGCTGAGAGTATTCAATAAATAACATTTTTAATGAAAAGTATTGGTTTATTACCATCATAGTACTGTTGGGAATCATACTGATTTAAAAGGAGTTTTTACCAGCTTCCTGAGGTGCTCTCTTTCTGTGAAGTACAGATTCAAATTAAAACACTAGCTTTTTGCTCTTCTTTCTAGGAGAGGTATTTCAGCACAATATCATGTCACAAAAACACTGTAGAGATTTCAGTTTAGGATTCAGAATGGACGGTTTGATCCCTGGAAGACAGCTTATGCCATCACTCCAAACTTGGGATCAAATTTTCCACATCACATACAGTATTAATTTGCATTCATTCGTGATGGAATAAAGCAGTGAAGATTCAGCTTTCCCTGTGGTGAAATACCTACTTGAGGGTTCTTCGTTTGTTTGTTTATTTTGCCATCCAGAGGATTACATCATGGCTGCTGCCACTCCAGTAAGATAACACATCTGCAGTCATTTCTCAAAACCTCCTGCACTTCCATGCAAGTGTGCGCCTCCATAAAATCCTTCAAAAAGGTCATATTTTACTTACTTTTTACTTTCTCATTTTAAAAGGCATATCCCAATAAAATAATGTCATTTATACTGATCTGTAGTATTTTGCACATAGACAAAGTGTTGCAACAAGCAAGGGTACAGCTGGACTGTTCTTGTGAAGGCACAGAGGAGTAGGAGACACTCCAGCTTTGGGGCATTAGTCAATCTGGTTTAATACAGATGTCAGAAAATGAGTTGGATATCATCAGTGCTGGTGCCACGAATCATTCACAGCTCACAAGATCCCTTTTTCACTTTTTTCTGCAGGCAGAGATGCTTTACTGTTCTTTCTTTAAAATACAGTATTTAAGTCATGAAGCACAAAACCAGGGCCCTACAAAGTCCCGATTTCCTGCAGAAGGGAAAAGTACACATGAAGGATACAAAAGCCAGCCAAGAGGTGAGCATCGCGTTTTTCATGGAAGGGTCTTAAGTTTAAACTACAAGTACCGCAGGTCCCAGTCACACCCTCTAGAAAGGCCATTTAGCTCCCACTTAACAGAAGTGTTCATCCTCTGACAGTGAAAAATTAGATGTAACACACAGAAAAGAAGTATAAAGCAGCAAAACAGATTGGTACCCAAGTCTGGCCTGTTCCTCTGGATGCCATGCAGTTGCCTCCCAGGAGAACAAACAAAATTAGCATTCAGTAGAGCTGGATGAACACTTCACTTAAAGGCCAGCAGGAATGCAAGAAGACTGTCCTTTCCTGCCCTTTTCTGTGTTATGCTTCTCCTGCTGCTGTACCAGCGCACATGAACCCAGGAGGGTTTTTGGCCTCAACAGCAGTTTTGCGCTGCTATCCTGTGCCCTCAGCTGCCAGGACACACAGTGGCTCTGCTGCAGCTGAAGTGCTGGGAGGCACAGCTGAACACAGGATTTAGGAAAAGCGGCGATAGTCAAGCCATTCTGAGATACCACCCTTGAGGAAAGGTTGGTGGCCAACACTGCACCAGATGGTTAATGCAGATAAACAGCGATCAGGAGCCACAGGGATGGACAGACCTTGCTTCATTTTGGAGTTTGAGTGGGACTGGAGCAAGGTTTCCAGAAATAAGACACAGAACTTCAAAATTCCCGCAGTCACCAGAGGGTTGTAACCAGGGCAGCTTCTTATTTACTGGGCACTCCTACATCCCGTCAAACAAGCAACAACTTGACTTACAGGACTCTTTCCAAGCTGGATGCCATACGTATAAGAAAAAGCATGTGGTTATCTGCTATCCATGTCCATATTTATAGCCTTCATTTATGGCTGTTTTATTGTTTGGTAGCCTCTTGTCTTTTTTTGGCAGTGACAATGACATTTCTGCTGTAATATGAACAAGAAGCTGTCTCCACGGGCCTACTCCAGGTCATTTGCACAGTACAGTGGTCACAAACATGGGGCAGGCTGCCTGCCAGGACATTGCTGCCAGCCTGCTGTGGGTTAGGCAGCTGGTATGTGGGGCTGTAAAAATAGAAAGCTGCTTGAAGATGGGCCCAGGCCATGATTTCTCTTGATACACATCATGGAGGAAGCAGTCAGAGCGTGATTCTCCTCTGTCGGTTGGGTGGAGACATTTGCACCAGGACCCAGTGCACTCAGAGCTTCAAATATTTCTTGGCCCAGGCTATTGGAGCTCTCAGGAAAGCTGCTTAGGAATCCAGGCAATGTCACTTTGATTTGTTTTTTCCTAGGCTCGTTTTCTTTTGGGAGATAGAAGCAGTCCAGATCATGTTCTTTTCCTCCTGCCTCCAGCCTCTTCTCTGTCTAACTTTAATTTGAGCACTTTTGACACAGCTCTTATTTGCTCACTTAGCTGCAGACTTTGGTTTTTCCAAATTCTCTGTTTTCTCCAGAGGATGAAATGTGTCTATGAACAAGCACAACCCTGTGGAGGTAGAGAATGTGCAGGCAGCCTTGGACGACCCTGATGTACTATTGGCTGACCTTGAGAAAAAGGGGAGTGGAAAGTGAACTGGAGGGGAACAAAATAACCAATCAAAAACCAGTTTGAGGTGCGTGGACAGCAGACATTATCCAATCCTATATTGTTATGAAGCGTGTGCTCAGAATGCTTGTTATAAAAGAACATGGGACACGTGAATAAAGGTCTTTGCTTGTAACTGCATACGGAGTCCGTGCACTACATCTCCACACAACCTCAAAGACTTCTCAGATCAGGAAGATTTGGTCAAACGCAGCTTGGCAGAGCCCGGCAAGCAGTGTCAGTAGAGCCAGGCACTTCAAATTACATGTGCAGGAGACTGACCCAAAACCCCTGTGCTCAGCTTGTCCAGCAGCATGGAGGGAATCGTCCTTGCATGGCTCAAGGCCCCGCAGCCCAACGAGGAAACAATAGATGAATCTATCACTTCGTTCATTACAGCCAGTTTTGACCTTGACTCTGTTGATTTTTTCAAGGCAAATATCAAATAAAGCCATAGTGAAAACAAACTGCCATAGTTTATGACTTCAGTTCCTAATTAAATTTTTCTTTTGTAGCTGCTCGCTCACATGCAACCTTGTTGCCTTCACAGTGAAGCTAGAAGGTAATAAATACAGCATTGCTCTCCTGATGGGTAACTCTCCCTCCTGACCTAGGGAGAGATCACTCATGAGTTTCCTGCTGAAAGCATACAGGGTGGGAGGGCCAGGCCACCCATGACCCCAGCAAAGAGCCATCAGAGTCTGCCCTCAGGCAGCTGGTGACTGTCCCTTGATTCTGACCCAGCTACAGCTCAAGGTTTTCCAGCTTGGTTTGACCTTTGGCAATGAGTGAGTCCTGGCAGAGAGTCACCATGCGACATCTGCTCAGGTGGTGGAGACACCTCTTTGCCCAAGAGATGCCCTCTGTGTAAAAATCCCCAGCAAGTAAAGGCAGGTCTTGTCTAATGAGAAGCACCTCTAGGTCTAGATAGCCTGCCTTCCAATGCAAGGAAAAGCACGGTTAAGAGGTAGTACAGAGGACACACACAGAGCAGCTGTCCATGCTGCACTGATTATGGGTTTTAGCTTTGCATATTTCCTGTGTGCATGACAAGGACAAAGCCAAAGTGAGCCCAGGGCCAGGCTGCACCAAGGAGCAGCTCACAGCACCCTGAGAGACACACACAGCAGAGAAAGGAACAAATGTAAGCACCTTCTCCTTGTCCAACATTAAAGAATGAGATCTGAAGCAAGCTCAGAATAAATGTCCCTAAGAAATGGAGAAGAAAGCAAGAGATTACAAGGAAACAATACATTATTGTTGTAATTTTTGGCTTGCTGAACCTCCAAAGTGCTCATGCTTTGGACTGTATTTCATTGCATGGATATTTCTGTGAATGTATCTCCTCCCTTTTGCAATTCTGGGCACAGTTTCCCTCCCAGAGGAAACCTCTCACCATTCCTGAGAACTACAGATATTTTCTACGTAGGGAAATGTGTTGGAGAAGCTACCAGATGAGGAATAAGACAATAATTTTGGAGGGTAGTATGTGTTGGAATTTATTCCACTTCTAAGGGTACATAATCATCACAAAAATGACCATTCACAAAACTGCTTAACCTATTTTTCTAGAAATGTTCTTGAATCCAAATTTTAATGAGGTATTTTGTCTTTTAAAATCTTCAAATAATGACTCCCTTGTTTAGAGTAATAAATTTTCTCATTGAAAGTTAGTGAAATAATAAATGCAGTTATGAATTCTGAAAAGAAAATATTTTCAAGGAAATTTGGCTAAATATACTGCGAAACTATTATAGCACAATACTGCAAACTGCTGTAAAGTAAACACTGCCTAAAATATTTACATTTAAAAGGCCAAGATTTTTTACTCAAAAAGAAGTGTGGAAAAGGAGCAACTGCTTCCTATAAGAAGCATGATTCTGGCTCCTTTTGCCATGATATAACAACTGAAAATCAGCAGAGGCGGCAGAAAAGGAGGTTGTTTCCCCTAGTCATCCATCTTCCCCTGCTACAGGATCCATGTAAAACTCATTTCACCTGGTGAAGATTTTTCCTGTTGCCATCACAGTATCTTCTTACACTCCTGACCTCACACTTATACTCTCCCCCAGTGTGGTAATTAACCTATACTACACAGCCAGGACCCTGGCACAGCAGAACCACTCCTGGCCATGCGCAATGCTGTCACAGGAGCATCATCTCAGGGCACCGTCCTGCTGCTGGGAGCTGCATAGACACCAGCCAGGGGTATGGAGATGAAGCTGTCTTTAAGCCCTTGATGGTTTTACTATCTGAGGAGAACAATGTGCACATCTTGCATTATACATTGACTGCATTTGAATTTATGTTGCCCAAGGAAAGCACAAAGAAAACAAAACAAAATGAAACAAAACCAACCCCAAAACATGAAAATACTGCTTAATATAGAGAAAAAATGTGTATGTGCAGGATCAAACCAATATATACAGACCTATTAATGGAAACCTGGAGATGCTGACAGCATCTATGGGCAGAGAGCCCTTTCAGCCCTATCCCCGCTATTACCCTAGCTAGTTAGGATTTCCATCATATGCCTGACTTTATTCCAGCTTATCATTTCCCAATTCAACCAGCTTTTGTTTGCAGCAGTGAAGGTCGGTTTCAAATATAAATTCTTCTGTAAATTAAGAAAACCAACAAGCCAAGATTTATTTCCTAGAAGCCCTTAAGTTTAAGTATCCTCCATTCTTTCCCCTCTGCCCTTGCTGTCACAGCAGCGAGTATGTTAGAAACAGTTTTATTGAGGGGAAACAGGAAACAAATCACTGTGTGTGCAACTAGCAAATGATCTCCATCCCTCTGAAGAGTTTGTGACTGCAATTTCCCAGCTGAAAATATGGTATTTTCAGAATCATATGCCATGAATAAATACCTCTAATGCCACATTAAATATCACTCTTTCTCCCACCCCGTATTCCATTACTGATTTTCTTGTAGGAGAAATATCCTTGCTCAAGAGATGTATCTGGTTGCTCTCCAGGCTCCTGGAGATAAACTGCTCCTGCTACATCATCCTTACACTGGTACTCATGTCCAGGCCATGTCCCATGCCCACTGTCCATCCCACTGGAGAGCATGGTGTCATGAATTACAGCCCTGGAACAACACAGCAAGATGGCAAGAGCCATGGCATTGTGCTCTCCTTACTCATCAAACCAAAACTACTTGTTACCAGAATGGTCACTGCAGGAGGGCTTTCCAAAATGCACTGGCAATGTAGCACTGATGGAATAGTAGTAGCTACACAAAGAAAAGTAAAAGTGATTTCTCACTGCATTTACTCAGCCAATTAAAAAAAAATCAATCCTGTTTATGATAATCCTTCTGAAGACAAGCACTGTTGCATGTTTCCAGTTCCACCTATTTGTCTCTTCCATTTTCTCAGTGACACGCATTTCCACATGGCACTGTCAGTTGTGTCTATGTTGGTGTGCTAAGCTCCTCACTTTTTCTTCCATCATTTTCTTTATAGACACCCCCCCCCCCCCCAAAACAAAGCTTTTGGATAAGAATCTGCATATAACAACTGATTCTATAAATAAATTTATTTATAAAAAAAGGCTCAAATTTTAGCTTTCTTAATCTCGACACACTCTCTATTAAGCATAAGTGATGTTTCCTGTCACAGGAGACTAAGCCAGATTTTTCTTTGCCTTGTCGTGTGGCAATAACCAAGATACAAAGGGACTGCTTATGCATTTCTCCTTTCTCAAATTCCATCCAATATATATCCAATATAGATATTACTGACAACAGTTATGTAAGAAAACGTACCAAAAAAGGAAGCATTACTGACATTAAAATGTGTTAAATGAACAGAATAGGGGATCCAAGATGACTGTGGCATGTATTTAATACAAAGCCCATTTTTGGACACATCTAGCCCAATAGGCCAGTTTGAGACTGATACCTTTGACAGAAATGTTTTAAATTATCTAATGGTGGCGTTTACAATAGATGCTTTAAACTCAGGTCCTATTCAGATCACTTTCTTTCTTATTCAACCTACTTTCCTTTTAGTCACTCTTTCACTTGCATGCTTTAATCTTCAGATTGTAGACAAAATAAATTAAATTGACAAATAGAGCTTGACCCAAGTATTCAGTGTCATGTTTCCTTATAAAAGTAAGAGAAAGTGAAAATATAAATTATGGAGATAAGTATCAGAAAAGTAAAAACTAATCAGATCTCAACATGTTTTCATGTGATTGATTGGCACAGAATGCATTCTCCCTAGGCTGAAACATCACACTTCCATACACATTCAGTATGGTCTGGCTTGTGATTTGGTACATCTCTTTACGCGCAAAACTTTCCACGTAACTCTTTGAGAACACACACCAACACAAAAGCTGGAAGCCACAATCCAGTTTTGGCAGCACATCTGCTGTCTAACCAAGGCAGACAAACATGCAGTTTGAGACAGTCACACTTTCTCGCTGCAAGCCTGCAGTGTCAGTGAAGGCATGAGTGGCCATGTGGCACAGAACACATGCAATTCACAAAGCTGATGAAGATACAAGTGTCAGTCTGGTACTGCTGCAGGATGTAAATTCATTAAATGAGAAAAAATGGCTGCAGAAATTAACTATCATGGAAAATACGGTATTCCTTCTGCTTTTTATGCACAATTAACAGTGCAGGAGTTGGTGAGGTGGCTATGACTGCGGTTCTTGGTTCTTCAAAACAGAAAAGGCTTCACAGCAGCAGCTCTCTAGGCTCATCAGAAATATTCTTTTTATCAGTTTAGAGGAGGAAAGCCTGAATTCCATGACTGGCTGCACCTGCAAAAACACACAGAAGCAAACACACGCAGGCCTCAGCAGAGATCACCTGTGGAGACTCACAGGAAAGATCACCATGCAATCTGGCCAGCAACAAAGGGAAACTTTCCAAGCATGAAGATGGCCTGATAATGACACAGATAATATAATGGTAACCAAAACCAGAAAACAGCCGGATCGAATGTAACGGGATATCCTAGGGGCATGGTACTGCTTTGCAAGCAATGACCCAGACTCACAAGTGTAAGTTTTAACCTCCTCAAGCCTGGGAATCAAACTAATATCACCTGCTTCAGCCATGTGCTCCCTTCATACAGAACAAAGGCACTCATTATCAGGGCAAAGCAAAGCATAATCTCTCTTGAGGGAGCATTGGAGCGTGCTTCTGTGCTTTTTTCGAAAAGCCATTAAGAGAGGATGTGGCACTTGAATTCTAACTAGGCTGGGTTACTGTGTATCTTACTCAGTAAAAGAAGCAATTGATAGATCACTTGGTTTCTAGAAAAAAAACCCAGCTTCTCCAGAGCAGCACTCTGCTGCCAACTACCATTCCCTTCTAACACAGATGCCAGCCTAGCCCAAAGGGAATCTAACAGGCTTGTGGAGGCAAGTAGCTGCACAAGAACACTGCGGTGTGAACTGAAACCACTGGTACTTCTCACACATGGAGCCCCTTCAGAAACTGCAGCATGAATCCACAAAAACCTGATGGCCACGTTAGTTCGGTGTTGAGTGGATGATGAGAAGAGCAGAATTCAGATGTACCCTCAAGTTTCTTTCTTAAGAAGGTGCGTGACTTGGCAACATGCTCAGGAACGTGCAAGCAGCAGCCTTGTGCGAAGGAAAGCCTGAAATGGTCTTGTACACTATTCCTTCTTTATTGTAAAAAACTCAGAAAAGGCAGAAGAAAATTAAGATGCTTGAAATCTCTCTAATGTCTTCCAAGTAACACACAATATATTTAACTGCTTTCAGCAAGGGTTAATATTGTGGTTTACATTTTGAATAAATGTATAGATTAAGAACCTCTTAATTATCAATAAATGCTTCATGCACTGCTTCTTGTAAAAACATCTTTAATGTGACATTAGTTTCTTTAAGAAGAGAGGCATGTGTCTTCAAAAATCACCCCCAGTTTGGCATTTCAGATGGTACCTCTTCCTGAATTTTTTAACTTGAGTCACCAATATTAAAATTGATTCCCCCATTTTCTGTCTTCTCACCTTAAGTCAAGCTGAACTGGAGCTTTGCCAAATTGTAATAGTTAAATACTGTTTTCCCCAGTGTGTCTGGCCCAAATGAGAAATACAAGTGCCAACGCATTGCAACGAAGCCCGTCTGCATGTATTTGTGACCCAGCTGGAAGCAGGAATTACTAAAGCACAGCAAGAAATTATTTTCACACAACTTCCCAGATACATTGTGTGGCACCAGAACTACTTGGAGATGCCTATGACTGTCTTAAAAAAAACAGCCTTTGGGAAGGTCATCCATCCCTCAACAGCTCTCATCATGCCCTTTCATCCCCAGTGAATGAATAATTTTGTACACACACATAGAAACTTGAGGAATTAAAATAGTTTGCAGCCAACTTAAGAATGTAGGCTTCAACATATTGCTGTTTCTGAAGAAAACTAGTGGGACCACCTCATCTCAGCTCAGTCAGCCAGCAAGGACCACTATGTTGTTCATAGCAGATAACCTTCTATATTTCATCTTTTCAGGAGAGTGGTGAACAAGTGTAAGAACCGTGTTGTGACTGCGCCTGCCCATTGACACCCACTGGCCTGCAGCCATCCAAATGTCAAGATGCCAGCAGTGAGTGGCCTCCTTCCTTCCTTCTCTGGCAGCAGAGACATCCAGAGCTCCGCTACTACAGGGAAAAGTACCAAAATGAGCCCCAGAGAAGTGTGTGCAATGAAAGCATGCCTAGTGAAGGTACAGCAGCAAAGCTTTTACACTCATCCCATCATAGGTTGAATTAACCTCTGCTCTAATCGTTCTGATGGCAATCACTGATAAAGACAGTAACATAGGAATGATACAAAACCACAAAGCAAAAATGGAACGAAGGGGAGATTCTGGCTGCCATTAAAATCCCAGAACTGACTGCCTCTAAACATTCACTTCTGCATATGCACTAACATAAACCAAATTACATAGACCTCCCAGCCAACATGCTTTGGGGTATATGCTATCACCACATGAGGGTCAGGAAGAATGTTGAGGACAGTTTTATACCTGTGCAGCAAGAAGACTTGAGTATTTTTCCTGTGCAAAGGGCTAGACAACATCCTGTTAACTGTCTCAGTGAAGGAATTCATTTGAGAGATGATTCATTTGAGAGACCCAGATGGCTACAGAGCTGTTTGTTGTGAACAAAATGTCTACACAGCACGAAGCCTTTTACAGACAGCACCAGTTCAAATGTGTTAATTATTGTGAGTGTGCTTCCAAAATCAATGGGGATATTCCTGGAGCAGACTGGGTGTGTAACTGCCATTATTTATTACCAAACACTGCCAAAGCCCTCGCATCAGACATGCATCTGGGCAGTTGACCGGTTAAATCTGCATGCAGTAAATCAGGTCTGTTACATATTCCTGTATTTTTCAGCCTGCTGGTCTGTCACTGTAGAATATTCTTGAACTGCAGCCTAGCACACTGCAAGCTTTATCACTTGCTGTAGCATACAGTGGTGAATATACTGAAGAACAAAGGAGGTCAAAGGAGCAGCAAAAAGCCCACCAGAGCAAATGTGTATCTTTATTGAGTGCAGTGAAAGACTAAACACTTGGGAGATTATCCTACAGAAGATCCTTTCTGTGGGCAAACCTTGCATGTTAACATTGCTGGTCCTTTACTGAAGTGATAGAGATCAGCAGTTCCAAGAAGTTCAGCAGAGCAATATCAGATAAAATGTGTTTTTCAATAAACAGAGATGATCAAAGCTGCAGAGTAACTCATAGGTGTTTGGGGAATGCCGCATTCAAAGCTAACAACAGGCTGAACACTGGCTGCCCCCTAACCCTCTGTGCCCAGGCTCATGCCAGCCGGACTGTTTCACTGATCAAAAGACTGAGTTGTACTTTTACCTTTGAACCAGGATTCCTGTGGAGCTGATTTCATCCTGTCCATTCAGGGACACCGGGTACTCAAAGCCTCCAGTGGTTATATAGAAAAAAAACCTTTGCCTAAAAGTCAGTGCTGAGCAGACTTCGAGAGGGAAAGGTCACATTCCAGAGCTGTGCTGGCATTAGCATGGCTGCAGGACCAGAGGCCAGTTCCTCAGTGCTCAGAGAAGTTACTCACCTAGAAAGTCTTGCTGGGGAAATTTCTTTTTCTTAAGGACAACTGCTACGTACTGTAACAGTTAATCTGAGCACTACATTAACAAGAAAAAAGAATCTCAACATTAAAAAAGTATGGGGAAGGGGATTTCACACACCTATCTATATGCATTTAACTCACAAGAGCCTTCCTGGGCAAGCTGAGAGAGAAAAGAGATTCGCATTCTAGCTTTGGCACCTTTACAGTCTTCAGGTCTGTCTCGCCCTCTGCATGTCTGGGGTATGTAAGGGAACTGGGAACTGAACATGGACACGTGAAGCAGTTGAGGTTTTAAGCCCTACATGAGGACACTGAAGAGTGCGACAATGAGCTGTGGCACTCATCACTTGTACCTCCAGAAATCAATTAGTCTTGAATACAGAAATAACTGAGTCTTGCAATTAGATCTCACCCTATCAAAAGCAACGGTTTCACTGTGAGTGACAACACTTCTAAATAAAATGTTCTATCAGTATGAAAGTTCCACATCCTGTACTTTAAACAGTTATTTCAATATTTTGTTCATTTTTCTAGTAATAATCAGTGAAAAAATTATGCACTAATTTCCATTTGTTAATTAAAACTGCACAGACAAAATATATCTTACCCATATTTCTCCCTGTTTTGCATGGCTTAACACTGATTCAGCCATTAGTATCTAAAACATTCCAATCTAGCATTAATGTAGATAAATAGTCTTACATCAGATAAAAAAAGAAAAAAAAAGAACATTACCACCTTTAGACAGATTTTATTTCCATTTTTTTGATATTATATAGGTAGAGAAAAACCTACAGAGTCACAGTTACGAACTTAGTATAAAATAAGCTTCAAAGAAGTGGAAAAACCCCAAACCCATATTCTGGTAGCAATGAGATGTTAATAAAAATCCCAAAAGGTTATTTTCAATGAACCTTCTTACCCAGTACCACAATTTGTTTTGTACAGAGAAAGGAATCAGTTAAATGTTTTGCAGATGGAGGAAATAATGAGTTTCTTGAAGGAACAGGGGAAACCCACAGAGATAATTGTGTGAAACTCATATTTTAGTTGGATTGTCACTCGCTCCTTTCTGCCAACACCCAGAATTTCATCATTAATCATGCAATGATCAGACTTGATAGCTTCAGCTCCTAGTGACAGATGACTACTTTCAAACATCAGTCTCATTGTTCTGTTGTTTCAAAAGCAGAAGTTTAAAACAAAGCCCTCCAAGTTGCACGGGATAACCAAAAAACGGTCTGAAAGTTCAAAAGCAAAGAATTGTTTTTCTTCTCCATAGTGCTTTTTTCCAGAAATTGAATAATGAATGATTTTGAAGCACTGTCTGCTGCAATTTAATAGTCTCACCTACAATTCTGATAGACTGGATAACAGCATTACTGTTTACATTCCCTGAAAGAACACACCAGCAGCGACTGCCTGCCAACAATCTCTCTTTTTATCCTGCCTTCCTAAATTAGTAAGGCCTATCCAATGATATTGCCTGCCTGTCCCTACAGCTGTCCGTTAATAGCCTCCTTGCTACCTCCTGAAGTCATTGCTAGCTTCACCCAGGTGTGTCTCAACAGCAAAGGTCCTACAGAAACCAGGTTGCTACAAGTTTTGCACCATCAGTGGTGCTGGTGATAGGTGAGAGAGATTCCAGGTAACGCTTCCAGGAAAGGAAAAGCTACATACAGTGCAAGCTCGTGCAGGATCTACTCTGCTGTTCACGTGCTGCTGCCAGGTGGCAGTGAGGAGAATGGGAGGGAGTCAATGGGATGCAGTACCAGAAGTGTTTCAACAGCATGGGTGGACAGAAGATGCCAGATGCTGTCTCGGAGGTGTTGGGAGAGATGAAAAGGGATGTGGAATGAACACCAGTAAAGAAATCAATGGCAGTGCTCAGAAGACACCTTGTTTTCAAGGAATGCTGACTCTCTGTCCACATGGCTAGTACTTGAAGCCTTAGGAAATTGTTTCTCTTAAGAGGTCAAAGTAATGATGTGAGTCAGATTTTTTTCAGTTCATTCCTTCCTATTTACAGGTGTCAAAAGTTCTGTTTCTGTAAACATGGTATAGGTCAGCATTAGCTAGAAATTTCCATACTAACAGTTTCCAAGCACACTTTTCTAGCTAGTTCTGTGCCCTGAAGTGGTCTGTATGCTCTCTCCTTGTATCCAACTTCCAATGAGTTCTTGGGCTTTCTCTTGCCTTTGTCCTCGAACACAAAGCCAGGCAAAGCTGCAATGCCCCACAGGCACTGGTAGTCAATTTCCTAAGAAAACATCTTGTTTTGCTAGTTATTACTTGTTTGTGACTTGCAAAGCAGCATTTAATCTTGGGCAACAGTTTCTATTGTTTATACTGTTGTTAAAGAATGGTGGGTAGCGAAGTGTGCAAAGCACTTTTGTTAACCATCCATAGTATCTTTCAGTATTACAGCCCTTTGTCTGCATGGAAGCTGACTTAAACTGCTATTGTTAAGCAGACATGTGAAGGATTTATTGTTAAGTGGAAGACACCTATCACACTGTGATATGACTGGAGAAACAGTGAAGTGAAAAAGGACTTATCTTCTAAAGATGGATCCTTACCATGCTCTGTAGCTAAACTGTATGTTGGAACATGCATATGAGTCATAGATAACAGATATCCTGACTTCAGATCATAGTTTTCAACAGAATAAGGCTGAAATGTAAACCCAGTAGAAATTAAAACCAGAAAGGGACACAGACATGTCAGTGGTGAAAGAGCAGGAGGTAATAGGATGTGTTACAACTATGGAGGAAAAAGAGCCAGATCTGAAGGGCTGAAACCAGAGGACTTGCTGACTGATTTGCTTCACAAAGTTCTAAACAGACTTCAACACATGACAAGGCAAGCAAGGAAATTCAAGGTGAAGCCTTCATACTGATCACACACACTCAAACCCCTAGAGGTGAAACAAAAACCCAACGCTGTCAGGCCAGCGTTGCCTTCCAATGGCACAACTGCACATAAATACACTGTGGATTTCTGCCTTGTATCTGCTTCACTTGAGAACTAGCAGCAGGATTAGAAAGAGCATAAAGCTTTGTGGAGCTTACGCGGGGTGGAGGTAATGCTGTCCACTGTCCTGCAGTGACCCCCTCCAACTGCTCTGGAAGCAGTTCAAGTCAGCTGAAGGTGGACAAAGTTCTGAAAGGAAAAAGGTGAGAAGCTTTTTGCCGCTCCTCATTAATCCATGCGTTATGTGCTGAATTCTACACATCAGCCATGAAAACCTGATCCAGGCAAGAGAAGTTTAGGGGGAATTGGCAGATTCGCGCTGGGACTTGCTACTGGTGTGCTCTGGTAGGCCAAACTGAAACTCAGCCTTGTTTCTTCAGTGGCATGCCAAGACACATAAAGGCACACCAGACAAAAGAGGCAAGAACATAAAGACTTATCTGGAAGGCAGTGCCAATTGTCTCTAATATTTACCAAAGCATTACTGTTTGACTGGTAAATGCAACAGATTTATGAGTTGGGCAGGAATCCTAAATCTTTGGGAAGGAAACCAAAAAAAGAAACAAAGCAAAACCAGAAGATAATATGAATTCTTGGTCTCCACTGAGGTAAAGTTCAGAAGTGGGGGCTGGACAGGGAACTGTGCACAAACAATGACAACCAGAAGCCTGCATCATGAAAACGCATCTTAGCCCATTTCTGGATGGCATCTTTTTGTTCTAGAAAGAAGAAAGACATCTGTGTAGTCAGGAACTGTTGGGAGAATGTGAAGCTGCCTGAGGAGCTTGGAAGATTGAGGCTGTGCTAATTGAAAAGAGAGTAAGGAATTGTTCCAGCATAGCAACAGGATGGGAAGGAAGGAACTGGTGACAAAGGTGCTGCGTGGGGATAAAGGAAGTCCTACAGTACCCAGTCTCCAAAACCTGGCATTTTTTGACACAACCAAGGCAAAGTGGGTATTAAAAACCACAATCGTTTCATCAAGTAGCCTCTCACTCTGACTGTTGCTTAAACTTTCAATGAGTTAAAGAGGATTTAAAGTAGGGAAATACAAAATGATGATAATGAAAGGACAGCACTTCTACTGGGAAGGGAATTGCAAGATATGGTATCAGTGATGTGGCTTTGGGAGAAGGTTTTCAAAAAATAAAAGAAAAAGAAATCTGGGGGATTCTGCCACTCTTCACTTTGCTGCAGAAATGGCAAAGGTAGGAAAAACAATAAAGACACTGAAATCAAGGAGAATTAGAGTCTTTAAGCACTTTTGCCAGTATGCTGAGTTGAGAAATGAGGAAAGTGCAAAGGCATTGTTCATGTCACTATGGAACGGCACTAGTGATGGAACTAGCACTGGGCTGTGAAAAACATGTCTGTAGTAAAGCTATAATGCCAGCACACAGATGACATTAGCACTACCACTTGGCAGCAGATTGACATTGTTAACGACTACCTACAGCTCTGGCCTTTTGCATAATAACTACCCAGTTTCTGAGGTTTTTTGGACCTGGTTTCCAGTGTCCCTCAAATCCTCATCAAGTGCTGGGTTGGTTCCATGTCCATGGTGCAGAACACCCTGGGTCCACTGTCCTCATCACAGTGTGGCGTGAAGCTGCTCTGAGTGCTGCTGCATGAAGCAACAGCAGAGACACACCACAGACCAGCCCTGGAGGCTGAGCAGCCAGGAGAAATGAGAGGGAACATGGCTGCTGGAGTGGAGGGCCTCCAGTGCAGCTGAGCCATGGCTGTTGGACCTGCTACCTCACAAAGGCTGTCCTGCCTGAGGGTGCTGCGGTTGCCAGTCAACGCGCCTCAAGCAGCGAGGCACCTTTTGCTTTCCCAGACTACCTTAGAGAACGCTGAGGTGAGAAGAGGGAGATGAGATGGATACAGTCAAGCAGAGGAGAGAAGAAGCCTGGGCGCTGAGTGGCCTTACAGTGCCAGCACTGCAGGGAACCCACAGCCCTGCAGGAAGGTGGGGAGCACATCTTATGTGGAGGTGGCTATCCTACAAGCACATCTCACCCCAGCTTTTCAACATTATTATTTTATTACTCTATTATTACATTGATACATCTTCCCTGTGAGGGTGGTGAGGCGCTGGCTCAGGGTGCCCAGAGAAGTGGTCCCTGGCAGTGTCCAAGGCCAGGTTGGACGGGGCTTGGAGCAACCTGCTCTAGTGGAAGGTGTTCTTGCCCTTGGCAGGGGGGGCGTGGAACTGGATGAGTTTTATGGTCCCTTCCAACCCGAACCATTCTGTGATTCTATGATACTCACACATGCTGGTCCCAGCAGGTCTTGCTTTTTTAGTGCTTTAGGACAGCGGCAGCGTGACTGCTCCAATCGGCAGCTTCGGTATCAGTGCACGGGCTGCACTGAGGTTTTAGGAGCCACGGGCAATGCCCGGGCTTGGGATCCCGCCTGAGGCAGCCGGGCTGAGTGATCCCTCTTGAAGCTCCCTTCCCGCAGGGCTGACAGGGCAGCACGAGGCGGAGCCGGTGCCCTCCGGCTCCTCAGCTGGCGGCTCCCTGCGGGCCCGCGGCGGCGGCGCCGCGGATGCGCAGCGCTTTCTCCCGTGCGTGGCGGCCGGGCCAGCAGCTTGGAGCGCCTCTGCAGGGTGCGCTGTGGAGCGTCGGTCTCGTCGAGTTCCGTGCGGTGAAGTTAAACTGCGTTTTAGGGCTTCTCGCCGTAATTAGGCCGAGTTGACGCCTGCAAGCGCTTCCAGAAGATGCTTTTTATGCAGCTTTCCTGCAGCACTTGCTCAACCTGTGGGCCTTTAAACAGCAAATAATGCACTCTGGACTCGGACCAAAGACGGATATGTCTGGGGATGCGGCACCCCCAGACACCCATCTCCAGCCTTCAGCAGCTGCCTGAGAGCAGGGAGAGCCAGGTCCTCAGTGCCACCATGGGCTAGTCCAGCCCAGAGGTCTGGGCCTCAAACCTCTGTTGTCGCACATTAAAATGTGTCACACATTAAAACCTCTGGTGTCAGGCTGTAAGGTACCAGACAGAGCAGAGGAAAGAACAATGAAGAAGGAATGGAAATGCTGGCAGGAGGAGAAAAGACCTAAAACGTCTCTGACTGTGGGCAGCTGCTTAGTGGCTCTTCCACCTTGCTGTTGTACCAGGGAATGTGGCAGCAGTAGAGGAAATGTGTGTTTTCTTGAGAGAAAAATATGCCACAGATGTTGTTTATGCCTCATCTTTGGGGCTTAATATAAAAGATGTAAGCTCCACAGGCAGGTATTTTCCATTTGACTGCACAGTGCTGCTTTTAATCAAACAGGGCCTTTTCAGTAAGTTATCACATACCCATTTCCTTCAGCCACTTTCAGGAGGCCAGGATGGTCAACAGCAACAGCACTTTCCAGGATTTTAATTCTGATGTACTATTGAATCTACATCTCATTGCTGCCTGAGTTCAGCAAAGATAATGGACACCAGTATTTAGCAGCATACTGATTTTTCTTTGTTCTGGCTGTGCTAAAGGAAATCAGTGCTTTGGTTTGAACTGGCTGTGAACTGCTGCTATTCTGCAGTTTTTCTCAGGTGGGACTTGCTGTTTTGTTCTGAGGTATCTAGACCAGGATGTGATGAAGCCTGCAATTCACAGAACCTGGTAGACAGCTAGACAAAATCAACCTCACCTTAACCTAAATAGTGCCATTGCTCTGTGCAACTCAGTGGCCCATCCTTTGCTTGTGCAGTGAGTTCCAAATTCTCACACAAACTTGCAGCACCATGTCATTACTGCATGCTTTACTCCTCATGTGTGACCACAGTGACAAAACCACCACCAGCATTTTGGAATGTGGGAAAAGTGTTCCCAGTGGCTGCTCAAGAACCCTTTGGGCCAGGGGAACTGGTAGAGTCTAAAGCATATGGGGCAGTGTGATGCTTTAGTGTGATGCCCACAGATAAGGGCATTGCCATACGGCCATAGGCATCACACTAAAGCATCACAGTGCTCCATGTGCTTTAGACTCCACCTGTTCCCCTTAGGCAAGGGGCTTTTGAAGAAGTGAAGAAGGGGTTCCTGAAGAAGACAGCTTTAGCGAGATAGCAGCAGTGTGGTGGGGGTATAGAAAGAAGGGAGCATCAGAAAGATGCCAGGTAGATGGAATGAGCTTGGGCAATTACAGTACCGCTGCAGGGCTGAATTGCAACTGAGGCTTGAGATTGCATAAAATAGATTTCCCTCATTGGGAAACAAGTGGGTTTTTTCCCTACAAAGTAAAAGAACTGGTTTTGCTAGGATCATGGAATGGTTTGGATTTGAAGGGGCCTTCATCTAGTCCAACCCCCCATGCCATGAGCAGAGACATCTTTCACCACAGATCAGGTTGCTTCAAGCCCCATCCAATCTGACCTTGAACACTTCCAGGGATACGGCAGCTACCACTTTTCAGGGCAACCTGTTCTAGCTGGACATAGAGCCATGGACTGCAACGTTTTGGATACAGCCATCCAGCCAACTCCTTATCTGTCCATCCGTTTTTGTTTGTATTTGCAATGTCTGAAAGTTATGGCTATCCAATCAAATGATCACTGTCTTTCAAAATGCACTCTAGGTGCTTTCCATCATGGCTGTGGCTGACAGCTTACATAAAGTCTTTTGGGGGCTGTTCTGGAGCAGCAAAGACAGCTTCCCTGCTGCTGAACTGTTTGCAGCACGAGGAGTTTACTCCATCCTCCACCTCCTTGCGATGGGGTGTTTCTCTTCACTGTGTAGTAGCAGCAGTAGCCGGGAGTTTCAGGCACACTTATGCTCAGTAAGAGTAAGCCCATTGCGCATAGCAAGTGTAGGAACATGGAGAGCTGTATGAGCAAATGTCAGAGACTGAATTTGAATGAAGTTAAGATAATCACTAAAGGCTTTATATTAATCCATGTGATCTGCATGGAATATCTTTAGAAGTAAGACAAAACAGTGAACAAAATGACTCAGAACTCCTCATATGCCAGATGTCCACCAGTTCTCAGATCTCATGGCAGTTTACAGGTAAGCCTGTGCCCTCCTCTGAGGCTTCTCAAGTTGCTGATAGTGGGGCAAACAGTCCCAAAATTTTACACACACTCTGCCCAGTTCTTCCATATAATTTTCTCTCATCTTTCTGAACACTCTCATCTTTCTAAACTTCCTCCTCAGAGGAATATTTGTGAGCTAGTGCTATTAAAAACAAAGCAAAAGCCTTAATGAGACTTTAGTCCCCATTTCTTGTTTGATCTCTTCACTACCATAATGTTTTTCTACCTGTCATGGTTTAAGCCCAGTCAGCAAATCAGCCATGCAGTTGTCAGCTCACTCCTCACCCTTCTTCCCCCCCCCCCCCCCCCCCCCCCCCCCCCCCACTCCTGGGGGGATGGGGAGAAGAATCGAAAGAATGTAACTCCCACAGGCTGAGATAAGAGCAGTCCAGTAACTAAGGTATAACACAAACCACTGCTGCTGCCAATAATACTAATCATAGAATCATAGAATAGTTAGGGTTGGAAAGGACCTTAAGATCATCTAGTTCTAACCTCCCTGCCAGGGGCAGGGACACCTCCCACTAAACCATGTCACCCAAGGCTATGTCCAGTCCAGCCTTGAACACCGCCAGGGATGGAGCATTCACAACTTCCCTGGGCAACCCATTCCAGTGCCTCACCCCCCTTACAGTAAAGAATTTCTTCCTCATATCCAGTCTAAACTTCCCCTGTTTGAGTTTGAACCCATTACCCCTTGTCCTCTCACTACAGTTCTTCATGAAGAGTCCCTCCCAAGCATCCCTATAGGCCCCCTTCAGACACTGGAAGGCTGCTATGAGGTCTCCACGCAGCCTTCTCTTCTCCAGGCTGAACAGCCCCAACTTTCTCAGCCTATCTTCATACGGGAGGTGCTCCAGTCCCCTGATCATCCTCGTGGCCCTCCTCTGGACTTGTTCCAACAGATCCATGTCCTTTTGATGTTGAGGACACCAGAACTGCACACAATACTCCAAGTGAGGTCTCACAAGAGCAGAGTAGAGGGGCTGGATCACCTCCCTCGACCTTCTGGTCACGCTCCTTTTGATGCAGCCCAGGATACGGTTGGCTTTCTGGGCTGCGAGCGCACACTGCCGGCTCATGTTCCTTTTCTCATCAACCAAAACCCCCAAGTCCTTCTCTGCATCACTGCTCTGTATCTCTTCTCTGCCCAACCTAGAGCTGTGCCTGGGATTGCTCCGACCCAGGTGGAGGACAAGGGAAGAAACAAGGCAAGAGAATACAACCGCTCACCACCTGCCGACCAGTACCCAGCCCGATCGAGCAGTGATCTAGCCCTTCTGGGTAACTGCCCCCAGTTTATATTCTGGGCATGACATGCTGTGGTATGGAATACCCCTTTGGTCAGTTTGGGTCAGGTGCCCTATCTCTGCTTCCTCTTGGCTTCCTCTCCTCCCTGCCAGAACATGAGACTCAGAAAGTCCTTGGTCAGAGTAAACATTACTGAGCAGTAACTAAAAACTTCAGTGTTATCAACGCTGTTCCCAGGCCAAAAGTAAAAAACACAGCACTGCATCAGCTACTAAGGAGAAAAATGACTGCTACTGCTGAACCCAGGACGCTACCATAATATGTGCTTCCCTTGGAGCTATTTATGCTCCATATTTCATGCATAAAATGCATTCAGTTGTCAATTCAGAATACAAGCAAGAAGGCAACATTACCTATGCAAATGCTTTAGCTAAATGCTTTCCTCATTGCTCCCTAAAGGAAAGATAAGAGACAGCCTGTAGCCATAATGTCTATCTAAAAATTTTCTCATGTTTAGTTTTAGTCATTCATATTAGTTGCACATACACAGCTTATATTACTCTGCAGGATAGGGATTTTCTTCTTACTGCAGCAGTTTATTCATATCACCTGCAGTGAGATGTTCAAATTCAGTGTAGCATTTCCAGAAAGATACTTCAGTGTACACCGAAAGTGGGAAAATCACAAAGAAATCATTTGCTGTCAAGCTGAATGAAATAACATTGCTGTTAAAAGATAGAAGTTGCAAATTTTGATAGAAAAATGGTCTAAAATTAGGATTACTAAAGGATTGCTAAAAGCTTTCCTAACAATGGGAATTATTAGATTATTTTTCAGATTTATTTTTCCTGGGTGTTACTATTTCTTTCATCTCTTCAGAAGATGCCTATAGGTGTCTGCTGTAGTTCACAAGTAAGAGAGAAGTGATCTGCAGTGGGAACTGGAGAACTTAGCTTTATTCTGTGACTCCTTTTTTTAATATATATATTATTTTCCCCATTGCATTGTTTTGCTTTTAACCTTTGCTCAGAAAAAAGTCTTAAGTCTGTTAGGTTAGAAGGAGCATCTACATACCCCTGTTCCTCAGGCAGGATCAGCTGTCTTTATATGATTTCCAAAGGTATTTTAACCTGTTTTTAAAGACTATTGTGACAACTGTATGTTTGTTCTTCCACATACGCCTGTAAACGTACATATAAATGCCTATTTAGATATTTTAACCAGGGCAGCATCCTGCTAATACCTTTGTGCATACACCTGTAAAGTCTGATTACTCTTTACACTGTTACATTTGACTGGTGAGGTCATTTTAGGTTGCTAATAAAAAAAAATTCGGCTACTTTGCAACTTAGTTCTGTGTGCTGTAGTTTCACTAATATGATGGCTGCACTGCATCCATATCATCTACTCCCATAATTAATGTCGCGCACATTGCTTTAATACCTGTCTGGGATCCCCTTTAGCAAACTGGGGCTCAAAGCACCATAAGGGAAACCCATGAAGGCTTTTGGGTGTTACAACATTCATCACCTGGTGCTTAAGGTGTGGCAGCTGACACAGTGCAGTCTAAGGAGCTGCAAGTACTGAGCATGCAAAGACTTTTATACATGTGATATTCTTCAGCTGGGAGCTTAGGACTCTTAAGGATGTTCAAACGTCAAGAATCAGGCAGGTCCTGAAGGCACAGTCATTTCTTCATAGACCTTCGCCTGTGCAACTTTCCTGTATTGCTGCAGAAGGCCTATAGCTCAGCAGCAAGGGTTCTTATTCTGAGTCAGAAATACAGTAGGTGTGGGTTTGTCTAACAGGTGTAAAGTGGGGTTTTAGACAGAAGACTATAATCTAGGGTGTCACTGGTGTGTCACTGGATTTCATATACATCAGCTCTCTTAGGGATCCAGTTTGGTTTTGAACCCCGTCGCTTAAGATTTAATACAACTTAATGAAAGCTTTTTGGTGGAGACAGATGGTAAGTAACTGGCAAACTACGTCTTAAAGAGCAGTCAGAGTTTTCAAGGAAGAATGTATTTGTAGTAAGGAAAAGGAAAGCTATCAAGATTCAGAACTTTCTTAAAAATAATGTGTGATTTAAAGCTGATCTTCAAACTTGAAACTCTCTGGAAAATTGTGTGTGCAAATCTGTTTTGGTGTATCGTCATAATAAAATGGTGATTGATATAGAGATTTCTTTATGGAGAAAAGAGTTTTGGATGTTTGTGTAACATTCTTATTTAGTTAGGGAAATAGCTGTTCTCAGGTAGAGTTTTTTTAAAGGCAGATGCTGTTAAAGTGATGGGAGCACACGGTACAGAAGCTGTGAGTTATAGAAAAGGAAGGAAAGAAAGCAAAATTTTTTTGTATTTCTCCAACAGCATCAGGAACTGGGGGAATTAAAATCAGTGGAGGTGTCTGCAGGTCACAAATAGAGGCAGCTCAGCAGCTGACAGTGCACAGTTTAACCATGTGTGGACTGATCTCTAGGTGCGCTCTGAACAAGGGTGTTCTTGGGCTTTGGCTGAGGAACACTGTCATGACAGTTCAGAGTATGACTTAAGCTTTGTCTTCTGATCACCAACTTTGAGCGAATGACACACAGATGCAACGCTCCTTGTCTGTCTGTCTCTTCCAAGTTGGAATAAACGTGACAGCAGCAGAAAAACATGATCCAGATCATTTTGCTTTTTTGTGGCTGTTTTTTATTGGGCTACTTCATATATGAGTTCCATGAAAGCACAATATCCTAAGACATGAGTCCAATTACAGTATGATTAAGGTTTCTAAAAGGCCTGTCCTTCATTTAGCCCTTGTTTTTTGCTAATTTAGTTTTCTGGCAGCATTTACCATTAGTTTTCTGGTATTGATGCTTCCTGGTTATTTAACATGTCAGAACCCTTCAAAAATACAGGTCTACCGGCTGAATTAATGACAGTTTTATTTATACATCTGCATAAAATGGACAGACACTGAGAACTGCTCCAGCGACCACTTGAACACTGTGAGTTTCTTTCTCCTGCACTCCAGTTCACTGGTGGCCCTACAAAACCCTGACAATGCTACCCTGGGTCAAAGGAGTTGCAAAGCTTCCTGTAGGGAGAGGTAGTCTCTCAGATTGTGTAACACTCCTGCAGGCTTTGTGGGACTGTACACCTGGACTCCATTTCACTCTGCTTCATTTCTCATTTCTGGTGATAGATTTGTCAGTGCAGTTGATGGCTGTGAAATGAGCTTTTGTAATATAGACATTTCATGAGAGCGGCAAGTTGAAATTATGCCTGCTCACAGTCTTGTCTGCTATTTTAGTTTAAATTACATTTGCCGAGGCGAGTAGCTCTGGAGAGGATGTCTTCAGCACCGGAGTGTGGGGACATCACAGAATCCAGGAGCCTAGATGCTGAACAGTCATAGCACAAACACAAACACGCGCATCATACAGGAGACAGTGCAAAATGTTCTTAACAGTGCTGTTTGTTTCAGTCAGATACAGCAGAGCTGTTAGCAGTAATGGGCATTATGATGCTCTTTAACATATAGATCTTTCTGGCACAAAAAATGCAACACTGTACACAAAACATGGCAATAGCATGCAGCCTTTGAGGAGGTCTGTGCCATGGCTATAAATTGAAAAAGTGAGCTGTTTGTACCTTATATGCTGGATCACGTAAATTCCACTGTTATCCAGAAATGTACCAGATTATCTAGCAGAAGCATCTTGAATCCTGAAATACACCCCTAAAATCTTAACTGTTCTGTCAGCTTCATGTCTTTTTTCAGCATTATACCCATAAACTCATTCCTAATATAGAATGTGTCTGTCTCCATATATGGTGTTAAAGTAAGGAAAAGAATAACATTATTTAGAGGCAATTACTTATGCACAGAATATTTAAGTTAAATAGTCAGTGTACCTCAAGTGAGAAACACAATTAAAACTCAGTCACAACAGCATTAGATTTGTTGATATTGATGCTCCCTGACGAGTTTGGACACAGAAGGTTTATTCCATCTTTGAATTAAATTCCAAATGAAAGAACATAACTTTTTATGGGAGGAAACTAATGTTAGGTTGGTTTAGGACAATACAATCATGATGTATTTATTCCATTATTTGAGAAGATGACATGGGGTAGTTGTGTAATTAAAATCGGGTATTCATTTGCTCACTGTATAAACAGCTTTGGATGCTTTTTTCTTGCCAAAAGGAAACAGGTGGAAGATCCCATTTCTCATTTAGAAGAGCCAAACAGTTTGGTTCTAGCATTATCTGGATGAAATTAAAGAGAGCTCCATCACATTTAAGTCTACCAGTGAGTCATTGAATGACTTGAGTAAGTCACATCCTGACCTTTTTCAACTTTCATTTGTAATTGTACCATTGTTTGTCTTCATAAGACAGGATGGAGAGCCTTGTTATTAGAGTTATGTCCCTTCAATTGAAAATGGTCTAGTGAAGAGTTGTTTAAGAAGCATTTGTGGCTGAGAAAGCTTAGAAAGTACTTTGGGAGCAGTTGTTCTAACCACTAGGACACTGCATAAAAAGATAAAAAGTGACTTTTCTCTTTTGGGGTCTTCATATTGTACCTTTTGATTGAAGGAACTCGTAATCAGATGCCTTATCAGACAGGTTTGGTCCATAATGTGTGACACTCATGGGTTTCTGACCAGCATTCAGATGAGGAAGCTGCTTACCAGACATCCAGGCTCCCTATGCGGTCTCACTTAGATACTCAGTACGTTGCTTGGGTTTTGACCTCATAGCAAGCCGAAGTGCTTTGGTTAAGTAGCCAAGTGATCAAGATCCCAGTCGGAATACTATCTGTGGCCTACCTACCTTGTTTATGGTTTACACTGCTTTCTTACTGTACTGATAAAATGGGATGACATATGCTATCACTTCAATAGTCCTTTTTGAAAAATAGATGCCTTTTCCCTGTTATAAGTACAGCCAATGAGGCTACCAGGTCATAGAATCATAGAATCATACAATAGTTAGGGTTGGAAAGGACCTTAAGATCCACCTAGCACTGGAATTCTGGAAAATGTACAGAGCTAAAATCTGGGTGTACCCTGATCACCAGCCTTGGACAAATCAGGCATGCTCTCTTCCCTGCCCCTGGTGCCGCTATGGCACAGCGAAGAGCTGAGTTACATTGATCCAGAGGGAGTGTGAGTGCACAGCTCTGTAGCCTGTTGCTTAGGGCCATCACATGAGGTCATGGAAGTCCTGGATTTGGTTCATGACCTCGAGGATTCTCACACAGTGCGACTGATGTCCTGAACTGCCTGCTGCCTCCTGGCACTTCAGCAAGGCGAAGTGAAGAAGGTGTAATGTCTGACAGGTCCTCATGCTCTACATGGGGGAACTGGAAAATGACTTGGACACCAATGTCCAGTTTCCCAGAAATAAGGCATGATTTACTGAGCCAGTCTGCAAAAGGTATTGCTGTTGTCACCACCTTGTTGACAAAAACACATTTCCAGCCATTAGGCATGCTAGTGTACATTATATCATAGAATCATAGAATAGTTAGGGTTGGAAAAGACCTTAATATCATCTAGCTCCAACCCCCCTGCCAGGGGCAGGGTCACCTCCCACTAAACCATGCCACACAAGGCTATGTCCAATCCAGCCTTGAACACTGCCAGCGATGGAACATTCACATCTCAATTACAAGAATTGCTTAAGGAGAATTTTTATTTTTCTGGCAATCTGTTTTTTTCTTTTTTCTTCAGGGAGGCTGAGATTTCTGCAGAATACCACTATTTAGCTTGTCAAGAATACAAAAACCCTCCCCTGTTTTGGAAAGTGCAGTTCTCCTTTCTCACTTTCTGCAGCTCAGGTAATAAATAACAACTGGTTTTAGCTCATCAGGACTTCTTTCCATGATAGGGAGGTCCATAGGGTAAAGCCATTTACTAGCAAATAGATTGCCATTATAGATTTGGCATAATTTCAAAAATAATCCTCACATTCCCTGCAATATGTACTTGAACAAAAACTGAGATGCTTTTGGAGTCACTATTGTATGCATTTCTTTGTGGAAATGAACATAGTCCCTGGACAGTTAACAGTTCTCCATGCTCAATGTTCCTGAATATATTTTATGACAAAGCAGCAACCTGAGAACTCCAAAATATAACTGTGATTAAAACATGTGCCTTGTGTACCTTTGCACACTGTGACTTTTGGGATTCATAACCAGTCACTCAGAGTGTCCTCTTGACATTGGTACAAGACTTGCTCGAAGAGTTGATTTAGCAAGTATGTGTTTTCTGTACATTGTATGCCATGACTAAACAGAGCATGAATCAACCATTCTGCGCATTGTGGGGAACATCTGATTACCCCACTGGTTAGATGAAATATATCTGTATCCAATTCCCCAGCTGATACCATGCTTCTTAAAAAGTACTTTTGCCTTTGGCACAAGCACAGCAACAACAGCAAACCCCACTGGCCCTCCACTCTTTCTTTCTTGGCCATAATTTGACTCTCCTTTTTTCTTTCCCAACTTTTGAGAATTTTCTGATATAACCCACATGGTTCTCTTAAGTCTTTGCTGCACATAAATACCAGAAGAGTGGAGGCATTGGAAGATAACAGAAGGGAATAGCCACTAACATGAAGGTGCTAAAAATGAATCATGTCAAAATCATTACATGTCTTGTATTGACATGCTAATAGTCATTATTTATCAATAATGGAGGATCACTAATGATGACTTGAGGTTTGACATGTATCATGATATTATCATATGCAGGCTGGGGAAACATGATCACTATAAAACTTACTATGCACAAAAATATTTGGAACCAGTATCTAGGAAGGTTTTATCAGCAATTATTAATGAAATGTTTCAGATGAGAATTCAAAGTCATCTGTCCTAGGCTTGACTGCATTAACGTCTCCTTTAATGTGCTGCATGAGGTAGTGAGATGTGAGCTTACTAAAATGGCAGTTGCAGAAACTGCCATTTTGCAGAAACTGGACAACATGGCAGATGTTAAAAGACAGTATTAGAGTTTTTAATACTCTTTGCAAACAGGGAGAGTGACAGGGAAACTGTAGGATGTAGTACAGAGAGGACAAGCGGAGATCAGCACAGCAGGAAAGGAGTGACGAGGTGCCCAGTTCCAAGATGGGGAGTCAGTGGCTGTCTGGAGAAGAATATATAATTATAGCAGATCACAAACTGAACACAGACTAAAACCTTACTGTTAAAAAAATCCACCCTGATAATATGATGTTTAATTAGGAATACAGACAGCAAAACAGGTGAAGTAATCTTGTGGCTCAACAAAGTTTTGGTAAGGCCTCAAATAAAATACTTTGTTGGGGCTACACTCCAAAGAAGATACAATCTGGCTGGAAGGCCTGCAGAAAGAATAACAAAAATCATCCGAGATTCTTTAACCTGTCTCTATAGCCTATAAAGGCAGGTAACTCTGCAAATACATAAAATGCTGTTGCACAGAAAGGAATAATCTATTCTTTGGGCTCATGCTGAATAAGGCAAGAAATGATGTGCTTAAACTGCAGCAAAAGTGATTAAAGAGAGACATAAAATTATAAAGAAGTATTGGCAAGCGACAGTGAAATCACTGCAATAGATTGTCTGAGGAGGTGGTGAAGTCTCTGTTACCGGAAGTTTTTCAGAACAGGTTGGGCAAGCATCTCTTAGGAGTGTTTGGTTTGTGATTAAGTTTGGATTGTGTTAAAAAGATGGATTTTCTGGTCTCTGAGGCCCCTTTTGGTTTTCTGGGATGTTGCTGTTTATCATACATCATTGGAGTACTCTTTCTTGCGGTCTTGGCATGCTGTAGCAGACTTAGTAAGTAAAGAGTGTGAACTCATTCTCCTAACCATCATAGTGTGGTGAATGCTGCCAAATGTGTGTGGCTGTTGTTTACAACCTCTGTGATAAGGAATAAAGATGAGGAGTTTCCAACTAAGTTACCAAGGATCTTTTGACTTCATGAATTAGATGTTCCAGATACAATAGAAATAGAACAGCTTAGATGTATTTATGAAACTCCCAAATCATGTGTGGTTTTGCATTTCTCTGCAAGCGCTGGACAGTGTCATTATTCATTTTCTGAAGTCTTGTCAGGTTGTTTGTCTCCTTTGAAAATATTATCCATCCTAAATCCAACTCCCTCCTTGCAGCAGTACTGGCACAGTATTTCCCATAAGCTTCCTGTTCCCTCTTGCTGAAATTTTGCAAGCTGACAGAAGGGTCCTGTGTTTCACTGGAGATTCATGGGTGTCCTTATGATTAACCAGAGAAGTTTGGGATGTTTATTATGCATGGCTTCCTAGGGGCGTCCTAATTAATTTTGTTGGGGATTATTGCACAATATGATCAACAGAGACTATCTGGACTCTTCTACACAGTTTCTTCTTTATGATGATGCTTACTCTCAACAGAACTCAACACTCTCAAAGAAACTCAAGAGAGTTTCTTTTGGGAAATGAATTAGATGGTTGGTAATATCCAGCCCTCCATCTGATATGTGCAGTGCTATGGTTTATCTTTACATGTAATCAGAGAGCAATGCCACAATCCACATTGTCACTTTAGGAAACTTTCAGAATAAAGACTTCTATTTTCTCTCTGTTGGCTGTGAAAATATTCTCTGCTCTCTTCTTTTTTTTTTAATTTCTGATTTTTTTTATTATTATTTTTTTCATTTAGCTTGTCCCATTTGATATTGTGGAGTTTTTTTCAAATTTTGAGTCTCTTCAATGACAATAAAAGTATTCCTACATTTGTCTTCCTCTGTAACTCACCATTTGCTGGCAGTATCATTTGCCAGGGTCATAACATGCAAGAGACTTTTGATTTAGAGTAGAACGTGCAATATCTGTTCTACTCAAGTCTTCCTATATCATATAATGATTTTAAATCTCTGTAAGACCAAGAGCCAAAACTAAATTATATCTTAAGTGCAAAGCAGTAAGATCTAGGACCTGTAGGAGCCATGACTTTGTTGAGTAAATCTGTGAGCGTTCTAAGACATTAACTGCAGCAGATGAGGATGAAGCAGCTTGTTTTGGTCCCCACCAAACTGCCTAACCCTGTCTACCTTCTTATTTGCTGTTATTGCTGTTACTGAGAAAATGCCTCAAAGCTTCTATTCTTTTTGTGTTCCACAAATATGTCTGGAGCAGTGATCCTATCTTTGCACCAGATTTCCTGGATGGCAGTTCTGTCAATTTCTCCACCAGCCTCTTTGCCTATTCTGGTGTGTATTCTTTGAGGAATTGCTGTTTCCTAAATCTATGATCCTTTTGAAAGTAGGCATTTCAACTGCTAGTTCCTGAGTGGCTCCTCCATCTTGTTCTGAATAATTTATTTTGTTTCACTATTTCAGATTTTTTGGCAGTGCTAAGATTTAGTTTTCCTTCTTGCAAAATAGATTTTGTGACTTCCTTTAATGGCCAGTCTCCCTGCTACTTATTTTTTCCCCCATTGTTCCATTTATAATACAGCTACTATGCCATTTTTCCAACCAAAATTCATCCAGCTACAATTAAGTCCTGCAAATACGGCTGTAGGCCAACTCTGTCATTGCACATCCTGCCCTCTGTTTACTTTACTGACTTCTCTAATTTGCAGCTATAAAATCAAAATGAAGAGATTCGTTCTGCTGAAAGAAACATAGGACTTTCTGGCTCAAGGTTTCCATATCTGATGTTTTACTTCAGCTCAAAAGGTCATAATCTTAGAATCACTCAGAATGCACAGTTCTCTAAAGCAGCTGTAAGTCTTCACTTCGTGAGTTGAATTTTGCTTAATGTTAGACTCCAGAGCTTGTCTTTCCTTTAGGGATTCTTCTACAGGCTGAAAATGTTTACACTACTCAGTAATACATCGAAATTTTCTCCTTTATGAGCAGCAGTAACACTTGAAATGTTGGACTCATAATCCGTGGGGACAAAAAAAATGGAATATCCAAAGTGTTCCACTCTCTCCGTGAAACCTGTGCTTCTTTTCTCCCCCCTGATTAACCCATTCATAAAATTATTAACAAAAATGACAAATATATCAATAAAGGAGCAAACTACTACTGAATAGAAACATGATCTTCCCTTTAGCATGTCCATCTGGGAAGGACCTCCTGCACAGTTTAGCTGTCTGTTTTAACAGGTTATGGTCTCTCAAGTAACCAGGAAAACAACCAAAATTAATTCAAGTTCAAGGCAGCCCAGGACTTGCCAGAGCCAAACAAATAGAATCCAGATGCCAACAGTTTTGAGTTCAGCTCTGGATTCAAACCCTGTAACTTTTAGTGGAGTCCCTGCTTGTCAATCAGGCTATCCCTCTCTCCAGCACTGGGTATTACGAACTATTTTCTAAAGTGAAGTCAGGAATCAGTAAATATTTCCACAAAACTTATTCTCCCAGTTTCATTGCATTGTAGCTGACTTTGCACTGACACAGTTCCTGCTTTTTATACACAAATCCCTCTGTAAGGATGATAGAGTTGCAACTGCTTGTTTAAACAAAAGGTGAGGGACTAAATTAATCTCTCTTGTAATCCCTGCACATCTTAGTGGGTTTAGCCAGGTTAAAGAGCATCTGCCCTGTTTCGTAGCATTAAGAATAAAACTTTTTGCAGTTTTCATTGCTTATTAAACTAAGAAAGTTACTGAACATTGCCCTTGGCAAGCTTTCAAAAGCATTCAGCTTGCAACCATGCTGGCTTTTTTTGCCAGCGTTTTGCTCTATTCCCCTTTTCTCATCCTTGAATAATAAGGACATTTATGCAAAAGAAAGGGCAGGCCCTGCTGCAGCAATTTACACGGCAGGTAACATCCTGTTAACTCTTATCCCAGCAGAGCATGGAGGGACCCCTTCTCCACATGAAAGTGTTTACTAATTAACCAAAAGAAGAATAATTTGTGAATTACTCAGCAAATTCCCTTAGAGATGGTCTATAAATTAATGCTTTAAGATTTTCTTTGCTATCTGTGCTATAAGAGGTGTAGAAGATGGAGGAAAAGATTCAATTGAGGCCAAGGGGTATCAGTGGACAGTGTGGAATTTGCATTCATCTTTGTGTCATTTTTAGTGAAAGATAACGGATCTCAATATTTTGCTTTCCTCTGCCTGTGACATTTCTTCTTCTAGGCTTTAAATCACATTAGGTTTTTCACCCGGGATGGGATCAGAGTCTGTGAGAACAGGGTGTGTCAGTTTGCCAAGTCTGTCTCAATCACCTGGTTAGAATCCTGAGCAGTTTACACCCTTATTGGCACCTCAGCTAACTCTCTAGTCCCTATGGATTTGCACATACACACCCTGATGAAATGGAAATCAGTTGCTCCATGGAAGATGGGCCCAAGGGAACAAATAGGCTCCTGTGCTGCCTGCAGAGCTGACAAGGACAGAAGATGGGCACATCTTACTTCCCTTCAAAGTCCACAGAGGGAGCAGATCTGTGGCATAATAATAGACATAAGTAACAGAGCACTGCTGTAAAGGTGAAAGTAAAACTATACAAAATGAAAAGAGGAAAAGAAATTCACTGTGTTCTTCCATCATGCTTCAGAGAGAATTCTAGTGCTATTGTACTAGTTTGTGGCAGACCTGTCTCCTAGTACGCTGCATCGCTCTGTTAGGTTGCCTTCCAGCGTCCCTAGTTTTCTGTATTACTTGTTTTCTCATGGATTTGAAATTGATAAATTTATCCAAAAAGAAATCAAACAGAATGGGCTCTGCAGTTGTATGGTCAGTGAAACAGGCTCTGAGACAGTCAGCATTTAAAAGGCATCTGCCAGACTTCCCAAGCAGAGGTTTATTCCATCCCACCCAAACCCATTTCATTCAAAATACTGAGCTGAAAAAACATGGCCAAAAATCTACATAATAGTAATGATAATAAAAACTCAGGAGGGACTTAGGATGGATACTTCTAGCAACAGTGCAGCCAAACAGCATGTACCGTGGTAAGCATTGCTGCCCTGGGCACCGGCCAAATTGCTTTACTCCAGTGACCTTTGGTTCCGAACTATGCCTGCTATGTAAAAAGTAAACAAACAAACAAATAAAAGTTTGCAGTGGTTAGTTGATCAAAGCTATTGTCTGTCACCATGTCCTTGGCAGAAAGCAATGTTACAACCTACAGACCAGGCAGATCTGTTTGTGGGAGGTTTGATGGGAACTGATAATTCTGTAGCCCAAGAAGTTGAGGAGAAAGAAATAGATGGGTATCAGGTTTTTGATTTCATAGGGGTTTTTTCCACAGTAGCTCCTTGTTGTACTTCTGAGGTTGGACTTTCATCTGTCCCATATCAGAATTACTCAGTGTTAAGCAATAGTGACTTGTATAAGAAAGATTAGAAATGGAATTAAATGGTGTCACAACTCTATCTTGTGCCATGTTCCAACATGTCTGTTAGGTTTCGTAATTAAAATTGGTGTGGAGAAAGAATATTAGGACACCAGGAAAACAATGAGACTTTTATGCAGACACCAGAGTTACACTTGAAGTGCAAGCTTCCATATAGGCTAGAGGTGTTTTGAGTTATCTTTAAACTCAGTAGTTTGACAGCTGAAAGAAAGAAAATTGTGCATAAATGTGCATAAATATTTCTCTTCCAGTAGGAATCGAAAGCAGGAGGAAAATCAGCCCAATTTTTATGATAGTGTTTGATTTTCTGAATACGGCTATATGTTATGGTGATGAAAATTATGAAGTATACCTAATGACTTGTGATATCTCTGTGTCCTCCCTTTCTGTGAATTTGTGCTACCAGTCAGTGCTTTTATTCATGACTGGAAAGCCTTGAAGCAAGGACCGTCCACTTTTAAAAGGCACAAAATAGTTGAGCCTCACCAGTTCCACAAAACAACAATGCTGGAGTTTCTGTTCTTTTACATACCCTGGTGGGCAGAAGCGGGATATCTGCAGAAAGAGAAACAGGAATATTTGTCTCTGGTGCTGGTATCTCAAGAGCTTTCGCTTGTATTTTTTGTTTTTTTCTCAAGAAAAAACATGCAGATATGATCCCATATAAGATCACCATGGCCAACATGTCAGAAAAATCCCTCATTATCACCATCTTCCCCCTTTGTACCGTTGCAAAAATTTGTACCTTGTACCAGTTGCAAGGTGCTTTGTGTGCTTCGGAAGGAAATATCTGGGGGAGTGTGGAGGGGAAGATAATAGTTCTTGCTTTCAGATAGCCACATGACCCCCTGAGCATTTCAGGAAGCTAAGTTCTCTGACATTCTGGCTTTAATCTCTGAGCATTCACAGCCAGAAGTGAGATGACTTTTTATATGGGGAGAGCGAACAGAGGAAAAGAATGGGCAGGTAGATACTGTGCAGGTGAAGTTGTGTGCTTATGTATCTGTGAGAGAGAGCCACAGTCCATTCTCACCCCACCCCACAGGCACACATTTTTTGGTCAAGTTTTCAGTTCATTTTTCAGGCAATTCCTGCTCCTCACACAAGAATGAACAGAAGCTGGTGGCTATATTGCATGGGTAGCCACAGCTGGAAGTGGAAGGAGTTGGGTGGATTAGCCCTAGGACACAAGCACATCTGTTACAGGATAACCAATGCCAGTAGTGGGACACTAAGGCAGGAAAACACTGGACCAGTGGGAACCACGTAGTGTTTATGTGTGTATGTAACAGGCGAGTGATACTCAGCTGCAGTTCATGTCTTGTACCAAGTGCAGTTTTTGCCTGAAGCAAACGAAACTCAGATCTTAGAGATATATTACTAGAAAGAATACTGGAAAGAACAACCTGTACCATTAGTAGAGGCATAACAAAATGCAAGGGCTGAAAACTCCTCTTATAAAAATGCAATTTAGGAACATGGCATGGATTTTTAACAATGAGGCGAGCAGCCATTGGAATAGGCTATCAGGAGAGAAGCTGTTATTATTTTTCAGCACTTCAGATAAGTAAATCAGGACTGGAAGCTTTTATAAAAGATGTTGTCTAGTTCCATGAGCAGTTATTGAGCTTGATGAGAGATTATTTGCACAGCAAGGCAGACGGTATCTTATTACCATTCCTTGCTGTTGTTACTGGGTGGCATAGCTACAGTTTGTGTTTCAGGGATCAAGTCAGATACTCGCAGCCACCTCCTTTAGCCTTGAAGAATACAGAAAAAGTATGGGAGATGCAAATGCAAAGGTCTTTTGTTTCATGCAATGACTGTGCTCTTACAACAGGTATATTTTCACCGCCATTTGAAGACATTATTAGGGAATATAATAATGGACTTGCCATAGCTAGTATAGCTGTGTGAATAAATAAAGCCAGCTAGCATATCCCCATGGATATTGGTTCCTGTAAAAGATCATTAATGACTATGTTAATTATGTAGTGTAGAAGCAGCTTACAGTGACATATACATAGAAATTACAATGGCTAGATGTTGAAATATTCCTCCCCACAATATTTTTTGGCAAGGTTAAAGTTCCATCAATTAGATGAAATTTACCTTGGGTTTTACTGTTTACTATGGAGATTGACTATGGTGACTCTCTGAGGAACCTCAGAGGACCATGATGACCCAGGTGACTCAAAGTTCTTTCATGCTCTGTTAGAAGAAAAGAAACTGCACAAACTCTCCTTTCTGTGCCCGGGCATAGTTAGTCAATCAACACATACACAGGTCATTAATACATAGATAGAAACTGGGGATTACAGACCTCACAGGCTTAAGCTAATAGCCCGGGGAAGAAAAGAGGGTCCCCTTATCTTGTGTATTAATTTGTACCTGCATGTTTTGGAGCCAGTGGAAATAGCATATTAGCCATTCTCAAACACGATTTGATACAAGTAGACCAAAAGGTTTTCCCAGTATTTCACTGTCTAGGTCACTGCCATCATGTTTATCCATTTTTTAACCCATTTTTCAACCCATTTTTCAGTGCCTTTTAAGAACTCCTGCCTTGATGCATTTCCTACTTGGTCATGTTTGGAGTGTGGGCTGGCTAATGTTGCACCTAGGCAGAGAAAGAAGCAGAATTACAGCATTCGGAAATACAAAGAACACATGAAGTCATCCATTCATCCGTCTGCCTGTCCATAGATAACATTGTGATGTTTGCTTCTGAAAGGCTGCTGGATGGATTTTTCAACCACTTCCATAAGAGGCGATTCCACTGTCTTAAAAATACACTGCTGTGAAGAGTTTCCAGATGCTCAGTCTTGACAGCCTTCTCTAGACAAAAAGAAATGAATCTTCTATCCACTGTGCAAGTGCAGTGCTGAGTGGCTGGGGAAAAGTGTGATCTGCTCATTTTTAGCCTGAGCACCCCAGGAGAAGCCTTCTGAGAGCCCTCAGGGGAATTGTGAAGGTATGTCAGAGAATGACGAACATGCTCCATTTTCTGTGCTCTTTAGTGGGCTGAAGATTCCTGATTTCATCTCAATTCACATCATTTGAGTGGCAATTTAGGAAAGGTTGAAAACTGCTGGATTTTCATACTGCGGGTTTTCTTTAACACAGCACATTTCCTTGAAGTTCTGTTCTAGTCTGTGTGGATGGACAGTGGAGGAAGAAATTTTGTTTAGATTTAGACTTGTTCCAGCCATTAAATTAGTAGAATAAATAAAGATAGATTTAGAAAGATTAGAGAGATTTTAATCTGGTACAGGCATCATTAATGGTCTATTTGCTTTTTGATCCTGGAACTCGCACAATCTCTTTATAAATAAAAAAGCTCCATAGCAGCTGCAGAGAACAATGAGGAGACAAAGGCAGAGCCAAAAGCAATGGAAAAAACATAGCCTAGGACAGGCATTAAAGTCAAGAGCAATAGGCCATGCCAACACACTGTTGGTTTTGACTGATGTAGATGGAAAGTTGCAGATGGTACAGAAAGGAAGGTAGCCATGAGAAGTGTTGGGAGGCATTCTGTCATTGTTTTGTGTATTGTTACCATAGTTAACCTGAATTTAATGGTGCCATATAGCTGGTAACAATATTGTCATCTTGAAAATGAGTTAGAAAGTACTTCTTCATGCATAAGAGAGGTAAAGACGGAGTGAATTAAGCAAAAGCTCTAAATGTGTGTGTAATTTCCATGGCCCTCCCTGAGACTGAGAAATGTTTTCATCTGCACCAGTCTGGGTGAGTTAAAGCTTCATGAGTTTGAGGTAATTACAACCATGTAACATCAACTCAGTTGTAACCATGATTGTGAAAACGGTATTTTCCTGGTGTTTCATTTATTATCCTTTGAACATATTGGAAAGAAATGCTGACTCAACACTGGATTTAGAACAGGTTTTGCTTTTGTTTTCAGTCTAATTACCATTCCCTTCCTTTTAATGTTATCTTTTTCAAGACTCAAGAAGAAAGCAGCACAAATTAATTGTCTGGGCTTCTTCGTGCCCTCTCTGAAATGTCAGTAAGCTCTCCTACAGTACTTGGGGATGGTGCCGGTGGTGGATGTTTTCTCTCAAAAATCAAAATCTTTTCTGGCTTGATTTAAAGAATTCTGTGAGTACAACTTATTAAAAAATACTGTCAGGTAGGAACAGATGATTAGAAACCAACTCAAGGCCAGTACCTTGAGAACTGCAGTCCTATGGAATAATTATGACACCTTCATTCGTGTGTTTGGGAGTCATTGGACAAATATGACCTGTGAATTACAGTTAGAACAAGTAATCTGACAAAGGCAAACTGTGGAAGAACTGGATTAAAAATTTTCACTCTGGTGAGTGCTTGGAGGGTGTGCAGTATTGCAGTTGTAATACTGCAACCTTGCAGTTCCTCGGCATTGCGATTTGCAATTCATGTGAAGATTTGCCCAATACTAAGTGAGCAGCATCAAAAGAAGTCACACCTTGATCTCTGAGATCTTTGTCAGAAAAATCCAAACAAAAGAATTTTCTTCTCCTTTCCCTTTCGCTTTCCCTTTGCCTTTCCCTTTCGCTTTCCCTTTTCCTCCCCTTCCTTTCTACTTGAAAGCTGTCTGCCAAACTAATGCTCTTTCCATTCTTCATGGATATCCTAGAACAGTCCCAAGCCGATGATTTGGCAGCATGTAAGGTCTGAAGTTTATTTAGGCAGTTAGAGTTCTCTGCAAGCTCCAGTGAACATCTAGATTCTCTCCAAAAGAGCAGTTAGCCATCAGTACTTTTCCAGTCCTGTCAGTGTTATTCTTTGATTAATGCTTGTAATCCAGAAAAATGATAGATTACAATTGTATAAAGAGTTCATTAGCTTAAAAGCACAAGTTGGGTGAATCAGTGCTGTGCAGAATAGATCTTTCCCAATAATCTAAATAATTTGCAAGCTCAAATTCCCTTCACTGTAGAATTTCTTTACAAATATTTTCTCCTGCATGTGATTGAACTGCATTCATGAAAAACAGTTTAGCTGACCCAACCAGTCCAGGGGAACGCAGCATAGCAATGAATTAGTTGTGGAGCCATCATGGCATAGGTTCAACTAGTCCAGGGGAATGCAGCATAGCAATGAATTAGTTGTGGAGCCATCATCACATAGGTTCAAGGAGGAGGCTACTAATTAAGACTTTTAGCTCCACGCTTTGCATGAAATAATATTATGGGACTTTGTCAGCCTTTCCAGCTTGCAGTTTTCCAAATCAAAAAAATAATCAGAATCTGGTTGATGAATGGGTGCTGTTATTCCTTGGTCATACAAAGACTTTAGCTCCCATTTCACTCAGACATTCAGATATTTTTTGATACCAGCATTGTTTCCTTGCTTTACAGCCAAGAGAATATACAGTAGTGGTGATTTCCCTTTATAGTATAGTATTTTTTCCTCTCTTATTTCTATACTAGCTGCTCTCTGATATGGTCGCAGTTTCTTGCTATAGATGGCTCAGTTACTGTTTTGGAATATGTGCAATTCTCTTTGCTTTGCATGCTTTGGCATAAAACAAGGACGGGTTTACCTGAAGAAAGGAAAAGAGAACATCATCATGTGGCCACCTAAAGTGTGAGAACTGCTGGGGTAACAAGGTGTCTGTAGGCATACAGAAACAGCTTCAATACCCACTAATGATCATGGTATTCTACTCTCAAAATTGTGAGTTTCGGTCTATGATTGAATATCTGTTACCAATACGAATAGTTTTGAAGTATCTAACAATGGAAGCTGTGATATCATGCTTGCAGTTTAGAGCAAATTCCTTTAGTTACATGAGCCAAGGGGAGGTCATCACCACAAATGCAGAGCACAAAATTGCGAATAGGAAGAAAGTGCTAATGTTCATTATTTACCAGTAAAATTCCCCAAATATTAGTCAGAGTGGAACTAATTTTCATTATCTACTGGGTCATATGCTCAGAGCGTATGACTTGTTGGGCTTCTTCAAATTTCTGCAAAAAAGGTTTTATTATTTTCCTTCAGTCTAGTTTTTGACACCTGTAACAAAGCACTTGAAGCAAATGTCTATGTTCCGCTGGACCTTTTGAAAGTCACCTGGCTTTTTGAAATGCCTGACTGTTAGAAAGACACAGCTATTAAAATACTTCCAGAACCAATCAAAAAATCTGACCACATATTTATAGGAAAGGAAGCAATCACCTTACCTTTTTTTAGAAATGCATAGTTGGAATGCACATGCCTGGGGGCCTGAGCAGACATCTCCCACCTGTTGGAATCCTAAATCAGTACATAATGGACCCATGTCCCTAAAATTGTTCTGACGCTGTTCTACTTACCTTCACATTGAGTTTGTTTTGCATCTGTAAATGCAGGTAACATAATCTGATGGACAAACACATTAATGATTCAGGTAGCTAGAAAGAAAGTAATTTGAACTTTTTTACCTGCTTCCATCCAAAAACCACGACATAGTTAAGGAAAAAAAGCTTGTAAGTAAAGACTCTCAATCCCTCCAGAGCAAAGCAATAAGTAATGGTTTGTTTACAGATTAAATAAATAATACATCAAAGCAACAGCATGCAGAACTTTTTAATATTTTACAAGGAAAGGTACATCAAAGAGTCACAGAAGGGTTGAGGTTGGAAAGGAACTCCTTCTAGTCCAACCGCCCTGGCTGAAAGCAGGATCGGCTAGAGCCGGCTGCCCAGGACAATGTCCAGGCAGGATTAGAATATTTCCTGGGATGAAGACTTCAAAGACTCTCAGTGCAACTTGTTTCAGTGTTTGATCATCCTTACAGTAAAAATGTTTTGACTTAGTCTTAAAGGTATTTTAGTTTGCGCCCTAAATTTGCATCAGCAATAATAAGCACGTGCCTTCTTTTTCATGTTCAGCTATGGAAGACAAGATGGAGACAAAGAAGCTGCACATTTCCACGACTTCTTGTCCTTTGGCCCAAAGATCAAGCAGCTACCCTCTTCAGCTTCTTATTTGACTGTCACTGCTACTAGTGTTAGAGACAAACTATTAGCAGACATTTCAGAAGATATCTTCTGAGGCAGAATGTGAGATGACAAATACTGGAGTTCTCAAGTTTCTGAAATTAAGAGATACTGAGGCTATATATTAGTTTAAAAAAAATAAGTGAGATAAATACGAAAAGATGTATGGGCTAGCAGGCTTGCCACAGTGCTGTGACCATTTCAACAGCTTTATTTATTACCAGCATTTTGGAAGGAAGGACAAAAGCATGAGCCAGAGAATGATTAAAGAGTGAGCTGGGGAAGTTTAGACTCCTTCAGAATAAATCTGAGTAATGAACAGCATTTATTATATCTCTTTAAAGGCAAAGTAATGAGGACAAAGGGTAAAGCTAAAGCTACACTAACTATTAACTATGAATTCTGGTTTGTATTTGTGACTGTGCCACCTGGCTGCACCGACATAAAATTTCTATAGTTGCTTGCCAGAACAAAAAAAGCATGATTTCTGCTCAAGAAGGAGATAGTTCTACACTTCAGCCATTGTCCACAGCTGTAGACAATAATATGCACTGTGCTTGAAAAACTACAGGCAGTTCTTCCCAAGAAAAGCTTACTTCAAGCTGAATTTCTTACTCTGGTATCTTCTTACATTCTGCCAGCATAAACTTTCTCAAATGCTGACCTGAACTGCCCCTTCTGTCTACCTGGGAGTTTAGCTGGCTGTCTGTAAATCCCTGTTGTGCATTTGATGCTTATTTTCCTTGACGCAGACTGCAAGACCAGACTGGGCTTAGTAGATCCAGAGTGGTTCGTGTTTTCAACATAACCAGGAGCTTTCATTGTGCTTCCTGAGGAACAGATGAAGAAAAACAGCTTGCTCTAGTCACAGTAGTCCCAGTTAGCCTCCAGGCCTCACCATTTAGAAGGAACATTCAAACTGGCCAGAGGGCAGTCTGGAGTCTCAAACAACTCTCTCCTGAAAGGCAAGGGACACAAACTAGAGCTGTGCTGATGTTCAAGGTATGTCCTAGCTATGCAGAGTACAATAAGCATTTGTCAATACTCCACAACCTCAACCCACTTCTATTTCCCCACTAACTTATTTTAACCAAGGGGAAAACCCTCATATTACCATACCATTTTACACAGAGAAAACTATGCCACTGCTTATATCTTGCCCTGTGTTATTGTGGCAATAATATAAACTCCCACATAAATATTTTTGTCATGAGATCTCAAAGATACCTGAGATTAATGATCAATGTTTTATGTTTTGCCAGTCAGAGTGGCATCTTGCTCAGGAACTTGCAAAACTACTTCCATCAAATGGATTTTGGACAAATGCGCTCATTCACCACGTAAGTTAGTAGTTGGAAAGATGACATTGGGATGCAAACTCCCACAGAGAAGTCATTGCTCACCAGGGGACATGCAGGAAATAAAAAAAGATTTCTATAATGTGCTGCTTACCTGACAGACTTTTTTTTATTATTAAAACACTTGCATATGATGCCAGCCATTTTGTCAGCTGAAGAGGAACATCATGTGTGTCTTTACAGTGCTGCACGTGCTTCAGTACTGGTTAAGCTCGTACACAGAAGGCTTCAGTTCACAACATCTTAACATCTGGGTGTAATTACTGAGTTGTGTCAGCTTTCATCAGATAATGGAGCTAACTCAGAACAGCCTGAAGGTTGTGTTTTGTTAGAGAGCAGTCAGAGCAACAGAACTTACATCTGGACTTCTTCAGAGCGCAAGTCAAGTGCCTAGTTGGTGCTTAATATGATGCCAATTTGCTAATTACATTACATTTAGAGGTATCTGGAACTCAGTTTTCCATCTGAGACTCTCTCAAACTGTTTGCCAGAGAATAATGTCATACGTGATCTTGTCAACGTGATTTATTATATATACTTAAGCAGAAGCAAGTATTTCCCTGTTTGAATTATTGGATTTGTTTTCCCAGTTCTAACTTTCATCCACTTTTCAGACTATGACCAAATGTTTTCTTTTCTCTCCCTGTTTTTCTTTGACTTGCACTATTATCTAACTAAATTACAGCCTGTTTATGTTGGTCAGCAGCTTCAGAACCTATACATGGCTCCCATCCTCTACGTGCTGGGATGAATCACTCTTCTTTTCAAGATGACAGCTGTTGCCAGTGTTCCAAAATACCAATCGAATTGTAAAGTTCTACTTAACCAGTTGAATTTAATAGTCATTTTGCAGTGAGTGCAACCCAGACAAAATACAGTATTTATTTCTTTATCTATTTGTATTAATTCCTGAGCTTGGGCTGGATATTTTTTGATATTCGTTTCAGAATTTTAAATGGGAATCCAGTACAAAGTTAGAAACTGGATTCCATTTACATAATTTCCCTGAACACAGTAGCATTTCTCCCCTAAGAACTACAGCCACAAAACCCCCCTGACCAAAGGAAGAAATTGCTTCTGTTTTCCTCTGTAATTGCATATACCTCACAGTGCCCATGGGACCAAATTCTGAATCTTGGTAGGACGGCATGGAGTACGTGACCTGCTTCCCTTGCTTTTTTTGGTCAGTATTTTATACCAATGCTGGGTCAGATATCTAAGGACCAAAAACCCTTGCAGGTTCTATCTTCAGAGCATCTCTGTAATACAGAAACATGATGGTACACTGGGGGAGGGAGGAGAAAGGCTGGTTGATCTACACTGTATTGTCAGATGTGTCATTTGAAGTGTCAGTTTGACACGTGACTTCTATAAGAAGTCAGGAATATGTCACCAACTCTTAAGATTAACAAAACTGTTTTATAGCAAATAGCTTTAGAAATGTTGCAGTCAGGACAGTTTTGTAATATACATTACAATCTCTGCAAAGGAACATGTCCTTAAAGTTGTATTCAATTAATTTCTTAATCAAAAAAGATAACAGAAGTTACTTCTTTGTATATCATATGTGGTCTATTCCTGCCTCATCTAATGGGGGGAAAAGACAGTGGCTGGAAATCACTCTGAAGTCAGAGAGGCTTAAGTAAGAAAAACGGACTAATTTTTAACAACAAAGTGATTAAACCCTGGAACAGAGAACCTGAACAAAGAATTATTTTTTTTCATTCTTGATGCCATATTCTCACAAAGTTTCTTTCTGGACCATAGGTTGAACTTACTAATCTATGGCCTTTCACCAAATGCGAGTTGCTGAACACAATAGAATAGGATATACAGACTATCTCTCCTTATCTTGAAAATTAGGAACTTACAGTCTATCATTATGAGAACAGAATATTCTGAGTTGTGTCTACATCGCTGCTTCTCACTGGAATTTTTAAAACAGCAGTTCTGCAAGAGGTTCATGAAAAAAGGCAAAGAGAATTCTTAAAATATATCTCATCCTATCTAAGACCCCTAGTTTTTTTTCAGGAAGTTGTGGACAGGCTTCTTTCTTAGAGGTTATTGTCGGCCTGCAGCAACTGATGGTGGCCTGTGCGAGATCCTCATCCCCCATCACCCACTCACACTTTTCTTCTGTTTACTGTAGGTAGGAGAAACCATGTTCTGGAGAAGAAAGAACATCCACATGTCGGTTTGATGAAATCTTCTGTCTACTCCTGGTGCTGTCAAGCCCTGCAGAAAAGCAAAGGCAGTTACTCAGCTATTAACTTTCTTATTTCCAGTTTCTGCTGAGGGTACCTCAGAGGAAGTTTCCTGGCCAATCCCATTTTCAGAAGTAACTATCACAAGTTCCACAGTGAGAACATACAGTCGACTTGAACCTCTGTTGTACTTGATCTAAGGACAATATTGGTCTAGGAACTGTATTAAAGAGCAATAAAACAATTGCATAAAGGCTCTGCTTTCCAAGGTACTGACTTAGAGAAGTAAATGAGTCCAGGGTCCGCCTGCAGCCAGAAGCCTGGATTGGGAAGAAGGCTTGTATGTCAAACTGTAAGTCTAAGTTGATGATCCTTTGCAGAATTCACATCATGACTGAAAGAGGCTGCTGTACCAAACCATATCTGTGGCAAGCCTCTGTCTGAAACAGGGTGCCCACCTGCTGCATTTCCATGAAGCTGCACTTCCATGAGTTCCATGAAGCTGAAATACAACTTCTTTTGGATTCCTGAAGGCATACAACATTTTCAAGGGAAATTCAGATCCTATAAGAAAATTAACATCCATAGCCTGCTAATTGTAGCACTCTTACATCTGTCACACTAGTACGCAAGTAGAGATAATAGAGATGCTTGTGAAGCTTTTCTGCTGTTTAAATCAGCAGTTTAGCATTAGACCAGGCATTTAGAAAGGGTGTAAAAGCCACCTGCTCTGCAGAGAAGCCTGTCTGGAAATAATATGCTTGAAGCATTTCCTTCAGACACAGTAACAAGGCATTCCCAGGGGTAGTTACATGTGTTTCACCATTGAGCCGCATTTTCCTCCTGTTTATTTCAACAAAAATGTCTTTATTGCTTCTTCGCTCTCCGTTCCTGCTGCATGGCCTTGCTGTGACCACAGACTGCCTTGACAGAAATCACTAGCTGGAACAATGTTCTTTGCCAAGGTTGTCTTTATTTAGACAAGGTTTCTGCTTTCTAAAACTCTTGCAGGAATGGAGGGATCATAAAGTAACTGTGCTGCACCTCAAATTTTGGAATGGTGCGCTCAGGGGAAAGCACCTTTGACATTCCTACACTCTTAAGTTTCTTCTCTCTGTTTTGTTTTTGCAGGGAAAACAGGAACTTCTGAATAATTTAGCAGTGCAACAGACAATAAGATTTTTTCTTTCTTTGAACACAAGCCTGGATTGTGGACAATTCTCCTTCCTGTCAAGAGGGGTAGACAGGATGGTAGCCTGAGCTCAGAGCAGGCACTCCTTTCTGGAGGAGTGCCAATGAACTAGGGCTTGATTTTAATTCCTTTCTCTGTATACCTGAACAAGGCAGATGACTGCAATACAAATAATGTGTGTGTTGGGCACACATATTGTAACTGTTAGTATTCCAGGAGAGCCTAGAGTCTAACACAGATTGGCCTCTTTGAGGCACTGTACCTGCAGGCAGGGTTCCTACTGAAGAGTTTGCACGCAAAGACAAGAAAGGTTTCAAGCTGAGATTAAAAGAGCAACAGAACAGATTTTCCCAGGCCATGACAAATCCAGGAATGGAGTTTTGGTTCCTATTAAACTAAGCACCTTTCCTAAACTTACATCAAATGGGCATAGTAGATCGACCTGGCTTTAATTCTAGACATACTGCTAATATTTTCTGGTTAGGTATCAAGACTAAGCCAAAGAGCTGTGATATAAAACAAAGTGAGTATAACAGAGCACTTACTTGTTTTAACTGGAAACACAGATCAGAGTTCGGAGTCTGATCATGGGTGCAGGCTGTGAATTCTGATGAACTTGTGAAGAACAACTGGAGGAGGATCTGAGCACAGTTATCAGTTTCACGTCACCACACAGAGGATTTGGGACGAATATTTCTGAAAGGTCTGAAAGTTCTGAATAGTTCTGAAAGGTCTTTACAAATATACATGATAAAAAGTTAGAAAGAAAGAGGTTAACATCTATTTAGTACAGAGTAGATTTCTTGGAGCTTCCAGCTAGATAAATTCAGGCATCATTCCTCATCTCTCTGCTGTGAAACAGCCCACTATTGCTTACTTAGACTTTTCCCTTCAGGTAGGTGGGGGAAATGGAGGCTCAGACAAAACAGATGATATTTGGTCAGGTAAGGATTTGAATCAGGCTCTAATAATGGTGCCTATTTAAGATTTTGATGTGCTGGAGAGAGATATTTTGTTCTGGACAAGTAATTGGTAACTGGAGCAGAATCTGAATAAGGGGAAAGAATTGCTGTGTTACCTGGTTCAGCTTCCCTGGTAGGACTTTTTTGCATGTACTGCACCTTGCCCAGTGGTGGAATCCGTAAATGCCCCTTGTAGAAACAGCCTTCCTGAGCTGCTCATGTGATTTGTGGGACAGAAATTCACACCAGGTGATCCATAAACATTAGTGTACAGTTATCATAGACTGACAATGTTACAGTCATACAATCACAATAAATCATACAGCTGCTTGCAAAATTCGAGGTACAAATGCTATTTTTACCAGTAGCTTCACTGTGACTAAGTGATTGGACTGATTATGTGCATGATTTTGCTTTTAAATACTCTTAAATGGAAGTCTGTGATATGCTGGGTCAGTTATTTACTGAGCAAAGGAAACTTCTGGACATGGCTCAGTGTCTCTTTAACTCTTATGCTACTCTAGAACTAGTCCCACTCAGGGTGACTGCCTGTGGATTTGTGTGAAAACTTGAAATATATGAATATATAAACAATTGAAATATTCTAACACTTAAATTCTGTAATACAGACTCTAATGGAATGTCTGTTGAAAAGATGAAGTTTGCTTTTGGTACTCTGATTCATACAACAAAGGTATAAAATCAGCAGAGTAAGTCCCACAGAGTCAGAAGTAGTGATGTCTGTTCTCCTCTTCATGCAGGTGGTGTGGTTGTTATTCCAAATGAGTGTGAAGTAGCTGGTAATCTCTAAGTGAGGTGTGTTAAGACAATGATATAATTTGCCTCTTACGAGGTATTAGTGACCAATACATTTTCAGCAGTGTAAAGTCAAACTGGAGCTTTTTTTTCTCACCTTTAGCAAATGGGTAATACCTCTCCCTTATGCTACTTCTTCAGTGTCTAAAAGGGACTGAGGTCACACTGGAGGGGTTCTCCAACCCTACAAATATACTTTTTCCACAATGCTGTTAGGATTTCACTTCATAGCCCCCCTGGGAATAGTCCTCTATCAAAAAAATTGGAGTCAGTGAGAAGATCCCCATACCTACATGTGTGTGGATATATACACAGAGACAGCATGACAGCAATAGTTTAGGTTCCTTAGGAAAATGGCCTGCAAAAGAGGAGGAAAAGAAAGTACTATTTGACCTTCCCAAGTCAGTGATTTATGAAATAAGCAAACACGGAATTAATTTGTTTTGTACTCCAACACAAAACCAGAATGAAATCTATGTAGGAGCTTAAACTGAAACACAAATAGACTTAAAAAAACCCCAACAGACCAACAAACAGCAGACTAAGAAGCAAATGGCCAACAAATAGCCAGAAGGAACCTTGGTTGTTCAGCGATGCTCCCTCAGAGAGCAGGCTCCTCCCCCCAGCTCACCCCCTGTGCTGTGCATGGGCTAAGATGGGAAGACTCAGGGAGATGAGGGTGTTTCCAAACAACCAGCTCTAAGGTCTGATCCTTTTCTGTATTAGGTTTGAGGCTAGTTGCCTCAATTCTCTGCTGGCAGAATGAACACCTGAAGCAGAAAACAGGCAGGAAGCTGGTCAGACAGGAAGAGGGAAGGAGGCAGCTGATGAGATGCAGGTGATATATTTCTGAGACTCTAAACTGAAGTACACATCATACAGTTATATCCTTCTGCAATTTTCATGTGCTATTTGCTCCCCTCGCCAGACCTTTCCCAAACAAGATATGCATTTCCTAGCACTGGCATATTTTGCTTTAGCAATTTGTCTTTTAGCCTGTAAACAACTTTGAGCAAAATGTGCTGAGACACTCAACAGTTGTGCTAAACCCTGCCCAGCATATCTGGATGCTAGCAGGAAGATCCTTACCCTGCCCTTTCTCACCTCCAGCAGTACCACAGCACAATGTTATGAAGCAAATGCTGTTGTCTCCATCCCTATCCACATGCACTGACTCTGCTAAGCATGGATCACATGCTGTTGAGGATTTGGAAAATACCCTGTATGGTTCTTCTGGACCCAAGCCACTGGTTCAGAGGAGAACTCTGTAAGGAGTCACTCCAAATCCAGTGAATACCTGCTAGTTATTCAGCTTGCTCCTGGGCAGAGGGGTGTTCAGCAGTACTGGAGCTGGTACCCAGTTGCCCCAATGAAGAACTTTCAGATGGGAAGCTGGGGTATAATGTCTGGTAGTGGTTGACTGCCTGTTACCAGGGGTCCATTTAGGTGGGGGTTCACCCAACTGCAGGGAAGCTGTAAAGAAGGCAGTTCTGCTGCTCCACCCCTTCTACCACCATTTCACCTGCCAAGCCAGGCAATGCCAGTGAGCTCATTCTTTCTACCAGCACTGAAAATAACCTTTTATCTTGCCATTATATTGAAAAAGGAATCAGGTATTTACAAGCAACCTGGCAGCAGTTCTTCCCTGGATGCTTCTTGACATCTAAGTGCTACAACATTACTGGGGCTTGCCAGGAAGTGTGCATGCCTGAAATCGCTTGGTGTCACTGGTTAGGATGGGCCAGGCCAGCCTAGCTGTGTTCCACCCAGCTGCCAGCCTGGACATCCAGGTTGCAGAAGGCTGTGACAAAATACTTGGTTTATTTTCACTTCTTTTGGAGCTTATCTAAATTTTGCTTTCCAATGTAAACTGAACATCAAAACCTCTCTGGTCAGCAAAATTGGGATTACCGGAGTTTTTCCATGAAGAGTTCTTTATGTTATTTGCAGGTTTGCATGACAGATTTTTACTTTCTGTGATATTTTCAAAGGAATTTAAATTGCAAACAGAACTTAAGCTTGTGTCATGTGAGTAATAAATATTCTTATTAGAGAGTATTGAAAGACTTCTGGGATGGTCAAGTAAATGAGAAAGAAAAAAGCATGCATTCAGAAATTAGCTATTGCTTTAGCTGAACAGACTGTGTGCAGTGCAAGGTCTGTGAGAATCATAGCTGTAGGCCCTGTCTTATGCAGGACTCACTGCCGCATGATGGTGTGTTACCAAATCTTATGTAACAACAGAGAGATCAGTGTGTCCCCTGTTTCCAAATGCACCGTGATTACTGAACCTCAAAACTGCTCATGTTCTTCTAAATCTAGAACCAAGTTTGGTGTAAACTGTGCGTAAGTTATTGTGAATAAATTTGCTGGCAGATAAAAGTCCAGGAAATTCCATGCAGAGGGAAACAGCACAAAAAGCCTGCACAATTGAAGCCTGCGTGGAAGGAAAGAAGGGTCCCCCAGCGTCTGGGCAGGTTTGGAGAACATTCCTTACTAATGAGAAGTGCTGTATCCCAGGCGGTTGTCTTATAGCTGTTCCTCAGTGGTTCCTGGGTCATACTGGGCATATACCTTGGTTTGTTGGGCTGTTCACAGGAATGTGCTGTTTGGGTAGCAGCACTATAGGAACTTGTGATTTGCCTGCAGTAATAAATCACAGCAGCGAGTCAACACAAACCCAGGTGTGACCTTGGCACTGGTTTTGCAAACTCAATCTGCTTTCGCTGACTAGAAAGCAAGAAGAGGTAGGAAGGAGGTCATGGGAGCACTCCCAGGGGCAACCTTTGGATTTGAAGGAGGGCTGCTTTTGCAGAGGCCAAGGAAAGAGCAACAGTGCTTGGAATTGGAAAGGAGCCAAAGCCCATTCAGCTTGTAACGGGGCTGACCAGGGCTACCTGCCTGCCAGGAGAGCTGCAGCCAGCCCAGCACATGCTGGCAGAGAGTAGAGCTGAGCTAGGCACTGAAAGGAGGGCTGGCGTAAGAAATGTGCTAAGAAATGCTTTGCCTTCATGCTAGAAATAACTGGGAAAAACTTCCCAGACATCGATGACAGAGAGAAAAGATCCTGGTCTCAGTATCGTAAGGGCCAGGGACAGTGTGCTGCACCAGTAATGCTGATTTGCTGGCACAGAAAAGTCTCCAGAAAGTCCAGGCCTTGCTTTGTCCCCTTGGAGGGGATAAAACCTCAATATGCTGCAAATTCAAATGAGTAATTGCTAAGCACTCTCAGTTATGTGCTACCCTCACCTCATGCAAACACAGTATTCACTATTTCCTCTATTTAATTGGATTCTTGAACAGAATTTCAGTTGTATCTCTTCATTTTTTAAGCACAAAGAAATAGTTTTAAACCTTTTGTATGCATCTGAATGGATTATCTTTCACACACATAGGCACATACCAGCTCCTGTATTCACATCAGAAAGAGACTAGAAGCCAGACAGAAAAAGGTGCTGGAATAAGAGCTAATTTTCATGCTGTCTGTTGGATGACAACTAAAAAGCCCAAAGCAACTTGTCGCATATAGCAAGTTATGAAGTGTACCTTATGTAGCAACATTTGGAAGCTGAACATGTCTGAGTTCTATCCCCGCTCTGCCACCATCAGCGGACGTGGGTCACTCACTTCATGAGATGCTTAATGCAGATACTGGAGCCTAAAGGGAAGAAAAGATCCCCTGCACTCAGCATCCACCTAACTAAGAAGATGCCTCATTTGACCTAAAAGATCCTTTGGACATGTGTGAGTCTGGTTCTGGGCAAGACAAACTGACCCAGCCCAAGGAGCTTAAGCACTGAAAAATAACAAATCAAGTCAAACAACTGCCAATTTTTGAAATGCTGACCATGGTATTGGTTCTGCCGGCTAACATGCCACCTTAGTGAAAACACTTGGTCCAGGCAGGGCAGCTATTATACTTGCCTTATTCCTCTATTACCAGCTTCATTACTGCTATTATACTTGTAATTACATTTCCCAACCTGGGGGCATCCAGACTTGTAGGAGAGGACCACATTCACAGTGAATATAGGCTAACCTTGCTGGTTAGATGTAGAAAGGAACCGCTACCACAATTTTTGTTGATTCCTCTGCTTTTCCTAGAAATGAATGCAAGATTTGCAGAGCAAACAAAATGTGTTGATAGTCTCAAGGACAGAGACACGGCTGAATACATGGAGCCTTGAATTCTGGCCCCAGCTCTGCTCCTGTTTAGGAATTCTCTCAAATAACAATTGCATAGAACCCAGACTTCTGCTCTATTTTTTGCTGTTTCACTCCATTCTCAGTTTTTTCAATGTGTTACCCTATTAGTAATTTGGACCCATTAGTCTAAATTGCTTCCAAATTTTCATTATAGGCCTTTTTTACTTTGCTTTGCAACAGTTGTGATCCATTATTGTCATTGATTCACTAAATGTGGAGGCCACTGCAAGCTGCTTGCAACAGGTCGCAAACAGGCTCAGAAATAATGTTTGTCCTTGTGAAAAGGTCTGTCTGAGCTGGCTGTTGAATAAAAAAATGAGGTGCTTTGCTTTTTTCTTTTGCATTTTGGGTACAAAACAAAAGTGGAAATTTTGGGTTTCTTTTGGTACATTTGCTTGTTAACACTGACTGAAGAGCTGTAGAGTTCTAGGTTATCCACTAACTTCAAAATTGTTTTTTCTAAAGAACAGACAGAAGTATTAAAGAGAAAACCAAAAGAGCAGTCTCCAGGTTAATCCCTGAGTGGGAATGAGTCACCTGCAAGACTTCAGCTACTACACAGCATAACATACTGTCTTTAAAAAGTTTCTGAAATAATCTGAAATTTGGACGAGGATTTTCAGTGCATCAGCTGAATCTTTTACTACTGAAGAAAAAAGAAGAAAAAAGCCCTATTGGAAGGATAAATTCCTTCCAATAATTTTAATTAATTAAGGCTGGTACCAAGGCCTGCCCTGAACATAGTCCTTGCTGAAGGGTAGTTCCCCATTGAGGCCTGATTCTGAGACAGTTCCTGAACTAGAATTGCCTTTGAGATAAAACCACCTCTTAAAGGCCCCTTAAAATACCAGCTGTTTACAAATTCTCCTCATTTCACCTAATTCACTAACTTTTGGGTAGCACAGTAGGGCTCTAATCTTCCTCCAAAAAAGTAACGTGTCCAATTTAGCCTGGGCTCAAAGAGCAGCAAGTAGACAAGGCAAGAATATTGAGCTTGTTGCATCCCAGCCATGCCCAGATGTTAAGTCCTGCCATGACCGCAGGGCACAGTGCTCCTGTGCAAAGGGATTCTGTTAGAGCAGTGATGGTTCTGTGGTAAATGTGGCTGAACATCACTTTCTGCTTAAAGGTCAACTCGAATAAGTGCTCTAGAATCCTCCTGCTGAGCTGGGAGGTCTTGGATTTCCTGTGCTGCTTCAGTGTGGTGCAGGATGCTAGCTCAGACAGGGGGCCATTTCCCAAAAGACTTTGTGTTATTCAACCCCTTAAAACAGCCTTTAGCGAACTCTTCCATTGCTAGGGTCAAACTCAGTACCTAATCTTCCAATAAATACTCTTAGCTGGTCAGGAACTGGTTGGTCCACGCATTCCACAGCCCCTGCAGGGAATGCTTATTGCCAGCATGGGATGGGTGTTGGGAAGCTGGTCCACCACTGTCAGTTGCAAAGCACAGATGAGGGCACAGGCTCATCGCAGCATGCCGCCTGAACACACCTCTTGCCACAGGAGCCGTGGGAGTATGTGTGTCTGTCTCAGAAGCTGAGTCCTGGCAGGCTGGCAAGCTCGGAGTCCATCTGGTGACTTACATCAATTGTGGCACACACTTTCTTCACAGAGCCCTAGTGGCAGTCTGGAGGCAAAAATCAGTCTTGTATTTTCTTGGCACTGTTTTGTCAGGTGATTTAAGGCCCCCACAGAGACAGACATTCTACTTGAGAAATGGGTTTGGGAAATTATTAGCTGCTAAATACCAGAAAGTCACCAGTAAGCAGATGGTAGGTTATTCAGAAAAAACTCTGAAGGGCATCAGCAGTTTCTTTCTGGTCTTCTTTCAACCTCCTTTTTCCCAAGTGGCTAAATCCATCTTCATCTCTTTGCCTCTGGATTGATTCCTTTGGTGACGCATCAAATGAGTACTTTCTGGGCTGGCTATAAGAGATATCTGTGTTATTAGCAGCATTTGAGATAGAAATAATTATGAGCTACCATGTAGGGAAATTGCCCACCAGGTTGTGCCTGGTTAATCTTGATAATCCATGCTGTAATCCGTAGACTTCCATTGGGCAACTATATAGCAATTGTACCTTCAAGTGCTCCTAATGTTCAGACTGAGTCTGAGCAAACTGATTGAGTTTCTAGGAAAAATGGATTATATTGATTATGGAGAAGGCACAAATCAAATACTGCAATGTGTTCATGCAGGTCAAGGAGGTGAACTTCATCCTCACTTTAGTTTGGAAAAAAAGTGTTGTAGGCAGAGGATTGTGGCCATGACTACACATTATAGACATTTAAAGGAAGAGAGCTGTTTAAAATTTCTATTTGATTTTTTTGGAGGATATAATCTCTCTCACGGTATGTGTTAGAGAACATCTGATTCACAGGGCACACACATAGAATCACAGAATTATAGAATAGTTAGGGTTGGAAAGGACCTTAAGATCATCCAGTTCCAAACCCCTGCCATGGGCAGGGACACCTCACACTAAACCATGCCACACAAGGCTCTGTCCAACCTGGCCTTGAACACCACCAGCGATGGAGCATTCACAACTTCCCTGGGCAACCCATTCCAGTGCCTCACCACCCTTACAGTAAAGAACTTCTTCCTTCCTCATATCCAGTCTAAACTTACCCTGTTTAAGTTTGAACCCGTTACCCCTTGTCCTATCATATCAGACTCTCCTAGTTTTTAAATGGGCATTTTGAGCCAGCCATTGGTCTATTTAGACTTCACTTAGACCAATGGGGTCCAATGGGTGGGGAGGGGGAAAGAAGCTAATAGATTTAATCACTCTTGGTAAACTGATGTATCTATAAGCATATACGTATGTAGATACAAACATGTACATCTGTGCTGAAAAAGGGCTGGAAGTAGGCTGCCTCACTAGGCTGAGAAAGCGATTTGAGGAGAAGCAGGAGAAAGCTACAGAAGGACAATCAATTGGTTGGCAAAGTGCTTGAAGCTGAGGGCATGCCTGCTGCAAGAAGTGAGGAATATGAAAGAGATGGAGAGTTACAGAGCCGGACAGCCATTGATGGGGACTGGAGGGGTTAGCGCATTTGTAGAAAGGGAATAGAAGGCAGCAAAAATGCTTTAGCGGAATGGGAAGAAGGGAGATGCACTTCCATATGGCCGATAGATATGTAGGATCTGATGAGCAATGAGCTCACAAAGGAGAGAATTATGTTGGGAACTGCCAGAGACCTGCTGGTGCTCAGCCATTGTACTGCACTTGCTGTAGTGATTGGGAAGAGCAGATCACAGACAAGGGAGAGTGCGTGAAAAAGTCTGCCCAGAACATGGGTTTGTGACACAGTCTGAAATGACTCTGTTCTGGGGTTGAGTGTGCTAGCAATGCTTCCCAGGCACCCCAGACCTTGATGGAAATGGAGAGAGAGGAGTGTAGGGCAGGGAGAGGTAAATTAGCAGCAGCAAAAAAAATAAAACTGAGGCTTGCAAGTTTATCATAGAATCATAGAAGGGTTTGAGTTGGAAAGGGCCTTGAGATCATCAAGTTCCAAAGCCCCTGCCAAAGGCAGGGACAGCTCACCCTAGGTCACATTGCCCATGGTCTTGAACACCGCCAGGGATGGAGATCTTACCATTTCTTTAGGCAACCTGTGCCAGTGACTCACCACCCTCACAGTAAAGAACTTCTTTCTTATATCTAACCTGAACTTCCCCTGTTTAAGTTTAAATGCATTACCCCTTGTCCTATCACTGCAGTCCCTATGAAGAGTCCTTCTCCAGCATCCTTTAGGCTCCCTTCAGACCCTGGAAGCTGCTCTGAGGTCTCCACACAGCCTTCCCAACTTTCTCAGCCTGTCTTCATACAGGAGGTGCTACAGTCCGCTGATCATACTCATGGCCCTCCTCTGGACTTGTTCCAACAGATCCATGTCCTTTTTATGTTGAGGGTACCAGAACTGCACACAGTACTCCAAGTGAGGTCTCACAAGAGCAGAGTAGAGGGGCAGGATCACCTCCCTCGACCTTCTGGTCATGCTCCTTTTGATGCAGCCCAGGATATGGTTGGCTTTCTGGGCTGCGAGCGCACACTGCTGGCTCATGTTCATTTTCTCATCGACCAACACCCCCAAGTCCTTCTCCGCAGGGCTGCTCTGAATCTCTTCTCTGCCCAACCTAGAGCTGTGCCTGGGATTGCTCCGACCCAGGTGGAGGACCTTGCACTTGTCATGGTTAAACTTCATCAGGTTGGCATCGGCCCACCTTACAAGTGTCAAGGTCCCTCTGGATGGCATTCCTTCCCTCCAACGTATCAACCAAACCACACAGCTTGGTGTCATTGGCAAACTTGCTGAGGGCACACTCAATCCCACTGTCCATGTTGCTGACAAAGATTTGAACAGGATTGGTCCCAACATCGACCCCTGAGGAACACCACACATTACCTGTCTCCAGTTGGACACTGAGCCATCGATCAGAACTCTCTGCATGCAGCCATCCAGGCAGTTCTTTATCCACCAAGTGGTCCATCCATCAAATTGATGTCTCTCCAGTTTAGAGAGATATCTTGCGGAACAGCGTTGAACACTTTGCACAAATGCAGGTAGACAGTGCCAACTGCTTTGACCCTGCCCATCAGTTCTGTAGCCCTATCATAGAAGGCCACCAAATTGGTCAGGCATGAACCAAATAGGTCTACCTGCACTTGTGCAATGACAGTGACCTGATGATGACCTAAAAAGAGCTGGTGAAAGTAGAAGAGTGGGTCTGGACGTGTGTTGGCGGTGCTGTGTGAGAAAGCCCGTAAGATTCTGCATGCGAGGCCAGCTGTCAGCAGACAGAGGGTCTGCGCACTCCTCTCAAGGGCCCTGTACACATCCAGTGTGCAGCTCACCAGCCTGGGAGCTGCAGGCTCAGGGCCAGGGCCAGGTGCCGAAAGGCAACCAACCAACTGCTCCACCACCCTCCTTACTAGCAACTCCTGCCTCTCGGGGGTCAAAGGAGACCCATAAGCACTTCAGGAGCTGCGTGGTCACTCCCATACACTACCTGCTGTCTTTGCCTGGACTTCCCAGTCAGGAGATCGTGCCATCAACACCAGCAACTCACGTGGAGAGCTGCTGCTGGAAGCACTTCTGGACTCGGATCTTTGTCTTTCATCATTACACATATATACTCTTTTATTAAGCAAAGCGTTTTGCTCCATTCTCACATAGGTGTTTTTCCATGCAGCAAGCATCCCAGCATGGGACTCTGGTTTACCTTTATCTTCACAGGAACAACCAGAAACCTACTTTTCTGAAATTGAGCGAAGAATGTGAGTGCCTGTTAGGAGGAGAAAAGAATAAAGGACATGAACAAGCTGTAAAATCCTGGCCTAGACAAGAAACACACAACAGTTTCCAAGTGGCATTTTGGTTTTTGTTTCCAGGGAAGCTAGCTTTAACCCTGGTTTCTCTGCTAAAGCTGCCAACAGGAATAGTAAGTAACTAACACATGGGATCCTGTTCATCAGCAGTACACTCAAAAAGCCAACACCTGGGCTTGCCGATAATTAATCCTTCTTGTAGGGATTGCGTTCATCAGACAATAGCTCATTCACAAGCTTTGCTTTTTCTGTGCCTGCTTTATAGGGCAGAACATGCTCCTTATGCATTCTCCACAGTGCTGATAGGGATCTCCATCAAAACAGCCCCAGAAGAATGAAAGCACAATCACAGCAATGGATAGAATTACAGTACAGTACTTTGAAGCTAAGCAGTGGCAGCTTAATAGACCTTCAATTAATGAATGGCAAGACAAAAACAGTATGCTGTGGGAACCATAAATATGTGATTATGAAATAACAAAGCAGGATTCCCTAAGTGCCAACAACCTTCTGGCATTCCATTTAGAAACTATAAATCTGCCATGGCCCAAGTTAAGTAAATTCCCCTCAATGTATTAAACTCTTTGTTTACAAGGAGAGCAATTATACTGACTTTGTGCAAATAAGAGATGTCCAGTCCATAGCATGTAAAAGTAAACAAGGGCGTTTCATACTAAGCTGAAAAACTTCCTCTGACATCTGGCAAAAACTCCCTTCTTCTCGGGCAGGAACAGTCTGTACCCAGCATTGCTGCATCCCTGCAGCCTTTTCCTTGATGCAGTGGGAACAGGAAAGGGTTAAAGTTTCACAGTATTTTTGGTGTGGATCATCAATGTCCTAGCTGTAAACTGAATGGGGAGGTTTATCTGCCAGAGGAGCAAGGTCAGACCCCGGGAGCAGGAGCTGAAGCTTTCTGAGTTTTAACCTTGATTCTGACATTGACTTTTTTGTGAGCTTGGAGAAAACCAAGAGCTTTACCATGGACAGATGTAGGATCAGAAAGCTCATCAGCTTTACATGGAAGTTTTGCAGGTTAATTAGCGCTTCATTTCGTAGTGCTGGCATGTGAGAGGTGCTAAGAGATACACACCTGATAATAAAATTAACAACTCAAAACACAGCTGAGAAAAGTATGAAGTATTTGTTGCAAATTCAGTGGGAGCAACAGGAATGGTTCAGAGACAAGAAAGGAATGGGAACAGTGTAGAACCCCAACTCAGTTTCCAGTTTCTGAATACCATCCTTCTGTAGGTCATGAGGCTGCCAAAGAGCAACAGCATTAGAGCATTGGCTCCCACCACTGACAACATGAATTCTTAAGGTTGGTGGGTAATTACCAAAGGGACTCCCAAGGATGCTGGGCAACCAGCACCTCATACTTGAATCTAGATTCAAACTGACCAGTGGTGAATGTGCTTAATTATGGCTTGGGGAAGAATTACAGATGAAAAAAAGTGTTGCCAGTCTAGTGATCCTCAGGTCCTCAGACCATGGAATAGGTGTTGAGGTGGAAAGGAAGGAAACTAGAGAGTGAAACCAGAAAAAGCCCTGTGAAGAAGCTGAAGGCTGAGGAGGAATCACAGCCACAGTTCCCAAGAAGGTGAAACTCAGCGGTGTTAGTTTATTCAGGGTGATTCTGACAGACTTCCAGCATGTGGATATTTTCCTTCGGTCTTCCCAACTGCTGAAACCTGTCACAATTCTGCAGATTCAAGCATTACTTCAGACAAGAGCTGCAGGGAAGTTTGGAAGCAGTTCATTGCCTGGTGTAAAAGTTGAGAAAGGAGCTGCTTTCAGCAAGCCTGTAACTGTGAAGATTATCTCTCTGAATCTCAGATGCTTATGTTCTAGGTTTGTTTCCAGCAAGCTCTACCTACTGTCAGTTGCCTGTCCCGAGCACTCAACTCAGTTCACAGTAAAAATAGCTAAAACGGCAAAAATTAAAGTAATGAATCATAAGTAATAAGTATCAGATCAAGCAATGAATCATAAGTAATGCTTAGAGTAGGACAGAAGTGCAGCAAGAGAGCACAGAGATCCCCTTCAACACCCTGAACACTCCTACCCACATCTGAGATCTCATTATATATAAAGAATGTCCATAGCTAATTTCAAGCACTGTGACTTGGCCCAGATGATGCCATAGGGACATCTGCCCTGGTGAAAACTTTCAGGTCAGTTTTACAGCTCCAGATGACAGAGACCACTACAGAGGCAATGTGCCTCTGAAGGTAATGTGGAAGGAACAGCTCAGGGAAGGATCCTCCAGCCGGTCAGCGGAAACCACCCACAAACTTAAGAAGATATCCCTCGGAATTTTCCTCAGGAAGGGCCTGATGGACTTGTCTTAGGCTTGGAGTGGAGACAAGAAAGAAAAGATCAGTTTAGTTAGGCTGGATTTCCTCAGTGACTGGTGTTTGATACAAATTCAGCACTCTTCCTGCAGAGGTATGCAGGGAACAAACTAAGAGAAAGAAGAGCCACGGCTGCGGAAGTGCCCACTGACGAATAAAAACCAAGCAAGGATCTTCCTCGCCTGCTAACAGGAGATGGAAAGCTGTAAGAATGTGTGAAGAAGTCAGAACAGCCGCCTTCCGCTATAAACCTCAGTCCCTGCTGAAGATGGGCCTCTATTCTGCCATTCAAGTAAGACAGAAAGCGAACTTCAAACAGTGTAAATGTTCATGTCCATAACAAAGAATGGGAAAAATATTCTGCAGCACCCTGGCAGCTCAGACCCAATTGCAACATTTGTCTATAGAAATACAGCTAATTTTCAAACTGAAAAAATAAATGAGAATTGTTTCTTTGGGAAGAAACATAAAGAAAGATGCTTGAAGGTTATTTGCTTTAGCTGGGCACAGGATGTTCACCAAGCCATTTAGAATGTAGTATAGGCTCAGTATTGACCATTTGAATTTATAAGCATTAAAAGTGCAAAAGAATTGGGAGGCTAAAACAAAATAAAAAAAGAAATGACCTATCCATTTAACCCTTTTTCCCAGAATTGTTTCAAGTCCCAGAAACAGAGAATAAATGGAGGTTATGGAGTCAGAATTCCCATATCACAGGGTACTCTAAGCAGGTTGCTAGCTGGCTCACTACAGAGACAGAAGACTCTTTTGTACACACACAGAGCACAATGTATGGGTTCCAGGCAACATTGCAGCCCAGTATCCACAGACTGGAAGTAGCAAGGCAGCTAATTTACCCTCCTCCATTTATTCTTGGGACTCCTTCCATTCCTTTGTGCCTTGTTCTGGATCCCCATAAGGTATAGTCAAGGTTGCAGGTCACTGATTCTCAGAGAGCTCTCCAAAAGGTAACCCTGCACATTAGTGACAAGCTGGCCATGCCCTCCCACTTATTTCTTCACCACAGCTGCACAGTGACTGGTGAACAGCTCCCACACATTATGACTGTGGGATGGGCTGAACGAGGATCAGGGTGTAGCACTATCCAGCCGCATCAGCAGCTGAAACAGAAGCCATTGGGTGTGTAAAAGACAGCATAATCAAAAATACAAAGTGGTAGTGAAGAGAATAGACACTTTAAAGCACATGCAAATTCTGGGCATAAAACCTCGGCATAAAGCTAAGTTAAAAAGAAGATTAAGGCATAACACATGAGGTATTAATATGCCAACCTCAGAATGAATGACTCTGGAACAGCAGGGCACTGTGGTGGGCACGGGCAGCTCCCTCACACAGCAGAGCTGGGTGCTACCAGCGGCAGAGGAGACACAACCAAGTTCTGGATGGGAAGCTCCAGCAGGCACCACAACCACAGCTCAGTGATGCCCACTTATTCCCTGTTGTCACCAGCCTACACAGGGTGTCAATTTATGCAGAAATTAAAAGTCTTCCTACACATTCACCCTAAAATAATCATTCTTTTGCACTAGAATTGTATTTCAAGTATTCATAATGTATCTTTCAACAGCATTCATGCAAAATCTTCTTTACAGATGCTGGCTATACTGTCACAGAAGAACTTACTTTAAAAGAATGGGTTTAACTGAGTCAAACCCTATTTCTAACCTGCCTTTATTTCCTTTTAAAAGTTAAAAAAATCAGAGTCCGATAAATTCTTCCGTCAGCTCTACCCCAATAACTTTGTGAGACTGAAAGTAAACTGATTTTAGGATATACTTCATTTAAATTCTAAAGAAGTTAAAGAACTCTTGCTTGTTCACAAGAAATTGTCTGTCTAGAACAGTGTAGTTTGGAAAATCCTAAGAAAAAGAGGCCATTATTTCCAACATATTATGGGCCGAGTCAGATGCCCAAATACACATTACATTAGCTCAGTGGTTAGAAATGTGGATAGATGGAGAAACCTCTGCTGCAGCATGTCAGCATCTGCTGAAATATGATGATCTCTATACCAGCATTTCTCTATCCAGGTCTCAGAGTGCTTTACAGAAAAGTGTGGAAAGATCCTAGAGGCTAATATCTTACTTGCCTATATATCTGTTGGTTTATCTACATGTCTGTCTGTTTACCTGTCTACACCTGCAAGATACCTGTCTACCTACCTGTTGGCTTGCAGCCTGTCTAAATTACTTTATATTTTTGAGTTAATTTATAATGACTATGTTTCCTCATTCTTCTAGTGAGGGTAAGAGCCTTACTAGCCTCATTAGCCACCACCACATGTGAAATAGATTTAGTGATGGAAATCATATGCAATAAGCCATTAGCAATGGATTGTGCAAATAAGCAACGAAAGTGGTCTCAGAGGCCAAATTATTGCCTTTTTTCTTTCTTCAGGTGCTTAGATGCAAGAAGCAGATACCAGTAGCATTGCCAGGACATTTTGTAACTGTAAAGAAAGTAAAGAGGCTGGTTTTGTCAAGAGGGGAGGAGGTCAGGCAGCTCCGTGTTGCATAAGCAGTCAGCACTGCAACAGAGTCTGGTCAGTTTGTCACTGAAGTGTGCAAAATACCTAAGTTCAAACCAGATATGTAAATTAGATATGTAAGGCCATGGCCTTAAGTGCAAGAGTGACTCTGGTTTTGGGGAGGACACATGCATATCCTTGAACCTACCTGTGGAAATACTATGCTGACCTTCTCAATACCTTGGAGATACACTGGGATTTTTCAACAGGACTTTAAATATTTGCACTCGCAGTGGTAAAAAACAAGTGGTTATTGTTTTTCTGAGCTCTTACATCTTTTTTTCCAGAGAATATAATGGATGAGATGCCAGCCTTCTCTGCAGCACTATTGCATCCTCCTTTAAATCATGCCTGTGATTCTTCAGGTCTGGCTAGATTCTATTAAAATGTACAGATGGTTTGGACCTCAATAAACCTCAGAGCCCAAAATATTGTGGAGGCTCAAAGACACACAGAAAGCTCACTCTCAGACTTCCCTTCCTGGCCTTTGTTGTCTCTTAGCACATCAGTTACACTGGAGAGTATACCCAGGCAATTAAAATTTCCTTGTTTAACTTGTAGCATATTGATCTAACACTAGATGTGTTTGTCTTTTCGGGTCTAACAGAATGATTTATTTACACATAGACCAGCCAGTTCAGATCATTTTTCTCATTGCACTCAAGTCCAGTTTTATGACAACTAAGGTTTAGGGCCAGGGAACTTTATGAGCTCCACTGGGTACGCAGCAGGATGATCACACCTCTGTGCTTATGAGAGTGAGTAAGCACAGTAAAGAATACAACTACAGCAGCTGAGCTGCTTGAAGACCCCTCTTGTCTTCTGGAAAGCATAATGTCCAAAGGCATTGGGGCCACTGAGGGGTTACAGACCTGTTGCAGTGCTGTAGGAAGGTCATAAAAGGGGAAAGAAGGACTAATCACACTAAAAGAAAAAGAGGGAGAGGAGCCTGCTAGTTTAGCACTTGGTTCTTTGGCTGCCAAAAATTGTACAGCCACTTGCCTTTCCGTTTTCCTGCAGTGGACATCGAGGGGAAAAATCACCTACTTGGCTTTATTGTGGTCTTTGGGACATCTGCTTCTCGCATTTCTACTAAACTTGTTTCTCCCAGACTGAAAAGGCTGAAAACATTTCAGTTTGGGGTGTTTATTTGTGGTTTTGGGGGTGTTTTTTTGCTACCATTTGAAGACCAACTCAGTTCAGGCCGTGTTCAGCAGACAGCACAGATTTAAGGCACTCAGAGATTAGTGTGAGGCAGGACCTGAATTGTAATAATTAATTTGAGATAGAGTACACATTTTGTTTGCTTCTATTTTACTTTGCTTTGTTAACACCAAATAGAATTTTGTCTAATAGAGCAGAAAAACATATGCCCCTCACGAACTGCTGTGAGCAGCACCAATAAAGGGGAAGGAAGCTCTAATTAATAGGTTGAAACTTTTGGCTTCCCAGAAAACAGTAAACAAGGAAATCAGACAACTGACAGATGCTCATGCAAGGGAATTCCATTTTCCTTTTAAGCAGTGTTTTCAACAACATGGAGGTTTTGCCTAGCTTTCTGCTGCAGATTTGCAAACACAATATTCATCATACAGCAAGACAGCTCTTCTGAATCCGTGCAGCTGGCTTTACATTTGTACATATCCCAAAGCCTCTGCTTTCAGCAGAACTGGTGGACACTGTAGAGTGTGTGCTTCAAGGGATTACAGAATGTACCAGATTGAAAGGAATGTTAAGTGTGTGTTGATATGCTGGACCAACTTTGTTATATACCTGGCTTGGTAAGAGTTGCCTGTGTGGTGCAAACAAGGCCAGAAAATGCTTCAGGCTGACTCTCTCTAGGTTAGAACATGACACCACATCAGCTTATTTACAACTGTTTCTAGATGGAATAAAAAACGTGACACAAAATTCATCAAAATAAGTGTAAAATAAGTGTGGTTCTGCAGGAACTAATAGAGCTACCAAGGCATGGCTTGCCAATCACCGCCTTCCAGCCAACTACAGCCAACACCATTTCCTGTTCATGGGAAAGAAAGAAGACCAGGCAACAGGGATGAAATCTGGTGCTTGGCTTCCAGATGCAAAGGAACAAGAAACAATACCACCAGGTCTCCCTTTGGTCAGTAAAAAGGCAGCAGCTTGCTACATCTACAGAGGAGAGGGACTAGGGACTGGCTGGTCGCTGGGATGAGTGATTAAAGGATGAATCTGGCAATGAAGAGGCTTTCTGGACAGGGAGGACACACAGGATAACAAAGTCTGCCATGAGGATAGGGTAAGACGTCAAAACCTGACTGGACAGAGAGAGCATTTCTAGTCTCTGCTTACAAAATAGGGCTTGATATCAAAAGGATGGATTCCTCAGGGGAGAATATTAAAAAATACAAAATACAAATACATGCAAGTACTGAAGAATTTTCTTGTTTAATTGGGAGCTACAGTAACGACAACAAAAATGTTCTCTTTTTTTTATTAGCAAACCTGCCAGTTTCTGGACATTTATAAGCACAAAGACTCCCCAAATGAACTTACAACAACAGTTCATGAACGTATCCAGAACACCACACGATGAACAATAATCCAAAGCCTAAAAAGAGGCTTTAGACAATACAGATACAATTACTTAAAATTTTGAAGTCAATACATGTTGGTTATCGGTTGAGCAAGGCACAGATCAGCACTCAGCTTCATAACATTTCTGTTCTCTGATCACACCACTAATGGGTAACAGGGAGGTTGTAACCATTAACAGCTTTCCTTACGTTCACTCCCAGTCAGAGCAAGACTGCAGCCATTCAAATGCAAACCTAGCACTGAAGACTTGAATTTGAGGAGGTTACTTTTGACAGTTAAGGCCTTTTTTGAGATTTCAGATTTTAATGCCTTGTAAGACATTTCTCAACCGTGTATCAGAGCAAGTACTGATTGCACAGTCCTGCTAATCATACCATTCCTGCTATGTCAGCTGCTCTGTGCACCACAAGGCAGATGTGCCCTATTTTGCCTGGCATGACAGTTATCTCACTGTTCAGAGCAGGAACCTGTCTGAAACGTGGTGGGGCTCTCACCTGACTCCTGCATCCAAGCTGCCTTTCCAGGGCAAAGGATGCTGCCAGTAGGGCACTGCATGAACCAGCAGTGTCCTCCTGGACACTGGGGTTAGGGCATTGCTAAATGGGACAGCTAGATCCAGCGACAGAAAGTGCTACAGAGGCCCCAGACTGAAATATGTTACGTACAGATAGCAGGAGATCTACTGATAAACAGAAACCTGGAAACAAAGTGCTTTGTCTGTATCTCCTGTAATGTCAGCAGATAGCTAAATCAGCTATGCATAAACCTCCTTCATTTTCTGTGTTCTTGTCATTCACAGGGCTGAAAGAACTCCAGCCTGTGCTGGTGTGTGTGTGTGTCTGTACGTGCGTGCATGTGCACCTCTGCACGTTATTAAGGCTGGAATTGAAGCAGCAAAGATAAAGCCCAAGAAATAAACATAACCTATCGCTCCGCATGAGAACAGTATCATGGAAATACTGCTCAGGATGCAGAAAGGCTCAAAGTCTCTGTTACCTCCTTATGCCAAGATTCATTGCCCTGTAATGACGTCGCTAACAATTTTTTGTACTCTTAATCAAAACCTTTCAATATTAATTGAAGAGCAGTAGGAGGCAAATCACTGGAAGCCTATTTCACCAGCGGGTTACTTTTGTACTGCAGAACATGTGGTGAACATAAACCCATCCAGCCTCTCAGAGTTTTCTTTCAATTATTCTCACCTCTGTTAAGGGTAAGATATTGTGCTACATCTGTCCTAGTCACTTCAGATTCATGCACTAGAAGACTGATTTTTTTGACCCACTTTATTTTTATTCATTGGAGACTCTTCAGATCCACCATACTACTCATACAGTAATTTTACATCAATAGTGTATTACTATTAGCAGGACAAAATCTATTACATCTTTTTATGGCAATCTATATATATCTGCACCTGAATTCAGTGACCTTTGCAGTCCTTGAACTTTTTCATTCTTTCTGTGCAGTGCTCACTCTGGATAACTATTGTAGATTGCACAACTTGCTGTGCAGCAGAAGAATTCAGTTATAATCTTTAAGGTGTCGAACCTCAATCCATGAGAAGCACATTACCCTTGCTGCATTCTGGTATTCCTTATGCTACAGAAAATTCAAAAACTTAAGGCCTGAAACCAATAGGAACTTCAAGGAGGTTGTTACCTCAGGTGAGACTTGAGGTATCTGCTAGGACGCTGACCACCCAGCCCTGGTCAGTGGAGGCAGATGACTGTCAGTGCTGCTTCTGGTGAACAGATACTCCACCACGAACTCATCATCTCAAGCGGGTCTAATCAACAACCACCATAATTTTAACTTCCCACAGGAAAGAGCCAGGTTTGGATTAGTGGGCTCTGCTGTCATGTCCCCTCAATTGGATGTCATTTCAGAATAGGGGGTGTGGGTGAGAAACAGCTGACAGCTGTTGCCCAGATGTGTCAGTGCTGTGTGTGAATAGCTCTCCTACAGATGAGCTGGCTTTTTCCCATCATTGTGCTTAAGTAACTGCAAAAAAACCCCCAAACCCATAGAAAGGCATGGGGCAGGGTGAGGGGAGACATCTCTTCCTACCTGTGTATTATAACCATCCTTTTTATGGCTTTCTTTTGCAGTCCATCTAAGTGAGGTTTCCCTTGCCAAACACTTTTCACCTCTACTTTCTCCCTTGGGAATGCACTATTCTAGTTTTCCTTTTAATTTATCACACCAGCATGCTTTTTCCTTATTCCAGAGAGTCAGGGCAGTTCCTCAGAAAGTGCACAATAGCCATACACACCAGCCAGGCCTGGATTCCCCTGAGCAGGGACAAGCCCAAGAACATACCCAATCCACCTTGCCTGTTCTTCCAAGCCATTGTATGGTCTGCAATATGGAATGCAGATGCAGCTGCTTGGCATTTTCAGCACCTTGCAGCTGCTGTGGGGTTGTATTAGTCAGCAAAGGAGCCACCTATGGAGAAGAACAGAAGAGACAGAAACTATCCGCTCCAGAAGCTTGCCTTGCTTGGTAAAGGACAAAGGTGCTTTCCACGCCACCCATGCAGTGCTTGGCAGGAAGAGCTCAGTGCTAAGCAAATGGAGGCAAGCAGCTCAGAAAAGACTGTAAGTGGGGAGACTGTAGAGAGAACTCAAGATTCAAGAGGAATATTTTAAAACTGGAACAGAGCGATGCAGGTTATCTCAATGCAGTGTACTTAGACTAAAGTGCACATGTGGTCACTTGCTTATTGATGTCTGGATCACAAATTGCCTGGACAAATGTTTTTTAGAAGGATGGATAAGGGGACTGAAGGCAAAAATAGGAAAAAGCAGTTCTCCTTATATGCAGCTTAAATACATTGCCATAGCATTTGGGAGATTCACAGTTTCTTGCTGGCTTATGTTGTGTAATCAGCAAGCTCTGTATAGTCAATCTGTACAGCTATCCTCCATTGCTGCTCCTCCTTAGAAGTGCTCCAGCTGCCTGGAGCAGTGATCAGCTCTGTCCTGAACCAGGTTTGGCTTCCAGTGCCCCAATCTGTGTGCACTGCTGTTCAGAGCTTCAGGAAAAGCAAAATATGTTAGTGGAGGAGCAAGTGTGCCCCACTGCCTCAAGTTTTAGATCTAGGTCACATTAAACTACTTCTTCAGTCATACATATATTTGTCTAATTGAAGAATGGACTCCTCAGTGTCTAATTAACAGTGAAAATATGTTTACAAAGTAAACTGTGCGAAGTCTTACACCTCTAGGACACTGCATCAGAGTTTTTGTGACCTGTACTGTAACAACATGATACAGACATTGTTTTACTGAAGTTTCCAGTGGGTAGTTTCCACTCAGATCATGCTACAGTCAACACATCCTAATCCCCTCAATCACACTCTCAGCTGAGCCATGGCACATCTTTGTGATATTATTTAGATATGCTGAAAGGTTTTTAAATAGCAGTGATGGACATAAGAACTTAAAAATGACCTCTGGGATGTACTGAGGAAGGGCTGCACCGGCTAGGATGGGGCAAAGACCAGTAACATTAGAAACCTCAGATGAAGGGAAATGTTCTGATGCTTCCTTGAGATCCTCAGAGTATTTAAGCAAGCAGCAGCAACTTAACATCAACTATGTGTTTAAGCTTGGATGGAACTCTGGTCTCCTGAAGGCTGCAGCAAAGTGCCCATGGATTTCAGTGGAGCCAATGAATCTCCACCAGCCTCTGGTATGTCACCTTAGGTGGTCATCCCTGTCCGGTAATGGAAGTGGCCTTATCCCAGGCTTCTTCTGTTTGTACACTGGGAAAATTAATCTGTCAGCATTGCTGCCTTGGAATGCATTTCATATAGGAACTTAGGAGTCACAACCATATGTACTGCTTACCTCACCAGCTCCTGAGGATCTTCAAAGTCTGTGAAAATGCAATTGTGTAAGACACGATTCATGGTACAAATGTGTGTTTCATTAGGGATGAAGTTTCTTAAAGTTCTCAGAACTGCAGTGATTGCCTTGGATCAAATGGACCGAGCACTTCAGTCATTCCATTAACGTGAGTGAACAGGCTGTTCTGAAAACCTATCTACAATTTGTAGGAGGAAAAAATCTGTTAGTGATTCTTTGGAGGTGACATGGATGAATTTGGGCAAAGAGAAGAATAACATTTCAGGTGATCATAACTGTTCCAGAAATATTACCTAAGAAACCTGCTTAGTCCTAAAAAAAGTGAGATTTGTTTCAAAACATGTGAACAAAGGCATCCGAAAGCCACTGTGTGGGTCTGCTGCTCTCTGTGCAAGGATACTACTGGTCTACAGCTGCTCCTGGGAAGACTCTGGCTGGTGGATCGTGATACATGCCAGGAATCAATCAAACTCATCTTGTCCCAAGTGCTTTCTTCTTGAGAGGTAATGATGTTTAATCAATCCCCCATCACTGGGACAAGGCATACAGTGTGACATGAACAGGGCAGGAGCCTCTCACTAATCTGTCATAAGCTTGATCAAAACTCCCTGAAGGCAGTGGCAAGGAGATAGGCAATTCCCCTCCCAGAAACACGTAAGGTTTGGGCCTTCGGGGATAAAAGCAGTGAGAGCATTGGACATCAAGGAGAGGTCCAGGGGAATGTTAAGTACCCTATGGTCCTAAATCAGAAGGATGCAACACACTGAGCAGCAAGAAGTGCAAGATATTCTTACCATTCAGAATTAGAATAGATGAAAGTGAAAACTTTTTTTTTTGCATGCATCTGCAAAAATGGCAGGTTTTAAAGCCTCTTAACCCTCCCACATGAACCCACACGTCTATCTGACAAGAAAAGGCAAAGTTAGCAGACCAGGATTGATACAATTGGCCGAAATATTTAAAACATTGAGAAATGTGCTACTTCTGTGTAGCATTAGGCAAGCTAAGAATAACAGACTCAATCAAATAATGAGGAAGAGCTGTGGGTGGAAATAACAAAGCCTGGTTTCCTGCAGACCTTGTTCCTGTCTGTAGGTACTGACTGGTGGGAGGTCTCTGGGGTGTCTGCTCTACCAGCTCCCTGGAGCTTAATAATCCATCACCAGCTCAAATCATGGCTCCTCAGCCACAGCATCCAGAAGAGGTACAAATAAGATCTCTCTCACTTACTTGCTTACTTGCATGTTTCTTTTCCCCAGATGACGTTCTTCATTGCCACTGAATCCTCGCTTCCCTGCTATAATTAGGTGAGTAACAAGTTCATATACACACAGACAAGCTCTGGCACCAAGGCTGGAAGCACCTTTGGCTAATCACACTGCCTCTGCCCCAGGCACAGAGCAGAGTGCTGGTGGTGCTCTAGATTGTTTTTGAGTATTTGCTGTTTTTTAAATAAAGAACAATTCTTCATTTTCAAACGTATGCTACTGTGGTTGGAAAGGACTTCATTATTTCAACATTTATGGGACATTAATAATGAAGGTCTTCCACAGCTATATCCTAAAGAGGTTAATAGCCTCATAGCTGGAGTTGCACAAAAGACAATACTGTAAGCAACTGGCTAATGGATTATGCCTGCAACTTGCCTCAAATGAATGGAAGCAAAACGGCTGAGCTGTGTGCCATTGACCTTACTCTACCAGAGATTAATGGCAAAAAATGATTGATACTGCTCCTGACAAGCTCCCACAGGACTATGATAACATTTGAGCTCTCAACGGCTGTAGATTTGTGCTCTTAAAGATCACCTGGTGATGATATTTCTCAGGAAAACACCAAAAAAACCCCAGCTCTAATCTTGAGTCTAGAAACAAATGTTTAATGGAATGCCCCTCTCTACCTGAAAGATGTTATTTGCTGCAATTCTGAGCAGTCACGTAGGATATTCTGAGCCAAAGGATTTTCTTAGAAAAAGTATTTTCTTGGTGTCTGATGTGTCTGACAGCATTTCATAAATCATCATTTTTCTGCTGATCCATCAAAGCATTTAAGTGAATACGTAGCATTACACACATGAGTAGATTTCAGTGAGGCTATTTATATATTTAAAGACGAAAGCATACTGAAGTATTTGCTGGATCAGGTCATTTAGCATCTCCCCTGACCTAATCAGATCTCATTCTGCTCAAGATAAAGTCAGGCAAAGTGCCTGTTCACTAACGCAGAACCAAATCCAGCATATGTTATTGTTTTCCTCCTCATGCATTTAAATTGACTTTACCTGAACAAAACTTTCAGTGATACCCATAGATCAAACCTAAGCCTACAGTGAAAGTCCCTTATAAATATCTGTAAGGGACTTTAAAATTCACCCTTTAAAAAGATGTTTACAAAAAGGTACAAATTACCTCAGTACATGTTGTAGAGAGAATGTGAAAATAAAATTTAAAACTATCAAATTGAAGTTGAGAATAGTACATCTTCAAAACACTGCGCAATGCCTAAAGCAAAGGACGGCCAGCGAACAAGTTCTTTTCCATACTGTGTTCTCAGGATATTTTGTTTGCCTCCTCTGCTTGCAATCTAGGTTTCTCCTTTGCCTTCTAGAAAGCAGAGGACAACATAACTAGTGAAAGGTGGGCTTTTGTACTCTGCATTCCTTCACTCTCAGGGAGGGTGGGGAAGTATGGGAGAAAAGAGAGATGGAATTAATTTTATCCTTATTTGACCTGGCAGTGCTGACAGTTGGAAGAATCCTGCTATGTTTATCGAGCAAGCTGTCTCTGGGGCTGACAGGAAGAAGCAATATGAAATATCCAGATAGATAATAATTCCTCTAACCATGACTGATTTGCTAGAAGCCATATGTGGAAAAAGCTTGGAGTCAGAGCACAAGAAAGATAAAATAATTGCACGCGCTGTTCCCAGCCCCTGGCTCACATCTGATGGCCACAGGTCACGCTGCTACACAGCCACCTTGCATCCCCCTGAGTGGAAAACTGGGACCATTAGCAGTACCACTGCCTCCCTCTTCCCAATCTGCACCAAGGTTCTGCTTGCAAAGGGCTGTAAAGCATTTTAGTGCTCACAAACAGGGGAACTGCAGGAATGGGAAAAGCAGAGATGTCTGACAATTCTCTACCTATTTGATCAAAGAGATGAAGTTCCTACAGGCTGCAGATCTGAACCCTCCCTGAACTAGGATTAATCTCTCTATATTTCCACTGATTTTTCCGTCTCATCTTAGAAACACATTAGAAACAGTTTGCTTTTATAACTGCAGTGTATTTCTCCCCAAGGTAAGTCAGAGGATACCTGAAACGTGAAAAATCCCAGCATCCTGCTGAGAAAACACCCTGAAGGGGCAGAGGGAGGTGAGGTGTGGGAGCAGCCACCCTGCACACAGAGCTTGGTGCTGATCTCTCCACCACCTTTGCTGAATGCTGACAGTGGAACCGAGCATCCTAGAGGTGCCCAGCATGGGCTGCCCTTGTGCTTTCAGCAGCCCTGCCCTGGCTGGGTGTGAGCTCCACATTCTGGACCTCTTGGCTGCTCCCACCAGCTGCTTCCATGGTAGAGCCGCCCTGTGCTTCACTGCCTGCCTACCTGTTCACTCAAAGAGTGACAGCAAAGGGAGATACCCAACATATCCAGGAAGCACGGAGGGGACAGCAAAGGTGGTTCTGTGAAACAATTAATTCCCATCCAGCTCCTCCCAGGGGTGATATCTCAGCAAATCAGTAGGCTGGCACTAATCTGAAATTCTTCCTGGCAGCTCAGTGTTTTACAGTATTAATAAGTTGTAAATTTTAATAAAACTACCATGCTCATTTGAATTTATTCTTTTTATTATTATTATTTTATTTTAATGCTTTTCCAATAGCTGTAGTTGCCAGTTTCAATGAGCGGCAAAGCACTGAACTGTGGCCATGGGAATGAACTTGCTTGCTGGAAAGAAGAGCTGACCCCCCTAGAGTATGTGGCCGACTGTAGGGGAGGCACATGGTATGGTACCTATTTCCCTATTTTCCCCATCGCTTTTGGCTGGAGATTCTTATCCGTCCTTCAAATCTGCACCCAGCCCACTGCTCAAACTGGAGTGTTGCCAATTGCATGCAGCAAAAGTTGCAGAGAGTTGAATCTTGGCTTATGAACTGCTAGGATGGGGAGCGCAGGTGCTGGGAAAGATCAGTTATTTGCTAGCTCTTCTTCAGACCCCTCCGACCTTGGCATGGCCTGGTTTCCCCTGTAGAACTGCAGATTTATGTTTTAAGTAGTCACAGTCTTGAACCAGTGCCCAGTAATCCTCCTCGACCAAAGAGTTCTCCACATTTCAACAGCACCATTGGCTTCGTTCTGTGGGCCAATTACAGTGCAATTATTCATTTTATTTGTGTGCTGTATCAAGCTGCATTTAAAATCTGTTAAAATAGACATGCAGAATTTGAAGATTATTTTTACAGTTAAAGAAAATGGTATTAAATTCTAAGTTTGTAACAGCTTTATTATTTAGATGTGTAAAACTACTTTATTAGATAAAGTGCTGTCCATCTGTAAAGCATTGCATCAATTGCATGTGTCCCTGTCTCCTTCCCAATTTTAGAGGTGAAGATGTCATTTTAGAGGTGGTAGAGGTAATCCCTTCACAGCCTGTTTTGACCCCAGGACAGAAGCAGAAGGGCTCCTGCCTGTCCCGGCACTGAGCACAGGATTTAACTGATCTGAACTGCTCGAACCAACTAAAATGAAAAATTTCCCCTGACCCTTAAAAAGGCACATAGAAATGATGATTTAACTTGTCAATGAACTTCAGTCTTAGATGCTCAAGTAGCGACTTCCACCAGGCATGGGACAAAAATGTCTTTATAATCCTGGGAGCAAATAGAGGGAATAAGATGATGTTCTCATATTTAACTTACTTTTTTATAAACTATATTAAGTTTAGACTTGAATCTATGAATCTTGGGTCTCATTAAAAAACAAAAATCGAAATGCATTTAGCTTACATCAGTAAACCACTTATACATAAAAGAAAAGGTGATGCTTCTCTTAAAATCACTCTGTGCATTTCATACATTTTATTCTGGAAACGCCTCCTTTATCTGTGGCTCTTCGCTTCCCTGTCCCACTGCACAGACCCACGTCTCCCTGAAGACCAGGTACTGCCGTGTCGCTATGCCACTCACTTACAGAGGGTAACAAACTCAGCTATCAGCTTTGTCTCCTCCTGCCCACACAGCAAAGGAAGCAGGGGTAGGGGATGGATCCCAGTGATGCCAGGATGCAGGAGAAGAGCCCAGCAGAAGCTGGGGCCCATGGCATCCTGATGGCACGTGGCCTCGCACTGCCCACTCACCTGGCACACACACCACAGCTGCCAGCTCCAGACCATGGGGGTACATGGTTTGGCAACACTGTCCTCCACCACATCATCCCCTCCTTCCCCCTTCTCTCCCAGCTAAAAGCTGCGGTAACTTGGAAGGACATGCGCTCCCAACTGTTCAAATAAGCTGGATTTTAGAGCTGTTATTTTATGATAAAAGTCACATGTATCTGTGAAAAAATATCTATTTTTGCTCCTGGCTAATTTTTTACCTAAACGGTGCATTACTCAGCTGGAAAACCGAGGGCTGGGTATGGTGCAGGGCCCCACGCTGGCAGCTCCCATGCCAAGGCAGAACTGGGTGACACACGACCAGAACAGTCATCTTGTCCATATGTTGCTGCAAACACCTTCTTCTGACCAAAACTGCAGTGCTTTTAGGCTTGATGTCCACCCCAATTCCTGGCTTTAACGACATTTTACATAACAGAAAACCATGTGTTATAATTCTCACATTTAGATGTAATAAATAAAACGAAATACCACTGGAGTGTTAGAATAGAAGAGTTCCAGATTTGTGAGGCAGTAAAGTGAAACAAAATGCTTTCAGCCCTCCTTAACACTTCAGTAGTAGAACGCAATCAGACGCATGAATATCTCCACCTCTGACACCAACAGCCACACAGCAGGTCCAAGCAAACAACCTGCAACATGTCCTACAGCTCTGAGCTGCAGAAAAGCATGGCCTTGGGCAAAAGCAAGGAGCTTTTCTCGAACACACGTAGGTGTGTGCTGATGCCCAGTCTTCACTAGTTCAATAATCAAAGCTAGAGCTTCACTAGCATGCAGAAAAAACCCACATTTGCCTCAGTTTTGCCTGGTCTTTCTATAAACGATGCCTGTTTCACCATGTTGGAATCCAATGTGTGAAATTTAAGATGCAAGCTGAGATTGCGGTTGGCTTCTGAGCTGTAGGAAGCGATTTTATGGTAAGGATTTGACTCAGATTTCATGAAACTAGTAAAAAAACTTTGAAACACTACAGGAAGTTACACTTTAATATTGGTAAGACAGTAAACGCAAGTAAAACACCTCTGAGCATTGGCAGTGCTGATTTTTCTTTATCAACCAAGTATAAAGATTCAAATACATAAAGCCTTTAAAAAATAGCATGTGCAGCCACAGACATATGTACCCATAAACCATTGACATTAAATAATTTTAAGAAGAAACATGTGAATACCAGGAAACAAAATCCTTGCAAGAGGAAGGAAAATGAAAAGGGAAAGGGAAAAGAGAAGAAGAAGGGAAAAGGAAAAGAAAAGGAACTAGCTTCTTCAGGCCATCTGACATGACTAGAATCTCCCAAAGTCTGGCAGCAAACTGCAGACGGGGGGAAAATCTTCACAGGGCAGATGTTGCAAGGACAGGAGAGAGCAGGACAGATTCCAACCTGGGAACCAGGGAAAACGCACGCAGGCACACACACACTCAGTTCCAGGCAGAACTTGAACATAAAGAATCCAGCTTGCACTGGGGTCTGCACCACTCACAGGGTTTCCAGCACATATGGAGGACATCTCCTCCTGGGTAGAAGTGGCAGTGCCAAACAGTGTTCTGATGCAGCTTCTGAGAATCACGGGTGTGCATCACCCCGCCTTGTTTAAAAAACAAAGCATCTCTTTCTTATGGGATATTACACTGCACTTCCTATCCCCAGTTTTTTTTCAATACATTTCTTTATGCCAATCATGAGAATTCTCCCCTTGATGTTTTCCAGAGTCTATGTATTTTCCTCCAGGATCCTGACAATTATTGATGACTGAATGAGCAAAGACACCAGGATCTGCATCAACTTGGCAGGTACCAGCATTGATTTGTGGCAACAGCTAATTTTGTGGAATGGGGAGGGGGGAAACTGCGTCATTTACAGGGGACAGCATAATCAGATCCATCTGTGAATCTTGGGTTTGTGCCTCAAGGGCTTTGCCCTCATTTCTGAAGAGCTGAGCAGCTTTGTGGTAAAGCTGGAGCATTGTTGGTAGTGTGTAGCTGGTGAGAAGAGTGAGCTTGGACACTTATTAGTGCCCAAGAAATAGACATTCTTTGAGCTAATGGTACTAATTTTTCATAAAATCCAGTTGAGGCTTTATACCGGCTCTTTGAAAAGCGATGCACACGACTTCGTCTCTGTAGCAGTCACTTCTAACAAGCCTACCCCATGAAAAGGCCTCCTACATGCAGGCTTTTCCCCATGTGGGTAGGTGAGGAATAATTTGTAATGTGGTTATTAGTGGGCCACACAAATGTCCTCCTCATCTGCATGGGTTTCTTCGCATCCCTCTGAAACACCTCTCCAATCCTCTCCTGCCGTATTCCATCTCCTCTCACCCAAAGCTGTAGCTACTGGTTCAATGCTTCTATGATTCACTCTATGATTCTACTCTGTTACCCCAGGGCTGGGGCCACATGCCATGAGAGAGCTCACCCCGAGCTGCAGTCAGGCCCTTCTGGGGCAACACAGGTGGGAACGCTGAGACCTATGATGGCTTACACAGTCACCCTGCACACGTTACAGTGCATCCCTCTATTTTCACCTTTTCAGCTTTTAGCCGTGCTTCTCTATCACTTTAAGTGCTATATTACATGTCATTAAAAACCAGCTTGGAGCTTCATACAGACTGAAAGCCCACAGAGTTTCTCCATAAATGGCCTTCTCCAGCCAAGCTCCTGATAGGTGCGGGGCTCCAGCTGCTCAGAGCATGCTGACAGATTGAGCTTGGCTGTACTTGGGATTCTTATCTTCTACAGCTTGTAAAAATGCTTTTAAAGGACTGTATAGGAGTCTTCATTTTCCCGACTGGCTCCACTTCTCCATTTACAACACGTTATTACTTTATCTCCAAAGGAGTTGAAATTAATGGGCTTATTTTAAGCTACCTCAAATGACTGATTCCATTACCAGGTTGCCTGGGAATGGCACCTACCAGAAGTTGCTTGAGGACTATTAACTACAGGACCAGCAAGGGGAGCTCAAGCCTTGTTTGTGGAAGGTCCTACACTAATTATGTCTGCTGGCGAGGTCATCGTCGGCTTGGTGCGTGACCAGGGTGGTGGTACACCCGGTACACCGGTCTGCTGGGTCTCGATGGGGATGGTCGCCGTAAGACGGGGAGGTGGGCACAACCAGCGCGCCCAGGGAGCACAAGGGCCGACGGAGCCTCAACAGGCCTGGGGCAGAGGGAAACGCTAAGCTCCGACCGTGGCAGCGCACAGCGAAAACGAGCGTTTCTTGCTAATTCCGCTCAACTACGCGCACCGCACCACCCAGGGCAGGCGGAGCCGCGAAGGGAGAGGAGCCCCCCCGCTCGGGGCCGCCTACCGGCGAACGGGCACCAGGGGCAGCTGCAGCCGCGCCCCTCCACGTTGCGCAGCTCGTCCCGTCCCGCTCCGCCCGCGGGGGCCACCACCGCTGAAGGCGCGGAGCCCAGAAATTGCAGCGGGCGGCAGCGCTACGGGTCCGCGCTGCTCCAGGGCGGCCCCGCGGGGCTCCACTCGCTGCCCAGCCCGGAGCAGGAGCCGCGCCGAGCCTGGGGCAGGGCGAACGCGCTTCCCCCCTTAGCGGACCACCGGAGAGTTCCCAGACTGGCCCGGCGGCGCGCGGCGGTCCCCCCCGCAGCTCCGCCTGCCGCTTCCCGCGCCCCCAGGCACCTGCCCGCTCTCCCGGCTGCAACTTTTGCTGCCTGTTCCGCGCCCCGAGCATCCCGTCCTTCGCTTCGGCGGAGATGGACGCCGCGGGGCCGCGCTGCTCCTAACCGGTACGGCGGGCGGGCGGCTGGGGAGTTGCTGCCGGGGCTCTCCGGTTTCGCCTTGCCTGCCGCTGCTGTTTTCGCTGCCACCTTCGCAGCCCCACTCTCAGCGGGCATGGAGGTCCAGCTGGGGGTTGGCCGCGTCTACCCGCGGCCGGGCGGCAGGACCTTCCGCGGGGCTTTCCAGAGCTTTTTCCAGAGCGTATGCGAGGCGTTCCAGGCGCCGCGGGAGGAGCCCGGCGCCGGGCAGCAGCCGTGTCCGCCGAGCCCCCGGCCGCCTGGTTCCCCCTCCTGCCTGCCCGCCCGGGAGCCCCGCGACGCCGTGAAAGCGCTGCCGGCCGGCGGCCCTGCCATGACCTCGCCTCTTCCCTGCTCCGGCGAGCTGAGGGAGCTGCTGGGGGAGACGGGCGCGATGCCGCTGCTGCCGGCGCCCGAGGCCGAGCCGGCGCCCAAGGAGGACCTGCTGGGTGACAGCGCCAGGCAGCTCTGCAGGGCCGTGTCTGTCTCCATGGGCCTGGCTCTGGAGGCGCCGACCGAGCCGCTGACCCGTGAGGACTGCATGTTCGCGCTGCCCGCGGGGCTGCCCCGTGCCCCGCGCCCGGCCGGCGGGGACCCGCCGCAGGCGCCGCACGCTCCGGCCGCTTTCGCGGGCGCCGGGGCTGCCTTGGCCGTCGATGTGCCCGCCGGGCCGGAGCTCTATCACGGGTCGCCGGAGCCCGCAGCGCGGCCGTCCCCCGGCCTCCGCCTGCCGCCGCCGCCGCCACCCGCCCGCGTCAAGCTGGAAAGCCCGCCGGGGTCGGAGGCGGGCGGCAGCTGGGGCAACCTGTGCCGCTACGGCACCGAAATGGCCCCTCCGGGCCCCGCGCCGCCCTGGCCCGCCTTTTTCACCGAGGAGGGGCCGCTGTACGGGCCTTGCCCCGAGCCGCCCGCCGGGCCCCTCGGTTGCGGGCGCGGGCTGGCCGCAGAGACCGCCGACTTCCCCGCCGACACCTGGTACCCGGCGGGTCGGATGCCCTTCGCCGTCCCGGCCGCCTGCATCAAGAGCGAGCTGGAGCCCTGGACCGAAGGCTACGCCGGCGCCTACGGAGATGTTCGGTGAGTACCTGCCTCCCGCTGGCACCCCGTACCCCGCATCGCTTCTCTCTCATCCCGCCGTCACCGCGTACCCTGCACTGTATCTATCAGTATCATGTACACGCATGGTACCGACACCCCGCGCACCTCCCGGAGTTGCTTCGCGGCGGGTCCGAGCACCTCTGTCCCTGCTGCCCCGGCTTGGTTCACATTTCTGCTGTTGGAGGCTTCCTGAGCCGTAACCGAGATGCTGCCTCTTGTGCCTAATTAGCTAGATTTGTGCCGGAAATACAGCGCTCAACTCTCGGAATTCCTCGCCGTCCCCTTACGGCTGATTGTATTTGTCCCGTTTCGTTACACCTTTCTTATCCCCCTTCCCTCGGCTGTGGTAAGTGTGCAAGAATCGGGGTCCTGCGCTTGAAGCACGGACCGGTGGTTGAGATCGAGTTAAAATTCCCTGTGTACCTCGCTCGGCTGTGAGCCAGACCCGTGGGGAATGAGCCAAGCTGAAACTGCTGGTGTATAGGCAGAGAAATACTGCCTGGGCTTTGAAGCTCCGGTCTAAATACAGATAGGAAATGCCTTTTAACATAGAGACAGAAAAGTATTTTAGAGATACAGCAGAGGATGAAGGGTTTGTTTGAGAAGGATTCAATGAAAAGCTTTTTTATTTTTTTTTCTGATGGATTAACCTCAAAGAAGGAGCTTGCCTGTCCCTGTGAAATAGGTATACATCAGAAACAGATGGGCACGCTGCCTCGGCACCTCTCATCACGGCAAACTGCATTACTACACTTGGGGAACGGCCACAGCTGATGGAAGTGAGAATGGAGGGGTGACCCTGGCTGCAGGTGATTGGTGTGGACTCAGCTGGGTTTTGCATCGGTGGAGTGTCTTGTCCAAGTGCTCACCCTGAGGAGCTCTGATGGAAGCAAAGATTAAAATGAACAATTAGACTTTCCCTTTAAATAAGCACAGGGCAGCTGCTTGTGCTTCTGTGCTTGTTCTGCTTTAAAAAGCTCACAGCTTTATTTGGGGAGTGTGGTAATTATCCTCCACTCAGTACTTTACTTGGGGATTTTATGAAGAAGTTGAGGGCTTGGCAAAAAAAAAAAAAGGGTTAAAGTAAGTACAGGTAAAAGTGAGTCCGGCTGTGAGTGCTGTACTAGGGTGGGAGCCATATGTGTCTTCTGCTGGGGTCTGGATAAATCTCTGCTGAAGTCAGTGCAGAGTGAGCGGGAATGAATAAAGTTGGAAAAGCTCAGCTGCCCCAATGCTGGCAGTGGATGATGCAGGTTTTTGGTAGTGGGAAGCTCAGCCTTGGCCATGGTTTGTTTGCCTGTGAAGCCTGTGCAGTCAAATCTTGCACAGAGGGTGACAAACACAGGTTTGGGCTGGTGTAGTGGTCAGGCAGGGAGCCACATGAGCTGGGCCTGGCCAGCAGGTGAATTTTGCCCCAGTCTTGTCTTAGAGATTAATGACATCTTCCTCATTCCCATGGGAAATGCTGTATCTTCCTCATGGCTCCATTCAGCATGCTGTGTCTCTGTCCTCGTTTCCCTGGTACGGTGGCTCTGGAGAGTTTGTGCTCCCGCTGGCAAGCTTCTGCCGGAGTTGTGAGGTCAGAGTTAGCACAGCAAACTGTCAAAATACCAACCAATATCTTGTCCTCTGAACTGCAGCACTAATAGCTGCTGCAGGGGTGTGAGGGACTCCAAGTGCTTATACCCTGTGTTCACACAGTTTCAAAATGCCAAAAGGAAAGCAGAACGCTTCTTTGTGGTGTTGAAGATATACGTGTCATTGCTGCCAGGTTTGTATTTCATCCTAGCAAAAACTCCATTAACTTTGCACTGTGCTGCCTGTCAATTGCTGTGGCTTTTAATTTTCCCATGGATAAAACATAGACGCCCCTCACAGAGCCAGTGCAGTGAGCAGTATCTGCTGCAGCTGAGGCTGATGGCAGCAGGTCCTGTACCAGCTTCCCAGGCAGCAGTGCTCGTGAGGAAAAAGGGCCACGGGAGCTAAACCACTTATAGCAAAGTTCCCTCGCTGAAGGCTGCTCTGTTTTGGACCTGTACTCCCCCGCTAGCTCCTAGTGCTGGATTCCAGATCCTGCCCTGTGTGGCACTGCATAGAAGGCTTTACCCTCTCAGCCTTGGAAAATGTGGTATCAGCGTTTTCTTTGGGAGTGGTGGGGGCATTTCTACAGCTCACTGCAACTTCGCCAGCCTAAGGAGATCTCACTGCAGATTGCTGTGCCATGGCAGTGCTGGCAGCAGCAGCTGCAAGCGCAGCCCAGTCTCCTTTGAAGAATAAGGAGCATTTTAAGGTGAGTTGCTCCAAGTTCTTTCCCTTTTTAAATGGTCCTGGTTTGTGCTAGTGGGATCACATCTCTTTCCTCCCAGGTGAGCCTCTCTTTGAAACCCCAGCTCTGCCCTGGTGCTGTCTAGGTTAGGTAGAGATAGGCTGGTTTAGAGACAAACACCCACCCAAATGTATAACACTAAAGCATGAACAGTTTCTTAATATCTGGGAGGAATTGTATACATTTTTCCTTTGTATAAACCACCATCAATTTCAATTCTGGGGTACCAAGTAGAAGCGTTTACCTCTCTCCATGGGAGAGGGGAGGTCGAGCTGCTTCATGGATTGTACATAGAAAATAGGGTGCTGGCTTCCACCTCAGTGTGGGATGTTCACAGCTCATGAAACAAGCCCTGTCCGGTATCAGGGACTGCCTCAGATCCAGCAGGACTGAACTGAGGTGCCCTGAGTGGGAGCACTCCTGCCCTGTCCATGGGGTGGTTGGTGGTCTCCAGGCACAGGGTGCGTTGAGGTGCAATGTAGGATAGCACCTTGGACCACACAGATCCATGACTGCTCCCTTCCCCTTTGATGGGGAGGATTTGTCAGGGTTTAGAGCCACTGAAACATTTTACATGAGACTTACACAGGAGACAAAGTATGCATTAACCCAATTTGATTTAATTTAAAGCTTTTGATATGGTGTACCTGATTGGGCCAGTAATGCTTATGTATAATTAGCAAATTAATCTAAGCTTTTGTTATGCTGTGGACTCATAGCTGTTTATCTTTGTGCTCTGGTTACTGCATAATTACTACCAGCAGTCTTGGAAGTAACTAAATAACCTGTTTCAAGAGTGAGATGCAGCATTGATAGAATAAATCCAAGGTAAAGGCATCAAAAGGACTTCTCAAACCAAAACACAGTAAGTCATGTGGGCCTGTTTGGTTTGAGCTAAAATGGAATCAAAGAAGGAGCTATTGCTGAAGCAATGGAAACAGAGGCGATGCAGGAATTTAGAGGGTAATTGTCTGATGAAAATCTAACTGTCTGTGTGGTTTCAGATGGGATTTAAGTGGCATTTGTGGTTACTACTGTTACCTGACTGATATCCTTGTATCTGGTGGTCACACCTACCTGCAGATACCTTTCTTCAGTTCAGATGTAATCCGCCTGGGTGAGTGCCAGGTGTTTATGCATCACCTGGCATAATGACTGCATAATCCTTTTGTGGCCAACTATGTAATTGTGATACCTCTACAGATAACACCTGTAATAATTTCTGTCTATTGAAGGGGGAGATAAGATTCCAATAACAGGGGCAAGGGTGGGTTACTGCACTAATGGATGGGACAAGAAGGGAGGCTGTTCTCCAGGTTGGCCTTAGCCCTTGAGAGGGTCTGGGGACACTCAGCTCTTTGCAGACAGGACTCGGAGCCCTTGGGAAGAGGGTCACCCCCTCACCAGCCATTTGTCTGTGTAACCTTCCTGCTCAAGTGAATGGTGACGTTAAGTAAATATTTCTTTGGAAAACAAGCTGTGCCAGGAAGAACGCAGTTTCTGAAGCTGACCCCTTTGGCCAGCTTCGTAATAGGTACTTGTGGTCTGCAGGTGCTGGCATGGATCCATGGGTGGCAAGTCTTGGGAGGCTGGGAAAGTCACTGATGTGCTAGAGCTTTCTGATGGTTCCTGATAAAAGGAGAAGAGAAAGTACAGAATGAAATTCTTCCTCATCTCCTTTCAGTTCTTGTCTGTAACGACAGGCGTGATAAGGTTGTTTTAAACAGAATAAAATGTGAGTCCTGCACCAGCACTGTGTCTGGTTTAGAGAACTCAAGACTCCTTTAAATGTGACTTGGCACGTTCACAGGCTGTGTCAAGATGCTTATCAGTCAGAGCTTGAGTTAAGGTTGTGAAGCAAGTGATACGCTGAGACCAAGTAACTGGAGTAGCCGGGTTGTGGAAGCTCTGCTCAAGTCGTGTTCCTGGAAGACAGGAGCAGGTGCAATGAACCCCATGTGTATGAGGGAGCGTGGCACGACGGGCACTTCCCCACACTGCCCTGGGAGCGCAGCCGCTATGGCTCTTTCCCTTGCTGCCGAGAGCTACTCCCTGAAGAGCTGAGACATGCAAGCCAAAGCTTCTTTATTTTCTACCACACTTACCTAGTTGACTTGTTTAAATTGCGTTTAGGGAGTGCTGATTTATACCGGCCTTTGCTGTGAGTTTTCATTTAAACTGATAAGTGAGACTATCCTTTCAGTGGTGTGAGGGCAGGAGGGGCCCTTCCTAAAGGTGGGCTGTTTGGCTTGGTGCTGGGCACACATGAGTCTGCTCCAGGAGCCTGTGTTCTGCTGGTGGAGTGCTTGCAGAGGGACTGCCTGTTTTCTCCTGAAGATGCCCAGGACCTCCCAGAAAACCCTCCAGACTGGCAGGATCACAGTCTCTGTGTTACCGCACTGGCTGAGCCCATGGGCATTAAAAAAGTATTGGTACTTTCAGTCCTCGCTCAGGTCTGTGCATGCTGAGTGCCATGCTAGAGGTGAAAGCTCTGTCCAAGGGGCTGGCACCACCCTTTCCTTTGCCATTAAATTGGGATTTATGTCTGTGGCAGTGGATGAAGGAAAAATAACAATTTCCAGTGTTATTTATTTTCCAACTTGCTCCTTCCACATAACTGATTTTTGGTTCTGGGGTTTCTTCATAGGCCTACAGCTTATACCAAGTATCATAAAATGGTCTCTTCTTTTTCCCCTCCCTCTTCAATCTGTCCCTCCCTCTCTTGCTGGTTCTCCTACTCTCCAGCTCTCCCTTTTCCACTGGAAAGGGGAGATGCATTGCCTTGTTAAGGATAGGCTATGGAGGGCATACGTGCTCCATGGGGTTGTGTGTGGGACCGGCCACGCCACTCTTGCAACACAAAACATCTCTTTGCCTTTTCACCAGTTCATTATAAAACTGTTCAAAGACAGAATTTGCTCCATCCTCTTCTGTACTTTCCCATCCTCTTCTGCCCATGTCTTGAATTTTTGAGCTCTTGCACCGTATGAAAACTAGTTCTAAAGTCTCATGCTTGATAGCGGCAGTGATTACTTCCTCCCCTCCCCGTTTCTTGTAAGTGCTGGTTGCAACAACAGGGTAAGTTCTACATGACACTTGGCATAGAAAATACTGGCTAAGAATTCAGAAAATTTCATCAGAGAAATAATGCCTAAAAAGCTTTAAAAGCGTTGGTGAGTTTGAGTTATATTGGCATTCTGTGTGCTCTGGCCTGAATTACTGAGGATTTCAGGCCAGGAAGCTGTGAAAGATTTGCTCATGACATCTATTCTCCTATGTGTACAGCTTTTGTGTTTCTTCCTGCTGTTTGCAGCATTCACCGGTATTTGTTACACAGATAATAGCTGTGCTTCGTGTTACTTGGTGTTTCTGTTATGTGAACTTCATTCCAGCCAAAGAGAGCTGGTTAAAAATTGGTCGTGATTTCGTGCTGGCTTTTTGAGTTCTGAAGGGCAATATATGTTGAAGTACTGATTGTGACTGAGAGAGAAAGCACATGTTGTAGCCCATGTAGGATCCTCTGGATTTGTACATTGCTATGCCTAGAAGAAAGTTGAACCTGGTGAACAGTTGTGCCTTTCCACATGCGTTCCATTCTTGCAAGGCTGGGGTAACAGACTCCAGCCCCTGGTGCAGGATCCCTGCCACAGGGATGGGCACCAGCCCCTGGACCAGGATCACCATGGCTGGGATGGGCACCAGCCCGCCAGGGCAGGATGACACTCTCCTTGAGGACAGCTCTTCCATGGGGCGGCTGCTGCACGTGGAGCAGGAGGATGATGCTGTTTCTGGTAGGCACCTGGCAGCATGGCTGTGCTTGGTGACCATCTGTCACCATGCTGTGGGCAACGTGGTGTGGAACGTGTTGGCATGAGGCATACATGAGGGGCTGTACCAAGCCAAGGAGCCTGGGAGCCGCTGGTGGGTTTGTGGGTGCTCGCATCAGGAGCATGCTGCCGCTGCCAGCGTGTCCATGCGGCATGGAGCGGGCAGTTCCTGGAAGTCTCTGCCTCCCACCCCTCGCTTCAGACCGAGGAAAGTGTGGGACAATCCGGGCTAGAGTTAAGGCAGAAACAGTGTGGCAAGGCAGTGAATGCTGGATGCCTTCCACCACCGGCCCCCCCTCCAGACCATGCGTGACTCCCCTTGCCTCCGCTGCAGGGACCCTCCAAGGCCACGCTGCGCTCGACGGGAGACAACAGCTCGCTCTGTGTCCGTGCCAGGGTGGTGCCTCTGAATTGCATCTCCTGGGCGAAGGAAAGATAAAGGCCAGCAGTGCTTCGAGAGCGAATTTCAGACAGGCGGAAAAAGCACAGTGAAAACTGGAGCTAATCAGAAGTCAGCGTCTGTACATGGTGGGGAAAAGAGCCCCGTGCTCCTGAACTGGGAGGAAAGCCATAAGCATTGCCATTTATTGCAGGAAGGAATCACAGAGTTTCGGAAAACATTGGAAGCTTGGGTGTTTTGTTGTTTTTTGTTTGGTTTTTTTTTTTCCACTCGCATGGAAACATCTTTTTTTTGGTATGATGAAAGCAGTTTCATCTCACAGAGTTAAAAATAATATGTAATGGAGGGCAGTAGTTCTTTGTATTTTTCTGTCATTTATATCGCAGATTCACTGGGGGCGGAAGGGACCTCTGGAGATCATGCTACTTACTTTTTTCTTGTCTCAGCACTGAGCTTCATTCCTATTTTTTAAGTCACTGTTTATAAAATAGCTGTCCTATTTGTCGTGTCTGTATTGCCAGTCGTTATTCTAGCTGGCTTTGCATCTGTGCTTGGCATCCTCACTAGTGGCTGTCCATGGGCCTGCTCCACAGGCTGTTTAAATTTGAAACGGATACTTTCTTCTTATGACCGTAGGCTAAAATTGCAAAGTTAAATACAAAAGGAAAAAGATCGTATTGTTTTATCATCCCATGGAACATTTTAATTTTATCAAACAGGCATTTACTGAAAGGCAACTATTCTGTGGGAGGCTTTCTACTACTTCTAGTAAACCTCGTTTGTTTCTCTGAGCTGCTCTGCAGTCAAGGAAGTGAGCATCCTCTGCAGCTGCACCGGAGTGGTGTGCGGGAACTCATGAGCATCATCCCTGAGCACACTGTGCTGCTGTTATTGTTAATAGAGGTTCTGAGCAGCCTCTGTCCCTTGTCAGAACCCTCCTTTCCCTCTGTTACAATTCACAGGATTCTTGGCATAATAACCCAATAAGCCTTACACCTCCACATACACCATAGGTTGTAGAGGAGGCTTTTGGTGTTTGGTATATTGCAAAATGATCTGTGTGCCTTGAGGGGTATCAGCTTTGCATGTTTTGCTTTATTCTGCATTCCTCTGCATTTTTGGGGTGCTAGTAGTCTTGAACACATTTGCAAGTGGATAATAAAACAGCATGGCATTGTAAGCCAGACGGTAGTGTGAAGCACGAAGCACTGGATGAACTTAGCTGCTTGAGGGGTGTATGAGATGTGATCTTTTCTTCCTCTTGCTCAGTTTACTTCAGCATTTTTGCAATTTAAGTGAATTTTCTTGGTTTTGAAGAATGTTTTCTGCAAAAGGAGCATCTGCTCAAGAAACCAACACAAAGCAAATGCCATAAAGTCATCTTGGACAGGCCATCTGACCTGTGCCTGCTGGGAAAACGCTGCTCTGATGCCTCGGCAATGTGGTGATGTGACACACAGGGCATGGGCATCTTCCTTTATTACTATGCTTTGGTAGGATGTGGGTATTTGCCAGATTGATCTTCTACCTTGGACAAACCCATTTCTATACCATATTCATAGGAATGCAGCAATGGCAAAGTTTGCTATGTGAGTACCAGTTCCTTTCCAGCTCTTTCCTTCCCTCAAGAGAGCCAGGAGACAAGATGTGGAAGAGGCAAATGTCCAATCTCCCATTTCAGTGAAGCCTTTACACCCTGTAAACAGCTAAGAGGCATATACAGGCATGTCAACTCTTAATATCTGGCCAGTGCAGGCATGCCATCCTGTCTCTGCCTTCCTCCTGTTTTCAGTTGTTGTATTGCAAACTAAACAGGAGGACCGCAACTTCTTGTTGATGCCCCGTGCCAGGGTGGCTCCAGGCTGGACTTCACTGGCACTGTGGGGCGCAGATGTGATGACAGGAGATGGCTGGTGGTCTTTTGTGAGTTTCTGCTTCAGCTGTACCTCCTCCCACACAGGCTGGCATGGACACCAGCAGGGAGTACCTGGAAGATGCTTTCTGGCCACTGCAAATCCTGTGCATGAATGCAAGAGTGCTGCAGGGCTCTCCTGGAACGGGGAGTGGGCACAGGCCCCTGAGGTGTGGGCAGGGCAGAAGGGACCCCCATGCATTGAGTTACTGTGGGAAAAGGAGGTGAGATAAACCTCAGCTCAGCTGCTGGGGAGGGCTGTGCTCTACCAGCCTGGCTGCCTTGGCTTAGCACAGCAGGCATCACACCAGAGCTTTGGGGGAGCAACCTTCAGGCAGTCTGTGGGTCCCTGGGGACCTCTGGACTGCTTTAGTGGTCTGTGGAATATAATTGCCAATTCTCTGTAGGTTTGGGTGTGCTAAACAGCGGGACTTGGCTGCATCTGTGTGGATGAGCGTTCCTGGCTTTTGGGTTGGAGTGACCTTGTCCAGCGTGGACTTGGTGACCTGGCATTTGAGGCTGAATGCTGTGGGGAAGCCAGGCTCTGTTTGCTTTCCTGCAGTGGAAAAAAGCAGTTTGGTCACTTTGGGATTTTCACTTGAGACAGGCTGGTGGCCCTGGTATCGATAGTGGCTCCATGACATGTGGACCAGAGCTGGCTTTATTTTTTTTCACCAATATCAGTGGTACAATAATCTCATTAAAATAAAAAGGGACTGACCTAGTCATCATGACAAAGACTGGTGACAGAGGTTCTTATCCATATAGCTCTTCACTGCATCCACTGCTGTCTGTTGTCCCCGCTGATATGCCTGTGTTGCTCATCCACAGCTTAGCACCTCTCCCAGCAGTGGGCGCACGGCAGAGCGCATGAGGAGCACCCAGGTGGCAAGATGCCTTCCTCTGCAGTGGGTGTTTGTGGTTTTAGTCTGCCTCAAAAATAACGATTGTGACCCTGTTTTTTCTCATGAGTATTTTTACGTGAGGTTCCGTGTATCCTCTAACAGTACTAAGAACATTATCGGCATTAGTACTTTGTGCTTTTATGGCACTTTTATTCTGCGGCACTTACAGCCCAGCAGCAATTTGTTTAGCCTCCAGGCAACCATGAAAAATATGTATTACTCCTTTTCTGTGGATGGCGGAGATGGGGTTTGTCAAGAACCGGTCGCTTTGGCAGCAGTTCCTCAGAACATATAACCTGCAGTGGTCTCTGGCAGTTGTTGGAGGTGGGCTCCCGGGGGCCAGGCATGGGTTTCTGCTTGGCTTTGCGAGGGAGTCCTGCACAAGTGTACTTATGCACTGGACTTTACACGTTGGCAATAGTCCCATTTACTTTAGCAGGCCCAAATGCTGTCCCGAGGGATGTGTGGCCCTGTCCAGCAGTCAGGCACCAGGAGTGTACACAGGAGTAGGGTTACAGGGGTGCAGCATCTCACCTCAGGAGATCCGGACAGGAGCCTCTGCAATGCCTGGGTACCTGCAGGGGAGAGGGATGATACCCGCAGGGGGAGATGGGATGGGCAGGGGGACAGGCTTGGCTCGGGCTGCTCTCTTGTCACTGCTTTTTTCCTGTTTAATGCAATTTGAGCAGAAGCCAGGAAAGAGCAAAGTCACCCCATGCTCCTCTGCAGTTTGAAACTCCTCAGCCCACCATCTGGGGAGGCCTCTTTAAATAATAAGAACAAACAAAGTCAAATGCTGACATGTCCTCAGAAGTGGTAAGAAGATTTGTTGGGACACAGATGACAGCTTAAGTGATTTTGCAGTATTATAAGTCATCTTAAAAATATAGCTAACCTCTACAGGTATTTATAGCTGCTGCCCTTTACTGGAGCAGTGAGCACCCATCCTACTGGGGGATGAATTGGATGACGCCCAGCTCCTGGCATCTCCAGTGCCTTTATGGGTGGATCACACCTTAAGCTCTGCACATCTCCTGGTGACTCTCCTGTGCAACCAAAAAGCAGCAAATGGAGCATGCCGTAATAAGTCAAAGCCTAACAGTCCCAGTGAAGAACCATGGATAAGCCCCTGTTCAGGCTAAAGGAGCCAGTTGGTGCCTCCACTGTGCTACCCAGAATGTGGGCTGTGTGCTGCCGTGGACCATGCTGAGCATCTCAAGATTGCAGGCAGCGTGGCTGCTGCTCCCAAAACAACTCTGAGAGCAAGAAATATGGCTTAAGTAAGGCTTAGACAGTCAGTGCAGCACCACCAGTGTTGGGAAACCAGTAGTTTCTGTGCAGGGCATCTTTTGCTGCAAGAGAGAGGGAGTGCTGTGAGCAGCCATCCTGCACAGCAGCTGGGGAGAGCAGCCTGGCATGTGTGACTGTGGTGATGGGTCTGCACCACGGAGAGATGGACTTTGGGAGACACTCTGCATGTGCCTGAGCTGGCAGAGCCCTGGTCATGCCAATCAGGGCGTGGAGAACTGCTCCAGTGCACCATGCGTTGTCCTGGCCCACTGCCTGTGCACTGGGCATGGCCAGAGCTGTAATGAGTATCTTTTTTAAAGTCTTCAGCCAGGTGACATTGGGGTGGTGTCCTGGGCTGCTGACCGCCTTATCCGGGCTGTCAGCACCTCGCGTGAAGCTCCAGTTAAGCTGTAGCCCTGGCAATCTGATACGCTGGCAATGCCCATAAATGCCAAAGGGAGGTTGCAGAGTTCCCAGAATACACTTTAGAGCCTCCATGGGACGTACTCAGTGCCTGGGACAAGGTGAAAACATACTGGACTTAGCTGCTTTCCCTTGTGCTCCTACTGGTGGGGGAGGGCATTAGAGGGCTGCCTGTTACCTTAAGAAGGTGATACTTCACTTATTTTTCTGATGTTTTCTCAGCAAAGCCCTCAGCAGCTTGCCTGGCGTTACACATTTTAGCTGCAGCAGCTTCTTTGCTGGTTAGAAATGGCAGAAGAAATGCTTTGACCTTGGCCTGCGTGCCGAGAACAGAGCCCAGGCACAAATTCTTGTATCAGTAATTTCCTAGCGAAGGCTCCTGTCTCCTCCCCCTCCCTGTCTATCTGGAGCAGGCAGCGCAGCATCCGCACGTTTTCTGATGTGCCATTGGGGAGCGTTGGATGGGCTCTCTCAGCAGCTCCTCTTTCCTCTTATAAAAGAGAGAAGGGGAGAAAAGTAACTTCAGTGCAGATCAGGTTAATTGCTTTTGTCTGGGTGGCAATTGGGTGCCTTAACTGGAAAATGAGATACTGTGTGTGAATATTATTTGGATGATGTACTTTCTTTCTTGGATCATGTGTGTGCGTTTGTGGGCATGTGTCCCTTCTACCTGTGGACACAGCATATGGGTTTTGTATGCCTATCCTCTTCTTGTGTAAATAACATCTCCATCTCTTGCCCTGGTGCTTGCAGCAATCTATCTGCAGACACCTTCTGTGGAGGAGATGTGGAGAAATGGGTGCTTGGCACCATACTCTCTGTGGGAACGAGTGCTGGCATGGGTTCACCTAGCTGGAGGGGGTTCTGTGAGTCTCTGTGCACGGGCATCACAGGGCTTGGCATGAAATCAGCATCGCTTCTTCTCACTGTTCACACACGAAGTTGAGAACTAACACTTCAGGTTCCCTTCTCCTGCTATCTGGAAGCACCAGCTCCATGCAGCTAGGCTGGTCTAGGTGGGACATGTCCTGCTCAGGTCCGAAGGCTGGAGCTGTGGGTCCTGCAAGGGCCATGTCCCCTCCTTGGCTGACTGCAGGCGTTGTACCTGTGCGTGCTCATAGGGTTCAGATCATCTGAGGTTGTCCCCATTAGAGTAGCCTTTTCACATGGATTTAGTTTTCCGGCTTTCAGTTATTTGCTTAGTTTTTTATGTGCCCCCTGTGGTTGAAAAGTCTTTCCCTGATAATATGATCATCCACTCGAAAAGAATTAGATGTGTTACTTCCCAGTCTGCTCCCAAGTACCCAGGAACATCTTTAAAATGATTAGCAAAAAAATAATAGCAGCACAGGGAATTTTCCCTTTCTTGTTTACAGCAGAGCCTGTGCCAAATACCAGATCCTTGATTCTTGGCCGTTTCAGAGGATGGCTTTGAAGGGGGAGCCAAGTGGGAAAGTGCTGGGGCACCTGCCTATGGAGCATCCTCCCCTTGTAGCTGTGTTGAGGGTGGGGTGAGGCAGAGCTGAGGGTAGCAGCTAAGAGGGGCCTGGGGGCAGCAGTTTTCCCTTTGTTCAGCTCACCTTCTGTTTTGCCACATTGGTGCTTAAACAGTTGAATTATGGCCCGAGTTGGAATAGTTGTCCATATCCTGGCAGGGGTAAGGTGGCAGCCTGAGGTTAGCAGGGCAGCGGGCCAGTCCCTCTGTGTGCTGCTTCTCAGCTGACGGGGGGGCTCCATGTGTCCTATGGGATCCCCTGGGATCAGGGTGATGTTTGCTCCTGGCTGGTGGAGAAGATGGGACTCTGCCTTCCCCACACCCTCTGGCTTCCAAAGAGTTTGGGTTAAGGTGGGCGCTTGGCTGCTTTGACAGCTTTGTCCCAAGATGACTATCTTGCTGCTTGCTTAAAAAGGTAATTAAAAGAATGCTGTCAAGGCTAGGAGGCCTAAAATTAGATGTGGCATCTGTGTTTTGGTTTGCAGGCGGGCTTAAAAGAAAACAATTTCTGGCTACTTTCGTTCTTTGCCTGCTCAGAGGAGCAAGGCAGAGGCGAAGCAGAGGGTGCCAGGCTCCTAAGTGATTGCACAAGCACCTCAGCATTCTCAGGGCATTGCTGCCCTGCAGGGCTGGCATGTTTGCAAACTTCAGTGTCTGTCTGTGGTTTCAGGGGTACATCCTATGCATGAGAGTCCCTTGGGAGAAGCGAAGAGATGCTGCTGCAGGGTTCTGTCCTCTCTCTGTCCCAAGAAATGCTTTCAACTCCCAAAATGACAGGTCTGGCTTGTCTGTGCTGTGTGTCTCTAAAAGGGTGTGCCACCAAGGCATTGTTTCCCTGTCCGTGCTAGGCTGGGATGCCCTGGGTTTGCTGAGTGTCCTGCCGTTGTTGGTACCAGCACAGCTCATCCTGTCCAGCCTCATGGATGGATGTTGTGCAGTTGCTGCAGAATGCTGAGGAATTTGCCTCTACGTTGCTCTGTTGTTGAGATCAGGCCTAAGAGTGCCAAGAAGACCATAGATACGTGAAACCTTCATTATAACTTCTGTGTTTACTCCTTATGAGATGACTCAAAGCATGACCTGCTTTGAGGGCGTGGGTAGATGACATTGCGTAAGTTGTGAAGTCTCCTCTAGAAAACAAGTGGTTTGCCAGCAGAGATGAAGAGAAATTTTGGAGATACAGCTTCAGCCTGCTTCCAGACATAATAAGGAAAAGCATTTTTATGCCCCTGTAGCTGTGTCTCTGCAAAGATTCAGTCTTGGTATAAACATGCCTAAAAATAAGCCCAGCTGTGCCTGTAAGTTATGGGACCAGCTGAAGTTCCTACTGAGACCAGCCCAAAACCCCCACAGCAGGCTCTCAGCAACTGCATGCAGCTGTGTTGGTGGTGGGGCATGGCACAGGAGCTGGCATGGATGGTTGAGCCACTGTGGCAAGTCCCAGCATCCTGCTGCAGTAAGGGTGCTGCAGGACAAAGGGTTGGAGGCAGGAGCCACTCCCTGAGCTGGATGTTTCTGTTTCTTCCTCTCTTCCCCATCCATCCCCAGAGCTGCTGTGCTTTGCTGGGAGGAGGAAGAGGGAGGAGGGTGCTGGTTCACCTGGCAATGAGGAGGTGGGAGAGACAGCAGTAGTGGTCCTCTGAAAGGCAGTGATGCTGCCTTTTGCTTTGCTGCCTGTGCTGACAGGTCTCACTCCAGTGGTGTGCCTTCCCAGTTGGGTGCCTCCAATCTTAGTGGTATTTTGTGGTCTTCTCATTTTTCCATGCTAGATTTCTGGGTTGTCTGTCATCTGCCTGTCTTCAACTCAAGCTTCATCCAGTAGAGGAATAAAAATGCAGAACTTGAGGCTCCAGTTTTTAGAGCAGTATTTCCACTGCCAAATAAAGTGGGGAAAATATTATGTGTTTTAAATATCAGAGTCTGGAAATGAATCCTGACATCCTTCAGCAGTCCAGCTAGGAGCCCTGTTCCAGCAGGCACTCTCCTCCAGGGCACAGCTGAAGGTGAGCTCCTTTGGTCCCTACCTCGGGGACCGAATGGCTGGCTCACATGAGGTGCTCTGGCTGTGCCCCATCACTGGACACAGGTCTGTGTGTGTTAGGTGACCATGGGGCCTCTGCAAGCCTCCCCTTGGTCCTGTTCCCTGCCTGTGAAAAGAAAAGTCTCAGAGCAGGTATTGTTCTACAAAAGCTTTGTGAGCAGGGGCTCCTTCTCTGATTCGTAAATGCAGTGCAGGTGTTAAGATCCATATCCGACAAAAACAAAAGAAACATTAATCAAGGGGTTTTGACGGGATGACCTTTGAGGGTCCCTTCCAACCCAAACCATTCTATGAATCTGAACATGCAGGGTGTGCAGAGAGAGGACCTCTGGTCTTCAGCCCCAGTTCTGCTGATCTCTGTGATTGTGCAACCTTGGCAAGCCCTGGGAGAGGACCGGGATTCCTCCGGGCAGAACCCCTCCTGCCCAGGGAGTGCCACATGGGTGCCATCCGAGGCACAAGGAGCTGTGCTGTTGCCATGGCCAGCCATGGCTTTGGCAGCCTCTGATGTCCCTTCACAGCTCCAGCATTCATGGGGTGCTGAGGGTGGCTCTGGCTGGGGGAATCGAGCTGGCTCAGGCAGGGGGACGTTCTGTTGCCTCTGGGGATCTGCAGCACAGACAGAGCATTGTGAGAAGCCACCAAGGAACTCCCTCCATCTTTTCCTGAGGGTTTAATAATCATCATGCTTAGTTTTCCAGAGGGAAAGATAAATGCCTCCTAGAAAAGCAGACTGTTGTTAGTACGTTGTACTACACACCTGCGATACCCTGCCAAGTACAGCCACAGCCAGGATGCTTCCTGAGTGACTGTAAACCAGCACTCCCTGGCTGGCACAATGGCAGTGTTTCTTGGAGCATGAAATTTATGGATCAAGAGTAACTCATTATTTGTGATTTTCTTTATAGGCATGTTTTCTTTTTGCCAGCAGAGATGGATTTGAGAAGGGAAGACTATGGTGTGGGTTAAACTAACTAAAAGCTATTAGTCGGGACAGGCTATTTTGCTTGGGAAATGAGTGCACCAAGGACACCAAGGTCTTGTCCTTGGGACTCCTGGTGTCTCTGCAGTCACCAGGACAATCTGGCATACAGCAATGACCTCTGGGTGCTTGTCAGGGCTGAAGCCTGCTTGCATTACTCCTGTTTTGCTTCTTGTCCCTTTTATGCTTCATAATTAGGTGAGTTCCCATCTTAAGTAACCTTGCAATACGGTTATGCCATCTCTTTGTAGACACCTCCTCTGTCTGAGGAAATCAAGTGCTTCATCTTCACTAAGCTGATTTATCAGCTGGAGATCGGGTTTGGGGGCAGAAGCTTTGGTCTTGGTTCTGTATCCAAAATGCAGGCAGCAGCCTATCACAGAGGCTACCAGTATGATGCAGAGGCTGCAGAGTGGCTTTGCATTTGCATAGCTGAATCCTTTCACCTTTTCAGCCTTGTTTTCTGCTTCTTAGGGATGACTGGAAGCCGAGAGTTAGTGATGGTCATTAAAACTGGGAGACTCCCCAGTGGTTTGGGTTATGTTGCAGCTTCCACCATCCATCCTGTTAATAGGTGTGCGGTGGCTCAGCTGGATGAGTGGCAGTTTGGGAATAGTCCCCCCGGTGCTGTGGCAAAAGCTGCTCCATGGGCCAAGGGCAGCTGGTTTCTGTGCAGCTCCAGACTGGAGCCACCTTCTTGTGCAGCAGAGGAAAGCAAAACAGAAAAGGAGAGGTGGGGCTTCAGAATGTGCCTGGGACCCAATAATAAACTGTCAGAAAGAGCAAATAGAGTATTTGAAAAGAAAAAAAAAAAGGTAATTTAATTTGGGAGATTTGAGAATGGATGTGTGCAGGTGTGGTTGTTGAGGTTATTTGTGCCCCCTGGGTTGGGAAGCAGCCTTTGAGCTGTTGCCTGTTGCTGCTGTCCTTGGTGCCTGCTAATGCCTTTCCTGCTGCCTTCTCAGCTGGAGCACTGTTGTTGGGAGGACCTTCTCCTGAGGACATGTTAGTTCTGCCCGCCTTCATTGCCTGGGATGTTTCGAAAACCCACTGTCATCTGCTAATGTTTATTTAAATCTGCTGAAGATCAAGTTCCCATGTATGTTTACCGCAGACATGTCCCTGTTGTTCACACTGTGAACTGTGCTCTGCACTCTGAGAGATGCTATCTTGCCTTTGCCTCTGGCAGTTATACATGAAAACAAGGCATGGCCAGTTTAGAAACATATTTAAGGCTATTTAGAAAAAGGAAACAAATTCAGTGTACAAGGCTGCATGTTTATAGATTAAACTGCTCAAAGCATTTTAACAGATGGGACACTTTAAAGTTTCCATGCAGGCCTTATTATCAGAATCAGTGTGGCTTAGTGACTGTGGGTCGAAGAGTCAGTTCAGCTCTGGCTGAAGCTAGTGGCAGTGAAATGGGGTCGTGCAAGATGATGGGAGATCCTTGCCTGAAGCAAGCAGCTGAGCTCTTATATAAGGGTGGGTCTTGCACTTTGCTGTGATTCATAGACCATGAACTCATGAATCCATGGCTTCAGGCATGAGCCACGCAACATCACTGATGGAAAGCTTGGTTTTTTTAATACTTCATTTGAAAATGTCGTGCAAAGACAGTGCCATTTTAAAAGCAACGTTTGCAACTGCTGACATCACAGTGTCTCAAAAATGGCAGTTCTTGAGGTGACTGTGCAGGAGTCTGCGTTAGCCGAGTTTGTGTGCAAGTGCCTATTCAGTTCATGGCTCAGCATCTTCTTGAGTGTTACGGACAGCCAGATTTTTAGGTATGGTGTTGTGAAGGTACAAACACTTTCCCCAAAGGGCAAGGTGTGTGACCAGCAGTGCTCTACCCTGGGGATTCCCAGCTGATGGGTGGCTGGGCTGGGATGAGCTGGGGTACGTGGCAGCCACTATGGGTGGACAGGCAAATCCTGATCAGGGATGCTCCGATCTGAGCTGGTCAGAAAGTGAGCTGATGCCACAAGGAGGTTGTACCAGCTGTCAAGGAGCAGCCTTGTCAAGAATAGTACTGCAGCATTTCAATTCGGTCTGGTGCAACTCTTTGCATAATTTTAACATGGAAAATGTGGTCAAATTGAAGAGCAAAGGAGGTGCTAATTGTGTTTGTTCTGGTATGCCAGACTGATGGAAAACAGCACAAGGAATATGTATTGTATTATATTAATTGGGTGAATTGATTAACAAGTGAATCTTGGGTATGTGCAGACTGCAGAAACTATGCAGATAAAGCTGCGCACATACTTTTTTGTGGTCTCTTTTGAGTTGGAAGTTGTCAGGGGATGGCAGTTGTGCCTTGGCTCCTCTTGGGTAGGGTGTGCTCTGTATTGTCAAGGTGGAAACTTTCTTTGTGGGTTATAAAAAGTGGTTGGCTTCTCTTTTATCCATGATCACCCTTGTTTTTCTGGGTGTGTTGTGGAATCTGGACTGTACAGTGAAATTAATTATTGACAAAAAAACTGCAGAATCATAGTTTCTATTCTATAGCAATATTTGCATGTTGCAGGAGCTCCATAGACTCTTCATTTCCTCAGGGAACCTTCTGAAAGGGCAATAAAATCTCTTTCTATAGCCAGAAGAGAGATACCGAGGTTGTTTTTTCTCTCCCCTGAAAACCAACATGCTCCACTAAGAGCAGAACTGACCTTGGTCTCCAAGCTGCGTGCCAGGGCTGGAGCCTCTGCCAGACGTCACCACTGCAGCAGTTGTGTCTGCCTGTGCTGCACTATCTCTTTGCTTTGGGTTTCTGAGGCGCTGTGACATTTGCCATGCAGTATGCAAACTACAGTCATGCATTCTGGAACATTCCACAGGGTGCTCAAGGCTTTGTTTTGGTGGGTCTCGGTGTTCCTGGTGGCTTTGTGGGGTGGGTGCAATCAGCTGGTACTGATAGAGTGAAAAATTCCACTTGGAGGAAAGCTTTTGAGCAGCCCATCGCTTGCCAGGTGCTCCCTGACCCTTGCATGGAGCGCAAGAGCTGCAAATGCTGCTGGTCCCTGGGACCCCCATGCAGGTGGGTGTTTGGGCTCTGCCCAGAAAGCTTCCATTCCACATGCCCCCAAGATCCCTGTGATCCATGTTTTTGGCTCATTGCAATGTTATTACCTATGTATTTTGTGAACACCCTTGAAAGGTCTCCTTGAAACTGGAGAATAGATCATTAAAGGGTACCATTATCACAGCTCACTCTGAGTTGCTCGCGTTTTATGGGATTTTTTTCTTACAATTTTCCCTCAAGAAATAAAAAAGAAAAGGTTAATTGGCAACTTTTTAAAATTAAGGGCATCCCTGGGCAAATCCTTTCACTCTATGGACAGAGGCTGCTGGTAGTAAAGGTTCTGCAGAGAGCTGGAAATGGTGAGGATGCTGCAGAGCCACTCCCTGGCTGCTGAAGCACCAGTCTCCCAATGCGATCGGATGCTGGGGCTGCCTGGTGCCAAGCCCGATGGTGGGAGTGTTATACCTGGAGGAAGCTGTCTCCCAGCCAGGATTAACCCCTGGGGTCACCAGCTCCCTCTGGTTTCCACACGTAAAGGGGCAGCTGGGGCAAGCGTGGCCAAGCACATGTGGGTTTGTGGAAGAGCCTGAGCACCTCTGGGATGCTCAACCCAGCACCCACTATAGGTGGAGGCATATAGGTACACTAGACATGGGTGAGCATGAAGGTATATTTGTACTTACACAGTTCATCTCATGCAGAAAGAGCTGTTTAAAAAGCCACTCAAACCTTAATGGCTAACCTACTTTGCACCTTGAAATAGTTAAGCCTCAGAAATACACCAGGGCCTTCTGGGGGTCCTGCTTCTGTCATCACAACAGCTACTCCTGTGAGAGTCACTTTTTCTCATTTCCTATCTGAAATACATAGTGCAAAGAATAGGGAAAGCGCAGCATGGAAGGCCTGTGGAAAAAGATAACCTTTCTCAGATTTCTGATTGCATAGAGAGGAGAAAAAAGGTAATGGGGTCATTAGAGGAAAGATTTGGTTCTGCTGTGATCTAAAAGATTGCTGGAGAAATGCCTAAAGGGCTGGATAAGTACCTAAAGGGGCCAAGAAGAAATATGGAGAGAGACTTTTTACAAGGTCATGTAGGGACTGGACAAGGGGAAATGGATTTAAACTGACAGAGGGGAAATTCAGGTTAGGTATTAGGAAGTTCTTCAGTTTGAGGGTGGTGAGGCACTGGTACACAGTACCCAGAGAAGCTGTGGCTGCCCCATCCCTGACAGTATTCAAGGCCAGGTTGGATGGGTCTTGGAGCAACCTGATCTAGTGGAAGGTGTCTCTGCCCGTGGCAGAGGGTTGAAACTAGATGAACTTTAAGATCCCTTCCAACCCAAACCATTCTATGATTCAAAGCTTTTATATCTGCTGCTGGTTATTTCATAATAGCAGCTGCTCTATAGTAGCGCCTCGAGCTGAGCTCTAAGGCTGTGCTGCACTGGGTGCTCATGCAGCCATGGTGCAGGGGGAAGCAGAGTGTCCTGGGCACTGCTGGGGGATTGTGCCAGGAGGAAATGGAGGGTGAGACATGGAGATGTCTGTTGCATCAGGACTTAACTATGGGAGGCATGCTGCAGCCAACTGTATCTCCTCCATTTAATCAGTAATTCAAGGGAAGCCTTGGAAAATTGAGATTTGTCAGGGAAAGATAGTTGAGAAGCATCTACAGATGGGTCACTGATTCTGATTGATACAGATAAAAAGATGAGAAATTGCCCAAAATGTTTCTTGCCTAAAGAGCAGAGGAGAAAATTGCTGTTCTAATTATCAACCTACAATTTAGGTAGGTAGGTAGGTAGGATCTACATAGGTCTCTTGTGAAGAACAGAGGGTAGCAGCATTCCTGAAGGACACAATTGACACCAAGATCAGAGGAGAGTGGTGAGCCTGGGTCTTTATCTCACCAGTAATTGTCCCATTTTGCACTTTACTCTCATGGTGTGAGGGGCTTAGAAATACTTCAGCAAAGAGCTCTGACCTGCATAAGGGGCAGACTGCACTCTGGTAACGGCACTGGTCTTTGGTTGAGACTAAGCATCCCAGCTAGTTGTTCGTGTAACAACAGCAGCAGTCCCTTAAGTCTTGTCTGCGCTGGGAAGTATTTTTCAGCCTGTGGTATGATTTAAACCAGTTGAATTGTAGTTCCTCATCTGTTCTTGAGGAAACACATTTTCTCATTTAAAACCTCTCTCTCCTCAGTTAAGTTTATGTCTCTTAGGAGGCAGAAGAAAAGGGTATAGATAGTCGGGGCTAAAGAAGCTACCCTTACTGCCGTAATTAATATATCGAGCAAAAGATGATAATGAGGCAGCTGCCCTAAAGCAGGTGTATCATTGTCCTTTCCACAGTTCTAGTTAAGAATGATTGTTCCTTAAGCTATTTCACTCTAACTTGTTTTAAGTCCCGATATCCTTAGGACTGCTGCATATGCCAGTGTGCATTGCAGGATCTCCCTGTGGTTGGGTAGTAGTGAAACAAGATGGAGAAGAGGAGGTGGAGAGGTAGGAGAGGCAGGGGACCGTGGGGGACCAGTGGCTGCTGTAATCTCAGCCTGGCAAGTACAGGGCAGCGGTGCTGTGCATTGTAACTCACTGCAGAGGTGGAAACCCCAGTAGAAAAGCTGGTGGTTAGCACAGAGAAAACACATATCTTTCCTAATTAAACCTTGACCGTGCTGCTGCTCTTTTGGTGTGTGAGATCTCCCCTTGCTTGTGTCATTCCCTCATGGACAAAGCTGCCTGCAGGGTGTGGAGAGGCCACAGGCAGAAGGGCTTCACGTCAGAACAGTGTTCCCTTGCCCTGGGGTCTGTGGTGGTGCTTCACCCCTTGTAAGACTTCATGGTGTGGGTTCTGGCTGCCATCACTGCCGGGGCTGTTTTCTGTTTCAGTGGACTTTGGGTTTATTCATACTGTTGGCCCAAATGGGGCTTGGGCGTTTCTGACTATAAAGATATTTTTCTGAGGAGTCCTGACATTGTCACGTTCACTTTTAATTTGATTACTAAGAGCTCACCTGCAAGCAGTCAAACAATACCAGAAACAAAAAGCAGGTCTAATTTTGAGCAACAAGTTGCAGTGACCTACTGACTGTTAGAAGCTAATTGCCTTATCTGGTGTTTTGAGACAAAGGGAGCTTTAGCAAATGACTTAGAATGCTGTTGCTCCCCAGACTGCCTGGGTGTGCATTGACTTGTGATTCTAAGCACCTGTCCTGCTGCCGTGCTTTCCAGAAAAGCAGCTTCTCCATGGATCTGATCAAACAAGCGTGTGGGAACGTGCATCAGGAAGAAGGTGGTGGGACAGGTACCAGCCAAGAGGGAAAGGTTTAGGCATGCCGATGGAGGCAAGTATGAGGAGTACATGGTTGGAGAGGGGGGATGGCTATGAGTAGATCTGAAGGAGGAAGAGGAAATAGGTAGAAAAGAAGCAAGACAAAGAATAAAAGAAGAGCTTAAGGGGGTTTGACAGCTTGGCAAAATCTGTTTAAATTAAGAATCAAATGGATAAATTAATGAAGTGGTAACATTGACCTTAATGAAATGGGTTCATGTTGCTAAATGAGCATTGAGAGTCCTTTTTTGATGTACAAGCATCACTTTGTTGAAACTGAAATTACCTGAACACTGCAACAGCCAGTCCCAATTGTCTTCTGTTTATATGCTGTGCTGTCACTGTGTCTGTCATATATTGTACCTAGGTGCAATGTTAGGAGGGGCATCCCAGCATGGTCTTCTGCATGGTAAAAGTGAGGTTTGGCTTAGTTGTTGATTGTCCCCTTTCTGATCGGTGCTTGGCTTGTCCCATCGCCGAAACATTGGATTTTACCATGGTAATTCTCCCAAGCACCATCCACTGTGTTCACCCTTGGCTTGTCCTGACCCCATTTGCTGACCCTTTCCTTTGTTCTCTTTCTATTTTATGCTGCAGGTTGGAGACTGGCCGTGAGCATGTCTTGCCCATTGACTATTACTTTCCACCTCAAAAGACTTGCCTGATCTGTGGAGATGAAGCGTCTGGGTGCCATTATGGAGCCCTCACTTGTGGTAGCTGCAAAGTCTTCTTCAAACGGGCGGCTGAAGGTAATGCATACAGAGGGAGGAGGGAAAATCACTTCCACCTCCAGTCGTCTTTCTCTACCACAGTAGCTTGAGAGTCAAATGCTGCTAATAATGAGTTCTTGTTATCAGCAGCTAAGTTATTAACATCTAGATGCTGGAGGCGTTTGCAGCATCACAATATATTCTCCTCTGGTTGAAAGAAGTTCAGCAGCCTTGCCTTGGACAGCCTGCCAGGTCAAAAGGACTGAGGCAAGAGTGGTGGAAACAAAGTGCACAAGCTTTCTAAGGTCCCTTAAACTAGTAAAGGAGAAAATTCAAGGATAAATTTCTTTGTCCTGTGTTTGTCTTTCCCGTTACAGGCTGCCTTCAAAAAGTGTGCAAACCAGTTTGCCAAAACACAATCCTTTTTGATGCCCGGTTATCTTAGTGACCCAGTGAGACCCTGGAGCAGTCAGTTCCTGCTTCTCCTCTTGACATTCAAGTGCGCTCTAAGTTCCCATCAGCCCTGCTACAATCTCAGACCCACAACTCCAAATTTAGGGGATGCTTTTCCTCTCTTGTATCCCTTTTAGAGAGTAAATTCTCTTGATACAAAATAGCAGAACCATCGGTCCATTAAGAGCAGTGCTTTGTCCTTGGTGTCCCTGATGCTTCTCCCTAACCTGTAAGAAAGCAGCTTTTCCGTGTCCAGCTCTGTAGCGCCAGACTCTTCAGAGACGTGTGAACCCACATGTTCCCTCTCAACAAGATCTTTGCACCATCTTTCCTTGGTAATTATCATCTAGAAGTATCTAGCCCAGCTGTTTCCTTGTGCTGTGGATCAGCAGTACCTGGTTTCTAACTGTAGTTAACAGTTACGATTCCCTGACAACAGAGAGAGAATCTCTGTTGTGGGAGCCTAACTGTCCAGTAGTGTAATGTGCCATCTGACTTGTTTCCTGATGAACCAATACAAATCATTCTTCCTTGGTGCTAATATAAATCGTTCAGTGCAGCACATGCGCACACCTTTGGCAGTTGTTAGAGGCGATGGCATCCCTGGGAGAGGAGGTACCGCAGTTCTCTGCTGGTGGCCAGCAATGGGAGTGGGAGGCTTCTGTCTCTGGTTCATCTCACTGTGACATTCCCCTCCTGTGCTTAACGTCATCCTTGTGTCAAGTGGAGTTCCCACACTGACGGGTGCTCACCTGGTGGTGTCAGAACACTGCTTCTTGATTAATTCTAGCATTATCCTGTGCATTTTCATAATCGCTTTTTCCCTCCTTCATCATGCATGCCAGAAGTGAACCTGTCAGCCCTGGTTCAACGAAGAATCAGGGCTGTGCCATAGAGTACAAGAGCATCCTGTTACCATAATGGGACTGTCAAATAATAGATAAAAAGTTTGGCATGTTTTTCCCCTAGTAAATCATTTACAGGTATGTCTCTTTGCTCTACACCAATTCTGTGTCAGGCCAAATGGATTGGCTTGCTCAGCCAGAATAAATAACAGATGCTTGTTTGAGTCAGGCAGTTATTGTTGATTTATAGTAAGTGGAGTCTTGGCTTTCTGTCAGAAAAACTGCTGATGAAATGCCCCATGTCAATTGGCGAGTCCCAGCATGCTGCTCTTCCTCCTCCTACCCCGGGGTAGGCTCTGGCTGGTGTGGGGTGAGGGCTCATGCTTCACAGAATCATAGAATGGTTTGGGTTGGAAAGGACCTTACGATCATCCAGTTCCAACCCCTCTGCCATGGGCAGGGATACTGCACACTAGACCATGTTGCCCAAGGCTCTGTCCAACCTGGCCATAAACACTACCAGGGATGGAGCATTTACCAGTTCTTTGGGCACCCTGTGCCAGTGCCTCACCACCATCACACTGAAAAGAACTACTTCCTTATATCTAACCTGAACTTCCCCTGTTTAAGTTTTAATGTGTTACCTTTTACCTATTACCTGTAGTGCACTACAGTCCCTAATGAAGAGTCCCTCTCCGGCATCCCTGTAGCCCCCTTCAGATACTGGAAGGTTGCTCTAAGGTGTCTGCACAGCTTCTCTTTTCCAGGCTGAACAGCCCCAGCTTTCTCAGCCTGTCTTCACATGGGAGGTGCTTAAGCCCCCTGATAGTCCTTATGGTCCTCTGCTGGGCATATTCCAACAGTTTCATGTCCTTCTTATGTTGTGTGACACCAGAACTGTACACAGTACTCTAAGTGAGGTCTCACGGGAGCAGGGTAGAGGGGCTGGTCACACTTCTTCTGATGCAGCCCAGGATACGGTTGGTTTCTGGGCTCAAGTGCACCCTAAAGCCAGCTCATGTTCATTTTCTCATCATCCAACACCCCCAGGTCCTTCTCTGCAGGGCTGCTCTGTATCTCTTCTCTGCCCAACCTGTAGCTGTGCCTGGGATTGCTCCGACCCAGGTGTAGGACCTTGAACTTCATTTTATTGAACGTCATGAGGTTGGCATTGGCCCATCTCTCAAGCGTGTCGAGGTCTCTCTGGATGGCATTCCTTCCCTCCAGTGCATCAACCGCACCATGTTTCAATGTGTTCTCATGTTTTAAAGTCCATAAAATGCATTTCTGAAGCCCTTATAGTTTGTCTTTGGACACTTCTTAAAACAGTAAATAAGAAAGCTTTCTGAAAGTGAATAGAGAAACCCTTTCTCATGCCTCTATTACCTTCCTATTGCTGGTGTAAGACAGCAGCCTGTGATGAGTAGAAGCAATGGAGTGGGAATGGAAGAGCAGCACAAACAGATCACCTTGAGGAGAACGGAGAATAGCTAAAAGTGTAGTTTTTCTTTTATCGTATTCTTCACCTAATATAATATTGAACTTCTTTGGTAGTAATTTAGGGATATTTAAGAAGATTTTATAGACATACATTGCCTTCTAAGGGATTAGAAAGTAAAAAGATTTTAAAAAAGGTGAAAGTGGTGGCATTGATTCCTCTTCCCTTTTGAAACACGCTGAGGGATTTGTATGGTTTCCAGTAGAGCAAACCACTCCTGCTTTGATAAAATGTTTGACAGATCTGAGGATTTTTGCAAGTTCAGATCCAACCAGTTCTTCCAGAAAGATGCTGGAAGAGTTAGCAGAAAAGACATGAGTATTTTCTTGATCTCTTTCTGTCAGCTCTCTTGACTTCTCTCAAGATGTCCAGGTTATGTGTAGGGCAGCTCTAAAATGCACCCTGCAGATTCTTCAGCTTTGATATGGAATTCCTCCCTCATGAGATGGGCAGCCTTGGTTTTGTAATCAAACCTGGTGTTTGCCTCTCCCTTGCTGTCACCCCATTCTGGTGTCCAAGTGCTGAGGGATCCAGAGGGTTGGGTCTGCTGCAAGGGAGGAGGACTCCTCCTGATTCCTCTTTTTCCTACAATATCAAATGTTTGGTAAACAAAAAGTGCATCCATCACACCATAGATTTTGCTTATTCTCGACTCAAGTACGCAGGGCAGCACTTCGCATGGTTAGGATGGCTCAGATGAGTTACAGACATTAGGGTTTGGTTCTTGGGATACCACACTTGTCCCTGAAACTAGATAATGCTTCAAGAGCAACACACTTCCAAATTTGGTGTCAGTCCCGGTGATGCTGTTGTCCCATCCCATGCAGGAAGGGAGTAATTTCTGAGTCACCTGAGTCCATCCCTCAGAAATCGTAGCCCTTCCTCATTCCTCCAGGGTTGCATGAGGTCTAATGACCACCTTGGCCAGTTGAGAGCTGCCTCTGCGCAGTGTTCTTGGCAGCGCAGGGATGGGATGTCTCAGGCTGTATTCCTGATGGGACTGACTTTATATAGCAGAGAGCTAAATGAAAAAAACCCCAGAAACCAACAAACCAACGCAGTATTTGGCAAATTTCCTAGAGGGCTAACAGCCAGACTGCTGTGCAGTCTGTTCTGATTCACTTTCAGTCACTCTCCATATGGATTATTGTTCTACACCCTGACCTGCTGAAGATTAGCCTTGCACCAGGGAAATGTCTCTGGGCTAACTCAAGTTTCTTGTCAGTTTTCAAGATGACAAAGTGAAGCGTTTTCAAAGACCATCATCATGTTTTGAATTGCTTTTTCTTGTGGCAGATCTGACAGTATGCAGAAGTGTCAAATCTGCGAAAGACTTGGTGGTGCTGTGGCACTGTGATGCTCCTGCTTCAGTGGCAGGCTTCTCGCTACCCTGTAGGTATTATTTGCCTTAAAAATCAGTGGGAAGAGCAGAAGGTGGAATAAGCAGACCCTTGACTATTCAGGCCCTCCCAGCACAGTCTGCTGCCTGTCTGCTGGAGCTGGTGCTGAAGCCTGAGCTGTGCCTGGGGCTGGATGCTTTCCTTTTGCTTTCTTTAGACTTCTGGTAAATGCAGGTGACTATTAGGAAAACAACTTTGCAAAGATAGTTTATTAAATAACAGTTTAATGTCGGTTCCTGAGTGCTCTCTGTGATTATTTCTAATGGTTGCATCAAATAGGAACTTCAGACTGGTCCCTCCCCTAAAGCCACAGGCTTAGCTCTGGCCACAGCCCAGCTGGTGGCAGCAATAGGGACCAGAGTTTTTACAGAAGAGCATTAGGAATCCTGTGGTTACCTGAGACCTTGGGGGATTCACTTTCTCAGGAAATGTGGCCTTATCCTTCAGCTGTTAGATCTAGTTTATGACCTGAGATACGAGGATATGTGTCTCTTCCAAAAGACATTTAATGGGTATTCACATTTGCAATCTTAAATCTTACTCCAGACGTTTGCATAGATTACTTTGTTTTCTGGAGGAGAAAGCTGCTCGAGGCGCAACTCCTCATGTGGCAACCCGCTTTTAGTTAAGTAACTTCTGGGCTGAGTCACTGATCTTTCCTCATAAATCTCTGTTCCTAGTTGAGACTGGAGAACTGCTCTTCCCCTTCATTGCAGCTGCAGTGGGTGAGCAGGAGGACTTGGTGATGGCAGAAGCATCCCCCTGCCTGGGGGAGCCCAAGCTGGCAGGGTTATCCCATTGAGGAGGCACTGGTACACCAGTGTACCTGTGGTGTGTAGTGGAAGGCAGACTACAGCAAGCCTGCAAGATCCACTGTTGCACAGAGAGGGGTGCTGAGTACCTTTGTAACTGCACTTCTCACCCATGTGCGTGTCAAACAGTGTCTGGATAGGCAGGGAAGGAAAGGAGTCTTCTCTGGGCACATGTCTGCAGTGTCATCAACTGGGTAGTTATATCGAGGCTGACACCTTGCCAGCATCGCTGTTGTAAATGCAATCTCAGTGAGTGGCTTTGCCGAGAGCAGGACTGCTGGGTGAAATAGGAGAGTATATTTGAAGTTTAGACCTGCGCTACAGGTTTGCAAAGCAGGAGTCTCCGCTTTGGAGTGCTATGAGAAAGTGTCTCTATTGTTTGCAGGAAAGAAAAGTAGAAAAAAAAAATCCTTCCAGTGTTAATGGAAGAAAAAACAGTGCATTTATCTTTAAATGCAGAACAGCTGATTGCAGAATGTCTCAGCTTGCTCTTAAATGAAGAGAGTAAATTATCCTGACATTAAAATCAAGTCTGTATATAAGAAGTTATTTAAGACAGATGGAACCCCTCTGTGCCCCAGCAACCCTCCCTTGTTCTCTGGGCTGTTGCAGCCAATAGCGCTGTCTTCTCTGCCTGCTCCTGCTGTGCTCAGGTTTACAGGGATGTGCATGGCTGTGCAAGTGGTGCCTGCTCCCAGCCTGGAGAGAAAGGACAGTGTACACTGGTGTGGATGGAGCAGAGGGGCTGTCTCTGGGATAGCCACCAGAGATGCCATCAGTCCATGTCTGTGCTGTCAGATGTCTGATGTCACCTCATACCGGGGGTGATGAGTGTCTGGCTCTCGTGGCTCCCCGTGGTCAATGGGATGAGCACAGGCAGTTCAGGATTGGTTGGCTTTGCTGTAGCAGTGACGTGGTGTGGTCCCTCTCCCAGATCATGGGTTTGTTTCACAAGCCTTATCCACAGCTGGGAACAGCAGTGATGAGGGATCAGGTACTGAACATCCCTAGGAATTAGGACAAGATGAGCAAGTAGTTTAGTCTCCTGCTGGGCAGAAGCAGATTAATGAATAGCCACGGTATGACCATTTCCCTTTTTGTTAGTGGCTAACAGCTTAAAATAAACTGTGCTAGACTCTGCATATACAGTTAACAGAAAATTGGTTTCTATCACGAAGGGTTTATTTTGTGAGCCAGCAAGCAGGCCCTTGCCATTTCAGCAAAATCAGTGTGCTATGACTGTGAGGTGAGTTGTTTGCCTGTGACTTAAAAGCTTGCACTCAGCTGAGCCCAGCGGCAGGGAAGTAAAGTTGTCATAGACACTCTTCTCGTGTCCTTATTTCGTGCACAGTGATCCAGGAGGGCTGCAGGCACCGGGCACCCTGCCTGGTCTTATGGGTGGGGGATCATTCACTCTCATGTCCCTTCCAGTGACAGAGGGGATGGGTGCTGCTGAAGGGGATGATGGGGAGCAGCATGGCTGCCTCGTTGAGCAAGGCTGGAACCTGGTTCTTAAATCTGTATCCCCTGCTCCATGGGTACCCGTGGGTGCCTGGGGGGTCAAAGCGGGGTGGGGGACAAGCTCAATGTGGGTAGGCTGCCTGGAGCTTGGGGAAAAAAAGGGGCTGGGGCTGGTGGATGGTCCTTCTCTTGGGAGGGGAATTGAGATAGAGCTGTGCCTGACCCTGGAGTGTCCTTGCGGGGCTTGGGCAGTGACTGTGCTGCCTTCCCTTACTAAAGCCATTCATGGGAGAGGCTTGATCTTCTAAAACATTTTGAGCTATTATTGTTGCAAAAATGCTGTAGTTCAGGGAGGTGAGATAGGGATAGGAGCAGGAGCCGTGGGGTGAGGGTAGAGCAGGAGGGTTGTGCGGATGCTCCCCAGGCAGCACTGCTTGCAGCAGCCTGATGGCCTTGGCTAGGTACTGCGTTGGTCTCTGTTGGCTGAGCCTTTCTGGTGCTCTCAACCCCAGCCATTCTATACTCATGGTGGTTTTGATAGGGTCTGGAGCATGCCAGGGTCGGCCAGATACCGCATTGGTCTCTGTTGGCTGAGCCTTTCTGGTGCTCTCAACCCCAGCCATTCTATACTTGTGGTGGTTTTGATAGGGTCTGGAGCATCCCAGGGTCAGAAGCTGTTCACAAGGCAGGAATCCCGCAATGCAGGTCGGGGGGAAGGAGGGCAAAATCACCTTACAGCTCCCCATGCCTATGCCTGTGAAAGGAGGATGTCCATTCTTGTTTGTTAAATACACATAAAGAGGTTGAGTGGAGAGAATATGGCCTCAGCGCTCGTTTTCTGCAGCATAAAAAGAACTCCAAGTAACCTAGTTTCAGCTGAAGTTGTTTATGCCTCATCCTCCTCAGTGAACTGTTGAAAGGAAGAATAGTGCTTGTGTTCTCTGGGGTTTGGTGCCATCACTGCTTCTGAGGCTTCTCTAAGTATCCTTAACACTGGTAATAAGCAAAGGTAGGGGGGTGAGAAGAGGTGCTGATGAGAATAGTGTTAAAAGGATTTAGCAAGGTATCACGTGCTGCCGGTAATGAACTCTTAACAGCTAAGGCCCTGGAGGTGGTGTGATGATCAGCTTTTAATGGGGATGATTCTAAGAATTTCAAAAGCATGATATTTTTGCAGCCCTTTGGTGTAGCCCTGTGTGCACACTGTGCGAAGGGCTTCATTACACACTGAGCTTCATACCGGCTTTGCTGCGACCCTGTGGTGAGAGGCTGCGGGAGAGGGTCTGGTGGTGCTGGTGAAGGAGTGGTGGGACCTTCTCCAGGCTCTTTCTTTTCACCTGTATAGGAAACCTCGCTGCTCGGAAGGTCCATGGGGAAGCAACAGACGGTGCCAGTGAGGCCTGTGGTGCTGGGTTGCTAAAAAATTGCCACTTTTTCTGATTCCAATATCTTCAGAAGGTGTGGAATTGTATGTGGGAGGTGGGGAGTTGTTAAATCAGTGCGCCAAAATGGGTGCGTCTCTTGTCAATGCTGTCACCTCAAGCAGTTAGATTCAACCTTATCTTCTTAATTGATCTCTGATGACTCCAAAAAGTTACTCCTATGAGAATACAGAAAGCAAACTCTTGCAGGATGATGAATAAAGGTTAAGCTGGATATAGGCTGATTTCCCATCTCTTCGCAGGCATCCGCAGAGTCTATGAGGTGCACAGCTCTGTTAATTGCTGAGGATGGTTTAGTTTGGAACAGCGTGAAGACCAAATCAAATATTGAATGAATCAAATGTCAAATAAATCCTCATCCAGTTTAGACTTGACAAGAAAATGAATGATTAATGAGTCAGGAAGGAAAATTCATTCTTGGCACATCTAGCAAATGAGGCAGCAAAAAAAAAAACAACCCAAGCTGAAATATAGAACTCTAAGGGCTACTCTCTAAACAAGAGGAAAGGTGAGTCTGAGAAACCTGTCAGTCTGACAGTAGGTAACTTATGTATTTTCTGCAAGCCCTCTCAACCTGTTGCAGTGCAAGGTCTCCTTTACAGGGAATGGCTGGTCCCAGTTTCTTCCCGGACTGGGAGCATGGTGACTTGGTGACAGCTTGGCATCAGACACACAGTGGCAGAGCTTGTGGAGCAGCAGTTCCCCATAAATCAGTTTCCCAACCCCAGTGTCTAAACTGCAGACAGCAAACCTAATTAGTACTAATGGGTGGTACTGCAAATTATTCAGTCTCCAAAGGCACTGTAAAGAGAGTTATGGTTGTAGAGAGAAAGCCACTGTCTGGGGATTGCATTCAACAAACTGCAAGTGCCAGCTGGAGGGTCAGACTATGTTTTGAAAATGTTCTAGGCGAAAAACAGTTCTTTACAGCAAAAAGCCAAGCAATAGATATATGGCAGTTAAAAAACGACAACTGAACTTTCCGTATTTCGTTACCTTTTGACTGCTGTTTATTGACAACCTCTGCTGTGCTGCGCAGAGCAGGGTGATTCTCCTCCTTGGAGATTGTGGTCTAGAAGCCTGTGAGGTGTGTGGGCAGAGGGAACATACCCCTGGCAGCGGGAGGGCAGGTAGGGACGGGCGCTGAAGTGTGGCAGAACTTTCGGGCAGCCAGCTCTCATGCAAAGCATGTGTGTCTGGCCATGAACCGCTCCTGTAGCAGCAGAGGAAGAACTGTGCTGTTTTCCCAAGAAGATGCCAACTTCTGATATAAATATTCTACCTGGGGAGGAGGGGGGTTTAAACTGGGAAACCAGCACTGATATGGTTCTTCCCTTCCCTTTCCCCTTCCTTTCCCCCTTCCCCACTCTCCTCCAGTGATGCTGAGAGAGCATGAGTTCATTTACCCCTGTAAACTTGCCCTGATCGGTACCCACCAGCCATCAGCTGTTTCCTCTGGTGTCTGTAGGTAAACAGAAATACCTTTGTGCCAGCCGCAATGACTGCACCATCGACAAGTTCAGGAGGAAAAACTGCCCATCCTGCCGCCTGCAGAAGTGCTATGAAGCTGGGATGACTCTTGGAGGTAATACTTGAATAACTGGGTCCTTGCAATGGGAGATATCCTGAAGATAACAAGTGTACTTGGCAAACTAAATAAGCAGTAGGTGGCTGAAAAGCTGAGGCTGGTGAAGCATAATGAGCTTCGGGGAAACATTTGCAGGTTTCTGATAGCAGAATGTGAATTTCATTAAATGTGTGTTTGTTTCAGGAAACATTCTTTTCCTTAATTTGAAAATGTGTTCATCTGAAAAAATGTAAACAGCCGGGTAAGCTGGGTTCTCACTCGCGCCAAAGCCTCTTTGAACAGAGCATTCCTAAGTTAAAATTATTTTTCCCAGGCAGAAAGGGGCATTTTCTTCATAAAATTACTTTCTAAAATTCTTTATAAAATTACTGCCCCGGTATTTTTCTTTGTTGAATAGAAGTTGCTTCTGTGTCACCGGTAAAGATACTTGTTACAGGCTGTTCCAAAACCGGCAGCTCTGCCAAAACCTGGCAGCTGCCTGTATCCAAAATCTGAGCGTTTTGCTCAAAATCTGGAAGCTACAACATAGATCTCTGGGTGGCTCATCTCTGAGTTCATTTGATGTGAGAGTGAGGAAGAAAATTAAAATATGGGGCTGATGAACCTTACCCATGATGGAGAGGCCCCTACCAGTGAAGTGGGGGGGGCGTCATGGGTGATGCAGAAGGGAAAGCGGCTGGCAGCGTCAGGCGCAGCGCAGAGTGAAGCAAGGGGGATCCCTGGCTAGTCAGATGTGCCACAGTTTTAGTATAAATACTTCCCCCGTTGCTGGGATGGGCAGTGCCTCCCGGAACTGCTGGAATGTCTTGAAGAGCTTGCTACCGAAATGGGTCTGGTTTATTGCTCATCAAGTGGTTTTAATTTTATTTCTCCCGGAGCAGTTCTATATCTCAAGTTCCAACAAACACGTCCGGTTGGCAGGGCAGGAGCCAGCTTCTCCCCTCTGCTTTTGCAGCACTGGGTAGTAAACCTGAGCAGTGGGGACACAGCTCCTGGGGGAGCAATGCGGGGACATCTGGCTCCTTTCCTCCTGGTAACAAGCAGAAGAAACAAACGTCCCCAGGGGTAATGCAGTCTTCAGACCTCATGATGTCACCCCATATGCTGGCTCTGACCGCTCTTTGTTTATGCTTCCTCTCCACCGTGGATGAGCTGTTGGGTTGGAGTGATATGTACTGGCACATGCAGAGGCGCACCACGATTTCAGAGCATCGGGGAGGTGCCCGGTTGACCTGATGCAGCCAGGCAGGCGGTTTGCTTGCTGGAGTTACCGGGTAGCTATCTGTGTCCCTGTTTCCCAGTTCTGCCCCAACCCCAGTCACCCATCCCAGATAGGGAGTGAGGGCAGAGCACGTAGTCATGCCTGCCCACGTGCCTGCTTGCAGGAGATGCTGATGGCAGTAATTTTTGTGGCTGCTGGTGACCATTCATAGCCATGGCTTACCAGGGAAGCAGGGAGAATCCTGTGGGACCCTTCCCCTTTTGCCTGGGAGGGTTGGGACCAGGACATCAACACCGCTGTGCTGTGGGATTGCTGGGCTCCTGAGTGGGGTACAGGAATGAAGAGCCAAACCCAGCGCTCCAGTCCACAGCCCGCAGAAGGGCTTTGTAATGCCATCCAAAACAAGCTCCTATTTTTATGCACTTTATTCTGGTGAAGTTTCCTTAAGAGAAGACATGCATCAGTGTAACCTTTTCTGCAGGACATGCTGACAAAATTAATGCTAATACTGCTAGCCCCCCCTCCCTTTATTTCTTAAGCTCTTTGGGTCGCCCTGACCCGTTCTGCCTGGTCTGTTTTACATTTGTTTTGAATGTTGGTTTAAAGGCAATTGTTAAAAACATGCACACTCTGAGTTCGTCTGCAGTTATTTCTCCCACAGTAGAAGTGCAGAGCATTTGGAACCGCTTCCAAGCTCCACACAGTTGTTTTTAACTGCTTGTTACTTACCAGTCTCTGGTAAGGTAGAATGGAGCCTCTATGACCAAGCAGACCTGCAACTCTCAGTATGTTTAATGAGAGGAGGCAACACGCTGAATACCTTATTTAGGACTCTCTGCTTTGGCACAGAATGGCAATATGTCAAAGCACTTCATTATTGAGATCACTCTGACCTGCAAACTGAAATCCATTAAACAGAATCTTCTCTCCCATTCTACACTGTAAAGCCCAAGAGGAGGACAAATAAAAAATAAGAAAGAGTAATAATGCAGGTTTTGTGTGCAGCACTGAACATCGGTTCTGCTGGTGCACCGTCCTAACTCTCGCACAGCACCAGCTCGTGCTGCGAATGCAGGTGGCCGCACAGATCCTGCACAGGTATCTGGATCCCTTTGTCCTGCTCCAGTCAGGACCCTGCCACCACTCAGCCAGCACAGCTCCTGTTGAACTGCAGAGCTCTGGGTTTAAGGCACCTCCTGTTTGCTGCCAGTGCATTTTAGTTGTGGCATGCAACATCCCATGGGCCATTCCCACTGTGAGAATGCAGCACCTCTGCCCTCAGCCTAAGCAGCTGCACTCCATGGGGGTCCTGTCCTGGGGCAAAACCTCCCAAACACACAAAGTTCAGTTTGTTTTGTTGATGGTAGGGCTAGAAAACTACTGTAATAACTGCCGATATCTTGTGAAAACCTATGTCTTGAGGTATACCTGTGTTTAGTCCTAATTCAGGTCCAGTTGCTGTGGTTAACGTAGAGATCATGTCTTATAAAAGTGTCTGATACTGATGTAAGCATTTCCAGCAGTGAAGAATCTAACACATTTTTTGCCATGCAGTTGTGATAGCTCATTCCATTCCGTGTCGCAATAGATGTACCTCGTTTTTCATCATGTCTGTTCTTGATTTCCAGCAACTGGATCTTTATTACAGCTTTGCTAGATTGAAAGCATACTTTTATTGGATTTCTGTCTCTGCAGTGGGTTTTGCTGGCTGTGACTTAATAACCCTTTAAGCCCTCTGCACAGACACCTGGGTGAAATTCTTACTTGCTCTAGGGGGTGTTGCCTAGTCTTTACTATTCTTATGGTTTCTGCAGTTCGCCAACACCTCCCTCGTACGGTGAACATCTAATCACAGTTTCCCAGTGTAGGCAGCATCACTGCTTAAAGGCAGTGGTAGGGAGCTCTCTAGGCCAGTGCTTCTCTCCTTCACATGGCTCAGGATCCTGCTAATCCCATGCCCACTGAATTGTCCTGCCAGCTCAGACCTCTAAGTTTGTCCATCAGCTTTTGGTGTGAGTTCAGGCTGCTGAGGATGGAGTTTGACATTCATTGAAAATGGCTTGCTTTTTCAGTTGCTTGATGTATCTTCTTACAGTGAAATGAACATTGCTTTGATAGATTCAGCTTATCAGCAGACGTTGATCAATCTGTTCAGTGATCAGTCCTTAATGTTCATTAATGTTTGCCCATCTATGCAGTGTCATACAGCTATTTTAGTAAAAACGGCTAGTTGTCTTTTTTGGAGTGAAGGTAGACATTCACTAGCAAAGGGCTGTGAACAACCCTCATAAGAAACAAACCTGTCTGATGTTGTTCCAGCATTTATCATTACTTTTTGAGATGTATCATCCGGGTGATTTGAAATCATTCAGCAGCACTGGCTGATTTTATATTGTTCAAGTACTTTTTTAAACTCATGTGGGCCTGACTGAGTCAGCTCTCTTAAACATGTCTGCTGTGCCAGTGCTATTATAATTAACAGCTAAAATTATCATGCTGGAGAAGACTGATAGCTTGACAGGATCAGTTTTTGGCAAGCCACGTGTGGATGTTAAAAAGCTGAAAGAACAGGATACAAGTCAGGTTCTGTTTCAGCTTCTCTGCCGAGAGATTCTCGCCTGCAGCTGATGCCGGCATGCGATGCCTGGGGCTGGCAGGCTTCCCTGTCATTGCTAGTGCAGAAGCACTTTTCTTCCAGGTCCACAGAACTTTCCCAAGTCCTGGCAGTCATGAAAAATCCATGCTGGAGCCCAGCGTGCTCCTTCACGAGGGCTTCAGAAACGCCAGGCAGGAGGGCCGGCAGGCAGGCTTCAGTTGCTTAAAGCATGTGTCACTTCTGTCATTGCTCTCTAGCGTGCTCCCGGGGGATTCTTGCACTGCTGAATATTTTGTCATGATCCTGTATAGTTATATGCGTCCTTCCAGCTTTTTTCAAAGTACATAGGGTGTTTTCTTGGCTAACCCCATGCCTTGCTGCAGACATGACTCGGTGGTGCTGTGCCGGCAGCTGCATGTCAAGGCTTCCCTCTTACTTGCTAACAGCTAAGGGGGACACTGCATGTCTGCTGTCACTTGCGCTTTGTCACCCTATCATGCTTTGGGGAAGTACAAGGTAGACTTCTGCCTAGCTTAGCTCATCCTGGAATGAAAGTATAACAGATGTATTTAATTTCTTTATTCCTATTTTTATTCCCAGTAGCTGCTGAATAGGAGCTACTACTGATAAGGGGTTTTGCAGAGGTGACTGAGTATAAATACTCTTCACCTTTGAAGCTTTTCTGCATCTAGTAACATCAGTGTTTCAGTGATCTATAGAGCAACCGCTCCTGGCAAGCACAAACATCAGGCTCATCTGGTAAGAGCAGTTACCAGTACTTTCTAACATGGAGTGGTTTGGTTTAAGGCTGCAATCTCAGAGCCAGCACAGTTGGTTGCTTGCTCTCATCTTACTTCATACAGTATCTCTTAGGACTAGGTAATTCAATTTTAAGGGAAAAAAAATTAACGTTTAAACCAAACCATGTGTGTGTTTATACAGTGTGGGTTTGGCTCAGTTTACACGCAGGACCTGATGGGTAGTGATTATTCATCTTTGGAAGATACCATTTGGTCTTTATTTCTTTTTTTAAGCCGAGAGCTTTTCTTTCTAGCAGCACTCCTGTCTCTAAAGGTCCAGGGCCAAGCATGACCATGAGACATGGTTTCTGCCTCAGATAGAGTTAGCCCCTGTGCTTCCTTCCCGAATTAATGTGTGGTGCTTTGGAAGCGAGGGGTCAGTGTTCTGTGCTCCCCTCCTCTGTGCTGCTTGTCAAAACCGAAACCCAAGCACAGCTCCTCGGGGAGCAGTGCTATACCTGTCCTGGGGATCAGCTCTCCGGGGCTCAGGGAAGGGAGCATTGGGGTTCTGCCTGATCCTGCTGCTGCCTGTGACTTCTGGAGGGGTGGGATGTGAGGCTCTGGCTGGCCTAACAGCCAAGCAGAGCAGGCTGGAGGATGTCACGCTGCGCTACAGCCCTGCTTTCCCATTTCTCTCTTTAATTACTCTTTTCTGCAGAGCAGCCTATCTTAATTGCTTATATAGTAGATCATCCGAAGTACATTACTTAAAGATCAGCTTTTGAATTGATTTACAAAGCTGCACTATAGCTTGACATATTGATGTTTCGCTGCTTATTCTTCTAATTACAGCTGAAAGGAAACTTGAGATAGTATCACGTAATGAAGGAGCCAAAACCCCAAGGACAATTGGTTTGATGTTATATTCTCTGCTTGAATTAAACAGTTAGCTTTTTTTCTTTAATTAATTAGGGGATTTGGAGTTAGTACAGGGTGAGAGCAGTTCCTGTCTGCAGTAACGTGCCAGCCTGTGTTGTGCTGAACACTGTCATGCAGATATCACATTAGGTGAACGCAGACTCTCAAGTCATGCATCTGAAGCTCCTTGTTTATTTTACTAGTAGATGAGCATCTGCAATTAAGAGCTGGGTGCACAGGAGAGACACTTTGTCATGGTGACATGAGTACAGTCGCTGACTGCCTGCAGTTCCAACCCCACAAGCCTGCTCTACTGGTGTTGCTCTTGAACCTGGCCAGCAGACCAAGGCTGCCCCTGCTTGAGTCTCCTTCTTGCTGGTGGGCTATGGGGAGACTCCAGGGAAACAGCCATGTAGCTTTTGAAATGTATTTTGCATAATGTATTTGTAGAGTAGTGACCCAGCTGGGAGAGCTTGGTTATGAGGCAGCAGGCACTGCAGGAGCCCCAGGCAAGGGGAAGAGTTTTATCTTGGTTGCATCACTTCCACTCTGGCCTGGAGTGGAACAATCCCACTTGAGCATCTGAGTGCAATGGCTATTTTTCCCTGGCATGTGACCACCTACTGAGTTAATTTGCTTGCATTGCTTCCCTTTTTAATTGCGTGTGAATGGTTGTTTTAATTGAGTCACCTCTTCTCTCTTTTTCTTGGTTCTTTCTCTCTGTTTCTAAGTGGGATTTAATGTGATACCGGTCACAGCTGAGAACATAAATGATGCTTGTTATTTTCATGTTAGATTAATGGGTTTCCTTGCACATTGTCCCTTTTGCCCCTATGTGAGGTCTGCAGTGCTGGGGCACTCTTTGGGTGGCACGCACTGAAGGAGTAGCTGCTGGTCATCAGTTTTCCTTTCCTCATGAATATAAATGTTGGAGCCGGAGGCCAAGAAACCTCAAATTTCTCTTTTTGATTTTAAGCCTCACACTGAAATGTGTCACTCCCACAGCCCGCAAGCTGAAGAAGCTGCGCAACCTGAAGACACAGGATGAAGCGGAGACAGCCAGCTCATCCAGCCCCACTGAAGAGCAAGCTCCCAAGATGGTGATGACGCGCATTGATGGGTATGAGTGCCAGCCCATCTTTCTCAATGTCCTGGAGGCCATTGAGCCTGGCGTGGTGTGCGCTGGCCATGACAACAGCCAGCCGGACACCTTTTCCAACCTGCTGACCAGCCTGAATGAGCTCGGGGAGAGGCAGCTGATCTATGTGGTCAAATGGGCAAAGGCTTTGCCAGGTAAGGAGAAAAACTAAGAACTCCACACCCTTCCCTGGTATGTTCCTAAAGCCTCCTGCATGCATCACTGGGGTGGATTCGAAGGAGGTGGTCTGCAGCCCGCATCCCTCCATCCCATCACACAGTTCAGCTCCTTGGGGAGCATCTTCATGGGGCATCTGCCTGTGCAATGTGCCCGTGCAGCAGGCAGCGGCAGCATCAGGTTTGTCTCCTTTGGGTGGCTGGTTGGTGGGAGAGGTGACTAAGGGGTGACAAAGTGTGTCAAAACTTACGCTTTGGTTCTGATAACCCCAGCACATGGCACCATGTAGGCATGCAGCTCTTCCCCATGCAGAGAGGTTTTACTCCACTTCCAGGGCTGTGTTCTCCAGACCTGCAGAGGTTTTCTCTGAGCCAGTCCCATAACCTGCACGAAGTGATGAAAAGGGTAAATTCCCCAGGTGAATCACCAGTGTGCCACTTCATGATCGGAAAGTGAGATGGGGGAATCTGGGCTGAAAAGAACTGAGGCCGGAGGTGTGGGAGAAATACTTCATCACTGTTTTTGTATTTCACAAGCCAGTTAATTGTATAGTAGCAAAAGAGATACAAACAAAATCCCAAAGGGCTTTTTCCTGGCAGTCACATTACTCTTGTACAACAGGCTGGACAGATGTATTTATGAGACGTTGATAGTTGTGATATGGGAGGAGTATGTAAGGGTCAGGAGTTTGCCAAATGGTAATAGTGAGCAGGTGCTGTTAACAGAAACATCCTGGTGACACACGGGTTTCATTGAGAACGTTCTTTGGTTCTGAGCGTAGAGGTCGCCAGCCTGTACAGCTGCAAGTCGTAATCCTGCCAACTGAGTGAAATTACAGAAGCCTGAGACCACTCTGGGTGCAGTGGCATCCAGTTCACCTTCCAGCATCCCTGAGACTGGGGCTTGGGGACGATCCCGAGCTGCCTTCCTCACCCTGGCCCCATTCTTCAGGAAATGTCACAGAAAAGAGGGATCCTACTATTTGTTTGAGGTGATAGGACCAAAGCAGGAAACTGAGACAAAATAAGTTTGCCAAAACCTGGTGATGGACCTAGTTAGACATGTGACATTCCCAGAAATTTCGCAGTCCCCCCGGAAGTAGCTGGACTGCTGGTCCAGGAGGGGTGTTAGACTGAAGATGCGTAAATGCAGAGTAGCCCATTCTGTTTCTTATGTTCTTGAGTCAGAAAAGGTTCACCTAGCTTGTGAAACCAGGAGCAAATCATGATTTCTCTTCCGGCTTATCTACATCAGACATCAAGATTCCTCCAGAAAAGTACACGGAGACACCACCAAACCTGACTGGCAATCGGTTGTAAAACTGCAGGAGTGCTGATGGAAAGGGAGAGTGCTTTGAAAAACATTTTTCATTGTAACCACCTCCTTATCAAAAGCTTTTATTGTTCTGTTACTACACCTGCTCTCCAACCCCATGGTGCACAGTGGTGCCAGCTGCTGCACTGCTGCCTCCCAGGGCTGGGTGCCCACTGTGCCAGTGACAGCATCTGGGCAAGATTATTTCTTACATCTGAGCAGTTACAGCTTAACCACTACACCCTCCTCAGGACATGGATCCCTCCTGGAGCTATGATGGGATGCTGCCAACCACAGAGCTGGTCTGGCCCATCATTAGCATCACTGTGCCTGGAGCAAGCATGAAGCCAGTTTGTTTTCTGCGACTTTCCCCAGTAGTTCCCTTGTGTGTGCCAGCACCGCAGTTGAACAGTAATAACCACAAATTTGCCACTTAGTTGTTCTGCTGGTGGTTTCTAGGGAAGGAATAAGCAACCGCAGCAGTATTGCTGTTGTGGAGCTCCAGGCGGGTGGTGGCCATGCAGCCCCTTTGCTTCGGCAGGTTCTGGATCCCAGTGTGGGCAGCCATGCCCACCACTGCCCCTCCTGCACACACTGTCTGCCTTGCTTTTTGGGTAGACTTGCAGTATCCCCATAGCCAGAGGTGGTTTGCTCTCTCTTATTTATTTAAGTTACATAAAGCCAAAGTGTTCTCATTTCCCAGGTCTGCAGGTTGGCTGGGCAGCCCGGCTTTCAGTGGGCTCAGGTGATGTGGGTGAATGCAGGTAGGGGGAGAAATGGAAACAAAACCAAAGCAATTTAAAACAGCGGCATGTGGTTGTTTTTATCAAAGCAGAAAGATGTTCACACAGTTTCATGGAAAGCGAGAGGCTGTTTAATGAATGCTGTTGCTGGTGAGGTGCAATGGGAGCAGAGTAGAGGGCTTGACCTGCTGCACAGCAGCACAGCCTGGCTTGCCAGGGAGAAGGAACAGTGCCCGGGGCCAGCAGCCGAAGCAACACATCTTGGCCAGCCAGTGCTCCTGCCAAACACTGCTGTAACTCTGCCTGCTGGAAGTGCTGCGTGGTCCTCAGCAAGGGGGAAAATGCCATCCCCTCTTCTCCTTTCCCTGTTAATGAAGCACATCTAGCACAAGCATTGGCTTAAAGGTGAACAAGCTCCCCTGTCTGTCAGTTAAGATGCATATCAATGTAAAGGGGAGAAGGTTTTTGCTTTCCAGTGACTGCTGCTGGTGGGAGAAGGGGGAACTTGCACCTGTAGTGGAGGTAGCCTCAGCCTGATAACACTGGCAGTAGAATAATATTGGTTACTAGGTGATTATTAATCTTGCATCCAGCATTGAAACTCATCTGCATAGCAAGAGTGATTAATATGCAGCAAGGTGTTGTTGCACTTCTTCCAGCGAGGTTTCAGTGTTGGCCTAGAAACAAGACTGCATCAGGTAGGAGCATTTCTGCATCCTGCTTGCCTGCAGTAGCAATACCAGCCTCTGTCCAGTGGAGAAAACGGAGTGTCTGACCCTTTGGATCCTGTGCAATTGAAATTCTGCACAGGAGAAGGTAGAATCAAACTGTGGTTTTGCTGAAAAGATTAAATAAGCACTGCTTGTCAAGGAAGCTGTTGGAACACAGAATTAAAAAATCTCGTTAAATCCATAAAATCTGTCTGCTTCAAGGTAAGTGGAAGGAGTGCGTGTTCTCCCTGCTCCATACGCATAAATTCAGTAAAGGCCTTACAGCTAATTTAGACCAGCACTCAAACACATTAGTTTAAGGGTCATTCTAACTGGCAGCAAATGAAAAGTCTTCGGTTTGTTCCTGAACCTGTTAGGAAAACAGCTTGTCAAAAATAGCTAGGCTGTGGCTCTGCTGCCAGCACCGCAGTTGAATGCCCTCTGTGGTTCTAGCAGCTCGGTGCACAAGTCATCAGGTGAAATACTCCATGGGAGATGGACCTATTTACTAAAGCTATTGCGAAATGCCTGTGTACTTGGCATTAGTGCTTCGGGGTGTTCCAGGCCATCGCTTGCTTTTCTGTTTCAAATATATGGCCTTACAGTATATCTAAATCACCGTTTAGCTATAAGGATGCAATTAATTGTGCATCTTTTTTCATTCTCCAGACAGTAAGACTTCCAGAGACACAATGAGTATGTTTTTATATTAGAAATGCTATTTATGGTAACGTGTGCTCAGCTGCTGATCTCTTAGATAATTAATCTGGCACAGCACTGCATCAAGAGAAAATATAAAGAATTTCTTTCCAAGCTCTGCTGCTTTGTGATTATTCACAACAAAATGGCATTGATCTTTTTCAAGTCGTCAGTAAATCTGATTTTACTTTTACTATCATTTCTTTCCGTAGAAAGAAATCTTCATTTGGGTCTCTTCAAAACGTGCCAATACTAAGAAATTTAACAGTATATTATGGCATTAAGTTTGTATTTATTTTCTTTTAGAGTGATTCTGGCAGTACCTCATTTAAGATGTCTGGATGGGGGAGGTTTGCAGGAAATTATAGGTTTTTAGAGACAGTTTTGTTTAAAGGCATTTAGCTCAGAAACTGGAAGCAATGATTCCTTTTAGAAAACTCAGCCAGTGTGTTTCTAGAACTCGTTTGTGTGGACAAGCAGAAAGCAGTTTTAAGTCTTCTGGCAACGAAACTGTTGTGTTCAAATACCTTTCCTTAAACACTGGTAAAGCTTCCACAAGTATTTTATTTTAAGTGAACATAATTACAAGGTAATGAACAAGAGCACCAAAATCCTTCTCATAGCAAAGATTAGGAGCAACAAATAGTTACCCCAGCTAGGGTGCAAAGCTGATAATCAGCGGTGGAGGGGAAGCCAGCCCCAGATGAGACTGGCTGCCTACAGAGGTGGCTTTGAGAGCTGGTTTGCACAGGCATGGCAAGCAGGATAAGGAAGTTCTGCCATTGGTGATGGTGTTCCCAACAGCTTTGTCCTGTTGGTGCTAAACCCAGCTAAAGGGGAATGGATCATTTGTGTGAATTAAGGCTAAGTTTACATAGTTTGCTGTTCATGGGTATGTTTTCTAAGTCACTTGTAAGATTACAGGTTTCATCTTTGGTGGTAAGACTTACAGGCCTTGCTCCCAAAACATAGGCACAAGAGAAGGCAAACATCAAAGACCTTTGGTTTGTATTCTTTCTCACCTCACCGTTTCCATCATGCCTTGGCTTGTGGTTCTGGCCCTGCAACACCACTTGGGACCAGCAGAACTTCCCAAAAGAACATCCTAATTTGGGAAAGGGTATCACTTCCCAACCTTATGGACCTGAGAGGGATGAGTGTGTAGCAGGCAAGGTTCATCCTCGTTACGTGGGTGCCAGTGTGGGAGCGTTCCCTACACCATCTCGCAGCCTACTTTCTTCAAAGTCTCAGCCACAGGGGCCACCACATGGCTCCTCTTCAAGGAACTCACATGTTTCCAATCTTTTCAGAAAGTCTGGGCAGGGAAAGAGAATGGTGACAAGTACAGAGCAGCAGGAAATTCAAGGAAGTGCTCACTGTGAATGGCTTTATTTTTACTAGGCAGTGAATTATTCTCTGACCAAATTTACTGGATAAATAGAAAGGTTTTTTTATAGCATGGTGTACTGTAGTTAGCTGTGAAAATCTAACTTAGACATGTCCTAGAGATGAGTATGGCTGATTTTATGAAGTCCTGGAGCTGCCCGGTTGCCTTGTCTGTACTCGTGTGCTGTGAATGAGTTTCTCTCTGGCTGCCAGAAGGTTCATGTTCTGCTGGTAGCTGAGCACCACTGTGGTGGGAATCACCCATTCAGATTCGGTGGCGTGCTACTGGCGCACAAACTTCAGGTTTTTAATCCAGTGATATGCGATCTAGAACAAAAATGTACAAATGTAAGGTGGGTTTAGTCAGCAGTAAAACACGACTTGTGCTCATTTGCAGTTGACAGCTTCCCAAGCAAGAGTGAATGGCCTCAGTGAGTTATTATTGCACACTGGAGGTGTTGGACTCGCTTTAAAGTTTCACTGAAGTAACAAATGATTTTCTTGAAACCAGATCACATTTGCCTACTTACAAGTATTTGGTAAAAAGTACCGCGTTAGAGGTGTTTGTGTGGGTGTTGTAAACACGCCTGGGATTTGGCTGTGAACTGCCATCTGGGAATACTAATTTGAATTTAATTGATATATTTGTTTAGCTTGCGATTCAGCAGAAGTTTCCATATTCATTTTCGTGTTCGTTAGATAAATGCATTGTGTATTTGACAGAGAAACCGAAGCAGCCTGTTAACCATGACATGAGGCCTCATGGTTACTCGCTGTCTCTGAGCATTATACATTACAGTCCATTTGCTTAAATTTGATGAAGTCCTAATCGATTTGAAGGGTTTTGTCTTATCTCCTGGAGTGCCAAAATTGCACCAGAGGAGGCAATTGGTTACTGACGGCTTCTCAGAGCCTGGAGAATGTGATCTGGTTAATTGTGTTGTTGCTGGGGCTCCAGCTCCCCTCCAGCTGATTTATTTCTGTTAGAAGAGCAAAGCAAACAGGTCCTCACCAGCTGTTTCTTTCACTTACTTTTGACATACCGTCTCACATGGTGACTGTGAATGTTTTGGAGCAGAGACTTTGGGAGTTACGCTGTGACTGCAGAGCATGTGGCACAGTATGTTTCAGTGGGTCTGGGTGTCTAGTGCCAGAAACAAAGGCTGTTGCAGGGCAAGCCTGGTGCCAGCATCGAAGTTTGGTTGTGTCCCATAAGGGACTTTAGGAAGTCACCGAATCCCATCCTGCTGTGTCTTTGTCCAGACTGTTGCAGAACGGTGCTGGTTCACTTCACTGGGTCTTGCAAAGCCTTCAAATACAGTTTGTAAAGATCTCTAAGACTCTCAGGGGGAGGATGTAATTTATTACCCCTTGTCACTGCTTTCGTGTTTAATGCTTTGCTGCTTGTGTTCTTCACCCAGTCTTTATCCCTTCCTTATGCCTGGGGATCTCCTTTCTCCCCTTCCAGTTGCAGGTGTGTGCTTTGGCTGGTTATGAGGGTGGGTGAGCACCTGGCTGTTGACACTGTGGTTGTGCCACCCGAATGTGTCTGTGTGTCCTGGGATGAGCTGAGGTTGGGCTGTGGACCACCTTGTCCTCATAGGAGTAATGCAGGAGGGCTGGAGAAAAACAGACCCCGTACCAGCAAGGAACCCAATTTTAATTTGTAAAATCTCCTTCTCCTTTTTTAACAGGATTTCGCAACCTGCACGTGGATGACCAGATGTCAATAATCCAGTACTCTTGGATGGGCCTTATGGTGTTTGCTATGGGTTGGAGATCTTTCACCAATGTCAATTCCAGGATGCTTTACTTTGCTCCGGATTTGGTCTTCAATGAGTAAGTGCAAAATAACAGCAATCTAATACTGTGTTCTGTTTGGGTCAGACTAGGTGAGAATAAATCAAGGCATTTGCTTTCATTATGGAACGTATAGCTTAGTAGTCGTACTTTCAGGGCTGACTAACAAAGCATTGGAGGGCCCTGCTTTTTGTCCTCTAACTGCTCTGCAGCGATCTCCAGGAGCAGCATGTACAGTTGCAGTGCCTCTCCTGGTCCTTCTTCCTTTTCCCTCAACCTTGCCATGGGTTCGACTTCCACTGGGCAAGAGCTGGTGCTGGGTATGAAGGGCTGGTCTGTATAGACCTGCCTTTTCTCGCTGGGATCTGAGTTTCTATTTCCAGCTTGGCTGATCAGCTGGACCAAGTAGGAAGAGCAGCAGGCTTTTATTGCAACTTCCTGATGGGTTCTCTCTTGTGTACCATCAGCTTAAGAGTTGGGGAGGGTTTGTTGACATGAAAGTAGAAGAGCTTCGGAACAATAACAATGCACAGCCGCAAGCAAAAGCACACCTTGTCTCTGAGAGCTCTGAGCTTCCTACGCCTCGCAGATAGCCGCACTTAGGGAATCATTGCAGCTGCTTTTCAGGAAGACAGAGGGTCAGGCGAGCCCTGCGAGTCCCAGGTAGCCATCCATTTCTGGATGGGAATTACATGCAGGAATTTTGGAAAACATTCTGGTTGTGTGTGCAAGCCTATTGCTGCCAGCATCCCCCAAGACAGAGCTCAGGTTCTTGTCACAGGGGACGTGCCAGGTGAGGCTTGGATTGCTGGGATGGGCAGAGCATGTCCTCCCATGCACATCGCGCAGGCAGCGCTTTGATCCTCTTGCTGTGCGTGACGTGTCTTGCCCTGCCAGGTACCGGATGCACAAATCCAGAATGTACAACCAATGCGTCCGGATGCGGCACCTCTCTCAGGAGTTCGGGTGGCTTCAGATCACACTGCAGGAGTTCCTCTGCATGAAGGCTCTACTCTTCTTCAGTATTAGTAAGTTCTCACATCCTTTCCTCAGCAGACCTCCAGTTGCTGTACACTGTATTGCCGTAGATGTATCTGGTGCTTTCCCTGTGCATGTACTCATACTTTCCAAGGGATGGCTGTGGATGTTCTACCCTCTGATCCAGTCTGAGCTGCTTAGAGATAACGAGCTGTCAAGCATTCAGGTGCCCTCACCCAGCTCCTGCAGCTAGCTCATCCCACCCCTGCACAGTGCAACATTTCCACATGCAGTTCCTGCGGTAGGTTGCTCCTCAGCTCAGCTCCTCTCATCACAGGGCCTCCGAGCATCAGCTGCAGTGCAGGAAACTAGTGCTTCAGTTTGTCATATTGCTTCTTGTTTTTAACAAGCGCTGAACTTGGCTTAGCAGCCGTCCAACAAGCTGATCAGAGTGAGGGCTATAGCAGAAGCGGAGCTGTTGGGCAGATCTTTCCTCTCAGGTCTGCACTGACCTCTTCCCCAGCCTTCCTCTGGCTCTTCTGTTTCTCCACTCTCTGAGCAGCTCTCACTCTTTCCTTCTCATGTTCCATCCAGTTCCAGTGGATGGCCTGAAGAACCAGAAGCTCTTTGATGAACTTCGAATGAATTACATTAAGGAACTTGACCGTATCATCGCTTGCAAGAGGAAGAACCCTACCTCCTGCTCTCGGCGATTTTACCAGCTCACCAAGGTCCTGGACTCCGTGCATCCTGTAAGATGACAGTGAAATGTCTATGTATACACATAAGAAATTATATAAGAAGGAAACTTTTTACAGTGAGAATGATCATTCACTGGTACAACCTCCCAGGATCGTGGTGGTCCCCATCACTGGAAGCTTTCAGGATGCGAGACTGGACAGAGTTTTAAATAGTGTCCTCCAGGCTCCCTTTCCCAGGGAAGGTTGGACTGGGTGTCCCTTCAAGGTCCCTTCCAACCTGGGCTGTTCAGCGATTCTGTGGTTCTTTGTGGTTTGTTTTTTAACTCTCATACACCTTTGCAGGAACAGTATTGCAGTGTGCTCCCATATTAAGCAACAGAGAAAAGACAGGCACGAAGTCTACTGAGGGAGTGAGCTACCTGTGTCTGTCACTCCCTGCAGTAACCACTCTAGTGCTGGGTTTGGGGGCTTCCATTTTTAGCAATGAAAAGCTCTTTGTAGATGGTACTTTTCTATTGTCAGCCTATCAGAACAGCTCAAAATCTCAGTGCCCCCAGTGAACCTTCTCTGATTACGGCAGTGAAATCAAATTCTCTATTTGTGACTGAAAGTTGTACTGGTGACACTTGAGCTAGACCTTTCTTTTTCCGTGGGGGAGAGCTCCATGCTTATACAGTTACATGTTTATAAGCAAAAAGTAATCCTTAATAACTGAAGTCAGCATCATCTGCACAGTAAGACAAGTCTCTGTAGGAGTAAAAAAGTGCCATTTCTATTCATCCCCGTTTTTGTGATACTCAGTAATGTCCGAGTGTGCAGGACCATGGCATGTTATGCTCCATGCTCCCAGGGTGGGTAGTTCCCTCGCTTATCCTCGAAACGCGTACCTGCCGTCTGACAGCTGCTAGCAAGGCAGCAATGGCCAGAAAGCAGAGCACGTCCCACTGCGGCAAGGTCCAGCCGTGGCCGGCTGTGTCTGCTAACGCCTGCTCCTTATCTTCCCAAAGAAATCACTGCCCGGGGACTTCTCATGTAACAAACTTTCTTTCTCTCCCAGATTGCCAAGGATCTGCACCAGTTTACATTTGACCTTTTAATTAAGGCACATATGGTGAGCGTGGACTACCCCGAAATGATGGCTGAGATCATCTCTGTGCAGGTTCCCAAGATCCTGTCTGGGAAAGTCAAGCCTATCTACTTCCACACGCAGTGATTTTCCGGAGAGACCTCCCAGTTCTGCCACCCCCATTTCAGCAATCTCCTGCCAATTTTTTCTGCACTACTGTACTGCAGTGCCTTGGGGAATCCCCTCTACAGAGACGGTGTGCCAGGAGGATGGACAGTGGCAAACTGTCCTGCTGGGGTTCCTAAGATTCTGGTTTTCCTGAGGTACCTCTTGAACTGAGCTACCTGCCTCAGCTTCTGCCTAGATTTGGCTGGCTCGCCACGCTGGGACAGGGGACTGTGACACAGTGGCAGTGCCACCATCCCTGTGCTCTCTCATTTGTGTGTTTTCCACAGTGACTTTCAGTGGCCCGGGGCTGCGGGCGATCAGGAGGAATGCCAGCAGTTGTTGAGCTTGGTGGTTTTTAAAGAAGAAACAGGACAAGACAAGGAGCAGGTTGAACCTGTCAGTGTGTGGGGGTGCTGCTTTACTGGCCTCCTTCAGGACTTTTAAATTGCATTAATGGTGCTGGGAAGCAGATGAGTTAAAATATTGCAGTAGGGAAACAGAGAAGAGCTGGGGGATGAGATGGATTTGCAGCCTGGTGACTTGGCAGGGCCCACTGCTGACACAAAGCCCCCGTGCAGCTGCTGAGGGGTCTGCCCTGGACAGCACGCCTGCATATGCAGCATCACTATTAGCTGATGGAGCGTTACAGGGTGTCAACAAAAGGGTTGGAGAGGAAGATGAGCTTCCCAAATTCCCAAAGCTGACGAATGGCTACTGTTTACCACCTGGGATGGTATTGCTATGTCCAGTCAAGCTGGATCTTGGTCTGCCCCACAGACTCCCAGGCACTCAGCAGTCACATTCCCATCCTCAATAGCTGCTGCTCCTTCAACACAGCCGTACTCACCTCTGTAAGTGCCTGACGTTCTCAGACCTCACGCTCCCCCTTCCTCCCGCGGGCAGCCAGGGCCCCTGCCCAGCCCCTCACGAGCTCTGCTCCCGCTGGGTGTCCCCAGGCCCTGGGTTTCCATCTACATCACTTATTTCCCATTTGTCCCAGCTATTCTTTCTGATGCCAGCAGACAAGCATCCCGGGAGCAAAGCAGCGGGGCTGGGATCTGCAGCACCCGTGAGGCTGCAGGATTCCTGCTATCAGTCCCATGCTTCGGGAGGTGGCTGTGACAACTGGCTGGTGCTGCTATGGCACTGCAGGTAGTTGCAAAAGAAACGCTGAAGAGACCTTCTGCCCTTCTAAGCAGTGCACATGGCTACTGCTAATTGCAGTGGTTGATTGCAGCCTGGGGGACGCCATCCCAAGCACACTGTCCCATGTGCTTCACCAGTCCGCAGCAGCTCGATGTGGCAGTGGCAGAGCCCAGTCCATAGGCTGATGCAGCACAGACTGCAGCTCCACAGTAAGGATGGATAAATGCGCCCTGGCTTGACCGGTGGTTGGCCCACAGCCAGCAAAGAGCAAAGGCTGATCGGTCTGCAGCTGCTGGTGGCCCTCAGCAGTCAGGAGTATCTGAGAAATGCAGGCTTGGTTTGTCAGGCTTGACTGTTTTCATACCTCAGGTTCTGAAGGGAACACAGGCCCATTCGATGCCTGGGTTCTGATGTATTTGATGGGCTCCGTTTCCCATGCAGTGGCCAAGCCTGCATTGTCCATTGTACTTCAGTTCCCTCTTCCTGCACAGCGTGAGCACACCAGAACTGATCAGACACATTCCCCCTGTGTAATACCAGCTGCTTGTCTTCGTTGGGTGTCTTTAAAAGCAAAGAGAATGAGGTTGCAGACAATTGATTGCTGCACATGTGTTGTGCAGAAAACAGCACTAATGCCTGTGCTGCTTGGATCATTCTTGAGCTGAGCATCACCATCAGCTCTTCAGGCAGACACCTTCACGGTACTTCTGGGTTCTTTGTAAACTCTCAGTTAAAACAAACAATTTTCCTGATAGTTTTCAGTCACTCTGTGGGATTTTCATTAAGGGAAGGGGGAGGAATAAAACCCTTAAAACTATTGAAGGGGAGGAACTTTCTTTGCAGTTGTTTGTGATGGGTTTCCCTCCTCTGCTGGAAAGTGGCTCTGCTTGTGCTCTTCCTCTTGAAACCCCTCCATGTGGGATGGCAACAGAATCCTTAGATAACCTTCCTGAATGTCAGCCAGGAGGGACGGTGTTCTGAGTAAGCTTCTATTTTAGAGGGCTGCAAGCATTTTAAATGTTAATATGATCTACTAATATTTGCAAATGAACTGGTAAAAATATCCTGCTGGTGCACTTCTGTCTTCCTGAACATTTTCTGCAGAAAGCAGAAGGGCACAGTGAACAGCTGGGTGGGTTCTCTCTCATCAATGATCAGGATGTTTAGGAGCAATCTGAAGAGCTCCTTTGGAGAGCTTTATATTTTGCACAAGCTCTAGTCAGTGAAGTTTTCATTAGTCAATGAGTGGGGGTATTCTGCTGGGTACTTTTCTGCTGGGAGATTGGGAAGAAATCAAGTTTAGTAGGGATTTGCATGCGCTGATTTAATGGTGGAAGCACAATGCGAATGAAAAGCCATTTAGAAGGGGATGCTGCCTGTGCATCATGTGCTGGATGTGTGCGGCTCATGAGTGGACAGGTTTGATGTGTGATGGGGCGGGAGCTTGGGTGAGGTGCCCCCAGCCAGTGGGCAGGAGCCAGCCAGGCTGCCATCAATGAGCACCCCAGGGGTCCTCTGTGCTCAGGTGGCACTGTCCTTCGGTTCTTTGTCTCTTCAGCATCAAAGCAAACTTCTGCAGCTTTTACATTCAAAAGTCGACTTCTTATGACATCGTTAGAGTGGTGACCAGAGGGTGCGGGAACTGGGATCAGGAGCAACTGTGTGTGCATTTGCTGGGGGTGTTAACACTTTCATTGTTTATTTTCATGGACTGCTCCAGGAACTGGGTCAAAATGAGGCTTAAGAAATATCAAAGTCCAGATCCTGCCATGTATCTTTGTACTTTATGTTCTGTTCTGCAGTTTTTGTCTTCTTTTGCTTTAATAAAGCAAAGAGAATTTCACCATCCTCACAATCATGTCCATGCTGTCCCTGAGGCTTCCCTCGGGATGGCCAAACCTCTGGAGGGGGGACCCCTTTGGCATGTCTGATTCCAAATTCCACCTTGGATTCACCAAGGTAGATACCAAGTGAGTCAGCCTTGGGGAGGGGAGGCAGGATGCTCACCACCTTCACCACCACGTGCTCCTTTTGCTCTTGTTGCTCGGTTGGGGTCATTGCCAGGGTCTGCAGGGATGCTGAAGTGGTACCTGAGGTGACCACTGCCTCCCATCAGCTGGGCTTGCTGCCCTCCACTGCCAGGTCACCACCAGCGCAGCTCCCTGTTACATCAGCTGCCACTCCACTTGCTGAGCTCTCTCCCTCGATGTTTCAATGACATTTGTTAAACATACATATATACTAAAATAAAAGCATGCCCCACTTTATATTGCTAAAGAGATCTATTTAATATAATGCTCTAAGGGAGTTTCTTTTCTGATTGCACACTGATTGCAACTAACTACTCTTCAGGAGACGAGTCAGTCTATGCCAGTAATAATGGAAACATTTAATTTAATGTTTTTTCTGGTTAGGTATTGCCCAGTTTTCAAAGGTCCATCTGTTCATGGCATGAATGGAACATACACTGGTGTGGTCTGGTGTCGGTATCTGCTTCTCCAGCTTTCTTGCAGATGATTCTGTAGCCAAGACAAGGATAGTATTTGCACTTGAGGGACAACAGAGCGTCCTTTATTTCTGCCCTCTTTGACTGCTCAGTGTCTTCGCGCTTTTGGACGGAATCCTGGAATTACAGCGTGGTAGCCGTTTTCTGACTCTTTCAAAGCAGACTGCTGGAGGCACAGGAAGTCTTTCACGTGCCGTGAGGACTGGCCAGCTTGTCCTCATCACTGTCATGTCCCAGTGCCCAGCAGCTACTGACACGGAGTTCCTGGAGGGTGGCTGTTGGGCAAGATGCCTGTGTGTCTGAGGGACAGGCAGAGGTTGCCAGTGCTTCATGCTGGGGTTTGGGGCAGGTTGTGGTGTGGCCGCATGGGGCTGGAGCTTCTCTGCACCCACCTACTCCCATGCAGCACGGAGGGGCTCCTGCTCATTCCCTTTAGAAATGGCAGGGGAACCTGCATTTGTGATTCAGAAAGTAAATATCTGCACCACACATAAAACCACAGCAAATTTATGATGAGCTGCTCTCTGTGCTGGGTATTTTGTGTTCTGTGGCAATTTTATGCTGGTTTTATTTGTTAACACGTCTCTGTAATGAAAAGAGTTCCCTATATTGATATATTTTATTTTCCTTGTAATAAGCCAAAAAAGCTCATTGCTGGTGCCTTTTTGCCTGGGGAGGACTCTCAGCTCACAGCTATAATCATGAATGTAATGAAGCATAATGTCTCTGCAATTGCTTGTTTCACCATAGCCGAGTGCAGTCATGGAGCAAACACTGCAGGATTACCAAAAGAAAAAGCTCAAGTAGCCTACAGAATGGGAAGAAAGACTTTTCAGCTACAATAAGGGTTATTTCCCCAGGCCTGGTTCCAAGGCGAGGGCTGAGATTTCAGCTTCCTCCTATGTGTGACACAGAAGTCTATGCCCTGACTTGGTGGGACTTCGCTGCACTGCGAACCTTTAGCCTCTGCAAGTAATGCAGTGAGGCCAAAGCATACACATATCACTTTATTGCGGCTGCAACCATATTTTGTTGCAGCATTTTTTCAGTCACCTTTCAGAAATGGCAGGTTTTTTGCCCAAATCAGTGGCATCTGAGGCCAAATTCTGCTTCTAGAGAAGGACATTAGTTGGACTGTTGCCTTTGTTTTGTTTTGTTTTGTTTTGTTTTGTTTTTTAAATTGGAATGGAATGCATTGAATAAGGCAAATGGAGACTTACAACAGTGCATTGTCAAGAGCAGAGAGCAGTGATGGCGCTGCCTTGGCCAGTGAGGTGTGGTGGAGGATGCCCAGGAGATGACCGTGACTCAGAAGTCACCATATGGGACTGAAGGACATTTATTCTCATAACCAGAGGGAAACCTGCCTGACATCCGGGATAAAGACAAAACCAATTACGCTGGGGAAATGAAAACATTCACTTTTTGACTGGTTTAGTCCATGCTTGGGTCCCACGCAAGCCCTCAGCCTGTGCTGTACCACAGGGCAGACCTGCACGCTTGGTGTTCAGCTCTTTTTGTAATCTTAAAATCTGTTGTTCTGAGTACAATAAAGGCAGAATCTTGTTTGTGGGAACACTGCTCAGTGCGTGGTTTTTGGCTTTTGTTTCTGTTAATGTGCATGGAAACCGTTACCCAGTGTGACAAATGTTAGCTGTTGAAGACACCAGGAAAAAGCAGGTCATTTTTCAGTGGATGAGGCTGCATGTTGGGTCATTCATAGGCTGTTTTTCGCAGTCAGATTTTGCTATTAATCACATATCTGAACTGTTGATTCATTTACACATCAATTGACTAATCCTTTCATGTATGCCTCTTTGGGTCTTTTAAATTGAATTTCGTTTGATTATTGTATTTCTCAAAGCAAGCAGCTAATAAAGGCCAGTGTTCTCCTCCTCTTGTTGTTATTTTCACTATCTTTACGAGCACTTGTGAATCCATTCTGCTGGAACTTCTTCATGAAATTAACCTATGTTCTCACAAGTAATAAAAAAGACTTATCTGCCTGCTTTTTAATTCAAGGCACAGATGTGAATGCTGCACAGGGTCAAGATTCTGTTCACTGTGAGACAAACCAAAGAGCTTGGAAAAAAAATAATACCTCATTAGTCCACAAGTAGCTGGCAGTGTCTAGTGTGTAATTGTGCAGCAGCAGTACATGTACCAGTACCCTGCAGGCTGAAAGCAGAGTGTACTGATTGGTTGTCATGGTTTAAGCTCAGCCGTAACTCATGCAGTCGCTATCTCACTGCCCCCCCTTCCTCCCTGGCCTGCTCCTGGAGGCATGGGGAGGAGAATCGAAAGAATGTAACTCCCACGGGCTGAGATAAGAGCAGTCCAGTAACTGCGGTATGACATAAACCACTGCTGCTGCCACCAATAATGATAATGATAAGGGAAACTACAAGGGAAGGGAATACAACCACTCACCACCCGCCAACCGATACCCAGCCTGACCCAGCAGTGATCTCGCCCTTCCCGGTCTCTGCTCTCTGTTCTGCATCCTGGGCATGACATGCTGTGGTATGGAATACCTCTTTGGTCAGTTTGGGTCAGGCGTCCTGTCTCTGCTTCCTCTTGACTTCCCCTCCTCCCTGGCAGAGCATGAGATTCAGAAAGTCCTTGGTCAGAGTAAACATTACTGAGCAGCAACTGAGAACATCGGTGTTATCAGCGCTGTTCCCAGGCTGAAAGTCAACAACGCAGCACTGCACCGGCTACTAAGAAGGAGAAAAATGTGCTACTGCTGAACCCAGGACATTGGTACAAAAAGCTTTGCCCATGTGGAGTAGCATCCTGTTTAGTCATCCGCAGAGAATCTGGTCCCATGCCTCTATTTGAGTCACAGTTACATATGAATGTCTATTTTCAACATTCACCCTTAACTGACATGGAGAAACCCATGGCCTTTCATGGGCTGTGGTGCTGTCTCAGATACCTGTCACCATGTTCAACCCAGTGTCCCCCATCAAACTTTTACTTGGCCACCAGTGTCACCTGGGACATTCAGGAGCTGCTGGTCCAACACATGAGCTCTCTGTTGCTGGTGCTGGCAGGGCTGCCCCATCTCTGCCCCACGTCACCACAAGCTGAGGACAGGATGCTTGGTGCCAGCCAAGCAGGGGCCAGGGACCATGTTCTGGGCACAACCAGGCTCTCAGGTGTCTCCACTGCTGCTGTGACTGCAAAAGAGCAGAGTCCAAGCTGCCAACCCCATTATGCAGCATAGCCAGGGGTAGCCCAAAGGTGTGAAGGATGCACAGCTCCCTCCAGGCAAACCCGCAGTCCTGACCTGGGTGAGACCCTCTCCAGGCCTCCCATTCCAGCAGAGACAGGAGCTCAGGGGGCTCAATGCAGCTCAGAGGAAAGGGAGAAATGCTCAGGTCAAGTGCTCTGTCCTTGGCAGCGGACAGAAACCTGCATGGTGTCCACAATAACCATTCAGCTTAGAAAAAGCAACACCCCTCAGAAGGAAGGAGGACTTGCTGGGAGGCCGGAGAGGGCTGCAGAGCCCTGCTGCATGCTGCCAGGTACGTTTTTCTGTAGGTCTCTGAAGACTCTGGGCTCTAACCCTCCTGGCCCGGTTGGCAAATAGCCCCTGTCCCAGGCAGGCTGCCAGGTGCCTTTACTGGACCTTTGTGATAACAGATGCAGCTGGAACCTTTTCCTGACTGACTCCATCAGCTGATTAAGTGGGGCTGCTCGGAGACTGGGCAGCACATGGGGTACAGCAGGCTGGGCTGAGGCTATCTTCTGTGAGGGGGGCTGGAATGGCAGAAACTGAATCAATCTTGCTTTGGTTTGGGGTTTTTCTTGGCCTAAATGATCTCAAGCAGACCTAAAATGGTTCCGTGCTTTAAAGCAGTTTGTTTGCCTTTGTCCGTAGAACAGCCAGTGAATACTTTGAAACAAAAAAATTGCTCCATTTCCTAAAACAATAATGAGTTGCTTTAAACCACATTTCAACAGTGGTTTTACCTCCCCAGGGCCCTGGGATCACTGCTCACACTGATACAGCTGCACTGGCAACCGGTTCTCTGCAGCCTTCCAGCTCTATTGGTGTTGGGGTTGCACTGACCCTTTCAGGCTGCGCCAGCACAAGCCAGGGCAAGGGAGATGCTCTGCATGCCGGGCTTGTTCAGATGTGGATGGACCATAGCCCAAACCGTGCCAACAGTGGGAACCCTCTGCAGGACACCCACGTGCTGCCACCCATGTCCCACATTGGCAGCATTCCCCTCCTGCTACGCTGGCCGCAGGCAGTCTCCCATCCCCACTGGTCCTTTCTCCATTGAGTAAACAATGGTGAGCCCTGCCTACAGGCAGGCTGGTGCCTGCATGTGTCATGTCTCTGCATTGCTCAAGGGGCTCAGAATCCAGCCACTGAATTGTCCTGTGGCTGACACGATATCTTACCCGGTCAAAGAATGGAAACAGGACCAGGAGACACCAGAACACCAGCTTTTCACTGGTCTAAAACTGCTCGTAGAGTACTTAAAGCAGTTGCAGATAATGCGTGGGACTACAAACCAGATGTGAAGGATTCCCAGCCTTGAGATGTGACAGGGCCTGGTCATGAGCAAATTAACTGTTTATTATGAAAGTCCTTTAAATTTAGGTTAGTTTCCCCAGTTTGCTTAACACAAGTTTTTGCAGCTCCCTCTGAGACAGACTAACCAGAACACCAGGCTTCACCTGGAGCCCGCATCCAAAGTGGGAATGCTGGTATCCCACTGCCCTTCACCGGAACCGCAGCTGTGGTCGGAGCTGGGAGAGGCACCGGGAGCTGCTCTGCCCTCCCTATGTGGCCGCAGACCTCAGCAGGGTCATGCTGACCCATGTGCTCTTGACACGAGGAACACCAGCCAGCTCTGGGGTTTGCTCCTTCCCCAGCATTCCTGCCGCCTCCCACCACAGCTGGTGGGGAGATGCCAAGGAGAGGGTGAGCAGGGCTCTGTGTGCCCCTGTCCTGTCCTCACCAGAGCAGGGTGACCGCAGGGGCATGGCACAGCACAGTGCCAGGATGGCCGAAGCACAGAGCAAAGGATGCCTGACCTGCAGGAGGACAGAGGTCCTGGGGGCAGTGCCTCAGGGAGAGAGGAGAGGACTGTGTTTCTCTAAGCCTCCATGGGAATGGCAATGTTTTATATACAGATTCAAGCATCTCCCGAACTTCTGCCTTTTAGGAGCCCTCAGAGTCCGACAAAGGCTGTGAAAGCCCTTCTTCCATAAGGAAAATAGAAAACACTGCTGCATTCACTGGTTCAGAGCATCTCCTGACTTTTTAAGCCAATTGGAGGATTTTTTTTCTGGTGGTCTGACTCTTCATGGATGTATAGGCCAAGTAATGCTGCTGATGGCTGCCAAGAAAATGCCTGGTGCAGAAGACTGATCTTGCAAAAAGCCCTGTGTGGGTGGATTCCTGAGCCATTATGAGTCTCTGTGCAGCACATAAATTCAAGATGTCTGTGCTCCACTAAGTACATTTCAATGCTAAATTTATCATACAGATGTGTCTACTGAAGTTCGCCCTTAACCTCTCCAGATTCTTCCTCTGGGAAGTCCTCAGTGGGGCCCAGTCTCAAGCTTTGAATCGTCTGGTTGTGCTCTTTTCTCTGTATACAAACCTACAAGGTTTTGCTTATGCTGAAGATTTCTTTCTTGCTCAGGTTAGATCAAAACATTTTCCACTACAAAATAAGCCCCACACCTGTGGGTGGGGACACCAGAATTGTTGGGACAGTGCCCTGTTGCTCCTTCCAATTTGTAATCATTTAATGGGTAATGGGAAAACAGTTCTTTTCTCGCTGTTGTTTTGAAGACATCCATCCCTGGAAAAATTATAGCCCCCAAAGGAAACCTTTCAGAGAAACAAAAAAGGGGAAAAAAAAACCCCAAAAGCTCTCAAGTTGCTGCTCGCAATCACAGAATGGAAGGGATTTGAAGCTCATGCAGTTCCAACCCCCCTGCCACAGGCAGGACTATGCTCAGCAGGAGCAGTGCTTGCTCAGGGACTGGAGCCAGGGCAAGCCACAGACCTGCTCCAAGCATGCAAACCTGGATTCATGGTGCAAAGCTCAGCACCCTTATACTACGGCTGGGATGGTGTGAAATAATTGCACAAGGACACGGAGAAGGATACCAGGTCCAGCCAAAGACCCTCACCAACACCAGAGCTGAATTCATTCCTCTCAAACCATTGGAGCAGTTCCTCATCTGCAGCTTTTCCCAGCTACATGATATTAGGTTAAAAGAATTAAATAAACCCCTCAACAAAGCAGTGAGCACTTTATAAGTAGAAAGATGTTTGTGCTGGAAGAGGCAGCTGAATGATCTGGGGAATTCAAAACAGACTGGAGCTGTGGCTGCAGACACCGGCAATGAGTAGGGCTCCATGAGCCCAAGGACACACAGCCTCGCCTTGCTGTGTCCCTGGGGTGCTGGGACAGGTCCTGTGCTGCCCGTGGGACCAGAGCAGTCAGACCTGCACAGCAGAGGATGGCTGCAGTGTGGCAACACTTGAGCATTGCTTAAAGAAGGAAAAAAGCACACTTGGACTTTTTACTTCATGGAAATTTTATAAACACTTGAAGTAACCTATGCTTTTACATGACAAACTGGCTCTGGTGGCGAACGTGTGGGGGCCCTGCCACGCTGCACAGGGTGAATCCCGTGTTCCTGGCTGTGTCGCTCCTGTGGCGAAGGCAGCACGTATCGCACCCCACAGCCCTCCACCAGCACAACCCAGCACCCTGTTACTGCTCCACTGCTGGTCCCAGCCTTTAGCTGCACTCACAGAGGAGGAAAAACCAGCACAGACACAGGTGTGACAAATGCCTAAAATTACACAATGAAATACATTTCTAATAAGCTGCTCCCCTCCATTGTTCACAACACCAGACTTAAAACCAAAGTCCCTCGGGTTTTTTTGTTCCCACATCCCCAGCTCTGTCCCACAGGGTCTGCGCTGGGTGGTGAGCATGAGGCTGCCTGTACACCAGCGGTGTGGGAGATGAAACCACCATTGTTTCCAGGTCCACATGCAGAGGCACCACCAGAGACACCCACGTCCGTGGAAGCCCATGTGCTTCCCAAACCAACAGCCTCAAGGGGTTCTCAAAGCACAGCCCAGAGAGCAAAATGCTGTGGATGAGTCCCTGGCCTGACACCTCTGGAACAGCCACCCCAAGAAAAATGAAGCCATCAAAGGGCAGGCTCAGGCACCAGTGCTCCCCACAGCGGGATACCTGGGACTGGTTTCTCTGCTGGGTGGCTGGAGAGGATTCCCAGCCATCTGGGCTGGTCAGAGCACCTCTCTCCTGCTTCACTCTCACTGGCTTGCAGCTCCATCTTAAGCGCTCTCTTAGATACCTGATCAGAAAAACACTACAATGTGCTTTGTTTCAGTGCTGCTCACACCTCCCAGCCACTTGCCAGATGGTGCAGCACAAAGGGTTCACTGCAACTTTGAAAAGCCCTGAGATGCCGGAGTGTGTAACACAGTCTAGATGTTGATACCACTGGGGTTTCTGTCTTTTAAAGCCACTTTTACGTGCCACTGTCCAAAGCACGGGTGGTACAGGAGTGAGCAGCTGGGGCACCACCAAAGCCCAAGGGAGCACAAGCACCATTGACACAATACGTGTGTGTCCAGTGAACGCCAGAATTACATTCAGCAACAGAGCAGACAGACACTAGCTACACACACAAGGCAAGCTCAGGAGGCAGCACAGGAAGGACCATGGCAGCAACCCACAGGCAAACCTGCGCCGGGCAGGACACAAAGTGCACTCAAGAGGATGGAGCACCCGGGAAGCAGCTAATGGGAATATTTGGTCACTGGTTTGGGAATGCTCCCAGCACCCAAGGAAAATCATTCAGAACAGGGAAGTCACCTTTGGGCTGCTGAGAGGAAGCAGGGAAACTGCTCATTGCCTATTTACAGCTGAGGAACTGAGCCTGGGTGCCAGCTGGAATCACAAATAAGCCTTTGCTGTTAACAGGGGTACTAGGGGTGGTCCTGGCTAGGAGAAACCTTCCAGAATGAAGGGCACCATCTACAGAGCCACTGCTGAGGAAAAGACTGGACATCTCTTGGATTGCAAATTAATATAACAAGTAAACAAGAAATTGGGTGCATCTTAGAAAAATGATGGCGTTTGGCCCACATTCAGCGAGTATCAGTTCCTCACCACTTCTATGCTGGCTCACCAGAATAACCCCAGGATAGAGACTTCTTGGTGGGAAGTGGATCTGGTGGGAGAATGGCTCATATTGGAGAAGGAAGAGGAAGCGGAGGAGCAGCGCCTGCTGCCTCCTTCTTCCAGCTGTGCTCTTGGAGGCTGCTGACCTGACCAGTGCTGGCTGGAATGATGTGATCAGCACCAACTGGAATGTCAATGCACAGGCAGGGGATGAGGCAGGCAAAGCCCCCTGGCACAGCCATGTCTGCCGGCATGATTTTCCAGGACAGGGGCAGGCTGATGCCAGGGAGGAGATGAAGAGATGTCCTGCAGAGCTAAGGATGACGGTCCCCCCAATTCCTGTCCTGCCTGCCTTAGCACAGCAGCATTTCCAGTAACAGATGCTGCTCTCCTACACACTGAAAAACACACTATAGCACACTATAGCTTATTGAGCGAGGAAAACATAACATAAAGGAGCTTCTCACAGCAAGGGGCCAACCCAAACTCCAGTTGCTCTACCCTTGCATCCAAGCCTGAGAAGTTAGCCCCTTGTGTTTTGACTCCAATATCTGTCTAAGGTCACCCTTGCCAAGGTACATTTCCCAAAAAGTGAGCAGGTAAATGGCCACTCTAGTCCCCCGCTGTTCTTTCCACAGCCCTGCAAACACTGCTGGTCACCTGCAAGGCCCCACATGAGCATCCTTCACAGCCTGCGGGAGAGGACAAGTGGAAGGGCTGGGAACAGTACACAGATGTGTGGGTAGGGTCTTCTCTCCATCGTTATCTCCCTCTCTTCTAATTTCTTGAGCCACTTATGACAGCATGCTCTGAAATTATCGTCCAGTAAGATAGCTGCTCTCCAGGGGCACTGGAACTGGAAAAGTCTTAGCTGTGACACGTCCGTTTCACACCCACAGAAAATCTCCTGGGTCCAGCTGGGCTGAGATGGTTACAAAGTCTGGAAGAAGATAACAAGCATGTTCTATACAGCAGTGTAAATTCATCAGTGATTGCAAAACCACAACCAGAGCAAGCCCAGATCTTGCCACCACCAGCTGATTTACTCCACCCTGCCATAATACCCCTCGAGCATGGGCCACTTCCAGTCACTACTTTTCCCTCTGCAAGGTTCTCCTACAGGAAGGACATTTCTCCTGATCTTTCTTTTGAGATTCCCATTGCCTCCACTGGACTCCCACCACCCTATAAACACCAAATTTGTCTTACATGTGTGTTTTGGTTTAATATCTGGTTTGTTGCCACAAACACTTACGTTTAGCCTCAGCTCTCATCACCTGGGATCCTGCCTTGTGGTGATGAAGAACTGTATAGAAGGAAGTAGAAGAATAAAGAAAAAAGTATCAATGCAATAAGCAAGCTCAAACCCAGACCCAAACCTAAATGAAGGGCTGGATAACAGTCATGTCAGGGATGTATTCTTCAATATAGCAAGTGAACTCAACATTTATCAGACTTACACTCAAACCTGCTTGCACTTTTGGCAGAGGCTGGTGATCTTTAATGGCAGGAAGCTGAAGCTTATTTGAGCAGGTATCATTACAAATGAAATCTGCTGCCACAAAGCACAGTGCCCACAGTCCAAAGCTCCCCATCCCAGCCTAGCCCAAAGGCATCCATACCCAAGCTGTCACTTCATTCCACTATACCTGTGGTAGAGCTATGCCTGTACATACAGTGTGTAGGATCAACCATCCTCTGGTCTCCCATCTCTGATCAGCTGCTGTGATCTAATCAGCCCTCTTCATCTCTCCCATGATGTTATCTCTGCTCTTTGCAAAGGCTGAGAAGTACACTGTGCACTACACTGCTTAAATGCACACACATGATCAAAGGAATCCGTAGATATCACTTAGTTGATTTACATTTAACTTATCAAGCCTGTATCTGGATTCCCATTTTACACTTAGTGCTCTTTGTTTACTTCCAGCATTTTGGCTGAGACCCATCTTCTGCCCATAAGGCAAGAAAGTTGGGACTGGGACTTCCTGAGCTGACTTGCTTTGCCTCGGAGGGAGCACCTCATGCAGTGGGGCTGCAGTTATTTACATGCCAGCTTCTCTGTGGCAGGCTTACTTGCTTGTTCTTCGGGAAGCTGTCTCAAAGAACTTTGTCCTAGAGGCCACCCTGCAAAAAGAACAGAAGAGGTCACTCCAGTTATCTGATCAGACAAGTTGCTAATTAGATCTCATCTATGCTAGGGAAAAGAGCAGTAGCATTAGCAGACACAGAAGATGATCACCTTTGACTAAGGTATTTTTTGCTGAGGCAGCCACCATGCTCCTTATGCTGCCAGCTCTATTCCCCTCTGTCTTCCCACTGCCCTGGCCTTGCAGACCTTCATCACTTTTGGCTAGAGTGCTTATTTCCGTGCTCTTGCTTATATTCCTACATGCTGGTTTATAAACCTGCATTTATCACCTTTTATGGCCTCTCTTTCAATTTTTATGTACTCCATCCCTGCTGCGATGGCAGAGGAATGGAATGTGCGTCTTTGCTGGATGTGCAGCAGCAGAGAGAACCTCAGTGGACTCAGGTTACAGCCTCCCCACCAGCCAGTCCTGGCTGCTGGGCTGAGATCCCTGTGTATTTAGTCACCCTTTTTCTTTATTGTTTTTTCCTTTTGATTCCCATTGAAGCTAGCAAGGTTTCTGTCTCTTTAAATCTGAAAGAAATCCGATGAAGCTGAACTTCATACAATTTCCTTAAAAGAGACCCAAGCTGGATCTTGTCCTTCCCAGTGAAGCGTCTCATTTGAGAGGCTTGTTCAGAGCCAGGCAGAGAGGGGTTTTCTAGCTTCACCACAGCAGAGAAGGTGATGGGACAAAGCTCAGTCCCAGGGCTGTACTTGAGAAGGTTCAGAGCTTTGTTTTTCCTGAATGTGCTTGTCTTTGCTGTGACCATGGCTCCTCTCCCAGGCTGTGCCCCCTGCACAGCATTCCAACATGTCATTCAAACTGCACTCGCATGGGTGTTGGATATCCACAAGCTCCAGCTATTGTACAACACCAGCACTGGAAACCAATGTGGTATTTCTCCTCCTCCTCCTCTCCTAAAATTGCCATTAAGAGACATCAGCTTCTACTCCTGCTGCACGGGCTGATCTCATCCCCCTGCATGTCCCCCAAGCCAACTGGTGTCGGCAGCAACCTCGGGCTGAGCTGCCCACCCCAGGTACCACATGCTCGCCAAAGGCTTCTGACTTACACAGATGAAGGCATCTCTTCTGCTGTTCCTGCTATAAGATCTGGCCTCTGCTCCAGCTTTGGAGGGACAGGAGTCCTGCACGGTGGGTCTGGAGGTCTCACCGGGGGACGCGTTATCACGGGCTTATCGCCATGGGATCGTGGCTTAGGGACACCGTCGCACTCACCTGCAAGTTTGAAGTTTACGAACACTGAGTATGAAGCTTTGGTAGAGGGCCAGATGTTTATGAAGAGGCATTAAACAAGTTAGCAGGCTTAGTTCTGTCTGCCTGTCTGCCCCAACACCCTCACTCTGACAGTGGCTAATAGCCAGGATTTAGGGAAAGAGTCTCAGAAAAAGGTAGTTCCCATTCTGCCTGCCCCAGCACAGCCTTGCTGGCACTAGAAAGAGGGCCTGATGCTGAACCTTGTGATGGCAAACTTGACATAGTTGCTGATTGCAAAGATGATATTGCCTGGGAATGACAAGCTTTCTTAATCAAAACCTGTGCAGTGCTGCTCTTCAAAAGCAAGAGGAACAGCACAAATTGCTGATTCCCGCAGTCCAGGGCCACTGCTCCTTTGAGTTTTTATCTCAGACAGTAGCACTACCCGTCATCTCCCCCAGCCTTCTGTTCTGCTCGCAGGGGTTCCTGCCTCAGTGGCTTGTCTTCCCCAAGATTCAGCCAACCTCGTTATTCACTTCACCCTTTGAGACTTTCAAGGGTTAAGCAAATAAGGAATAAATGTAACCCCTGGTGACCCAACACCTTCCCTCCAGTGCCTGAGTATTTTATAGAGCTCAGCACCAAATACCTGCTGTTCTGGCAATGTGTGCTGCCCTGCAGACAGCTCCCTGGGGTCTCTATAAAGCTTATTAGAATACAGATAATAAGTATTTCTATTTAACACCAATGGGTGAACCATTAAAATAAACATCCCCAGTAAGGCCTCAATAAACCAGAAACTATGTCACAGGCAGTCTGACAGACATAACCATTAGAAATCAAAATGTGAAAGTGACTTTAGACATTTTCCTCATCCTGCTGTGGAAAGCACTGGCAATCCAGAGTGCTTATAGCTGGTTAGACTGGATACAAACTGCTTTGGGTTTAATGGTCTTTATATCACCATTCGAGCCTCAATTATACGAGTCCACTGAGCTAGGTTGAGCTTAGCACAAGAGGCTCAGCTACTGCACAGAAAGCCTGACTTCACCTGATGCTGGTGGCATCTAATGGGCTCAGCAGGGATGGCACAGCACAGGCACCAGCACCAGCTATGAAGGCTGCCTTGAAACCTGGCGGCAGCTACATCCCCAGTAAGCAACACAACAAAGGTACCCACTGTCTGAAATCAACCAGGACAAGCCAGGAGGCCAAGACCTGATAAATCCCTGGGACTGCCGGGCCCATGCCCACATCTCAAGCTACTCCAGTCTCCCAATCCCTCTTGCTGAGCTACATCAAAAGGACTCAAGGTAAGAAGCCCACCACACGCCCCAGTTAATCCAGCGCATGATGTGCAATGGGGAAGGCTGGTTTGGGTGCCTCGAGTTTTCCCCAGGAGAATGGCATTCCTTGTGCCTTGCTTCAGCTAGGACCACAGCTCCAGGCTCACCCTCTCTGCCGTATATTCCTGGTCGGGGAGCAGGTCTCTTGGCCTGGAGTGTGGAGGTCCTCAGGGCAGGGCTGGCCACCACGCCGTTGGCTGCCTTACTGGCTGACTTCACTCCTCCATCCTGCAGCCTGGCCACCATCTTCCCCACCTCTGCCTCGGTGCGCAGGTGAGGCCGGACCTCCGTAGGGGGACGCCCCGGCTCATCTCCCCCCAGCCGGGGTGCAGGCAGGCGGCTGCGGTGCAGTGGCTTGGGGACCTCTGTGCTGCTACTGCCATTGGGGGTCTGGCTGTGCCGGTCCGCTGTGGAGCCAACAGGACAGACAGACACTGGGTTAGGAAGCAGCATGGAGGCATGGTGGTCTCTGCCCCAGAGCCACAAAACTCCTGTGGTACCAAGGGACAAGCATGTGTGTGGGGGGGGATGGACAGATCCTCACCCTGAGCAAAACACAAACAGCGAGAGGCTCACGCAAATGCTGAGGCATGAAGAAAGCTGAAACAATATTACAGAATATACTTAAGGGTTTCTTTTAAATTTCCAGTGCTCTTGCTCATGACAAGTTGTGTACTATGTTTTTACATCCCTCCAAAAATCATTCAACGCATCCTCTTGCTGTGCTAGCGGCCCAGGCAGGGGATGCAGAAGCTCTGCTATGAAACCAATGGTGCCCTGCAGCCTTGGAGCAGCAAATGCTAATGCTTCTGCTCCCAGTTTGGAGAAACATTTAAATGTAAGGCCATCTCCCACTACAAGAGCAGTCTTGTGATTTCCATGAGCAGTCTGCATCAATCATGTTTTGCCAGTGCCAAAAGCACACTTGTAGCATTAGGCCCGAAACATCATCAAAGCTCTGAAAACTAACAGAGGAAAAGTCTGCATCTCTGATGATGCGATCAAGGACACAGCCTGCAACGACAACTACAGAAAATCAGGTGCAGAGAGAAGCATGATGTGCCCTTCAATATGATAACAAGTACCTCAGTATTTCCTTATAATTAAATGAATTTAACAGCTGGTCTAGAAAATACTGTCACTGGGTCCTGAAGAAGTTCTTGCTCCAGATGTGCAATCAGCAGGGGCAGAGCTGGCCCTGCTGTTCCTCTCAGGACTGCCGTGGTCTACTGGGACAGGGACAGGGCTCCAGCAGCAAACAGCCTCCACTCTCATTCCATCACCCGTGCTCCTCGGCTGCATTTACATCACTTTGCATTTTTGCCTCTGAAGCAAACCTCTTAGTTTAGCTAATGGAGAATGCTGCAAGTAATGGGAAAAAGAGTTCCTGAGGAGTTTGAGCTGTGAGATGATGCAGCCAATGTGTGAGGATTTTTTCACTTTCCTTACTCACTGAACAACAAACCTCACTTCCCTTATGGCCTGGGAAGTGCAGACCTGTGATTGATATCTCTACTGCTCCCTGAAAGGTGCTAAAAGAAACAGGAGGGATGAGAGGCAGGTAAGGCACCAGCGAACAGCTGGACTGACCTCCACTTTCTTCCACAGAAGCACCGAAGAAGATGGGTCTTTCCCTCAGAGGACGTTTGGAAATGGTGATGGGTTTATGCCGCCGGGCAGCTACTCTTGGAGGAGGCACCGGTGGGGCCGTGGTGTCTTCTGGTGGGCCAGAGTAGATCTGTAAAGGCAGATATATTTAGATGGCCTGACCTGAAAGGGCTGCTGCTGCACCTCCAGCCAAAGGTCCGCCTGCCAGCACAGAGAGGGACAGTGGCCACCCTGGACATCTTGCTCATGGCACAGCTCCAGCAGTGTACGGTTCAGACCCCCCTCCCCAGCCAAGCACCATGCCATGTCGGGCAGCTCTCTGAGGACAGCACACCACACCAAGAGGAAAGACACAGCTCCTGCCTGGCAAGTGCCCACCCACTGCCTATGTCGAGGGCTGCCTCACTTCTCTCTGCTCTGCAGCATGCATAGAAGCGGTCTGTGGCCTGATTCAGCCCTGGCTGATCCCAGAGGGCTGGAGAAGCTGCTCCAAACCACACTGACAAGCCACAGCCCACAAGAACCTGGCAGGGCCCTCACAGCTGTTTACTCCATCCCTGTGAGTCTCTCTGGAGGGGGACAGACAGTGCCCGCCAGCTGCCCTCAAAGGTCAGCAGCACCCAGGAGAACCCCGGCTGCAGGGGCTGAAGCAGAGCCAGTGCTTTAGTTACAGATCCATACATGTGTCCCACTGTTGGTATTCCTCCAGTCAGGCTGCGTGCTCTGCACCTTGCACACCTCCTGCAGCACTAAGCTAATGAATGCAGCAAAATCGCCCATACAGACAAAATGTGTAGGAGCAAATTATCCTGGAAGAGAAGAAGGGAGCTTTGAAGCTGACAGTTTCTGAGAAACATCAAGATTTCCACATCAGTGAGGCAATACAATCTATGGAAAGCACCCAAACAAATTGGTTGAGATTTAATGCTAAAAACCCTTCAGCTGTTGGCTTACAATGAAGCGTGTGGCACTACGAAGTTATCTTGGATGAAATACTGGCATAAAAACAATGCTGCCAAGGACTTTTATCTCATTTGGTACCTATTTGGTTGGGTTTAATCATCAGTCCTTTTTTTAAGAGATGAAAAAGAATTAAGCTTCCAGGCAGTTTCTTGAAGATCTGAACCACCACAATAAAGACCAAACCCAACTGCTCTTGTGTTTTTTCCATGAATATTAATTGAATTTATATCAGACTTTAGAGTGAGTTACTACAGATGGGGTGGCACGAGTTGTTGAGACCAGAGGCTGCACAGCCCACCCTGGAAGAACATGGAGCTGGTCCCTTCCTGCAGTTGGCAGGGGATGGCTCAAGTTCAGAGGACAAGCATGAGTGCTAGTCCCACTGACAAGCAGGGTCACTGCTCTCTCAGTTCACACTTTGTTACAGAAGAACAATTTTATTATGTCACTCACAAAGGTTTTAAAATGAAGAAATTCAAGATTCTGATTTGATTGAGCATGACATTTTTGTAACTCAAATTGAAAACATATTCTTTCTTCTCCCAACCAAAAAGCAGCTCTGGGAAACCAAAATGGGGATGAGAGAGAAAAACATGACCCACTTTAACCTTCCTGATTTTGAAGACCAGGGATCATGTACTACTGTGAGGGTGGGCACTGGACTCCTCACCTGGGCAAGGGCAGGCCTGAACTGCACCCAGCCTGGTCTGCACAGGCTTCCCTTCAGCGCGCTCAGGACAATACCATGTGCTGGTAGTGTGGCTTCTCTCCTGAAGAGAGGAGGAACAACACATCCAGGGCAAAGACCCAGCTGACCCCAAACGGGTCATTTCAGCTGCTTTTCTTTCCCTATTTGTTGACACATGGTGGCTGCTGATGCTTAATGCCAAGAAGGGCTCTGCCCTTTGCAGGGGTAGTACATTTTCTCTGCTCCAGAATACAAGGTCAGGTGCATTCCCCCTGCCTGGATTCAGAGGAATCTGCTGTGACAGAAACAGCCCATGATTTAAAAGCAGCAGCTTGTGTATTATTAAAATAGCAAATGATTACCTGCAGCAGGGCCATTTTTTCGAAACATCAACCTCAATCCTATATATTGACAAGAATCCAATATCATTTTGTAAAGAAAAAAAGTAAGTACGTTCCTCATGGATGCTTATAAAGATACCACAGAATGCTGTTTTCACAAGATGCTTCTCCACTGCAAACTACTCTTCTTAAGATGTGGCTGCAGCCTCGTCTTTGCTTCCGCCTCCTAAATGAAAATCCAAGTTCAACAACTTGAAACTAAAAAGATATTGACAGATCCTCATATTTAGGTTTGTACAGCGAAGAAGGTATTTCCAGGATCATCAACTTCTTTAATTTAACTGTGGAAACAGTAATTACTCACAAAGACTTCACGAATAGTTACTTTGTCCTTAGAGTCTTCATATCACACCATATCAAACCATATTCTCCTCTTCCTTCAGACTCATTTAAAGTGTTTGCTCATGTATGAGCTGAAGACACTTTCAGCTGTGAAGCTGAACTTACAACATCAATCTAATAAATGTTACTAACTTAACCTTATCGCTGAAGAAATTAAAAGCAAGCAAAGAGACACCTGGCTTAATTAAAGATTTAATTCCATCTTTTAGAGGCGGCAATACAGATGTGTTGACTCTGCCTGCACCATGGGCTGTACAAGAGGGAAAGCAGAGGCTCAGCTCTCAGCAAGTTGTGAGAGGATCCCAGCACACAAACACTTCACTGTTTTGCTGTGGGAACTTATTAAAAATATTAACAGAGATCTACAAAGAAACTGGCTTGTGTTTTTCATGAGTTTTTTCTGTGGATGCTCAAAAGTCGCTCCGAGTTCTTTCATCCCATTTATCTCATTTCAATCCTCAGCACCACAACCAAACCCCACACCACCCATCTGGTCCTTGTTTGGTTGTTCCAAATCCACATCTGCTTTTGCAAGAACCTTCCTTTTTCAGTTTCAGCCTCCTCTTCTCAAAAAGGGAGCTTCAGCTCTGTAGATGTGCTGCCCTGTCTGCTGAGAGCGCTACCCCAACCTCCTCACAACAAACAAGGTCCTTTAAAGGATGGCTTCAAACTTTCCCTACTCTAAGACATAAATGTTTGGACATTCATAGAATCATAGAATAGTTAGGGTTGGAAAGGACCTTAAGATCATCTAGTTCCAACCCCCCTGCCAGGGGCAGGAACACCTCACACTAAACCATGTCACCCAAGGCTATGTCCAATCCAGACTTGAACACCGCCAGGGATGGAGCATTCACAACTTCCCTGGGCAACCCATTCCAGTGCCTCACCCCCCTTACAGTAAAGAACTTCTTCCTCATATCCAGTCTAAACTTCCCCTGTTTGAGTTTGAACCCATTACCCCTTGTCCTCTCACTACAGTTCTTCATGGAGAGTCCCTCCCAAGCATCCCTATAGGCCCCCTTCAGACACTGGAAGGCTGCTATGAGGTCTCCACGCAGCCTTCTCTTCTCCAGGCTGAACAGCCCCAACTCTCTCATCCTATCTTAATATGGGAGGTGCTCCAGTCCCCTGATCATCCTCGTGGCCCTCCTTTGGACTTGTTCCAACAGTTCCATGTCCTTTTTATGTTGAGGACACCAGAACTGCACACAATACTCCAAGTGAGGCCTCACAAAGCAGAGTAGAGGGGCAGGATCACCTCCCTCCACCTGCTGGTCACGCTCCTTTTGATGCAGCCCAGGATACGGTTGACTTTCTGGGCTGCGAGCGCACACTGCCGGCTCATGTTCATTTTTTCATCAACCAACACCCCCAAGTCCTTCTCCGCAGGGCTGCTCTGTATCTCTTCTCTGCCCAACCTCGAGCTGTGCCTGGGATTGCTCCAACCCAGATGTAGGACCTTGCACTTGGCATGGTTAAACTTCATCAGGTTGGCATCAGCCCACCTCACAAGCGTGTCCAAGTCCCTCTGGATGGCATTCCTTCCCTCCAGCGTATCAACCGAACCACAAAGCTTGGTGTCATCGGCAAACTTGCTGAGGGCGCGCTCAATCCCACTGTCCATGTCACCGACAAAGATGTTGAACAAGACCGGTCCCAACACCGATCCCTGAGGGACACCACTCGGTACTGGTCTCCAGCTGGACATTGAGCCATTGAGCACAACTCTTTGCGTGCGGCCATCCAGGCAGTTCTTTATCAACCAAGTGGTCCACCTATCAAATTGATGTCTCTCCAACTTAGAGACAAGGATGTCATGTGAGACAGTGTAAAACGCTTTGCACAAGTCCAGGTAGATGACATCAACTGCTCTACCCCTGTCCATCAGTTCCGTAGCCCCACCAGGTTGGTCAGGCAGGATTTCCCCTTAGTGAAGCCATGCTGGCTGTCACCAAGCACCTTGTTGTTTTTCATGTGCCTCAGCATGCCTTCCAGGAGAATCCACTCCAAGGTTTTGCCAGGCACAGAGGTGAGGCTGACTGGTCTGTGGTTCCCCGGCTCATCCATTTTCCCCTTCTTGAAAATAGGGGTTACATTTCCCTTTTTCCAGTCATCGGGAACTTCACCTAACTGCCATGATTTTTCAGATATGATGGACAGTGGCTTAGCAACTTCGTTTGCCAGCTCCTTCAGGACCCTCGGATGGATTTCATCAGGTCCCATGGACTTGGATACGTTCAGGTTCCTAAGATGGTCTCGAACCAGATCCTCTCCTACAGTGGGCCCAGGGTCTTCATTCTCACTGTCCCTGCGTCTGCCTTCCAAGACTTGGGTGGTATGGTCAGAGCATTTTCCAGTGAAGACTGAGGCAAAGAAGTCGTTATGAACCTCAGCCTTCTCCAAATCCAGGATAGCCAGTTCTCCCGATAGCTTCCGGAGAGGGCCCACATTGTCCCTAGTCTGCCTTTTATTTGCAATGTACCTATAGAATCCCTTCCTGTTATCCTTAACATCCCTAGCCAAATTTAATTCTAAGTAAGTGGGCCTTAGCTTTCCTAATTCTGTAAAGTATTACAAAAAGCTGAAGAACCAAACTCACTCCTTTGAACCTAGCATTGTTAACACGAAAGAAATCTGGTCCCTGCTATGCTGACTGGAATGCAAATGCTGCTTAAGTTTTTAGATCTTAACATACAGCTCTATCATCCTCCAGCCACCCTGAAAACCCGAAGTGATTGTATCAGATACTACAAGGAGGAAGCACTAAAACAAGAGACAGCGGAAAACTTTGCTTTGTATCAGGAAACAAAATGCCACACAACAAAGCAGCTGTTGTCTATACATGAGTCTTCAGTACCCACCACAGCAAACTAAGCCAGGCTGCACATTCAGGCAATGCTCTCACACAAAAATGCTCAGCAAAGGTCTCATGAAAGGCAAATGCTGCTGGAGCCTCATCAGGGTGCACTGCCCCACGCTGAGCACTGCCCCACACAACAGGACCTGCTCATGTCTTCTCTGATAGCTCCACCCCAGGCAGCAGCTCCTCTCCCCAGGCCTGCCTGGATCTCAACAGATCATAGGCACTGCCAAGTTATTTTCATCAATCTTTCAATACTTGTCTGCTTTGGGTTTTTCTCCCCTGTATTGTACAGTGTCTCGGACTGTGCCTGTTGAAACCAGTTATGCGCTGGTCTAGCTCCTGTCTTCAGAAAAGGAAAGCATAAAGTCCTGAAATGCCCAGATATAGAATAGGTTTTTTGTGTTTTTTTGGTGGTTGTTTTTTTTTAATAAAGATTCCTCTTATTTAAAAAGAAAAGATCCTAGACTCAGTGTTTCCTTCAGAACTAGCTAAAGCCAATAGAAGAAACATATCTGCTACACTTTGTTTCCTTCTGAAGCATTTCAGAACAGTGCATTACAGAAAACCATCCCAGCTCCTAAGGAGATTCCAGAAGGAGCCAGAGTGCTACATCGTTGCCACAGCAACAGTTTGCATGCACAGGATGGAGCAGCCAGGAGCTGCGTGGAGCTGCTCCCGGGACTGCTGTCTGTACCTTCCCAAAGTGCTCGATGAGGATCTCAACCACTATGTTTTGGAACTTGATGTTCATCATCGCTGCTACGGTGTCCTCCTGTGCGCGCATGAGGGTAGGTCCAAATATTACCCCCATGTTAGACGGTGACATCAGATTCTCTCGGCTGTGCTCACATATGCTGCAAAGAGAAGGGAAAGAAGGAATAGGGTTTAGTTTGGTTTGTTGGTCTCGTTTTTTTCAAACAGATCTTATTCCAAGCAATTAAAAAATGACACAGAATCAGTGGTTCAATTTTCTTCATTTTGTTTTAGGATAATTTGTTTCCCAACCCTTCAGAGACAAATCAAGTCTTTAGCTCTGACATACACATTTGGCCAGGACAATGGTCTGGAAGAACAACATACTGACAGCATTTTTACTTGATCCTTTCCCATTCCCAGTTCCTCTGTTAGGTCTGCAATCAAAAGTCATCTGTGCAACAGACACACAAAAGGAGCAATTTAAATTGGAATATCCTATTTATCCAGAACTGACTTTTGCTTTACTTTTCCTATCCTCTGAAGGAGGAGGACTGAATGCAGGGAGCACACTTTGGAGTTTTGCAATAAATGTCTACACAGCATCTTCTTCTCTGAGAGAACCACTGTTTTCACAGAGCACAGCTCTCTCTGGCCAGGACCGTGCACACCTGCAGAGCAGCACCAACCACTGACTGAAATACTGACCCCCTAGGTGAGTACTACCTGTTTCCAGATGTAGATCAAAGGAGAGAGACTGTGATGCTGACATGGAATGAATTCTGAGTTTAATTCTGGGTTTGCCCTGTAGCTCTGGTGTTAAAGAGGTTTCTGTCAGCATGAGAGGAGAGGGATCAGAATTTAAGCATAAACACTTGAACGAATAAACACAACGACCACAAGCACAGTGTTAGCTTCATCAGACCGCAGCTCTGCCATTTACACAGGAAGGCTTCTAAAAACCACACAAACATGGGCACGAAAGGCTGGAAGCAGGACCCCCAGCCAGGTCTTCTCGCCCCAAAGACAAGGCACGGCACTGACAGCCAAGCACTCACCTTTGAGCGTCAGGGTGTGACAATCCCAGACCACTCCTGCTTATTTCTAAAACAGTCCCGTTTTGAAAACAACTCCAAAAGTCCAAAGCAAGCTCTGTCATACAAAAGTCATTGATTCTGCAAGCCCTGGTCCTTTCTGACCTGCACACAGATTGCTCCCTTGCTTTTGAGCTTGAGACCTAACGCTTGTATTAACTGGAGTGAGAGATGACAACTTACAGTTATGCTGTCAGAGGGTATTTTCACACTAAAATAATTTCCTGCTTGGTGTGTGTCAGAAAGGGGATGAAAGTGGCAATTAGGAAGAAGAACATCACTTAATGCAGTGGGTAGCAAAGATAACCATATCATTTGCGCAGTCCGAAAGTAAATTCCTAAAGGGACTGTGGTGGATATAATTTTGCAAAGCTGACACAGAAAAAAAAAGACTTGTTCTGCTGATTCCATTACTCCCCTTACTCTGGCTTTATAGAACAACTTCTGCTTACTTGACAAGGTGTTGTATGAGGAGCTCTAACATCTCTCTGTTCTTGTCAGGTAGCTTATAGACTAGCGCATGAATGGCTCCCAGCCTGTAATCCAGGTTCTCGGATTCTGGAAAGGTAATACAAAGAAAAGTTTGTGCCCACCACTTTCAATGTATATACATAAAATAGATAAAGACAAACCCAAAGAAAATCCGTGGGAGCTGTTCGTTCTTCAGCATAGGGCTGCTTGGCTAAACCCAGCAACAGGAGGCAGAAGGAAAGTGAGATTACATAGCAACAGGGTAAATCATTGTGAGAAACAAAATGAAGTGGAAAGTGGAAGAAACAAAGCTTGAGAATGGAAGAAAAGAAGCCAGTGTGGCTGGGTAAACAGGCTGGGCATGGCTGGGACCTGCCCTTCGCACCCTCACCCCACACTCCAGCACACCTGGGGAATGCACAGCCTCTCTGCTGAGCGTCTTATCAGCCCAGAGAGCTGTAATGCTGAACAACATGGCAAAATGTCTTGCAAGGGAAAAAAACTGAGTTCCTGACTCAAAGAGGTCACCCTCAGAAGCATGAATAATCAAGAAACAATGAAATACTCGGTGTGAAAAGAGTAGTGTGGGATCTCAATAGTTGGGAATCTTAATGGTGAGAGTTTCTGAGGGAGGGTAGGGAAGGGATTATGGTTTTGCACACCAGGCACCACTGGTTTAACCAGTAATGAAACTACGAAATCTTGGACTTCAGCATAACCAATAGTGGTGGAAAAGTTTCCTTTCCAAGAAAGAACAAGTGTTATTAATTCTCCAGAGGTCCAAGCTTAGGAGAGGTGGGCACTCTCCTACCTTCCTGGTGAGTTCAAGGAGGCATGGGGGTGTGAAGGATGCTTTAATCCAAAGTGTTTCTGAGTGTGCCATGAATTTCCAAATGCCAGTACTCTCATGCTGAGGGAGATGACCTACTGCCTGTATCCCTCCAGTCTCCATCCCATCACACTGGCTCCAAAGATGCAACTAGTTCAGAATTATTATGGCTTATTTGAAATGGCCATAACAACAGGACAGCCAAGGACTGGCCAGTTCCACACATGCTACTTGGCTAACCTCTGTTAATAGTGGTAGTGGCTCGGCCCCAAGAGCTGCAGCAGAAAAATGTCTTCCATATACTGGTAGACACTTTGGATTCCACATTCCAGGATAAATTTCACAACCTAAATGGTGAACCGATCTATCTGTATGGCAACAGCACATCCCATTCCCTCACAGGTTTTAAAGTAAATACATTAATACCACTGAGAAACAATTCTACTGGGGCACTTGTGCAGATTTCATATTAGTTGACATCCCCTGGCTCTCCCAACCCTCCATGAAACCCTGTTGGAGGGAAGAGCTCTGCAACAACAGTGAAGGGAAGAAATACCACAGTTAAACACTTGAAAGTGAGGGTCACTCCTCTTTCTACAGGGGAAAGTAGCCAGACACCCAGTGCTGGGCTGGCAGAGCTCTGTCAAGTGACTTTGATGTACACCGGTCGGGGAGTGGAGGGCTAGAGACTGGTGGCAGGGCAGCAGCGGGACTTACTGGCAGCCAGGACCAACTCTTTGTGGAGCTTGTATGTCATGACGGGCTCTGACAGGTTCCTGCAACAACCAGAAAGAAAACAGCTCTGGCAGGGCAATGTGACCGACTCCTGACTGAGCCTGAAGGACCGGCAGGCAAACCTGCTCACTGTCCAGCACCACCAGTTCCCCAGTGCATCTTGCCCCCAGCCAGTATCATTTAAACAGCTTTCCCCATAGGATGGGGGGTTTCTACAGCAGGCATATTTCTCAATTTAAAAAGAAAAACCACCAAACCAAACTCCTCCAAAACCAACTGAAAAAAAATCCATTCATCTTCCCAAAGCCTTTGTCACTTCTTTACCCCTCCCAACAGCCAGCTGTTAACATCTGGCAGTTCACTCCGCTTCTCACCAGATCAGGCCCAAGTTCCTTTGCCAACCTGGGGCAGGTGAGACCTGCAGCACTACCTGAGATAAAACTTCAGTGAGCTGGTAATTGTCTTGATGTCCCAATCACCACTTTGGAGATCCACATCCCCTGGACATTTTGGATCTGAGGGAAGAACAGAACAGCTTTAAAGTAAGGTCTGTCCTGAGGCAGTTAATGAACAGCACGCTCCCAGGGAGGGAATACCTTTGAGACAAACGAAGCCACAGCAACACAGTAAGAAAGCTGCTGATTCTCACGGCTGAAGAAGCAGAACAGCAGTACCAGTGTCAGTATTTTGGAAAGGCTGGGGAGCAGTGCTAAGTAAGGACACAGGAAGAGGCGTGAGGTAAACTTTAAGCAGCGGTGAAAAGTTAGGGAGGGAATATTTTCCACAGTTTGGTTTTATCCCACCACAGCCAAGCCTGGCAGAATAAAACGTTTCCACACATCCAAGACAAGCTTCCTGGTATCCAAAATAACCTAAGTGTCCAGCTCTAATCCCTCCTTTGCAGCTACTCCCCTGAAGGCTTTTCTGGAAACATCCCCTCTTGCTGCCTGGAGAGGAAGCAGCTTAGAGAAGGAGGCATGGAGGTACACGTTGCTCCTACCTACCCTCACCAAACAGCCACATAATTTCTGTGATATGATAAAGGACATGGGTGGAGGATGGGGGTGGCTGGACTAAGGGAAAAAACTGCATGAGTTATTTTAAAAAGAAATAGGACTGAAAAGAAAAGAAAAATCGATCCCCTTACTGAAGCTCAGGATGAAAGCCTTTTACAGCAGCTATTTCTGTGGCGTTGGACTTCCCATCCTGAGCTCATACACAGTGGGGTGGCAAGTGGTTAACCAGGCCAATGCATATAAATGAAATGGTGGGGTTCAGAGGAGAAAACCACAAAGCTACTCACAGGGAGGGTGAGAATCAAGAAGCAGTAAAAACTCAGCCTAAAAGTAATTAGTCATCAGGCAAGCATAACCAAAAGCTGTCTGAAATACGGCTCCATGGGAATCAGGCACAGCTATACATCAGCACAAACCAGCCATTTTAATATACAACAATAGTAAAAGCAGTAGTAAACAACTGTGAAAAAACAACAGTTTACAGAATATATCAATGCCAGATGTCTGTGCAGGGAGCACGCGTGAGCATGAGGAACACATATCAACCTGCTTTCTGCCCTGTGTTCCAGCCCTGCAGGGCTCATGTAAGGGGCTCCCTGCCTGTCTGAGCCTATGGGAACCATGGGCAGGATGGTCTTAGCCAGATCCCAGCACAGGAGCAACGCTGCTGAGCCCCACAACCTGCTGCAGGGAGTTTAACCATCTCTGCTATAAAGAATAGCCTCCAATCTACCTGCTTGTATGAAATACAGGGCTCAGTGCACAGAAGGGCTTGCAGCAGAAAGCCATACATTGCCTCAGTAACATGTACATTGCACATGGTGAGGTATCCCAGTCCTACCGAGTGAAAACCTCAAACCACAGGAAAGGCCTCTCTGCAGAGAGCTCTCCATGATACCCCATGGAAGAAAAGGCTCACCCATGTGCTGGACCCATGGAACATGGTAGCCCCCCACAAACAGCCAGGCAAGTCCCCAGCACGGCAGGAGGGGCAACAGGGCACAGGGCAAGGGCCAGAGCTCATCTCTCCTTGGCCAATGTCCTGCATCAGAAGCCTGAAACAAGAACGTGTCCCCAGCATGCAATTCCAAAATGCCTGGATATTTTTAGCACAGGATGGAAGAAGGCTTGTGATCATTGCTCCAGGGTCACTTCCTCCCTTTATCTTGTCACTGCTCACTTAACTTTAAATGCAGGTTGCACCATGAACAAATAAATGCAGTTGCAGCAGAAAGCCCAGAAAAGAAGGGGAAGATGTGTCTCGAGGGGCCACAACGACTGAAAACCACAGTGGACATTTCTCACTATAAAACCCCATTCTCTCTGTCAATACAAACCAATACAAAACCAGGACAACCTAGTTATGCAGAATAATTAATTAATTCTTACCAAAAAAGGTGTTCAGCAACTTCTGCACCTGAATATTGCTGCCAACAGTCCGGTAGATGCCCTCCGTAGTAATTCCTAAGCAGGAGAAAGCCAAAGAGCATTAGGAAGGGTCTTCCTCAGCTAGTGGGAAGTCCAAAGGCCCCATCTAGTGGAACTCCTGTACTGGCTGTCGGGCGCTGGCTCAGCAGAAGCGCAGATATACCCTGAACTGCCCCAGGATATTCCCCACACACTGCCCAACGGCGTGCTATGGGCAGGATGTGGGGCATGGCCATTCATGCAGCAGGACTCAGACCTTCCGCCAGGATCACATCATGATCAGGGGAGCCCAGCCAATGCGCAGAACACGCTCTTGAGCTGGCAAGTCCTACCTGCCAAAAGGTGCCATTTCTGGAGGGTGCTGCTTGACACAAACTTGCTCAAATTGTCACAAAAGGCAAACACATTTAAGCAGATTCTTTCAAAACGTGAGCCAATGTTAGGAAAGCCAGAAGTGCTGGATCTGCCTGGCTCTGAGAGGAAGCTCTCATTGCCCTGCTCCTCCCCACCTCAGCAGGGCTTGGCTGGTCGCTTTTCCTAAAAGTTCTGGAGATTAAACCAGGCACCTTCCCCTGTGGCAGCCTGGGCATCCAGTTGTTCTGGAGTGATCTTTGTCCTTCAGCCCATGCTGGCCATGTGTGCTGGTACAGGCTGGGCATTTCATGAAAGACCAGTGGGTGAGCTGTCAACCATCAACCTGCTTCTGTCCTGCTACTTTTAACAAAATGGGTCTGTACCCCAGGTACCCCCTGCCTGTGCCCCAGTACAGGGAGAATTCCAGAGCTATCCTCTGTTTTCTAAAGCCAAAGATAAGAGACCAATGACTGAAAACAGGATACAGGGGGAAATTCAATCCTAACCAAATGTGGTATAACAACATTCTGGACCACACAGGATTTCTGCTCCTCTGGCATGCATTCTTCAGCTAAAACTCAGAGTCTCATTTCTTGGACCAACACCACTACAACTGCTGAAAACACAAAACAACTCAAGGCCACAGGAAGCAATGCCAGGACAGCAGCACCTCCTGATGCCAGGGCGAGCAGCTTACCTTTTGTTTCCACAGCATTGATGCACTTCCGCACAAACTTGAAGCCGACCTCGTTCAGCTCCACTGTTTCAAAGAAGGGAAGCAGTGTTACCTGCCTGAACACCAGCATGCAGCTCCCCCTGGAAAACTACTGGGAAAGCCCCATCCCAGGACGCTGTTCAGCACACAAAGCTAAGTGCCCCCACATGCAGCCAGGTTCACACACACATTTGCATTGCATGCATCCCTCCAGGAAAACATTGGCATTCTTTAAATCCTGACAAGGAATTATTAGTTCTGTACATTGTTCATTTTTCCTTGAATTCACTTTGAGTCACAGCACTGCTCCTTTTCCTCTTTCTGTCTTTAATAATAAAAGCATAAATCAGAGTTCAGCCACATGTGAATTTGTGCCTGATAAGGAGCTGATTAATATTTCCAGAGTGCTGCAAAATCTGCACCACATCATAGGATCGTGTAATTTCAGCTTATCTACTTGACTAGATTAAAAAGCAAAACCAGTACAGCTGGATAGACTGAGTAAAGCAGAACACTGGCTTTCGTTCCACCAATTAACCCCAGGCTGTCTTTGTGCCTGTCATGCAGGCGTCACGAAGCATGTAGGAAGTCAGGATTCTTTTCTAGAGGCAAATGTCAACTTCTGTGATCACACTACTACTTCTGCTATTTTTTCTGGGATATCTGGAAGGATTGTCCGGGTTATACGGTGAAATATCTTTCTGTTCAGTGCCAACATTTATACTGAATGTCTTGTAAATGACTGTGCTGTTGATGGTTTGGAATTCTGGAGGGTTGGGTTATGGGGGGAGAGGGTGTTTGGGTTTTTTTGCTAATCCTTTTAACATAAAATAACATTCTACTGGAAGAAACAGCCACAGGACACATCTGGGCTAACTTCAGCACAGTTGTCACAGCACAGGCCATGCTGGCGAACCCTATGAAATCACTGTGTTTTCAGCAAGATATTCATAACAGTTCTCTCTTCTGTGAGCAATGGCAATGAAAAGCTCTAACACAGGAAAGAGTAAAGGCACCCTCAAGCACAGACCCACTCGGTACTTGATGCTGAGCAGTATGACACAACTAAGGTAAGTATGATAAGCCTTTCTAGCTTAGTCTATTAAAAATAGCATATTTACTCTTGTGAAACACTGAGTCACATTCCTTCCAAGCATGTAATGCAAAGTCAAACGACAGGTTTCATGCTTACGCTTCTGATAACACTATCTCCATGCTCATTAAAGTCAGCTAATTAAAGTGTTGATAAAAGTAAGCCCTAATATACAGAATGCTAATGAAGCCCCAGTGTTTCCTATGGCAGCACGTGCAGTCATGGCAGTACATGCTCAGCCTTGGCAGGGCTGTGGCGCAGAGGGCAGGTTGCACCCTGCTTGTGAAAGGAGATGTATGGGACAAGGTAGTGGGATGGGGTGGGAGCTCGGAGGAAATGAATGCCATCTCTATTTTCCTATTATAGTATTTGCTAAAAGCAATAAGACATTAGGCAGAAGTTCTTCCCTGTGAGGGTGCTGAGGCGCTGGCACAGGGTGCCCAGAGAAGCTGCAGATACCCCATACCTGGCAGTGTTCAAGGCCAGGTTGGACACAGGGGCTTGGAGCAATCCGATCCAGTGAAAGGTATCCCTGCCTGTGGCAGGGGATTGGAACTGGATGAACTTTAAGGTCCCTTCCAACTCAAACTGCTCCAAAATGAATCCAAATGATTCTTCGAAACGTCCTCAAAATCTCCTGCTGATCTTTTTTTCCCTTCTGTTACTTTGGGGTTTAGAGGTGCCCATTGAACTCTGCATCCCACTAGTTATGGCTAAATAAAAACTGCACATTACAATTGATAATTGAGAATGCTGTGTGGAGACCTCATAACAGCCTTCCAGTATCTCAGGGGGCCTATAAGGATGCTGGAGAGGGACTCTTCTTTAGGGACTGTAGTGATAGGAGAAGGGGTAATGGGTTCAAACTTAAACAGGGGAAGTTTAGATTGGATATAAAAAAGAAATTCTTTACTGTAAGGGTGGTGAGGCACTGGAATGGGTTGCCCAGGGAAGCTGTGAATGCTCCATCCCTGGCAGTGTTCAAGGCTTAGTGTGGTGTTTAGTGTGAGGTTTAGTGTGAGGTGTCCCTGCCCATGGCAGACGGGTTGGAACTGGAGGATCTTAGGGTCCTTTCCAACCCTAACTATTCTATGATTCTATGATAACTTTTATCATTTGCAACCCATTATTATCTGGCCTCAGCATCAGACACTGCAATGGAAAGGAAAGGAGTTCCACGGAGGGAACACAAACTCTATTCAGTAGAAATTGAGGATGAGTGTATCTGCAAGAAAAACCACTGCCCAACCTCCAGACAGCTTCAATAGCTCAGGGAACAGCAACAAAAATTACTCACTTTCTTCCTGTTTTGTGATGGGACTGTGGTAGATCTGAAAAGGGGGAGGGAATGGAAGAGGAAGAAAAAAAAAAACAAGCATGCAATGTGATTCAGTATTTATTTTCTAAAGAAAATACAGCATCCCATAAATCACCCCCAACCAATCACAAACAGGAAGGCAATGTTCCAAAGAAATGTCATTTCATAATTAAGCAAGATATCATTGCCTACACAATAAATTATTCTTTTCTGACTTTCTACATTTCACTGGAGCACCTGAACTGGAAACTTTGTCTTTCAGATGCCCTGTAAAGAGGGCAGCTGGACAGCCTGGCACACAGGGGTTGTGGGTTTTCTGTTTGCTTGCTTGCTTTTAAAAATTCAAGTGTCAAGGCATTCCTTCATGCCATACAAAAATACATCTTGTATTTATTCATAATAAACAGTGAAGGTCATTCTTGACAGAAAATCAAAAATCCTTTATATATAAAACCACGCTGTGCAAGCTGAATGAGTCCCAGGCACCCTGAAGCGACTGACTGTCCAGCACAAACACACTGACCCTCCCCACTCTCCCATGTCCTGTCCTGTTTAAATGGGCAAGAGAAAAGTGCTGTGGAGTGTGCCCAAAGACAAGGGGAGCTGCCAGAAATGGTTTTCCCACACTGCACATCATGCTGCCCATTTAGAGGAAGACTGGTAAAGTGTGAAGGACTGCGCTTTGCTTAGATTGAGGGAAGGAAACACCAGTTGGCACAGAAAGGTGGTGAACATGCGGCAGGGTGGCTGCTCTCACCTTTCCAAATGCTGCTTAGAGCAGGGACAGAAAAAGGTTGGAGAGTGAGTTGTGAGCAACAGAAATACAGAGCTCCTGACTCCACATGGCCACAGTATTTAGTCAGCCTGGCACAGCTAGGGTTGTACCAGAGCTTTAAAGGAGGAAAACCAAAATCCCCGTTGCCAGCTGTGCCCAAAGAGCAGCACAATGCCCTGTTTCAGATGTGCATCGGCTAAACTAACGACTGCATTATGGGCAAGGGGTACCTGTACCAAAGGCACTGCTGTTGAGCTGCCCCAGCTCTTCCCCAAAACCCGCCGGCAGAGGACACTGTTCGGCAGCGTATGGGCATCAGCTCCTGGAACACTTACCGGCTCCTTCCCGTCCATGGCTTCCATCCACAGCCTTCGATTGGCTTCCGAGAGGGCCTGCAGTGTGATGGTCCCAGATCTGTGCAGAGTTCACCCAGGGACAGGCAGGAAAATGAAGCAAAATGTGGTTTTAATAGACAGCAAGGAGCGCTTTCATCCAGATTTGCAAGGTTTGGAGGCCATTTGAATACTAAAGCACCTCACCTTTCATTAGTTTCAATGTCGAAACAAAACCTTTTGTCTATAGAGTCAGTCTTTCTCCTCACACAGGATTTCAGTGTCAGGTCTAAGGTGCTCTAGGAGAGAAAATGAAAGCTAAGGTTTGAGGAAAGAAACACAGGAGAAGATTTCAGGTTACTCAGCATCTTTAGTTGCAGCCTAGCCCAGCACTGCCCACAAAGAACCAGGCACCCAGTGGTGCCCTGCAATACCATGGCACTAGTACCAGGAGCAGAGACAGTCCTTCCCACCATCAACAGAGATCAAAGGCTCTGTAAGCCTGGCTTCCTCTCCTCAACCACAAATTGTTCTAGATGTCACAGAACTCTCCTGAAAACAAGTGCTAAATATCTCAGCAACAGCAGTATGCTTCCACAGAGCAGGAACTCTACTGTAAACAAACCTCTCCAGGCAGCCACTTGGTCTCTGTGGCCAGGACCCCGCTTGCCTGCTATCTTACACAGCTAGGTCCTATTTTTCACCAGCTCTGATCAGTTATCCATAGCATTCATGGTCCAAAGAGCTTTGCATGAAATACCTTGTACGAAAAGAATGCTAACTGGCCAAATCTGGAGTAGATGCACTCTGAAGAGAGGCCGGTGTTGTGGGACTGAGCTCCAGCCCTTCGTATTCACACCCCAGACTCTATAGCAGAGTCACTGCAATGTGACCATGAGATCTCCATGACTTTGTAGGAGTCCGTGCAACCAAGCAGCCCCCAGGATGAGTGTGCAAGCCTGAAACGTGTTAGTCACCCTGACCCTCACTGCTGCTGTGTCTGCAAGACCTCCAGCAGAAGCGGATCAGGCAGAGCACAGACCAAGAACCGCCTCCTCCAAGATTACCTACACTTTACACGCCGTGATGATAACCTCCGGGCTGTACTTTGTGTGTGTGCCGGTTGTTTGATGTTTTTAAGAGAACTGCCTCTAATCACAGCATTTAAAGCTGTGTGGCCAAAGGTGCAGACTTACAGATTACAAGAGTTTGGGAAAGGGACTGATTTACATTTTTACAAGCCCTACTTTCATGAATTTGCCCTACCAGACATGTTTATGGCAGAGACGAGAACAGATCCCCTCAGTCAATAGTTTGGATGTTTCTTTGCCAAGGTCTCTGCCCAGGGCTTCCAAAAAATACATTTTATTTTATTGCTGCAGCATGCAGAGGGCTGGCAAAGAACAGACCATGAGATCACAAACTGGAGAACAGCATGCCTGACTGGGAGTCCCCAGGGGATGTTACTCCAAGGCAGAGGGTGGACTCAGCTGGATGCACTTGCTGTGCTCCGTCATCTGTGCCTGCATCCTACCCCTGCTCTGTCATGCTGAGGAACTGCAGGGAACTCCCAGACACAGTGGTAAAATCCAAAGCATTTTGCCAAAGAAGCCATTCCCACATCCCCAGATCTCCAGCCATTCCCCTTATTGCAGTTTAGAGCTGCAATGCTGCCCTCTCCTACTCTCCTAACACTGGTCCCACTCCCATGTAATCAGTTCCAATAATAGAAAATCACAAACCAGTGACTATGCCAACATGCAAAGGCAGAAAAATACCCCTTTTGGAAGCACTCATCTGATAACTCGAGTGATTCAAGTACTTGCAATTACTACCAGAGGGCTATGTGCAAACCAGGCTGCAGGTTCACTGCCCATGTGCATGGATATATATAAAAATTAGCTTGTCTGGAAAGGCAGAAATTTCACACTAGACCAATTTGCAAGCCACCACTGTCCAAAGAATGCTCATGTTACACAAACCTGCATCTTCGCTGTCAAACCCTGCAGGGCTTCAGGCTAACTTTGAGAGAGAGAGAGGTGAAACTTCTCTTCGCAGAGGTGTCTTTCAGGTTGCATCAAGCCCCCTGCCTGTGTGACCAGGCAGGAAGGGGACATGATGCTCTGCTCCATAGCCAGGAGTCCTTCCTCAGCTGCAAGCTCAGGACCCAGCTCACTGGTGTTGCCAAACAACTGACCTGACAGCAGGGCTGGCCTGTACTGCTCTGGACATGGCACCTGTTCATCTGTTTGCTTATGGAAAGAGATGATGTGGGCAGACTGAAGGTGAGACCTGATGGCTAGGTCAGTGTTTGCAGACATCCCTCCAGGAAACCGACTCACTTGCTTAGCTCCAGGCTTCTGGTCCATGGGTGTCATCCGTAAGGTTTTTGCCTCTTTCTCATACTGGCAGTAATATTTCACCCAGGAGATACCCAGCGCCCCTGCAGAAACACACAGGAAGCTGAAGTCAGAGACAGTGCCTCAGCTGCATGCAGCCAGCAAGGCATGGCCGACATTACCCACATGTCCACTCTGGCACTGCTGGCCCCATGGGGACAACTCCCTTGCCAGCATCTCCACTGGGAAAAGCCAGGAGGAGCAAGAGGAAGAGTGAGGCTGCAGCTGCCTCCAGTGGCCTCCTGAAATGCTGCTGGTGAAAGCGCATTTGTGGGACTTTGGTTGGAAGCCAAGCCGGTTTGGCCAAGTCCAGCCAAGACCTACACTGGCAGGATCCTGTGTGGCTGGAATGCTTGCTTCACACAGACACCACTAGTTTTTCCTGTTGATGAAAACTTGGTAGTAAAAACAACAGCTTCTTTAAAACACTGAACCTCAGTTCCTACGTATAGCATGCTAGATTTACCAACACTTTTCTTTGTTGTCATGCCTAAACCCCTTTGTATGAAATACTTCAAGTAGCATTTTCTCCTGTAATTTGTTTTTAACTTGCAGTTGTCAGGAGAAACAGCTGTCTTCATATTCAATTTATAGTGGAAACATAAATAGAGACAGCAAACAGCACGCAGGAACATGTAGCATTTGTGGTCTAAAATTACTTTGTGTGTTTTCTTTTAAAAGCAGGATAAACATACATATGAACATCTGCATAAATGCATTTGTATGTATAATCCAAAAATTAACTGTGCACTAAGTAAGTTGTCTGTGGACTCAGAGGCTACAGCTCTGCACACAGGCTTTTGTCCCCTGAGCTTGCGTGGCCATGGAAAGCTACAGCAAGTATTTGCAAACAACTGAATTTGGTTTGATTTGATACTGCACGGAATGGCAACAAGTTTCTCTCTCAGCAGGTTAACTCTGAGCGCTGGTTAATGCTTCAGTTATGCTCAGATGCCCTCAGAGACAGGTCAAGAGGGAAGCTGGGCAGGACACCAGATTTGTTATGATAAAATGCAGCCAAGGTGCAATCTGCCAGAGCTCTGGTCTCTCCAGCGGTACAGCAGAGTAATAAATCTCATCTAATTTGAGTGCAGGGCAATTAGCTCCTTGCTTGCACGGCTCATGAAACCCGGAGAAAGCTCTGTGCCACTGCTGAGAAAGCTGGCAGCTGAAGTTGCTGGTGATTCCCTGTGCACTGGCAGTCAGTGACACCCCAGGCAGCACCGTTCACAGCACTGCCATGACTAAATTGGCCTGGGCACAGTAGCCAAGGGCAGTCCCCATCATGGGGGTATGCGCACGGCAGCCCAGGCTGCCCAGGGGGTATGAGCCCAGGCAGCCCAGGCTTTTTAACACATTCATGTGCATACAAAAGGCATTACATTTCTCTTGAGTGTACAGATAGCCCTCAATGGTTGGCTGCCCAGGTAGCTTGCAGGTTAGGGGGGCTTCCTTCATCCTCTTCTTCAGGTCTTCCAGCTCCTCCCGTGTGCTGGAAAAATGATTCCTTGTCTGTTAAGAGAAAACAAAACCAAGCACATTTGAACATGAGCAAAGAGCGAGTTTCAGGTGTTCCTGGTCAAACTTGAAGTGCTTTGGCAGAAATGAATCATTCCCCAATGTAGTAAATGGGGAATACTATATATTCACATGAAAACTCCAGCTATAAGAACAACTGCACTCTCAAAGATGATAGAAAAGACATGGTTTAACATACCATGTGTGGAAATGGTATTGAGGAGTCATGACTGGACTGATGCTTGTTCTTTCAATAAAAGAAACTTAGCACGTTTTAAGGCTAGGTGAAGCAGAAGGAAGCACCTGAACTACTCTTTGCACCATTGTTTAGGTAATGGGTGTATTCTTCTACAAAACTTTCTCAAAAGATCATGCTACGCTGCTTGGCATGACAGTCATTTTTAAAGAGTCATGGCAACACAGGGTACAAAATCAAGGTATTTTTATGGAACACCACTTACACCAATTAATAAGCCAGCAGCAAACTCAGCTTGGCACAGATTCATAGCTGTTGTTCCATGGGAATGTGGGTCAACCATGAAAGATGGAGTATTAACAAAGCCGGACATAGATATTTTACCCCATGAGTATACTTAGCCAGCAGAGGAGCTTACCAAAGCACGTAGTAAGCTGATACCATAAAGATCATCATCAGAGGCCTTTTTAGAAGATGTGTATCATTTCTCATGAAATCGGGAGAAATCCTTAGGCTTGTTTATGCACAACATTAAATGACATAATTGCAATTGCCCCTTCTAGACAGAGAGAGCCACTATAATAGCACCTGCAGACTCTCATGTAGGAGAGGAGAAAATACACGTGAACTGAAAAGGAACTAACTTTATCTGCACCTCCTACAACGCAAACATGAACAGTCTGTTTTGCAGGAAAAAGCCTTGCCAGGAGAGGTATTTAAATACAAATGAGAATAGAAGTCACATGTGAAAAATACTTGAGCTGGGCAGGAACTCACATTCTGCAGGCTGAGCTGAAGCTGCTGTTTATAAGGGAGGAAATCCTGCGTGAGCTCAACTGTCAGGTTATTGTAAGTAAAGAGGCTGTGGAGAAAAGCCAGCACCTGAAAAAGGATGGAAAGGACACAGATTAAACTCCTCTTCTATATTTCTAATCAGAGGGAAAATAGACAGGAAGCGGCGTTTCAGAAATTACATATACAAATTCATTTTCTTTTCTTACAATGTTGAAATGATGCAAGTCTTAGTATGACTTATCCACCACAGTGTCCCTAAAGCCCAGGTCTACCACCCACACATCTGTCTTAATAAAACACACCCAAAATGAAAGACCCTGCTGAGAGAACAAGAGCAGATCTGCAAATTGCTCATCCACAAGAGCTACACAATCCCACATTCAAGCACATCCAGCGCCAGGGCAGAGCCACTAGTTCAGGGTAGGGTCCCTGTACACAGACATGAGCTGGTACCTCTGCAGCCTGTGCCGTGACAGGTAAGCAGACCAGACAACAGCTCTCTTCCTTTGAAGGCAGCTAACACTTAACCAAACACAAGGTGTCCAGGACAATTCATAACAAGACCTACAGCATCCAGCCTGTTCTCAGGATCAACTCACGGATATGAGAAACAAGTCTGTGGTTTCATGGTGTTCTGGCAAACACTACTAAGGCTGTTAAGCTGCAGCAATCCAAGTGTGCAAGGTTAACTCCATCACAAGACTTCCCAGGACCAGATCCAACCTGGTAACTCATCCCTTCCTGCAACTGTCAGCAAATTACCACATTTGAGCATCAAACAATAAGGCCTGGAAGAAAAGGAAGCTCCTACCGGTTCAACAATACTGAATTTCTTGCTTTCCTGTACTTCCTGGATCTGGTACACATACTCAAGGGAAGACTCAAAGAAATTGTGTCTCTCTTTGTCAACCTGAAGGTCAGCCTGGAAGAAAGAGGGAGAGGAGGAAAAAGAAAATACATCCCATCTAGCTTGACAATATTTGACTAGCATGTCTTGTCAGCCCACAAACAGTCCTGTCTTCGCTTAAGAAAGGCCTATGAAAAGTGTCCAGCTCAGGCTTTGAGCACTTGGCACAGAACCAGATGACTGGAACATTGGCCGTTCTTCTCAGGTCTCCCCTTTTCTAGCTCCCTTTCACATATGGATCCAGAGCCTCCCTCCACTCTGCAAGGCTTTCCCAAAGACCGTTTGTTATTTCAGCATGAGCTCTGTTTCTACCCACAGCCCTGCATTGATGAGGACAAGGCCATTGTCATGATCCTCTTGCCTGACTCCAGCGGCAACCCAAAACCAGCAATTCCAGAGCTGCAGCACCAGGTAGGACAACGCAGCATTGCTGTGTTACCACAACTTCCACAGATTTTGCTTTGCAAAGATGCTTGATCTAACAACTGGTTTGACAGATTTGATTTGATCCAGCTCCTCTGATGTGGGCTGGAGCAGCTGGGGCTTGTTGCAGCATGCTTGGCAGCAACAGGGCTGGAAGGGGCACCTCCTCCTCTGCCTGCTGTCCATGGCCACTGTGGTCCTGCTGCCACAGCTATCCCTGCAAACACAGGAGCTAGGTAGGAAGCTGTGTTGGCAAAAATAATAGTAATGACCAGTTCTTTTTCAGCCAGATCAATTCCCTGTGCCAGGTGAAACAGAGGCCAGTCCCCAGAGGTGCCAGTGTAACTGGTTGCTGCCCTATACCATAAGGGTGAGAAGCCCTGACAATGCATAAAGCCATTGCTACTGTTCAGCACACTAAGGAGAACTATGATATTGATTTTCCTGGCTTCATCTAGAGAATCTAGGCTTTAGTAGATTTAAGTGCGTATCAATTTTAATCAGTTACTGAAAGGGATGACTTTTCTCCCTTTTTTAAGATCTAAAGCAGCTGGTGATGTTGCTTCTGGACCCAACTCTGAAGAAAACTCCATACATACCTCCTGTAATTGGGATTCCTTCTTTTTTGAAGACAGATGCAAATGGCGATCCAGCATAGAATAAAACTTCTCACCATCCTTCTCAAACTTTTTCTTTCTTTCCTGCAGGAGTTGAAGCAGAATCAGTTATTGGCATTTTCCAGATAAGAACATGCAACAAGGCCAAGATCTTTTGTACAGTTCAGTATTCCCATGGAAAAACTCTAGTCAACGCAACCAGAACAGATGGCCCCTTTCCAATTGCTCTGATTTCACAGTCCATTCTAGTTCCAACTAAAGACCAATCTGGCAATATTTTGTGGCACAGGCACTTGAAATATTTTGCCGTGTTAGCATCATGGTGAAAGCCCCATCGACGAGGTATTGCACCCCTTCTCAATCTCTTCAATGTCAAGTAAAACTGAGACATACTAATACATCAAAACCCTATTCACCATTTGTTCACATAGTTCAGAAACAACTGGGCAGATACTTTAATGTCAAAGACACGTTTGGGATAAGAAAAGATTTGTCAGCAGTTTGGCAGTTTTCTGGTTTGAGGCTTTCACCGTGGGTTTCTGAGAAGTATTAGAACAAAAGCAGAAAACTGGAGGCACAAGACATGGGAGGGAAGTCACCATCTCTGTATCAGTGGTGGTGGAAGGAGAGATTGCAAACTTTGCAGGCAAAACTTACACAAGCTTTACTGCAGAGCACCCAGCCCGAATACGACCCAGAGGAACACTGCCTCAAAAACAGATGGTTTACAACACACACCAAGAAGACCTCACCTCTTGGAGGTCCCCTGCGGATGCTCTGGTTCTTTCTGACCTACTGTACGTCTCAAACATGCCTACCACAGGCATGCAAACATGAAGCACAGACTGATTTGTTAAGAAAAAAAGACTTTGTGAAGGAACCACTGTAACAGAAGGAGTTGTTTGCACTGGAAAACCTGAAATAGTTAATGTCTCTTTTTCTCTCATTCTAGACATTTAAGAATAAAACTCCATAAGAATGCAGGGAGACGACAAGCTAAGACCCAGGCTGTTTGCTTATGCCTCACAGTAAGCGTGAAGCCACAGACGACAGTGGCAATCAAGAAATGATGATCAGAAGCCAGGCTGACAAATATCCACTTCAGATGCTAACAGACATCAGTGATTGCTGAGAGGCAGTTAAATTGCTAAAAGAAGGAAATTCCAGCCTGGCAGCAGCCTCAGTGCCAGGTCCAAGCAGCTGAGGACTGGTATATGCACACTACGGAGTATGTACAGGATGCCCAGATTCTTTGTCAAGCTTCTGAAAGCTCAAGAAAGTGGAAAGTGGAGTAAGGAAATCTCAGCCTCTGGTGGAATTAATGGTATCTTTCAACAACTATCCCGTAAGACCCCTGAAATCCTGCTCTCTTGCCTCCATTCAGAAATTCATGAATAAGCAAACACACACCAACGCCACCACAAAACAGAGCAGATGGACTCTGCCAGACTGGTCGATGTGCTGTTTCCTCATGAGATCAGTAGCAACTGCAAATTTTGAAGCTGTGTTTCCTGAATAGTCCTTTCTCTTCAGTTGGCTCTCCTGCTGTGAAGTTTTGCTTCCCCATTCCACTTGCACTGACTATTCAGCCTATCTAATGGGGTGTCCTACACAGCAGGATGCCTGGGGGTTCCCAAACTGGTACTTTAGCTAATCATGGTTAGCCCCTGCCTGACGGTCTCTCTTCTTCTCAGCCCTTGCTCACAGCAGCTACTAATGCATTGCCTCTGGAAGAAGAAAGGCTATTCTCTGGTGGGAGCAAAGGGAGACACTCGTAGGTTATTTACTGGAATACATGAAGCTCTTACAGGTCCCCCCATTACACACTGTCAGTAGCACAGGCTCTCACATTCCTTGGCCTTTACGGGAGGAGCAGCTTGCCAGCAGCACCCAGACTCGTGCTGGTGAACACCGGTTCCTTAGAGGCACCTTGGACAAAGGGCAGACAAGCTGTCTTCCTACAAAAAGGATTCCTCACCCCACAAGAGTCCTGTTTCTCTATCCTTGCACATTGCTATTGGGAAAGCACAGTTACAATGGAAAAATGCAGAAGAGATACAAACTCGAATATCCCTGCTTATATTTAATTGGCTTAGACCAGCAAGCCTTTTTACCCCAGTAATTACACCTACTGGCCTACAGAGACCCTGTGGTTACAGGACCTTTGAAGGGAGGTACATCTTCTGATATCATCCTCTTCAATATCAGGGATACAAGAACTAATTTGCTAATAGCAAATTCATGTTTCAGAATAAAAAAAGAGATCCACATCAAATCCAGAAGAACAGAGAGACCTCCGAGGGTGAAACCTAAATTAAACAGCACTGCAGCTGCAGAGCTGATGCCAGGAAGGACTGTCAAAACAAAACACCCCCCTTGTGACTAACACCCCTGATAAGAAAATCCAAACTCAATCAAAAGCATTTTAGAAGCAGCAGTTACCACGTCTGTAAGGTGGCATTTCTGGATTGTTTGCCTGCGCCATTAGACGCCACATCTAAGGCAGTCAGGACCCCAGGCTTGTTTTCATTTCTGTAAATGAGGAGTCACCAAACCTCAAGGCCGCAGAGGGGGAGTGAAACACAGCTGCAGCCCACACCTCTCCCGCTGCTGACTTCTTGCATCTCAGAGAGGGCTATGCCAGCAGCAGGTCCCAAAATCCCCCAGTGAGGGAAAGCTGGCTTGAACCCAACCAACAAGGGCTCATCTCTTCCCACAAAGGAGGCACACAGAGGTGGCAAGGGATGGTGCCAGCCACGCTCCTTGGGGGAGCCTGCAGGAAGACACTGCCCATTCTCCAGCAGAGGATTATCTCTGCAGTGGAAAAGAGAGGTGAAAAGAAAGAAAACACCTGGGCAAGCAATGGAACAGTTTTTACTGCAGAAGGAGCTCAGAGGCCAGCAGCAAATCCTTAAGGGAGTGCCACCACCTCCTCCACCAGCGCCTGATGCGGAGCACTAAGCCCTCCCTGGGGATCAAAGGGATTGGGAATGACATCTGAGATGGACACTGGTGTGTGGAGTATGGCTTGCTCCTGCAGAACTGCTGCCATACAGAAACGAACACAGCGCAGAACACCATTTTTGGCCACCAAGGGAGTTTGCCAATCATTTCCCACTCGGGCTAATTGACACTGAACTGAAAAGCAGAGGGATGAACTACAAATCCCTCCTGATTGTCAAGCCAAGGCTTCTAACAGCTTGTTGGCTGCTGAACAGAGCAAGCCGAGACAAAAAAAAAACCACAAAAAACCACCCAGACTGGAAACATGAGCAGAAATTAGTTCCTCATGAATATTCAGCAAAAGACAGCATCACCTCCCCCTTAAGATTTGCCAAGTCCGAGAAGCCACCCAACTTACTTGCTCACAAAGAGACACCGAGGTGATTTCACCTGACTGCAGGTAGAGCCACACAGCAGCAAAGGAGGGTGCTCTTCGAAAGCTCTGCTCTCCGAGCTTCAGCAGATGCTGCTTTAACCAGAAATGACCAGGAGTCACTGTGAAAGCACAGCGGCTCAGCCCAGCGTCTCATCCATTGGAAGCATTGGCTCACTCTGCCTGTGCGGGGTCCCACAATGCACACTGCCTGCTGCCAGGAGCAGGGCAAAGCTGGAGTCCCTCGGCAGCGGCTCAGACCCAGCTTGAGCAAGAGATGGAGCAGCCAAAGACTACAGGGGAAAAGGGGCAAATGGACTTGCCAAAACTCTCCCTTAACCATTAGCTGCTAACCAGCATCTTGTGAAATGCCCATCCCAGAAGAGGCAGTGAGCTGCAAGCAAGGAGCGCAGCTCACATGGCTGCTTCTCTTTAAGAAAAATAAAACAAAACAAAACACAACACACTTCACCTGCTGGGAGCCTCCACCTCAGAGCACACCTGCTGGAGTTTCAGAGGAGAATCTGCACCCAGCAGGACGTGCAGCCGGCCATCAACAGGAGATAGCTTCATAGCAGTCTTCCAGTATCTGAAGGGGGCCTACAAGGATGCTGGGGAGGGACTCTTCATTAGGGACTGTATTGGTAGGACAAGGGGTAACGGGTTCAAACTCAAAGAGGGGAAGTTCAGGTTAGATATAAGGAAGAAGTTCTTTACTGTGAGGGTGGTGAGGCACTGGAAGGGGTTGCCCAAAGAAGCTGTGAATGCTCCATCCCAGGCAGTGCTCAAGGTCAGGTTGGACAGAGCCTTGGGTGACATAGCTTAGTGCGAGGTGTCCCTGCCCATGGGACATGGGAGGGAGGTTGGAGCCAGATGATCTTAAGGTCCTTTCCAACCTATCTATGATTTTATGATTCTGTGATTCTAGGGGCACGCAGCTGGTGCCGGCTGCTTCCGGGCTCCCATTGCCTTTCTCTTCCTGCACGTCCCTGGCCCTGCTGCCTCCTCCAAGAAAAGCTGCAACATGGCTCCAAGCAGAGCTTGGGCAACACTGCAAGTTGAAAGCCTGTAAGTATTAAACGAATCTGCTTTCACTGCATTTCCCACCCCATTTTGATGAAAGCAACAATACTGCTGAAATTGCTGCAAAGCTACTGCGCTCACAACACAGGTGCTCAGTAACAAAGACAAATGGTGATGTGTTCACCGACCCTTGATAAAGAAGACAGCACTGAAAAAATTCAAACCCCAAAACCGCTTGAGGAAATGGCGAGCTGTGGCTGGAGAGGAATTGAAGGCACAGAATGGGAGGCAGGTTCTGTTTCAACTGGCAGCCTCATCTGGCAAACAGCAGAGGGATAAATGGGAAAAAGAGAAACATGTTCATACAGAAAAAAAATGCTTTATGCTTGAGTTTAACTAATTGGTACGAAGCATCAGCATTTATACAGAAATAAAAAAAATGTCATTTATAAAAAGCAAAATGCTGTTGAAGGTTGTAGAAAGAGCATTTCTGTAAAACCACACTCAGTTTAACCTGGTCTCTTTCCCACACCCTGTGTTCTCTCAAATGCTCCTTAGATCTTGCTCCCACAGAGATGAAAGCAAGTAAAAGTTACGGTCCTTCCTTCCTTTTAAAATAATCCTTAATGTAATAACAGAATTAAGTAAGTGCTTTTAGGAATACATGTTATCTGCTTTGTAAGAACTTCTCCAGAAATGCTGCATTTATTCAGCATCCCAGGACATAGTAAACATTCCTCCCGCGGCTTACATTGAGTCCAAACAACTTTTCGCCCCTCTGGCTTTTTTGTTTTGCTTTGTGTTTTCATTTTTCTTTTGGTTTTCTTCTTACAAAAAACCCCAACCAAACAACTTTCTCCTTCCAAGTGGAATTGGAACACAACTCTTCCTATCCAAATCCTACTAAATGTAATGACTGAGGCAAGGCTCTTAACAACAGCCCCCCACTCCCAGAGCAGAGCTCGCCCACAGTGTGAGCCAAAAGCCAAGGGCGTTGCTGGGAGGGACAGGCATCTCCTTGTGTGAGGCCCCAGCACCCCGAGCTCCATGGGTCTGTCCTGTGTGAGGGCAAGCAGAGATTACCTCGGGCTGCTGCAAGGCTCCAAAGCACGCACTGCTCTGCCTCACAGCTCTGTAGATCAAGAGAAATGTGTGCCATTTAGAGCTTCAGGCCACAACTGGTCCTACCATCCTGCTTTGCTTTCCCATTATCAGCAGGCACATCCCTCTAATTACCCTCTGCTAACCGAGAACTCCACCAGCCCATGTGCTACTCTGCTCATTTTCAAATCTCACGGTCAGTCACAGCTTCACCAAGCACGCCTGGGACTCAGATTGCTTCTGCCAAACAGAGATGGCGCAAAATCCACAGGGTCCACAGACTACATGGGCCGAGCATGCAGTCAAGCCTCTAGGAATATGATCTAACATGAAAGGAAGACAGACCACCCCACACGCTCAGACTTCCAACCCGTGCCCTTCCAAGTGCTTACAGCAGCCTCAGTTATGCTGGTTCTTTTCCCCTCTCACCAAATCAGCACTTCACCCCCAGCCATGAACTTGTACCAGCCCTGCAGCTTCCAAGCAGAGCAAGGTGCCGGTGCCAGGGCTGAGAAATGGGTCAGCTCAGGCAATCCAGGATCCTCCACTTTTCTCCTTGATGTCCACACACACAAAAATTTACCGACAAGTCAAGGGAAGCGCAATGATCCCATGGGTCTGGGGTTAGGAAGAGAAAGTGGCTGGAGGGGGCAGCTGCGGTGGGTCCCAGTGACACCCAGGAGCTCCCCTGAGTGGGAGCACACCATCTGAGTGAGGAGACTCCATTCAGCCCCGGGAAAATGGGTTAATGCAGACTCAGATGCCTTAGTCAGACTGACTGGCTGCTCTCCAGCCAGAGTCACTACAAAGCCCCAATTCAAAGGCTCTTCCTATCTGGCTTCAGCATCTTGCAAAGAGAACAGAAAACATCTCATAGAAGGCGGCTCTGCCAAAATCTGGGAAATGAAGCAGAGGGCACAAATTCTCTGTGTCATGTCTCTGGGCTGCTCCACAGCCTGGCCTCGGCCTCTCTCCCCCGGTGTAAATCATGAAGGATCATCGGGTGATGCCAGACAGTGGAGGCACAGCAGCAATGGAGAAGGACCCCCTCGCTGACAGAGCACCATTGTGAGGAGTCCTCATTTGTATTTCATGCCTTTTGCAGAGGGATGTGAATGACCCGGAGCAGCTCTGCAGGCTGGCAAGTGAAGGAGCGCTTTGTGCCCAAGGCAATATTCAGTGTCTGCAGCCCAGTGGTGCAGTGTGAGCTCCTCTCAGAAAGCTTCAGAGGTGATGGCAAGGGTCTGAAGCAGGCTGGGGCTTGCTCCGAATCTCAGACCCACTCCAGGCTGCAGAGTGGGGTCAGAGAGAGCGTTATCTTCCCATGCATCCCCTGTAAGTGTGGGTACAACCTGCAACACAGTGGTATGCAACATGCACTGCTGCAAGCTCCTTTGTGCAAGCACTTCTGCTGAGCCACACAGAGCCCCTTGAGGTGCCCCTGACACCTCTGTAGTTCATATTATTCATCAGAAACAAAATGCAAAGCCAAATCATAAAGACTTCTAAGCCACCTGCAATGAATCCCTAACTTTCTGCAGCCTCTTAACTGCTTCTGAACAGCATTCTGCAACTGTTGGATGCCTCCACCCGGGGTACCTGGCCCATCAGCAGCGGCTGAGAAGGGCTGTAAGCTGCCAGGTGAATCTGTATCAGTGCTTGGAGCTCCCTGCTGCTGGGTCTGTGGCATCAACCAGGCACCAGCCAGCTCCAGAGCAGGAGGCATGCTATGTGACCTGTGGCTGGGAGGTAGCATGTGGCACAGCTCTCAGAGCAGAGCATGCTCCGTCCTGTAGACAAAGTAATCCTTACACACCTGAAGAGCTACCCAAGAAGAAAACAGCCTAAAGGACGCTTTAATACTGTAATCTTAACATTTGCAGACCGTTGCCCTCTTGACTTAAGTGTTCCATAAACACAGAGGAGAAAATCAGCTTGACCTTGTCCCCATGACTCCTTCCCCACAACACTTTTCTAAACATGTGCTGGCCCTGTGGTTAATGCAGGCAAATCCATCAGGAGGAAGTTTTCTCTCAGCCCGGGGCACGTCCACATGCTTGTAACACCAAGGTCTGTCACAAAACCCACTGGCGAGGAGGCTTCGCCCCTGTGCCTGTTCACTAGCATGAGACAAACAGCCGTTGCACTGCCTTCACCACGCTCATGCTGCTGTGGCTGCTCAGAGGTGTTCTACACACATGGTTGTACCGGGGGATTCTGAAGGGCAGGATGGTGATCAAGTATCTTTGCTCAAATCCTGTATTTATTAAACGTCACAGACTCCAGATGGGCTGGGCGGAATCCAAGCCCCAAGTGTTCTCCAAAACATCTCCATTTCTGAGCTGGTTCAGAGCCAGCCCCATTTCAAGCTGCCACTGAGTAATGTGGAACCTGGACTTCTCGAGAGCGAACAAGGGAAAAATAATATTTTCTGCTCAACTTGTGCAGGATTTGCTTTCTATAGTGTGTTTCTTTAAAAGTTTGCTCCATCTGAAAGACTCGTTAGATGCTTTAGGTAAATATTTCATACCAAAAGCCCTGTGACTATAGTGAAGTTCTGACTGCCAAACTCTGCTGCTCTCTCCCTCTCCTGCTCTAACACTCACTTAGCTGAAGAAAGTGTTTTATTCTCAATAGCAATGAATGAGCAAAGGGGAGAGGAGAGAAAGCAGCAAGGAAAACCTCCTGATCACTGGTTGCAACAAGCACTTCTTGCTCAGGATGGAGAAAGTGCTGGAATTAGGCCAGAAAAGAACCCAAAGAATTCAGGAAAAGGTTTTGGAATCACTTATGATTGAAAAATCAGACTAAAAGTCACAGCACAGACTCTTTTGCGGCAGCAGCTGAAAGCCAGCATTAAATAGAGAAGCCTATGAAAGCATGAAGTTGAAACATTGTACAACGATTGTCTAACCTTCAAAAGCAACAACAAAAGGTAGAAAAATATTGAATTAAAATATAGTAATAGAAAACAAGTATGTTTAAATTTAAAACAAACAAGCTTTACCTTGGTGAACCCTATTTGTTCCTTCCGAAAGCTTTCCAAAGGTTTGATCAGCAAATCGCTAGCGTTCTGTACCTATGGCACAAAGAAAGAAACAGTTGAATTATAGGATACAGATTTTCTCCTAAATAGAGGCTGAATAGGATCAGAAGCCAAGAACTCTTAGATTTCAATGTCTCTGACTGCAAACTTGTCCTCTGTCTGTAGGTGAAGCTGCTTAACCACCCATACCCACTTTTCCCTATCCGTAATACACAGAAAACCCCGATCACAGCACACAAAGGTTTGGGGACACCCTGTAGATGACAGATGGGTTCCTCCCAGCCCACCACCTTCCCTGCACAGTGAGCCATTGCCTTCTGCCTGGAATGCTGCATTGCTCCCACCAAACCCCAGGCATCAGCCTGCGGGAGGAGCAGCCCTGCAGGACACTGGTTCCCCTACAGTTCTGTCTGCGCCAAGGCAGGCTTTGCTCCTGCCGGCCTCGCCAGCCTCAGCATAACGCTAGGCTGGCCCCTGACAGGCTACAGCACACTGGCACTGCACAGCCCTGGCCACCCAGCCCAGCCCTGCATCGCTGGCATGCTGGAGCGAGCTCCCAGGGCAGCACAGCCTGAGTGGCCCCTGTAACAAATGCTGCGTCAGGCTGGATGATCCCGATCCCATTGGTGACGGCACTTGCCAGCCATCCCATTTTTAGAGAACCACTGTCCCTATCTGACACAGGAAGAGCCGAGAGAGTTGATGTTCAACTAGCACTAGTAGCAGCCCCAGGAGGCAAGGCTGTTTGCTTATCTCTCTGAGAAGCACAAACCAGAACCAAATATATTCTCAAAGCCCTCTGGGGACTGCCACTTACTTGTCAGCTCAGTTGGGTCCCTGCCTGCAGTGAGCTGTCCTGCCCGCTAGAACAGCAGGGAAGGGAGCAGAGATGTGCTCCTGCAGCCGCTTCCCCTCTGCCACTGCTGCTGCCCCTCTGCTCCAAACATCCCAGCCGCACTCCCTCCTGCCACCCAGGGACAGCACCATACCATGCCTTCCACAACACATCCACCCTTGTCTTTAATGTAAAGCCATGACGGGTAAGATCTGAGAGGCAGGGATGTGTGGAGGCACTAGCATCTCCCAGTGAACACAGCAGATGCTCGTGCTGGTGAGTGCACTGCCAGTTAAGCGGCTGCTGCAGCCCTGAAAGGAGCTTTTTTCCAATGCAAAACATCCCTTAAGAGCTCAGCAAGGCTGCAATGGGCAGGAGCTGCTTCTCAGAGAAGGTGTGAGGAATAACCCAAGCTCACATGAGAAGAAGGCAGGACTGAGGCTGGCTCCATGCCACAGCTTTCTCATGGTCCGGTGTTTCTCACCACAGACAGCACTAGGCTTGATGGCTCTGACAACATGGCTCTCAAATAAATGATGGACTTTGCTTCTCCTGAAATCCAGCCAGAAGAGGAATGACAGCAGGTTATCTGTCACAGCAGGAGAGCAACGATAACAGCTAGGGAAAAAGGAGAGCCTGCACATGGCTCTTCCAGTTTTGTCAGATGCCTGGAAGATGCTTTCCTGGGACATGCTCTGCACTGCCTCTCCTTGAATCCAGAGGCAAATTCACCCCAGTTTGCACTACTGAATCCAGCTCCACCCTGGCACTGGGACACAACCTGCCATCTCTTCCTGTCCCCACTTGTGACAGGCTCTCTCCCCAGCTCCAGCGAAGGGCGAGGGGAGAGAAGGGGATATGACGCTACACTGCCACAGCTTTTTCAAGTAGTCTAAAGCTGATGAACATGGAAGAAGTGTGAAACCTTCTGAGCGAGCTACTGTTAATAGCTGATCCTACAGGCAGAGCAGGGGGAAAAGAAAGAGTAAAAATTTAGAGAAGCTGGAGAGGATCCCTAAAAGCATCCATGATCCCTGAAATGATCTCCTCCAGCCACCTACCCACTGCCAAAGGAGCCGTCGTACCTGGATGGAATTAACAAAGAACTGCCATACTGCTTTCCCCCCATTCCCTGCCTGCCTGCGGCCCCACAGAGCAGTTTGCGGTGTCCCGCCGGCGCAGTCACCGCTGCAGCATTGGCCTAGCCAGCAGCCTGGCACGAGCTCTCCCTGCTGCACGAGGCAGAGGAAAGCAGAGCCAAGCAGCACATTCCTGGCATGCTGTAAAAGCTCTCCACCGAGCCTAACCTTCGTGTTTTTCCTGGACTTAGGAGTGAGATGGAAAGCCAGCACTCACTCCAGAGGAGCTCTGAAGAGGCAAAGCACACACCACAGTGTGAGGCTGAAGGCAGAGCATCACTCCACAGGAGCTGTGCTGCAAGGGGAGGGCACAGGGGTCCCCGCATGCTCTCACCTGGCAAAAACAAAGCTAAAAACACATTTGGCTGATTATTCTTTAATACTTTTTTTTATCACAAAACCAGCTTGTTACCAGACACACCTGGCTTTGCAGAGCAAACCTGCTGCAGATGGCTGGGTCCTGTGGCTCCATGACTGCCTGGCATGCAGGAGAGGTTTCACACACTGCCTACAACAAGCTCTCACCATCCCTGACCAGTGCCTTCCCTCTGCTGCTAAGTGCCCACAGCAATGGACAAGATATGGTACAAAACATAATGTTCTTGGTGCTCCCAGCTTCTTTCTGACGGTACATGGTGCTGCTTGGCAGTGATTTAGCATTTAAATTTACGACAAGGCAATAATTACCACAGCACAGTTTAGATCACCTTACCATCATGGACCTCTCCAGCTCTACTTCGTGCAGCAGCTCTGCAAACTCCTTAAAGGACTCAGCTGTAAAGAAAAGAAGAGGCTGGTCAGCAGAGCTAGGATGTGGCATAGGAGCATGGGACACATGCCAGGGTACCCGAATCTGTCTGCACCCCCAGCATCGCTGTCTAAAGGCTTGCCAAAAAAAACAGATAAAAGGTGATCCCTATGTCAGAAACTGAGTGAGGCCAGGGCACCAGTAAAGCCTGGCCATGAGGGGTATTTATTTATGCACTGGAGAGGGACTCTTGCTCGTAGCAATGCTGGAGGCAAGACCCTGGGAAGGGAAGGCAACATTAATCAGCTTCTATTAGGAACTGTAGGACAAAGTCAGTAAGGCAGGTGGCAGGGAAGGGGCAGCCACCGGCACCAGGGTCCACAGCAGCATGTGCTCTTCCACAGTAGGGCTGCCTGTCCTGCCTCACTGCCAGCCAGCAGCATCAGAATCGGCCCAGCACCTCTGTCTGAGCTGTAAAGTACTACAGGTGCATTCTAGGACCAAGACAAGCCTGTACAACGAAAACAGTCTGGAATGACAGAGATTATGTTCAGTGACAAGAAGCACAAAGTCCGTGTACCAACAAAGGCAAGGCAGCAGGTGCAGAAACAGTCACAGACATTGACACCATTCCCCAAAATGTTAAAAATTAAACAAAGAGATCTCATGGACCAGCACTTTTCTTGGAGTCCAACTACAACAAAAATCACATGAAACCTTTCCTTTAACAAACTGGAACAACAAGGTTTATTTAGCCTGGGGAAAACAAAAAAAAAAAGACTAGGTGGGAGCAGCTGACTCTCCTCACACCAACAGTGTTATCACCAAAAGGGAACACCCAGCCCCTCTCTGCGCCCACCGAAGCAGAACATGGGAAGGGGCTGAATCTGCAGCAGGGGTCAAAACCCTCTCTCATCAGCAGAATGGAACAAGGAGTACTGCAAGAGCCGCCGTTCTCCAGGAGGCTGTCAGACAAGGCTGGGCAAACATCTGGCTAGCATGCAGCGGTGTGCTACATGCCTGCAGGGCATAATCCAATTGCCTCAGTGTATCTGGGAAGTACCTGGGAGCTAGCTGGGAAAGGTTCCCACAGCGCCACTCATCACCTTCCAGCAGCGGGAGCCGCACCCTGCTCGGAGCAGTGTTTGGAACAGGTCTGGCAGCTTCACTTGGAAAGTACAGAATGGCTTTGTAAAACCTACAGGAGTCCTTGTGCTTGCAGTTCAGACCCTCCACTCGCTGTGAAGCGTGCGGAGGCACATGACCTCTGCCTGAGAATGAACGAAACATCATCAGAAGTGCTTGGCTGACACCAGAGCTCATGAGCAGGGCAGTATCTGGAGCTCGAGTACACCTTGCTTGGCAGAGGTAACATAGGAGGGAGCACATCAGGCATACAGCAAGGCACACACAGGAATAGCTCACCCCACAGATAAGGGGAGAGGATGCATTTCTGTTCCATGTGCAAGCTGAGTGCCGTCTCCCCTCATCCACAGAGAGTACCTAGAACTACCTGTCCTGCTAAACAAAAAGGCTGTAATACTGCTGCACAGCCAGCAAGCAGGAGCTTCCACTGTTACAAGATTCTCTCTGCAGTTGCTGAGACAGACACAAAAAGGAAAAACCACAGCCTCGTGACACAGGCCCTCAGCTGGCATCATCAAAACATAACCTTCTTGATGAGTCAGTAACTTCTGAGTTCTCTTCCAGAGCAAGAACTTCAGAGCCTAGCACATGCAATGTCCTAATAGTTTATTATGCTTGACCACAGGGCCGACACAGTGACTTTCACTGTGGTTTCTCAGGACAATGTGAAACCTGCAGTGTGCACAAACATCAGGAGCCAGAGCCAGGAAAAGAATTATCAAGGGTAGAAAGAGAATCCTGCCCTGAACTTACAGGGAAAATGCCACTGCTGAAAATTGTCACTAGATGTTTTTTTCCTTGCTCTACAGGAAGAGCCCAGACACACCATTTCCTGGCTGCAGTTACACTGAACTTGTCCCTGCACCACAAACAAGTGGCTCAGGCTATACCCTGTTGCCAGACCAGCACTGTCTGGGAGCACTGGGGTGGATCCATGCTACTGGCCTGGGTAAAGTGCTTGCAGAGCAGAGCAGAGCAGGGAGGCTGCAGATGGAGACTGGCAAGCCACACCTGGGAACTGCCCCGGAATGACTCAGCCGGCCGTCCAGAAACACACCAGGAACGTCAGCCGCTTACAGCCAGAGGATTTCAGGTGCCCATGCCTAGGAGAGGAACACACCATCCCATTTCACTGCTCCATTCATCTCTGATGGAGCTGTTGATTCAGGTCCCAGGCAGGTGACCAGTGGAGGGATGGCAGCCACTGTGTAACGCAGATATTAACATCCTAGAGGGAAGCGCAGCTCCTGACAGGCAACATCAACCCAGCGTCTGTGTCCTGACTCACACTTGCAGAGTTCATAGCCACCACCTGATGTGCAGGGGTGTCAGCCTCCTGTCTGCCTACGCAGAAAGAAAGACATGCGCCATCAGCTATATTTACAGATCAAACACGTTCCCTGAAGTACGGTAAGAAGTGTTTGTGAATGTTTTGTTTCATTCCCATATCCTGCACTTCAAATGAGCTCCTATGCTCCCACGCAGATCTCTGGCACACTTGCAGGAGATGGAAGCTGCTATGGAGATGTCAGCGCCCTGCTGCTGTTTCAGGAATAAGGGAGCACTGCAAAGAGGCTCAGCCCCAGCCCGCACCACAGGGATGGGTGTAGGAGGAGGAACATAGCACAGGCTTTTTCACAGGGGAAACCAGGGACTTCTTCTTGAAAAAGCAAAACAAATATTCGTCAACAAAAACAGAAGTAGGGAATGCACTCCTTTCACCATGGAGTGCTCTACATTTGCTGTGATCTCTTCTTGCTCTCCTCCACCCACCATCTCCCCATTCAACCTCTGCCATTCCTAGCAGACTTCCTCACCCACCAAGCACCATGGACCCACCACTCCACCCCACTGCAGGCAGGCTCTGCTCCCCTCCCACAGCCAGCACACAGAGGCAGGCAAAGAGGCAGCACAGGGATACAGGACATCAGAACTTTGTCTCTTCCAGCTGAGAGAAGGGACACTCCTTTCCTTGGGCGGCTGTTAGCTTCAGATCCCTCTGCTCCCAGAAGGGGCATTTGTAACGCAATGTTTTCCCCTCCCTTATTCAGATGCGTTTGGAAATTTAGCACCCCTACTGCCATTAGATTTGGAGGCTGACTCATTTCCAGTGGGTTTCACCTAGAGACCTTCCATAAGGGAAAACAGATTTTGAATGGCAAGCTGCAATCTGCTTTAAATCACTTTAAATAAAACAAACCAAAGAAGAGGCTTTACTTCCTTCCCCTTTCATTGATGGCTGAGAGACCTGACATCAGCAATGTCACACTTTCAGTCGCTCTTCAACATCAGCCTGGAAAAAGCTTTTGGTTTTTTGTCCTTTTTTTCTATATCCAGGCCTTAGGAGCAGTCTGGCTAATGCCCTCACACCCCCAACAGAGCAGTGCATCCTCTCAGCCCAGGGTTTTGTCCCATGGGCCAGGGTCAGACCCGTGGGGGTGGGAGGGTCTCCTCTCATCCCTCCTGCCAGGCGCCACCCCTGCAGCACCATACCCCTGCACCTGCCATTCAACAGCACTCACTAAACCAACAGCAGGATTAATTTGAAACGCACTGGGTTTAGGGCATTTAGGCCATTGGGTTTAGCTCCGCGGGTGCAGCTGGCACTTGTGTAATCTGCACAGTTGCATCAGGCTGGCAGGGATGTAAAACAGCTTCAGGATTGCTAATCCTGAAACAGATGTGCAGGGAGTACTACAACAGTTGTGCCACAAGCAGAGACGCGCGATTATTTTCCATACAACACCACATCCAGCAATTCATTTCTCCCAGCAGTTTGCAGCCTGGTTCCTCTTCCAGGGCAGTGTGGGACTGCTTTGTTTTTGTAAGGCATTTTCAGCGGAGCACAGGCAGCTTTGGGAGCAGCACTCGCCTGCACTGGGATACATGGCCAATGCTCAGCACTGAACACACTCCCGCTCCACCTGCAGCACTGGGAACAGGACATGCTGGGAGGCTCAGTGCTGCACCACCATTCTCCCCAGTGCCTGGCAGCACAGAGCAAGGCTGGAGCTGTGGAAAACCCCCGCAAATTATCCACTAAATTGGGAATGTGAAACTCTACCCGTGAAAGTTGAACTTTGTAAAACAGGTTATGGAATAGCTGACTGGCATCTGAGAAACCTGCTCCTGATGCTGTTTAAAAACTATCAGCGCACACAAATTCCTAGAGAATGAAAGGCTTTCCCAGTTACTGAAAGATGGCATCAAAAAGAAGAAAACTTACCAATATTGATCTCATCATCTGTTAGCGTGTCACCAATAAAGTCGAATTGAAAGGACTGCAAAGTCTGGGAGAACTTCTGTACTGCCGATGAGTAACCTGGAAAAGGACAGAGCTGAGTATTTTTGCAATCATTATACAGAAGGGGCAAGACTTAGCCATTTAGCCTGAATGCAACAAAACTATAATGATGCAGTTAGCAAAATCCATAGGCATCAGGAATTTCAGCACTTGAGAAAATCCTGCAATGCTGATAGTAACAGCTGATCAATAGCCTCATATCCTGCTGTGTACAGGAAGAACAAGGAGGCTTCAGACAGGCTTGTCGCTGTTCAAAATATTTTTTTCATTACATAGGACAAAAATCTGTAAAGTCAGAAAATAAATGTGGGGAAAAAACAAAGGACTCAAAATAATTGCCCCTCTTTAGGGGGTCCCAGACACAAACAGGCTCTAAGGAAGTAGGACAGTGCTGCAGCTGAGCGCAGGGAGCCGGAGGGGCTCAAGCTGCGCTCCTCAGTGTGTCTGCAGATGGCCCTGGGACCCGCTCCTGCCCTGCTGGGGGAGAAACAATCAGTCTTGAAGCAAAGACACTTCCTGATGGTGGTTGGTAGCTCAGCCCAAATTATTTTTGGACTTTCCAGAGAAATTTCTAGCCAAAAGGATCCTTTGTGTCTCTGCATCCTGTGCGCCTGCTTCACAGCTCCATCAGTGGCTCCACTGTGGGAAGGTGTCTGCTGACACCGGCAGAGAAGCTGCAGCCGGGATGGGGACACAACACAGCACACTCTGACGCCAAAATCACCCCCTCATGACAGCTGTGACAGCCACAGGAAACACTTCACCACAGGAGAAACCAAGTCCTTCCTTGCTGGCAGAGCACAAGAGGCAGATGTGGTGGGTTTGGCAGCCTCACATCAACCATACCTTCCTGCCCAAAGAGATACGCTTTTTAGGAGGTTAGTCTTTCTCCAAATAGCTGAGATACAAACAGGAGGCTGAACTTGCCTGACCTTAGGGAATAGGATGTGGACAACAAAACAAAAGCAAAGCAATAATTTTATGCTTTGATTTATGTTGCTATTTCCCTAATTCTGGACCCAGGTTGGATTCCTTTGAGGGGGTGTACCGGAGATAGTGCTTTCCGAAATTCAGGAAGCTGCAAGTGTGGAATACGTGATGACATGAATGTTAACATACAGCCAGCTCACACGGCCCTGTTTTGCCAAACCAGAGAAAGGATTGTTGTAACAGAGACACTCTGCATATGTGGGTGGTGTTTTTTGGTGGGTTTTCTTTTAATTTGCCTGTTTAAGAAAATAAGACATACACAATTACTTGTGGCATCAGTTTTTAAAATCTGGAGGAGATAACAGCCAAAAATGAGGTGTGAATTAGTAAGGAATTGTCTCTGCACAGTATTGGCTACCCCCCTTCATTTCTAGCCTGAGGAAAATGGTGATCTGGCTTTTCCACAGCAGATTCAGTGATAAAAGAATTTATCACCACAGTGGCAAACATGGGTTTTTCTGAAATGCTGCTACAAAGGGGAGAGAAAAACTGGACAGCACTGAATTGGACATTGGGAAAAGAAAGCAGGCAGCAGGTCCCCAGACAGCTCTGCTTCCCCTGGCCCTATGTCAGGAGCAACCGGGGATGCTCCAGCCCCCCCCAAGGCCCCTGAATAACAGTAGCATGTGGGGACACCCAGGTCCTCGGCTCGGGGAAGAGAGCAGCCTCTAAGTGCAGACAGTCCCCACTCTCCCCTCAAAAGCCTCGTTCAGCAGTTTCCTCCAGTGGGTCAAACCTTTGCTCCTGAATGGGCAGATTCAGGCCTGAATGTCGCTATTTAAGCACAGCTGCTGGAGGGGGCTGAGAGCATGTAAATGGATGAACTCTATCACAGAAGGATGTCATTGATTTGATGGAAAACCTCAGCAAGTAATTCACTCTCAGTACCCACAGCATTCGCTTCAGGCTGAGGCGGGAGGCTTTCGTTCAGTTGTTGCTTAGGGGAATCTTTGTTTGCCCCCCTGAAAACCCTCGTCATCTTCCCTGGATGCTGCTGACACCCCCTGCCAACCCCTCCTCGCTCCTCAGCTACATTTGTGAGTGGGTAAACTTCAATCAGTCAATTTAAACATCCATCTGACCCAGCACCAGGTTCCTGAGCAGCTGCTCTGAAAGCCAGCAGCACCTTTACCAGCATCCCATCCATCTATCATCCATGCATCCATGTGCACTGGCTGGGGGACAGGGATGAGGGTTAGGAGCACGCACAACCCTGTTTTGGGACAGAGGGTTTCATACACTGGTTTTCCATTGCATCTGTCAGCACAGTGTTTAGCCTCAGCATCAGAGAAATGGTCCTTGGCGAGCTGCTTGCCTTTTTGTTTTTATAGAAACAGGGGGTAAGGCAATAGCAGAGAAAAAGCCAAACACAATATATTTTAACCAGAAAAAAGAAAGGGTATAGCTGCTTTAAATTACATTTTCCTTTCAAAACGTCTGGCCTGAACATTTATTTGCCAATTGTCTAGCTGAAGGAAATAGAAATGGACGTGCTATAAACCACATCTCACATTAGCTAAACAGTGAAAAAACAAAATGAGCACCCCTTAATTAGTCCAGTGCTGTTTGGTTTCACTCGGGACAAGGAATTTTTTTCATAATAGGGAGCAATCCTCATCCTCGCTTTCAGCCAGGTTGGTGTAGGAAGCCCACATCATGCTGCCCTGCTGCACAGAGCTAACACTGCCTGAAGGTGGGCAGCCATCCCCCTGTGCCATGCCACAGTGGCAGGGTGGCATGGGAGCTGCCCAGCACCATGCACGGACTCATCCATAGAATAATAACTGTGGAAGATGCAGGGTTAGGGAAGGAGAGGACAAGCCAGAGGGAGGGCCAGTGCTGTGAACGCCTGGCATGGGTCCTGAGGAGCACTTAATGGGAAACAGACTCCTGCAGACCAGCATGACTCGTCCTTATACACGTACAGAGCCTTGGCTGAACACTGGCTTCTGACAAACCCTATACACACACACAGGATGGACAGCATTGGGTACTGCTGTGATGTTATGGGTGGTGTTATGATGATGGGGTGTTTGTTGGAAAATTAACATTGTGACGACTCTGGCAGCTGCTCCTGCCGCCGTAGTGCCCGCTGGCATCAGCCACCATGGGATGAGGAGATGCTCACACCTGGGGGCTGAGTCCCGCTGGGGTCCAGGGCCAGGACTCAATGCAGAGCATCACCATGCACTGCTCAGAGGTGCCTTTGGTGGCACCCAAAGAGTGGCTTGTGACACCAGGGGATGGGGCAGGGCAGGGGGCCTGGGGAGAAAGGGATGAGCCGCAGCCACAGGAAGGGCTTGACAGCAGGAAGGGGCCACTATGGTCAGCAGCTGGAGCAAGACAAGAAGAGATCAGCTGTGTGGAAGAAGTGGGATAAGCTCATGCTGGCATACAGACACTCAGAAACCTTTTCCTTCCTGATACAACTGCAGAGGTACTGAATGCCCCCCAGCTTTGCACACCCCAAGCCTGCCAGGAGGGAGAAGGGTGCAGGCTGGAGAGCTGTGGCTGCAGGGTCTTGCCCTGCTCATGCAGGGATGCATGCAGAGAGCCCGGCCGTGCTTCCAAAGCGGGGGTATCACTGCAAGCAACACGCAAAGTCCCACCCGCCGGCAATCCCGAAGGACCCAGCCTGCTCTGGTACAGCTCAGCCTGTTTCCATGGAAACGCACCAAAACGAATTCGATCAGGATTCCTCTAGGACTCTTCTTCCTTGCAGCATTCAGTAAGCAATGCCAACTCTCACAATTTGTGGTCACAATAATTTACTCTCCTAGTGAAAATCAAGTCCCATCTCTCCGCTAAAAGCTCCAGCCAAGCTGCGCCTGGCAGGAGAGAAGGAAGCAATGCCAGCTCCAGCCACAGCCTTAGGAGCTACACAAAGAACTTTCTGGTTGTATTTATATATATATAACACACTTCCAGAGACTGCAGCTAGTGAAGGATGTGTCCCACAGCCTGCTCAGCGAAGTCCTAACAGGGATTCCCGTTTCAGCCTTTCACAGCAACCACAGGTAACTGAAGACCACAAACAAAAAAATCTTGCTGTCTTTGCGAAAGCCACAGGCCTCTGAAAAAGCACAGATTATACCCACGGGCCCTAAACCACTTTGTGGTACTGCCTTCTACCCCCCAGTGCTTGGAATTTAAAGTGGAAGGAAACCACCAGCTGCAGGACAGACCCCATGGGGGCCACAGCCCTGTGCACCAGTGCTCACTGCCATGGCTGGAGAGCAGGGCACAGAGGTGCCACTCAAGGGTCCATGAAGCTCGAGGTGCCACAGATGCACATCTTTAGGGAGCCCTGCATGCACTCCTCAGGGGAGGGTCACACTCCCCTAAGTCTCTGTCTGGTGATTGCAGTGGTCCTCTCTTGCCCGTGAGGGGAAACAATGTTCCTGAGAACACGGAAATGGAAGCGCCAGTGACTTGCGCACCTGCTTGGACCCCCGCATTTAAAACCACAGGGACACACAGTGACGTCGGCTGTAGCAGAGGTGCAGAGAGACAGCTGCATGAGTTTTAGAAAGAAACACTTTAAAAAACAACCGAAAACCTCCGACAGGTTAAAAGAACAGATCTTTGGCTAATCCTTAGGCACACCCTGCTCCCTGCGCATCACCCTGCAAACTGAGGAGAAAAAACAAACAAGCAAACCAACCAAACAAAAGAATACACCTCATCACCACAGCAGTCATCAGCCAGTGACATTTCCTGAGCAAACACAGTCCTTAATTTAACTTGACTCCAACTGAGGGTAAGTACAGCAAGGCATGAACAGCTGACACAAGATCAGCTCCCATCCTGTCCCCGGGAACCGTGCAGGATGCCTACATTGGAAGGTGAGAAGCAACTTCAGCTGGTCTCCCTGCCTGGGCCAGCACATGGGCTGCAAGGGGAATAGCATCCCCTGAGACTTGCAGGGGGCATGAAGCCTCTGCATTTGCCCGCAGCATGGAAGTGCCCTGCAGGGAGCCACTTCGCAACACCTTCAACAATCTGCAAGGAAACCCCAAACCGATTTTGAACTAAGTCAATGCAAATAAACAGATCCACTGTAAGGAGGAGCTCCATGTTTGTGTTTTGCTTTCTTTCTCTCCAGCTTCAAAACAGAAATATCAAAACCAGCCACACGCTTTTTCTCCTTTTTTTTTTCCCCAAACAAGCAAACAAAAGACAATAACAGTTCATTCAGTACTTAAATAAGAACATTCTACGCCAAGGACAAATTTTTAGGGTTAGGATCTAAACTCTGGAAATAATTTTTTTCAGGGAAACATTGCAAGACTCTGAGGATGCACCTAAACTTCTTCCCAGTGCTTGGTCAGTATGGAACGTTTTCTGCTTCCTCATGGACAGCTGTGCAATGGGACAGGCAGAACATGAGAAATACCAGCTTTCCTCCAACACACAAAAGAGAGGACTGTGATCCCTGAAGGGAGAAGAATGTGCCCATTGTTACCAGCTCCCATGGGAGAATTTCCCAGGGACTCGCGTCATGAAGGAGATGCAGTTCAGTTCATCCATGCTGCTACCCCGAGATGAGATTCTGGATGCAGGACACGACCCATGGCTTCCAGGGGATTTCTCTGCGCTTGCAGCAAAGCTTTAAAAGTGTTCGGCCAAGAGGCTGGATTCTTCTCTGAGCTGTTGTATTTACACAGTGTGCACTAACTGCATGCAGTCCCCAAACATTGTCCCACCAAAATACCTCAACTCTGAAATCAATGAAGCTGCCCTGACTGAGCCCAGATGTGCATTAGGAACGTGAGTAATGAGTCCTGACTCACCGAACACTCCTAAATACTCTACAGCTGCTCCAACACAAAAACATCTTGAGTTTTTCATATGAGGGGAAACAATCATCTTCCGGGTAGCCTTCTAGGTAATCCCAAATCTACACAGACATCCTGCGAGGAAAACAGCACTCCTGGAACTCCATAAAGAGATGCTTACCATGAGGCAATTAAAATTAGTGTCAGCACAGAGTGCTCGGCATTAACCCCTGGCAAGCTGTTCCCGAGTGCCCCAAAGGCTTTCTGGATGCTGTGGGGATTCAGGAATACTGACACATTTTACAAAGGCCATTTTTCACACACTGACATGGGTTTTCCACTTGCCAGGAGTAAACGGCCAGCATGAACTTCTAAAAATAACCTGCTATATTTAGCTGTGCTTCACAAATCACTTGCAAAAGAATTTACTGAATGTCTAATACTTCTGTTACACATTTATCTTTTCTAATCAGTTCTTTATTGACAGAGCCTTTCATAAACTGCCATTTCATTAGCACAGTTGATCCAGCACAGGCTCCAGGGAGAAAAGCAGGGCTCTGGTTCAACTACAAATACATTTTTCAGTAAGTCTCTCTACCTGGAAGCCTTTTGCTTTGCAAGCTGGATATCTGCCCTCTGTACCATCACCTAAACTTACACATCACCCTTCTACTTTTCCTGCTGTCCTAAACCTAATTTTTTCTTCTCATAGATTCTCCTCCTTGCTTGAGTAACCTTGTTGTAAGTGCACAAACGTGCTCGACAGGCTTATTTAATTAATTAAAATACATACATATATAAAAGACCAACACAGCAATTCTTCACATTTATGATACATTCCTTATGCTTTTCTTATCTCCCGTATTCACTGATGGAAACCTGCTATATATACTGTCCTGTTATACTTGAGCAAAGCTGGCAAGACTTATTACACTGGATCGAAGATCAAGGAAGTTTAATGCACAGAGAGGCTTTTCTGGCTGCCATGAACAGAAAGAGACTGCAGGTCTCCTCACCAGCAGCTCAGAAGCTGGGTAATATATCTGCTCAGAAAACCAACCAAACCAAAAAGCAAGCAAGGCTGAAAGGAGAACAACACTTGGGGATGCACTGGCCTGGGAGTGAGGTGGGTTACAGCTCTTGGGGAGATTGATGCATTTCCCCCCACCTCTCATTGAGTGAACACTCACTGTCCCATGTAGCTTTTCTTCCCTGGACCTTCATAGTGACAGATACCACTGATAAGGAAGACAAGCATGTAACAAAGCCATGTTTTAAAGTAAAGACAAGGACATATCATTCTCTGAGTGACTTGTACTGGCTTGCACTGATCTCCTGTAGAGTGGCACTTGAGGCCATATTTTTAATGGTTTTATAAAGGACAGCATAGAGATTCATTTTTTAGGATTTTGCTTGTGAAATGCCAGGACAGCCATGATCTGAAGTTCCTATAAAGGGCAGGATCCTCAGCACAGCCTCATGCCCAGCAGGGACAGCCCACACAGGGATACCTGCATGCTCACCATGAACAGCACCATGTCAAACCTACCACTGGCATCAGTGCTTCACCTAATGCTCTTGATGAGCAAGAGGTAAAACTACACTTTGAATGTCTGAACTCTTCAAAGGACAGTTTTTCACCTCTGGCATTTTTCTGGCCTTTCAAACTGATCTCACAGCCCTGCAAAGCTGGAGGAGTTCCTTCAGCAAAACTGGAAAAAGACAAGAGGCAGGGAGCCCAGAACACGTGGCTGGCTGAGATGGAAGCTAAAAAAAGATTAGCAGCCTTAGAAATCAGCAAAAGTGTTGGAATGCACTTTAAGAAATAAGACAAGTATAATTTCTCTCAATCATGTATGTCCTGACATCCATCCACTATGTCAGAGGAGAAATCATGGAATCATGGAACACACTAAGTTGGAAAATACCTTTAAGATCATCGAGCTCACCACTAAACCATGTCACTAAGGGCAAAGTGATCTCCACTCATGATATCCAGTCACAGCCACCCCTCATCTGCTCCCTCATAGCGGCCCCACACTATACAGCTGCTGTCCCTACCCCTCATGGCCACCTCTCATCTCCCCTCAAGATCTCCCTTCATGACCACCCCTCACAGCCCATGGCTGCCCCTGCTCTCACCTCACTATTTTCCCTCACAACTGCCCCACCACTCCCCTCATGATTTTCCCTCATGACCACCCCTGCTCTCCCATCACAATCTCCCCTCTCCCCCTCCCACCGACCATTAATTAATTTTAACCCCAGGTTTACAGACAAGTTGTCTTGAAGAACAGCTCCCACCACCCCAGCAGACCAAAAGGGCTGCCAAGCACCCCTCTGCCGGCAGCACGGCTGCAGCCAGCCCATCTCATATACTACTTCACCCCAAACTCCACAACAGGAATTCCTTCATATGTGATGCAGCTCCTGGCAAAGCCTGACCATTTAGGAAATAGCTATTTTTTGTATTCCAGTTGAGTAAAGGTGATGCAGAGGAAAACACATTTCATGAAGATCACTTGACCACAGCACCTGTCTGCTGCACCAGTTCTATACCTCTTTCCGATGCAGGCCAGCTGTGTTTTCTACCAGCCTTCCCCAACCCTGGGGACAGAGCTTAAAGATGTTGAATAAAGGACAGACTCTCTGCAAAATAAACCAACCACAAAGCTGAGCCACACACAGCAAATGCATCTTCTCCTCCCTCGAGAGGAGCAAGCTGTTGAGGAGAGGTAGAGCAGCCCACCTCCTGGGGTGATCAGGAGAGCCTCGGGCAAAGCAGCTGGTTGATACAAACAGGGCAGAGCGGCACAAATCCTTGGGGTGCTTCAAGCCACCCGGAGCTCCCCAGCTCTGTGAGCAGCCAAGCAAGATTTTGGCATGGCTGCTTTGGCGTAAGCGGCAGGAGAGGGTGCGCTCCAAGAGCCGCGGCTCCCTGCTGTACAAGCAGTACGAACACAGGCAAAACAAACACGAAAACAACAGACTTTTATCCGGGACAGAGCATTAGCAGTCTCCACAGAGATATCTTATGATCTGCAGAGCTGTCAGATGCATCTCATTTCAGCTTTCCAGCAGCCACCCTTCCCACGGTGAGGGAAAAGCAACCGCTTTTGCAGGCGGCTTCAGGGAGCGAGCGGAGCCAGCAGCTCGCTCCCCCAGCACGCGATGATTTCAGAGTTTCCTTCGATAAGGGCGCAGAGAAGGAGGCAGGAGGCCAGATGAGTCACACACAGTGCAGGGGGGAGACTTGTGAGCAGCTTACATGCGATCTGAAGCAGTTCAGCATGGGGAAGAACATGTATTCCCTCCTGTTCCAGGGCTGGGAGCCACTGCCAGCGTGGACATGGACCATCCCCTGGGAGCCTCCCAGGCACCTCAAATTCAATCAGCATCCTGTGGAGCACTGTTATGTAGGGTTTGCCAAGAGCTACTGCGCCTCTGGGCACCTCTGCAAGATCCCCATCCCATGAGGACTCAGGGGTCTAGCCCTGTGCATCCACTACAGAGGGTCCCCTGATGCCCTGCAGGTCCCCAGTTCATCATTTGATGGCACAGGAAAAGGTCATGTCTCTCAGTCTCCATTTTCACAGCGAAAAGGTTTGGTAAGATTAATAAAATTACTCTTGTTTTAAAAATACACTTGTTTTAAAAATACACTCAGCACTTCATAATCAGTGTCAGTTGGAGGAACAGAATAAAGGATAGAACAGACTGCAGAAAGCATCCTGAGTTCTGGGCTTTAATTATATTTATAAACTTTATCTCAAGCTATTCAGCTGCTCTTATCATCATTTGAACATGTGACTGCACATTCACCTGCATGGAGAACTCGGTGACAAAAAAGAACATCAGCCACAAAGGCAGTGTTGGAACGTGTCCCAGAAAGGAAAAGCCAGCATGACCTGGGGATTGCTGCTCCTGAAGGAGAAGCTCAGCATGGCGTCTGCAAGGCAAAACAAGAAACAATGTGGAAAAGTCCACCATCACCAAAACAAAACTGAGAAGCTTACAAAAGCTTTTTCCTTCATGCGTGTCAGAAACTCAAATACAAGGTTTACACATTTGAAACACTTATTTAATGCTTAGTAAGAAAAGTAACTGCCTCCTGCTGAATTTCACCAGCACTTCCAAAAAAGATTTTGTTTTGGCATGTCCAGCACCTGTAAAACAGCCCTGCTTCTTCTCAGGAAAGAAGCTTGTCCTTTTTTTCTATAAACCTGACAGTCCTTCAAATTGCACAAGAACTCTGTACTTCTGATAGCCAGTGCTGATGGCAGTGCTCCTGGCAGTGCAGGTACTAGCTGCTTCTGCAGCACAGAGCATCTACAGCACATTCTTGCCCCTTTCCCCTCCAGGAACAGGACATCATGGCACTTCAGCTCTTCCTTGAAGACTGGATCCATAGCTGGGCAGTAAGACATTGGCTGTGGATGTTCTCCAGGCAGGTACCACTTAGCAGAGGGCTGAGGAGCAGCATGGCAAAGGTTGTGCCAAGGGGAGGTTTCTGGCTGCATGTCATGGCCCTGCTCCACAGTGATGGGCAACACGCAACAGGGCAGAAGGCACCCATGAAAAACTTGTGGTTGAACATGGGATGCCACATCTGTAGTTACCAATGTGCTACCAACAGAATTAATAAATAAAATACTCAAGAAATATCTCAAGAAAAAAGCCAGAAAAGCTGAGTCTTCACTGAAGAGGAAACTTTGGTCAGCAGCCACGCTGCTGCGAGCCCTTGGGCTGTCAGACACATTACAAAACATGGATAACACCCACATCCTCTCAGGGAAGGAGCCAGGAAAGGCAACAGAATATGGATGAAAAGCTCTCTGAATGTCTCATGCCTGGCAGAAGAAAAAATATACTTACACACACAAAAACAACCTCTTGCTATGGCCCATTGTGCCAATGCATGCAGGCGAGTACTTGGGAAGCACATCAGGGTGCTGACACACACGGTGAGAGAATTGCTCCAGCCTGCAGCAAAATCTAACGCACACACACACACACATCAATGCGCCCTGAAACAAGGGGTAAGATATTCCTCATAACCGGAGTAGGCAGATACTGTGAGTGCTCCTTGGTTTTCCTGCCTGTCTCTACTGATATGGCTTGGGCTGTGGTGGGCAGGGTTGGCTTTTTGGAAGCTTTTTGTTCTCTTTAGGGTTTTTTTTGCTGTTGTCTTTTTACCTTCTGGTTAAAGCATCTCTGGTTTAGATTTGCACCAGCTTGGGGCTCTAGACTCTGTGTACAGGACCTACAGCTCAGGAAAATGAGCTGCTTCATCTTCTGATGGCTGCAAAGAGGTCTCCCTCTTCCTACCTGTCCTGAGAACACCCTCAGAGGGTGGACACTGGCGAGGGAGAGCAGTGCTGGCAACACGTGAGCTGAAGTTCACTGTGTTGACATACACAGAAACAGATTTGAAAGGTGAGCATCACTTTGGAGCTGCTGCAGTGGACACAGAATTTAACTCCCACACAGAGACACAGGCCCAGACAGGGGAAAAAAGGCTATCCGATATTTTCAATGGAAGGAATCCCATTTGGCAGATATCATTATGCACATCCTATTAGGTCAATGATGCCAGAGTACTTCCAGTATCAGTTCTGTAAATGGTATTGTGTGTTACCAGTACTGCAGAGGTCTCTCCCACACGCAGATGCACACATACAGTTTATCTACTCAAGGCCTCCCAGGAGCTCTGTTGTGAACAGCTTCCAGATGTTCCCACTATTGCCTTTGCCATAAGATGGTGCAAAGCACAGCCCACAGTGCTATGCAACAGTGATACTCAGAAGCACATAGGTCTCCACATCCTCAAGAAGACATTTTCATTCTCTTATTGCATGCTTCTCTTTTGCAGAGGATTCTGGTTCCTGGCTAAATTAGCATGTCCCTAATGTCTTTACCTTACTGACTGTAACTGGTTTTGGTTTAGGAGATGCCTCGATCCACACAACATCACCCTAAAGCAATTGATTGTTTTTAAGCTGGATATAGGTCTGCTGCCTCCTCAGACAACTAGAGCTGAGAATTTAGGAGAAAATGTTAAAAGTCATCAGCAGTAACTGAAGCCCTTACTGGATGAAACCCCCATCAAGGACTGAAGACCAGCAAGGAGCAGACAAGTACAAGGAGAATACATTATCGCTAGAGGGGAGTGATGTATTTTCCAGCAAGTCATTTTTCCCCTGCTGAAGTCCAGAAACAGCTTAACACTAGCTGCTATAGTATAATGTGCTCCAGTAGAGAGGGGGAAGGTGTCCTGCAGCAGTAAGCCATCCCCTTCTGGAGAGACAGCCTGAGGCAGCTCCTCCAAGCACCAGCAGCATGGGTGGAAAACCAGGTCCTCTGTGAAATGGAAGACTTCAGTGACGCTTCAGTGTGAAAGCATCAGGGGACAGCCCACAGATCTGGTCTGTGTTTCTTTCCCCAACGTCCTTCATTTGGAAGGTGACTGACAAGGCAGTGGGGCTGGCACCTGGCTGAACTTGGCCATGCTCTGGGCAGGAGTGTTCAGTCGCTTGCTCCATCTGCAGCCCTGAGCCCCCTAAGCTGGTGCGATGATTAACACCATCTCCAAGTGCAGGGACAGCAGGTTGGCCAAGCTAATGAGGCCACTGAGACCTTGTTCAGCTGATTGCACCTCGCCAGGGACGATTCTTTGTTCTGACTGCTGTGCCTGCTTATACAGGGTCTGATCCTGCATCCATTCAAGTCAAGGCTCAGGTATTTACTGTTGCTGGGGCGCAGCATCAGGAGAGTGCAAGGATACAACCAGAGGAGAAGGAAGAGAACAGACCAATTTTTAAGATGTCGAGTCTGTTTCAGCAGCAGCTGACCCAGGCACACAAACAGCCTCTTCACACTCACCTGGCCAGTGGCACCAGAGGAAATGCTTACGCAAGTCTTGTTTGGGCTCTAGATTCCCCTGGTTATCCTGGGTGGATTAATAGGCAAGTTTCCATGAGACAGAAGGCCTCTGTGCATCCACACAGATGATTTCTATGCACATCTTCATGTGCTGGCTCACAACTAAGCTGTCTTTGTGGGACAGGATATTTTTAATGCAGGTGCCTTAATGCCAAGCTCTGCCGAAGTGCAGAGCTAATGTTTGCCTGGAGAGCTGCAGCCTTTCCTGTGCCAGCAGAAAGGCACATGCGGGACAGACTTATGCTTCTTCCCCCTTTTCCAGAGGAGCTTTAGGTTTGTTCTGGCATAGGAAAAAACCCGCTATCTGGCTGTAACACACTGTAGTAGCAGATTCAAGCTTTTGTATCTGCCGACTTCACATGACCAGCACACAGGCTTTCTGTAGCAGGTGGGAAGGCAGCCCACTGCCGGGCTGCTCTGATCTCATTAAAATACTGCATTCTGCTGATGCTCTTGGTTTCTACACTCTGAAGCATTAAAACCTCAAGCACCACCTCCAACAGCACAGAAACTTGTCGAGAGCAGGTTTGCCACCCTGAGGACTGCAGTGCTGGACCTGCAGGGAGAATAACAGCAGAACCTTGCCTGGATCCCCCATTCAACCCTGTTCCTGGAGAAAAGCCAACCCAGTCCCTTTTGCTCAAGACTGCTGTGTGCTTTGCAGGCATACACGCCTCTGTGCATTCCTCTATAATGTTATCTTTCCAGGATAAAACACTTGCACTGCCTGGGGAGGCCGGTTAACTGACATGCAAAGTCAGAGGCAATCTGTGAAGCTTTACACAGTACAGAAATCAAGTTCAAAACCACATTTGCAACACCGCATGAGAACTCAAAGCTCTTCCAGCTTCAAAGGAGAGTTTACACCATTGCAGCACTCATACATTAATAAAAAGAGCCTCAACCTGACATTTCTCAAACTTCATTTGACATATAATTGTGAGCGAAGATCAAAGACTGGGGGAAATAGATGGTTTTGCATTGCTACGCACACAGCAGAGCTCAGTGAGCAGGAGAGATGAAAAAAAAACCCAAAACAACATATTGAGCTACAGAAAGAAAATGCTGTAAGGAAGTCATCCCTACAACTGTGATGCTACACAGTCATCTACTTCTGACATCCCTGCTTGCAGCCTCGAGCAGCCTGCAGCAAGTCTTGTCCGCAACAAGGCGGGTGCTGACCACCATGGGATGGGGTGGTGAGCTCTGGGACACAAACAAGCTGCCCCCACGCCGGGCCCAGACCAGCCCGAGGGACGGGCACCAGCCTGGTATGCTCCAAGCAAGGCAGACCTTGCAGTTGCCACAGGGGCCACAGGTTCTGAGTTTGGCTCTCAGGGGCAAGTGAAGCAGCCCCAGAACAGCGCTGAGGAACAAGCAAAGACAGCGCCCAGCCCAGCCCCAGGGAGCAAGGCTAACCTGCCAGCCCCTCTTCCTTCCCAGCCAGGGCCAGGCCATGGTGGGTTTCAGCACCCTATGAGACCAACGTAGGGGATCAGCATCATCAGTTGGCCCTGCCAGAGACTGCATATTTCTGGCATGAAAATGAAGGCATGCAGCCAACTTTACCGTAAAAATAACTCACAATTCTGACTCAAAGTAACTTGTTTGTTATCACTGACTTTCACACCCAAGATTATTACAAGCAAACAATATTTTTCTCTGCTTGAAGTCAGTGTAATTCCTCATTTGGCACAACCTTATACTTCGTCATCTTACAGTGTCGCACGTATAGGCATCTGTCACGGACAGTTGACTATACATCAACTGCCAGTCAACTGTCAGTCAGCAAGAGAAAAAAACCCCACACTTAAAAGCAGCAACTTTGTGACTGTAATTGCATGAGGACCCACATCAGGACATCAGGAGCTACATGGCACTCAGGGGGCCTTTACCCGCAGTATTTTATGTATTTCAGCTGGTAACATGTTAGAGTTGTGTGGGTGAGGTGGAACCAGTTTCTCTTAATCCCTTAAAGGTCAAGAGGGGTTTAAAGCACCCAAGTTTACTCCTCATTCAGGTAACAGCCCCCTGCCTCAGGCAAAGCCCCGAAGCACTACCTGCTCTGCAGGAGAAATTGAGGCACGCAGGAGACTAAGGGGAAATGAAGTCTCCCTTCACGCGGGAGACTAAGGGGAACTGAAGTCTCCCTTCACGCAGGAGACTAAGGGGAACTGAAGTCTCCCTTCCTGCCTCCTTCCTCCAGTGCTGGCCCCTGAACAACTGCGCCGGGCAGAGTACTCCCTCATGCTTCTCCCTGCAGAGGAGCAAGGGGTGGGGAAGCCCTTCTGCCTGGAAAAGCACTCACCCACGGCTCCAGTCTCAACCTGGGATGGGGAAGGGAAGTTCAGCTTTTCATTAGAAACGTGAAGGGAAGCTGAAGTCAGCAGAGGGGCAGCAGCTCAGGAGTGGATGAATTTCTTGACCAAGGCCCACATCCCCCTTGCTGTGGGTCCCCACTGCCCTTTTGTCCCCATCTGGGAGCTCACGAGTGGCAATTTCGGCTCAGCAGCCAGCAGAAGCGATGCTCCCAAGCTGTGCTGACAAGGGGACTCCCAGGTAGGGACAATCCCTGGCAGATTTACACCTCATGGCACCTCCTGTGGGAAGCAGGGACTCTTCTCTCCTCCTCTCCAGGACAGCAATGGGCACTCATGAGCAGGGTCCCCCGCAGGCCTTCACTATTCTCCAAGAGAAAGCGCTGCGCACACGCACCACAAATACATGCCACACATGGGAATCACTTCAAGAAAGGGATTGAACAACACTTCATCCAAGTCAACAGGAATTCTCCTCTGAGGAAGGGTCTGGGTGACAGCAAACCACAAGACTACTGGGTATAAACACCATGAATAAGTCTGGAGTAAAGACATGGCTGCCTTAAAACAGCTCTCACAGCCCATCACAGCCAAGTCACGCTTGCAGTGATTCACCACTCCCCATCTCCACGGACAGGATGGAGTGAGTGGGTTTGAAACTGGGAAATGGAAGAGAGTACGCGCATTTGTAAAACAAGCAATCCATTCAATTAAAACAGCACACCTACCAGCCAGGCACACACCAATGGAAGCATTTAGTATTCTGCAATTATAATAGCATGCAATTTGAATGACTCATTTAAAAAACTTGCGCTCAAGTTCATGTACTAATTTGCTACAAATACGATTGTGGTGAATTAATCGAGCAGTAAAAGAGCTCAAAAAACATCAAAAGACACCCAAAAATCCAACAGAAATCCCAGAAATAGCACTTACTAGAGGTAGGATGCCTAGATTGTGCTGCTGACAAAATTAAGTGATACCAACTGGGGGGGGAGGTGTTTGTTTGTTTTCAGCCCCTAAAAACTCTGCTGGAACACTCCCATTTTACTACCCAGCAGGTAGGTTGAGACAACCTTAATTGGCCAGACACTTTCAGCAAGAACACTGCCAGCAACCAAGAAAAGAACAACGTATGTGCTCCTCATACCACAGACAACTCGAAATCATCCGCCATGTGACCTGCAGGTCCTGTGGACTCCACATAAAGTCACACTCACTTTTTTCCCTATTACTGGGCAAATGGAAAATAAAAGACAACTTTGAGCAGTCTCAGGTTTTCAAGCCTGTGTGGCCTCTTTTTACAGCAGATCACATAAAGCCCAGCAGACCCTATTTTCCCGCAGTGGGGAACTGCATCCTTTTCCTAGTAGCCTGCATAAGTATTGCTGTGCTCGCATAATTCACTTGGCTGCATGTGTTGTATCCAGACAATCCGTGCTGCACACGAGTCTTTTGTTTCCATCACCCTGTCAGGCTGAGGAGCCCGCCAGCTGGAGACAGCAGGTGCTTGACGTTCCGACAAGCCTCAGCAAAACAGGGATTGATTTGCTTTCAATTTTACATTGGAGCGTGCTCATTCATTAATAGGAAAACACGTATTAATATATACTTCTGTAGAGTCATCAGAGGGCTGGACTCAGTGCAGTGAGTCAATGCTTTGGGACAGTTTGGCCAAAGGTTTACCTAGGAGAGTGCCTCACCCACTAAAGGGGTAAGGTGGAGGACAGCACCTCTGGACAGGTAAGAGACAGGTCCAGTCAGAACAATCACCATACTTAACCCTCTATCCTTAAAGAGATCTCTCTCCTGGTGCGACTACCACCAGCTGTGTGTCACAGCAGCCAAGGGACACATTCACTGTGCTAGCAAGTGGCAGAAACTAAACAAATGAGGAAGCAGGATTTACCAGCCACCAGCCCAAGGTGCTTAGGCAAGGGACCACAAGTAGCCCCAAATTCATGTCCACAGTTCCATATGGACAGGATCCTGAGAGGAGAGCCTAAAATTTCTTTACAATTATCTGCGAACAAAATGGGAGGTGGTGAATCCCAGGGGCTGATGGAAGCCCAGGCGGGTATCAGCCGCAACACCCTCCCCAGCCACGCTGGTTCGGCTGCACTCCTAAAGAAAGATAACAGCACAAAACACCCCACAGCATATCAGGCAAGAAATGTGAGGTTTCTTCAGCTCTTGGGGGTTATCTCTGCTGTCTGCGTGTACTCAGTTTCCTTCTAGTTCTTCCCTTCCTCCTTGGCCAGCCTCACTGGGATGGGCCTGCTGACCCAGCAAAATCCCCTCACACCCCTACTCAAGCACAGCATTAGGGTTTACAAAGATTAAAAAGGGAAATGGCTTAGACCAAAGTGATGAAGAAAACCCAAAGCATCTACATGAACAAGCAGGCTTGTTAAAATCCCTTTATTTGTTTGGTTTGGTTTTTTTTTTCCTGGACAAAGCAGAGATTTGGGGTTGGTATTTTTTTAGGGTCTGTGATGTCTGCTGGTTCAGTCCCATTAGCTTTTGTCTTCCCTGTTTTCCAGACAGGCAAACACAGGCTATTCCAGCCATGGCCTTGATAACAAGGAGGCTCTGAATTATTCTTAACAAAAGGGCAGCAGCTAAACCTATTAATACCAACCGAAAACTCACCAGCTGGCAAGAAAAACAGTATATGATCAGAGTCTGCCCCACTGGTTCTGGATTTGTCTTCACTTGGCCTGATGCAAGCGCAGTGCTTGTAGCTGCTGCAGTCTCCCACACTTTTGGCCATATTTTAATGCGCATTTATAAAACCAGAGAAGATGTGAGTGATGACACAGGGAAATAGTATCTGAAGCTCTTGGAGGTAAATCAAATTCTAAACAGACAAGCAGGTCAGTAAAGCGTTACACACGTTGGACTTCCTGGTTTCAGGTGACACAACCTGGTCCAGGGACTCGATGGTCCCAGTCAGTACTTCTGAACAAGTAACTCCCTCAAAGCCAACACTGAAATTGACATTTAAGTGGAAAAAACCCCCAACATTATTAAGAGAAAGAATAAAACACAACGAATGCAGGAGTAAAGACTATTTCTGGACAGCGCCCTCTTGTTCTCACTGCAGGCCACCCTAGGGAAGCAGGGCTGGGTGACGAGGTGATCATGCTGCCCGGCCAAACTCCACCCGTTCTTTAGTGAATCAAAATAACCAAGCACCTTCCCCAAAGACGAGACGAAACAAAGGCGATGCTTGGGAGAGCCCAGCGGGCTCAGCAGCCCGAGCCTTGAGACGTCGGCAGTGCCAGCCCAGCTCACTGGGACAACGAAGGATAAAGGATGAAGGATGGAGGCCGACCTGTCGCCGCGCAGGGCCAGCTGTGGACAGATGTCCAGGCACGGCAGGAGGCAGAGTTCGCTGCCCATGGCCTGCCAGCCCACCCCAGAAACGATGCCAGTGACGAAGGCAGCTGCCGAGCGCCGCGGTACGGGGCCATGAGGCTGGGTGGGGTGGGCACAAGCCGAAAGCGGGCTGCAGAAACACATCTGCAGGGGGATGCTCGAGAAGGAGGAATCCCGCTCGGCCAAGGCGAGAGCCGCTGCCTGATCCCCGGCTCCCGCGGCAGCCCCGGAGCGGCCCCGTGCCCAGACCACCTCCGGCACCGCCGTACCGAATCGCACATCGCCAGCACGGGCGGCGAACAGCAGCCCACGGCCCTCGGCCCCTTCCCGCCCCCTTTGGGCTGCAGGCTGCCGCCGCCCCCCGCCGCTCCGCTCACCCCGTATGGCGGCGATGAGCGCGTTGCCGTCCTTGATCACCTCCTTGATGAACTTGTTGGTCCGCTCCAGCTCCTGCTCGTAGCACTTGAGCCGCTCTCGGAAGTCGGGGCTGTCCAGGTAGCAGTCGCTGAACTCCAGCGGCGGGTGCCCCATGGCTCCGCCGCGGCCGCTGCTCCCGCCGCCGGCACCGCGGCGCTGCGGGCCGGGCGGGCGCGGTCACGGCGCCTCCCCCCGGCCCGGGCCGCCCCCCCCCCCGGGAGGGACCCGGCCCCGCCCGCGTTGCCATGGACGCGCCGGCCCTGCGTGACGCGCCGGCCCGACGCGCGCGCGCCTTCATGACGTCGGCGCGGGCTCCACGTCGCCCGTGCAGCCGAGATGGCGGCCGCGGAGGGGAGCGCGGACGGAGCGCCGTTGGTGAGCGGGGTCCGGGGAGCGCACGGTCCGGCCCGGCGGGCCCCAGGCGGGCGGCGGGGCCGGGCGG